>CM017190.1:25939214-26044214 GCA_004837865.1 Musa balbisiana | reverse complement strand
TTGATCTTAGCCAAAAGGCCGAGAAAGGTATGAGTTATGCATTAGCAGCGCCTCTTCTTTTATACCGCTACCATCTCAACAGAGAGCATTGCTAACCGATGTGGGATTATTTGGAGCCCCTTCTTTTATACATTTGACGTTTCATAAGCATGATAACAATAAGTATTGTTTGTATCAATTCAATTTGATACGAATTTATATGCATAAAATATCATTAGGTATAATCGAGAGGTTTTAGACGATCGATCTTTCATAAAAATCAAGATGAGTAAAATTGCTAATGTGTTCCATGTGAAATAATAAAAGAAAATAAAGAAAAAAGATTGCAAGCGGTTACAGCCATTTGCGTGGAATGAGGTGCATGGTTGCAACCTCCCACGCAAGATGCGATGTGGACGAGATATCTACGATCTTTCTTTAATGCCTATATAAGACATCAGAAGGAAAGAAAGAGAAAAAAAAAAGTGAGAAAGAGAGAATTATTTTTGTGCTTTCCTCTTTGGTTTATTTTTTTGTGAATTTTTTTTTCTATTCTCCTATTATAAAATAGAAGATATAATGTTTCTTCTTGTATTAGGGAGAAATTTTTACTTACATTTTTTTTTTACAAAGAATATATCTTCTTGTTTGGTCGTGGATATTTTCCTCTACCAATCGAGAATTTTATCATGTTATATATTGGTGTTATTATTTTAATTATTTTTATATTTGATTTTATTACTTTAGATTGATACTATTTACTGGCATCCGCTTTTATTTTTAGTTTTTATTTTTTTAAATAATAATATCAAAGACAAAGGTTCAGAAAAAATAAAGGTTATAGAGTTATTAATCATGATATATTGAGATAGTCAATTCAAGCAACAATGCAAATCAAGTAAAAGTAAAATAATAGTAATAAAGTTTGAGATCGAAAAGTTTAATAAAAATAATTTCTCCCAACAAAAGATGAAGGTAAGGGCAATTCTAACAAATAATAATTGTTTGATGGTATTTAAAGATTTCACAAATGATAAAAAGTGAAAGGAGATGGATGACAATGCAATCGCCATATTGTACACGATATCAATAGACAGAGTTTTATCCGGTACCATAATAAAGACAATAACAAAGGAGATATGGAATACTCTAATAAAGTTATATGAAACCAAGTCACTTACAACATGATCTTCTTTAAGAAAATGTTTTACACTCGTCGTATATTGGAATCCATATCGTAACGAATCATATCAATGTTTAACCTCAAATTTTAATGATAAAATTAATTGATGAGTTCATGATATAATATGCTATTTAAGAAAAGCGATGCAGGACTAACTTCGATAAAAAAAAACAAAACGATTGAAACAAGAAGAATCAGACGTTGGGCTAAAGTCAGAAAATGAGCATCGAGCCGGAACAATCGGACGTTGCGCTAAGATCGAAAGTTGTGGGTGTCATGCCCCTCCAAAAATATCGATAATATTAAAAATTTTATCACAAACCAATTCAGGATCCAAACTAATATTTGAGGACACTGAAAAACATTCAATCAAATTCATATCCATAAAACCGTGCAGTTTATAATCATATATCACATCATCTAAAAATTCACTTTTATGGAAACCCAAACCAACTTAACAAACATGAACAACAGTTATAAATCCACAAGCTAAACAATTTATATAATTAGAACTCCAATCATTTCTTTCACGAATTCATATCATCATAAACTAAATTTAACATCCCAAAATTCCAAATGAGAGAGGTCTTTTAACACTTTTACACGGTATAACAATTCAAATATGTCAACAATATTTCATTACATACAAAATGCACTTATACAATAATAACTTAACAATCAACAAGACTTGCCCATGATTTTGAATAGCTTTCCACTGCCTCAGCCCAATACAAACATCTCAGAGAGTGATCAACTGACCTAAAAGATTTATATAACAATGGAGTGAGCTAAAAATATCTTAGTAAGTGACAAAGCTTATCCAGAACGAATAGAGACAGTTTCAAACAAACAAGGTATCACAATGCAAGGTAGAATACAAAAAATCTCTAGGTACCATCTCATTAGATATAGAATCGCAAATGTCATTTCATTCAAAACATATTTGGTTTATAACAAATGGAGCATTGAGTAATTGGAGTATATCAATAGCGTATGAAATGTTCGAGAGCATATCAACGGCATATGGAACATTTCGGAGCATATCAATGGCAGATGAAATATTTCAGAGCATATCAATTACGTATGAAATGTTTTGGAGCATATCAATAATAAATGAAACATTTCGAAACATATCAATGGTATATAAAATATTTCAAAGCATATCAACGGCATATAAATCATTTCGGAGCATAATAAAGAATGAATATGAAACAAAAGCTCAAACGTCAAATTTGACATTGCATTCATATCATTATTATTCAAAGCATATATAGAAACACATAACCAAAGCTCTGGATATCATATCAAATACATAGAAAGTGAAGTGGGACCATAACATAATATAGTACATCCATTTCTGAATGACCACCAAACATAAGTCTCCCATGTCTGGGAGCTCCATCCACCCATGTCTGAGTGAAGTCATAGGGGGCCGGCAAAGCATTGCGGGTTCTATGCATAACTTCTTTTACCATTTCTAGCAAAGGTTCACAATATCCCACAAACATCAAAATACAAAAGGATAGTATGAACAATAAAATTAGCACTTATCGGAAGCATATGCGAAACAACGAAACGTACATGTGTCTTTCGAGTCAATATGATGTAAACATAATCTTTCACAAATATATTCAGATTTGAAATGAAACAAAAGCAAGAGCTTATAAAGATTTCAAGCAATTACATATAGCTCAATTGAATTAAGAAGGTTAGATGAATTCAATGTCCAATGAAATGAAATTGGAATAGGCACATATCGAAAGCAAAAGCAAAACAATGGGATATACATGTGCTTATATAAGTTAATACGACACAGCATAAACTTTACACAATAGGTTTCAAGAATGTAAATAATTTAAGAACAAGAGCATACAAGAATTCAAAGCAGTAATATAAAGCTCAATTGAACAAAGAAAGCTAAATAAAATCAATTTCCAAAGGAATGAAACTAGAATATACGAAATTGACCAAAGCTCGATTTCTGACAGAATTCGAAAAGCACATTTAACAAATGATTCAAACTATCAATTGTGCTCCAATATACTCAAGAAAGCTATGGTGGAAAGATATTTCAATCTATTTTCAGATAAAATAAGTTTCGTATGAATTGAAGTTTCCAACAATGAGTTACAATTGATTTAATAACCAAAGGTCAAAAAACAAAATCACTGTTTTATAGAATTCATAGGGTTGGTTTCAATAGATAACTGGGTAGGCATTTGGACTTTAAATCTTTCAATCCACATATCAAAAGAAAGATCTACGAGTCGAGTTTCCAATAAAATAAGTTTTGAATAAATCAGAGTTTCCAACAGGGACTTATAGGCAGTTTAGTATCAAAAGGTTAGAAATTACGATCCCTATTTTATAGAATCTGTAAGCTCATTTAAAATAGAAGTTTGGGTAGGCAAACTTACTCTAAGTTTTTAAAATAAGCTATCAAAAGAAAGATTTATGAGTCTATATTCAGATCAAACAAGTTTTGTCTAAATCAGAGGTCAGTATATGAAGTTATAACCATAACAAGGTAGAAAGGTCAGAATCTCGGAAGTTTCACATATTCAAATCGTTACGTCTAAACAGAAGACATATCAAATGCAAGGCTAGAACAATTCAAAGTTCCTTATATTCAAATCAAATGCAGAGATAAAATTATAATAAGGAAGGATCATGACACTTGTAATAGGAAGGATTAGAAAGCTTGCAAATAGAAAGAATCGAAACACTTGCAATAGAAAGGATTGAAACACTTGCCTTTCGAAGATTTTAATCCGAAGATCTGAAGAAGGTGTAGACCTGAATCCTTATTCTATTTTTCCTCTGTCTCCTCTCCCTATTTTGTTTATCACACCTATCTTCTTTTTTTCCCTACCACAGCTACCACTACCATAATCACAACCGCAGCCGCAACCACCACCGTAGCCACTTCCACTGCACTACTTCCTTTCTCCTTTTTCTCATTCCTTCTTTTTCTTTCCCAAATGCAACTGATGCAGCTGCCGCAGCCACCACCGCTGCTACTAGCACAGTCGCAACCGCAGCCATTGTCATAACCACAGCCCCTTCCACTGTACTATTTTCTTCCTCCTTTTTTTCCGTAGATGTAGCTACTGTAGTCGCAACCGCGACCATAGCGGCAACCCCTTTTTTTTTCCCCTTCCTTTCTTTCTCTTTCCCAAACACAACTGCTGCAGCCACCGCCACTACCGCAGCTACCTCGGCTGCAACCCCTTTTTTTTCCTTTCCTTTCTTTCTCTTCTTCCCTCTCTTTCTTCTCTTCTTGTTGCAGCTGTCATCGTTGCAACTACAGCCTCTTCTTCCTCCCCTACTCTTCTTCCTCTCCTTCTTCTCTTCCAACTGCAATTGCCACCACTGCAGCCATAGCACAGCTGTAGCCCCTTCTTTCCCTTCTTCTTCTTCTTCTCCTTCCTCCCCTTCTTTTCCTTGACACACTGCCTCTCTTCTCCTCTATTTCCTCCTGTGGGAAACAAAGGTGTCGTAGCCACCTCCTCCCTCCTCTTCTTCTTTTTCTTCTTCTTCTCTTCTTCACCTCTTCTTCCTTTCTCCTCTCCAACGCCCCATAGCTCCTCGCAGCAGCCCTTGCTGCAGCCACCCTCCTCTTTTCTTCTTCTTCTTCTTCTTCTTCTTCTTCTTCTTCCCGACGCCCCACACATGCACTCCTCTGTTTCCTCGTACAAGAAACAGAAGTGTTGTAGCCCTAGTTACTGCTGCTACCTCTCTCTCCTCTCCCTCTTCCCTCTCTTCTTCTTCTTCTTTTCTTTTCTTCTCCCTCTTCTTCCCTTCTCCTTCCTGATGCCCCACACCTCCTTGCTACAACCCTTGCTCTCCTCTTTTCTTCTTCTTCCATTTTTCTCCCTTTTCTTCTTCTTCTTCTTCTTCTTCTTCTTCTTCTCCCCAATGCCCCACAACCTCCCTCTTTGTTTCCCATGGGAAACAGAGAGCATGGGAGGCGATAGGATAAGAATGTTATTTCCTCTTTTTTTTTTTCAATTTAACAGTTTAATCACTAAAATTTTTATATTTACATATAGGTCCTCCGATTTTACAAATAGATCCTTATAAATAATTTTCCAAATATGAGGGATATTACAGCGAGAGTCAACTTGTTGATGGATCGAGCGATACATCGAAAGTTCAGACGATGCATCGAAAGTTTGTCAAAAGTTTGTCAGGAGTTCAGATGAACAAACGACAAGCCAGACAGCTTAGATTTACTATTTTATAATTGTTTAAGTCCTTATTGTTAAAAGTTAGGTCTTAATTTGAGTAAAGTTTGGGTATAACCTTACTAACTCAATTAGGGGCTAACTAGGCCTGCGTTGAGACTATTTTATGCCAAGTGGAAGGCTTATTCTGCTAGTCATATGTGCCTTGTAAGTCGATTATAATAAGTAATGACACGTGTGACATGATACGCAAACTTTTTGCTTATTATTATTATAATATTTTCTCACTTTATATTGCTTGTTGTATATATTGTGATGTTCATGGATATTTACAATGGAAATGGGATCGTGATGAAATCATGATAATGAGATTGATTTATCTTTAAATACAGACCCTAAATAATCTTGGTTATAAGTTATTCGAGAGGGATATCGAGATAATCGGACATACTAGTGTACTATATACTTGTCCAAATGATAGTGGCGGTTGGTCTCATGACTGCTCGTGTGGGAACACTAGGGATACAATTTAGGTGCTCATTGGATAATGAGTTCATTAGTTAATTCACTTATAGAATGCTAGATGATTGATGATACCTCATTATTAGAAAACGATTCCGTCGTCCCAATAATGTACCTAGTCCTTAGACTTAAGACACCAAGGATGTCCTATATGAGTACTTCACTCTTTGATGCCGGACTTATAAGTTTGGAAGTTTAAGATCTAGTATAACAGGTTATTGGGAGTGGCAATCAACCATATAAGGGATATTGAGTATCGATAGAGGATCATTCGTTCTCGGTATCATAAGAGGAATATCATATATGTTCTTACTTAGAAAAATCCCTAGCCAAGGTCATTCGGATTGAGAGAGAAAGAGTTCTCTAAGAAAATCTAATTAGAATGAGACTCGAGGAGAAACCGTATAGGTTTGATAGCACCATACCCGATATACGATCTTTGAGATATTAGATGAACAATGGACTACAGGTACACGATAACTAAGGATATATATGTCAAAAGAATTGGATTCCCTTGTATAGTTTAGAGACTATGATGTAGTAACCTAGTACGTTTATAGTTGATGAGTCAAGTGAATTATGTTAGGATCGATCTGGTACTAACCGGGGGGGGGTGAATTAGTGCAGCGATAAAAATTACATTGATTTAGAAAATTTCATTCGATAAAATCGTTTCAACAAAGCTTGTATCGAAAAGTAATGAAAGTAATGACTTAGAGTAAATGTAAAGTGTAGAGTGCAGCTAAGTAATGAAAGAAAGCAGTAAGGAAAGAACACATTAGATTTATAGTGGTTCGATCGTTGTGACCTACATCCACTTCTGATTCCTCCTCCGTCGAGGTCACCGGCATCCACTAATAGTCTTGCTTCAATAGGTAAAGACTAACCACCTTCTTACAAAGCTTTTTCCTTTTCACGGGTTTAGGAGAATGATCCTTCTCTAATGATTACAAAGCTGAAGAAAGAGAATGACCCTTAGCACTTTTACAATACATTTACACCCCAATACTTAAATATTTTTTTACACTTTTTTTGATATTTTTGTTGCCCTTTCGTGTAGAAAGGAGTTGGGTATTTATAGGCCCCAAAGGTTTCTGAATTGGAGCCAAGAAGTGTCTCATCCTGAATTTTTGGAGTATTGGTGGTACCATCGCTTGACACTTTGACATTGAGCAGTACCATCACCTAGTCTGGAAGTACTATCACCTGACACAGCCTCGGAAACTAGGCTTTGATGGTACCACCACCTGACAAGGTGACACCACCGCTTGAGAGCATTAACTGCCGACGATACCACCGCCCAGACCACTTGGGAGGCGGAGCCACAAGTGGTTCCACTACCCACCCTAGGCGGTGCCACCGCTTGGCAAGGCTCTAAGTGGCCAAGTGGGCCTTCCATCTGGCCCAACTCAACTCTAAATTAGGCTTAATTGTCCCTTAACCGAGTTAGTGGAATTACCTCTCAATCCTAACTCAATATAAGATCTAACTATAATAATTAAGGCATTAACTAAACAATCTTTATCAAGTATGTCAATTGTTCCTTCGGCAAAGTCTCGACGAACTTCCGGTGAACTCTCGGTATGCTTTTAGCAAACTCTCAATGAACTCTTGGCGAACTCCCGATAAACTCCTAATGAACTCCCGATGAACTCCCAGCAAGCTCCCGACGAACTCTTGACGAGCTTCCGGCACATCGTCCGAATCTTCGACATATCATCTGATCTTTGACTCTAGCCTAACATCTGCTTTATGTCTTATTTATTATCGTAGTTAATCCGGTAATACTCTTTTCAACATATGGATTAGATCAATAATTTATCAATTGATTTCATCATCAAAATTCAAGATTCAACAATCTCTCCCTTTTTTAATGATGATAACCAATTGATGACGAAGTTAACCTTAACTCCCCTTATCTATATGCCATATTGAGATAAATAAACTTGAATTCAAAAGAAATCATGACATTTGAATTCAAGTGAAACAATTTTGATCACGAGGATCAAATGCAATATATCAAATCAAAGTTTTATATGTTTGTGTATCATTATAGTTTCAAATTAAAATATACACAATTTTAAAACCTTACATTTCATCCTTACTTCATACATGATACCAAAAATAAATCAACATCACTTTGGGCATATCATACATCATACTAAAACATTAAAATTTTTAAGCATTTATCACTTCATGCATTAAATCAACATTTTGGTCATGATACCAAATATTCATTATTTCTCCTATGCATGATACTAAAGCATTCATGATACATCATTTTGGGCATAACATACATGATGCTAAGACATTAAAATTTTTAAGCATTTATCACTTCATGCATTAAATCAATATTTTGATCATGATACCAAACATTCATCATTTCTCCCTCTTTGTTATTAACAAAAAGGAGAATCATTCAATAATGTAAGTGTTTTAAACTATTCAAGTAAGTTTTACAACAATTTATCCAAGTTAGCAAAAATGAGAAGTTAAGTAAAAACTTTGCATGATAACTATTTTTGCATTTTGAAATATGCAAGCTAACATTTTTGCTTTAGATGTGCAAGAGCTTTTTGGTTCTTCTTGAGATATGCAAGTTTCTTTCTTCTTTTGTCATAAAAATAAGAAGAGGAGGAAGAATTATAAGGTAGGAATTCATTCTCCATAAGAAAAAATTAAGAACCAAATTCATGAATGTTAAGTTTCATTGAATCAAGCTTCTACAATAACAAAAAGAAATGATTCATCATAAAGAATCAATATGTCCATACTAAAAATTCAAATCCCTATTATTGCAAGTGATCATCACATATTAAAAGTCTATGAATAAAAATTCTTCTTTCGTAAGTAGAGTGAGAAAAAATTCATGGAAAAGGATCATCAAATGAAGGATCCATGAATCAAGACTCTTCTTTTGCAAATAGAAGGAGGAAGGATTCATATGAGACAATCTTGATTTAAAAGGAAAATTTAAGTTATGAAAAACCGAGAAATCCGAAAAATATACAAGAGGAACTAATAAATTCGAAAGATTTAACATGTCTAATTCTCTTCTAATAAAATCAAATTATTCCTCATTGGTTTTGTAAAAATATGTGCTAATTGATTCTTTAAATCAATTAATTCTAAAGATATATCATGATTATTAACATGATCTATAATAAAATGATGCCTAATGTCGATATGCTTAGTTTGAAAGTGTTGAATGAGATTCTTGGTTAAACATATTGCACTAGTGTTATCGCATTTTATAGAAATATTTTTCAAATAAATTTCATAATCTTCTAAAGTATTTTTCATCCATATAACTTATGCACAACATGCACATACTATTATATATTCAGCTTCAATTGTAAATAAAGTAACCGAGTTTTGTTTCTTAGAAGATCAAGAGACAAGTGCATGACCTAAGAGTTGACATGTTCTGGATGTGCTTTTTCTATCTATTTGATAACCAACAAAATCAACATCGGTATAAGCAATCAATTCATGATCTTTAGTTTTTAGATATCATAATCCTAAATTATGAGTTCCTTTTAGGTATCTAAAAATCATTTTAATAGTTTTTAAGTGAGATTGCTTGGGATTAAATTAAAATCAACACATAGTCCAAAACTAAACATGATATCGGTTCTAGTTGCTATAAGATATAATAAACTATCTATCATACCCCTGCAAGTCTTTTGATCAAAATATTTTCCATTAATATTCATATCTAATTTTGTAGAAGTGCTCATTAGTGTATTAATAGTCATAGCATTATCCATATTACATCGTTTTAATACATCTAAAGCATATTTTGTTTAACTAACAAAAAAATCTATCACTAAGTTTTTGATTTGTAAACCTAAGAAAAAAGTTATGTCCCCGATCAAACTCATTTCGAATTCATGGCTCATACTATTGATAAAAGATTCACATAAAAACTTAATTGACGATCCAAAAATAATATCATCAACATAATTTGAATAATGAGAAAATCATTTTCAAATGTTGATAAACAATGTGGTATTGACCTTACTTTTATAAAATTATTTTGAATAAGAAAAGAACTAAGCCTCTTATCCCAAGCCCTAGAGACTTGACAAGCCCTAGAGACTTGTTTTAATCCATAGAGAGCCTTAGTCAACTTAAACACATGATTCAGAAAGTTAGCATTCTCAAATCCGTCCGGAAGGTTGTTCAATATAAACTTCTTCAAAAATAAAGCATTAAGAAAAACACTTTTAACATCCATTTAAAATAACTTAAAATTATTTTGAATAAGAAAAGAACTAAGCCTCTTATACCAAGCCCTAGAGACTTGTTTTAATCCATAGAGAGCCTTAGTCAACTTAAACACATGATTCAGAAAGTTAGCATTCTCAAATCCGTCCGGAAGGTTGTTCAATATAAACTTCTTCAAAAATAAAGCATTAAGAAAAACACTTTTAACATCCATTTAAAATAACTTAAAATTATTTTGAATAAGAAAAGAACTAAGCCTCTTATACCAAGCCCTAGAGACTTGTTTTAATCCATAGAGAGCCTTAGTCAACTTAAACACATGATTCAGAAAGTTAGCATTCTCAAATCCGTCCGGAAGGTTGTTCAATATAAACTTCTTCAAAATAAAGCATTAAGAAAACACTTTTAAACATCCATTTAAAATAACTTAAAATTATTTTAACTAGCATAGGTAAAAAGAATCCTTATGGCTTCAAGCTTAACTACAGGAGCAAAGGTTTCTTTATAATCGATGTATTCTTCTTGGTTGAAACCTTTGGCCGCTGGCCTAGCCATGTTTCTAACCACGATACCAAGTTTATCTTACTTGTTTCTGAAGACCCATTAATACCAATTACCAATGGTCACTAGGTCTAGGAACAAACTTCCACACATCATTTTTCTTAAATTGATTTAATTCCTCATACATTGCAATAACTCATGACTCATCTTTCATGGCCTTATCAATGCATTTAGATTTAATTTAAAATAAAAAGGCAAAATTTTTAAGAGAATAAAGAGTTTGAACACCTTTTGAAATGTCTCCAATGATTAGCTCCTTAGGATGAGCATCTACATACTTCCAATCCTTAGGTAAGGATTATTTAGAAGAAGATAAATTCAAATTGCTAGTGGGAGGAGAGGGATCATTTAAATTTAAACCATCAAATCAAAATCATCATCAACGTTTTTCTTGGATTCGAAAACCTCATTGAAAATAACATGAATGGATTCTCCTATAACTAAAGTTCTTTTATTAAATACACAAAATGCTTTAAAAGTAGAAAAATAACAAAAAAAATGTCTTCATCAGATTTTGCATTAATTTTTCTATGTATATTTTTCGTTTAAAATAAAACATTTACAATTGAAAACTTTAAAATACAAAATATTAGGTTTTTTGTTATTCCACAACTCATAATGAGTTTTGGAAAGTAATGGTCCTATTAGAATCCTATTCATGACATAGCATGTTATGTTAACAGCTTCGGCCCTAAAATATTTGGGTAAGCTATGTTCATTTAACACGATTCTTGACATTTCTTATAAACTCCTATTTTTTCTTTCAACTACTCAATTTTGTTGTGGGTATCTTGGAGTAGAGAAATTATGGTTATACCCATTTGATTCACAAAAGTTTTGAAAATTACGATTTTAAAACTCACCGCTGTGATCAGTACGTACAAATGAAATTATAAAGCCTTTTTCTTTTTAAACAAATTTATAAAATTTTAAAAAATAATTAAAACAATCACTTTTGTGTGTCGAGAAGTATGTTCAAGTGTATCTACTATAATCATTAATAATTATAAAGGTGTATTTGCTACCTCCTAAGCTTGTATTAATTGGTCCAAATAAACTTAATGCTAGGGATTTATTTTACAAGTTCTCTAGATAAAATTTGGGAGATTAGTTTAATGCTAGCATGACCTAACCTCCTATACGAAAGCCAAACATCATCGTTTAAAACTGAAAAGCAAGTTTCATTACAACACTCAACAAGATCAATGATATAGACATTGTTGGTCCTTAAGGCAATCAAGGATCTATTCATGTGTGATATTTCTATAATGCATTAGATTCAAACTTGATGTTGTAGCCTTTATCACATAATTGACTAATGCTTAGCAAGTTATGCTTTAAACCATCTACTAATAAAACATTTTCAATGAAAATGTTTGATTTGTTATCTATATTTCCTTTTCTAATAATTTTTTCTTTGTTATTATCTCGAAAGGTGACAAATCTTTTGTCTTGGCTAGTGAGCTTAGAGAAGTGCGTTGGATCTCCGATCATGTGCCTTGAGTATCCACTATCAAGGTATCATCTCTTGCCCCTAGCTTGTGATTATAGACATATCTACAAGAAACATGATTTTCTTTTAAGTACTCATTTTACCTTGGGTTCCTCATAAATATATCTACATAACTTATCATTTTGTATTGAGTCATTTAAGGTTCTTTCATAGACACAAATTAGCTTATGTGGACTATACCTCTTAAATGAACATTTATGAGCATAATGTCCAAATTTGTAACAAAAGTTACATTTGTTTCAAGGTGAAACATGTAAAGTTGGGCCCTCAATAAAAATGATTGACTTTTGGTGAGTGTTTCTCACAAAGCCGATTCCATCTCTTTTTATGAACATGATCCCTTTTTGCTAGGATCATGTTTAAGGATTTGCTTCTTATTTTAAATTTTTCTAAGGTTTCATGTAGTAGTAAAATTTTCTTTTTAAGCATCTCTAATTCTTCACATTTTGTACAAGGAGGTAATATTTTATTATCATGCTTAATATTTAAATTATTGAATTCACTAACAAGAGAGACATGCTCATTTTTTTAATAATTTATACTTTTTATTAACTATTTTACATTCATCAAATAAATCATGAAAAGCATTCAACAATTCATCAAATGATAAATGAGCTTCGATTTAGTTACTTACCTCATCGTCAAGCACCATTAAAGCATAGTTAGCAACTTCTTTATTGGTTAGCTCCTCGTCTTTGGATGTGCTTGAATCGTCCCAAGTAGCTTTTAGCGCTTTCTTCTTTTTCGGTTGCTTCTTCTTCACTTCACTTGGAGACATTCACTTTTGAAGTATCTCAGCTTCTTGTATTCGTAACATATTATTTGGTCCTTTTTCGGTTTATTTGTGTATTTAATATATTGTTTAGTTTTGTTCTTTTTAATGAATTTTTTAAATTTTCTTATTAGAAGTACCAAGTCGTCGTCGTCGTTATCATCATCATGAGTTTTCTCTCAAGTGGTCTTCTTGAATTCTAAGTATCAAATCCTTCATGTTCTTTGAAGGTTGTTCTCAAGCTCTTCATGTACATTGCATGTCATTTCATAGGTCATAAAAGACCCGATAAGTTCTTTGAGTAAAAAGTTATTCAAGTCCTTGACTTCTTAAATTGCGGTTACTTTAGGATCTCAACTCTTTGGAATGAATCTTAATATCTTGTTAATAAATTCAAAATTAGAAAAACATTTACCAAGTACTTTTAGACCATTGACGACATTTGTAAACCGAGTGTACATGTCTTCAATAGTCTCATTTGGTTTCATACAAAACAATTCATAATTGTTAACTAAAAGATTGATTTTTGACTCCTTAACTCTACTCGTACCTTCGTGTGTGATTTCAAAGTGTATACCAAATGTCATAAACTGTTTCGCAAATAGAAACTCAATTGAATTCATTTTTATCTAAAACATAAAATAAAACATTCATAACTTTGACGTTCAAAGAGAAAGTCTTCTTCTCCAAATCATTCCAATCGTTCATTGAAAGACAAGACTTTTGAAATTCGTTTTCAACGATATTCCATAATTTGAAATCTATAGAAATTAAGAAAATCCTTGTTCTAATTTTTTAATAAGTGTAATCCGTTCTATTGAACATGGGAGGACATATGATAGAATGATCATCATGATTGCCAACAAAAATCATTTCTCTTGGATTTTAAACCAAATCAAGAGTAACCTTGCTCTAATACTAATTGTTAAGATCAATCTAACGATAAAAATTACATTAATTTAAAAAAATTATTTAATAAAATCATTTCGACAAAACCCGTATCGAAAAGTAATTAAAATAATGACTTAGAGTAAATGTAAAGTGTATGATGCATCTGTAATAAAAGAAAACAGTAAAGAAAAAACACATCGAATTTATAATTGTTCAATCATTATAACCTACATTCACTTATGATTTCTTCTTCGTCGAGATCACCGGTGTCCACTAATGACCTTCAATAAACGAAGAACAATCACTTTCTTACAAAGCTTTTTCCTTTTCATAAGTTTAGAAGACAATCCTTACAAACCTCACACCTCTTCTCTAATGATTAAAGAGTTGAAGAAAAAGGAGAAGAACCCTTAACACTTTTATAATATTTTTACACCTCAACACTTAAAATTTTTTTACACTTTTATTATTGTCCTTTCATAAAAAAACAATGAGATAAAAGTATCACGATACGGATGGTACCACCTCTTGACATTGCCGATACTAATTCGATTTTGAAATGCTTGTTGTTCCTGCAAATGCGAAGAAAATAGCAACTCCAAAGAAAAAGTTATTGTTATGATAAAGAGATGTGCCTTAAAAGGCTACAATTGCTGCTGGCAGACACCTCTAATCTAAACAGTACTCAAATCTATGGTAGTGTATGGTTCTGAAATGTAAAGTGAGACAATTTCATGCTAGCAAAAAAGCAATAGAATAAAAGGGGAAATAGATCAAAGGAAATATCAGGAAAACACAGTCTGATACATAAATAAATGCTGTATGTCTTCGTCGCGACAGGGAATCATGCATAATACTAAAGCTTGACCATCATAAATATCCACCCCTATAAAGTTAGAATACCTGTTTACAGATGGAAATGGAATTTAAATGACATTCCACGCTGAATCAAGAAATCAGGTGCTGAACATTTTCAGTCCAGAACAGAAAAGACTGCAATTCCTAATCAAACCATTCAATTGATGAGCAGCTTCAATATCCACCACTGGTCGATGAAGGCCAAAAATTTAATGACTGATCCTCATCTTTTAAGGAAATCAATGAAAAACAGAACAGATAGGTACAATAATTTACAATAAGAGAACCACTATATCAACATCAAGTGAGCAATTTGCCATAGGACAAAGCAAAACATCAAGTAAGAACCAATAACCTTGTGTTCCGAGTTCTATAAACTAGTAAGCACTCACTTCTACTGCACAATAAGGAAGAAAGATCGAAGTCAAACAATGGATAGAAAAAAAACCACCTGTCATTCAACTGATGGGATGCCGACTGTGTCACTCTTGGTATCACACACATGATAATGGTCAATCACTTTGTCGGGAAAAAGTACATGGTCCAACAGCAAAACAGGGCTAACCTTGTAGATTTGGACTAAAGCGTCATATTTATAACTATGGGTCTCGCAAGTGAAGTCATCATCGGTTACCAAAAACAAGTTATTTGCAGCTAACAAGTCCAACATGCAGACTGCATCAATGTATAAAAAGTATACTAAGGCTTAATGTAATTTGATAGTGTGTTATCAAACAAATTGTTACCCAAGTAACAAAACAAAGCTCGATTCTCAACCTACAATAGAAATCATTTTATACAATATTGCTGAGAAAAAAGACCCACAACAATACTGGATTGCTGGAATTCAAATATCGTAAATATGCTTTGTTCTTCTTGCTTCAGTATCAATATCAGCTACTTGTAAGTATCAATATCAGCTACTTGTAATCTGCTTAGTATGATGAATCATGGGTTGCACATATCATGCATGACAACCATGTCAGACAGTACATATTATTCAAACATTATGCCAACAGTCAATGGGTACCACTCTTGCCATGAGACAAACCACAAAGGCATTGTTACACCCCTTTTCTGGATACTGTGTCAATGAAGTCTGCCTTTGTAAAACTACTAAGTTGAAGATCATAACTACTAAGTCTGCCTTTGTTACACCCCAGAAATCAAATGTCACCTAAGTTGAAGATCATATTTCAATCACCATAATCTCAACTAATACATCCATTTTTAATTTAGATAAGAATGAGTAAAGAGTAATAAACATACTTTCCTCCCATTCAAGCAATTAAAAGAAGAAAGCCAATATCCTAAAATTGCTATAAGCAGAGGGTCAACAGCATGTGCCACCTATAAGACACAGTTGCAAACTTGCAATAACCTATTATCTAGATGATTGTAAAACAAAATACATGGGAACTTTAAAAAATAATGTGGCTGGACAATATCAAACATAAGTTTTACCAACATAAACCAAACAAGATTCTAAAGATGAGGTTCTAATGTAATTAAACGATCAGCATATCTTGTCAAAATACAATTGCATAGCTCTCTACTCTTTTAGGGCAACCAGAAGCAAATCAACATAATGCTGAAACAAAAGCCAACATGCATATGAAAAGGAAGCACAAAACAGAATCAAATTGCAAGTACAATACCATGAGAAAAAAAATTGGCAAACAACATTCAATCAAAGCCCACACCATTGGATACACCTAACATCACCAGCATTTCTTCTTTGCAGGCAGATCTCTGCAGATGCACCTTTTATTAACAACAAAGTTCTACCTAGAATGTGCAATAACACAACAGCATCCAGAGAATATTTCTTTTATCAGCTTACTGATGCTAACAGATAAAACCAGATCACCTCAGTTAAGGATCCCTGCACCAATCTTGCTCTGCCTCGCAATCTTGGACCACTCTGTGTGGAATGATCCTGGGCGGTCGACTCGCTCATAGGTGTGTGCCCCAAAGTAGTCCCTTTGAGCCTGCACCAGGTTCGCCGGCAGCCTTGCTCGGCGATAGGTGTCAAAGTATGCAAGGCTGGCACACATACCTGGCGTGCTGATTCCAGCTTCAATAGCAAGTCCCACAACCCTTCGCCATGCTGCCTGCCTCTGCACCATCTCCCTTGCAAACTCTGGGTCCACAATCAGGTTTGCAAGCCCTAGGTTACGCTCATAAGCCTTCTTGATCCTGTCCAAGAACCTTGCCCTTATGATGCACCCTCCCTTCCAAATCCTTGCGAGCTCCCCAAGATTCAGGTTCCATCCCTTCTCTGCACTCTTAGCTCCGAGCAAGTTCATCCCTTGGGCATAACTACAGATCTTAGAGGCATAGAGTGCCTGCCGGACATCATCAATCAGGCGTCTCTTGTCGATAGATCGGCCTACGGAAAAATCGCCTCTGCCGATGCCTGCTTGTTCGAGAGCCTTGGAGGCAGCCTCTCTCTCCTCCTTAAGCCCGCTAAGGTATCGACAGTCCAGCGAGGCAGCGATGGTTGGCGCAGCAACCGAGAGCTCAGCTGCCTGCTGTACCGTCCACTTACCCGTCCCCTTCATCCCGGTCTTGTCTAGAATCTTGTCGACGAGCTCTCCACCACCATGCTCGTCGTGGACTCCAAAGATGTCAGCAGTGATCTCGATGAGGAAGCTCTCGAGCTCGCCGCGGTTCCATTCGGCAAACGTTTGGGCGAGCTCGGAATTGGACAGCCCACCGACAACCCTGAGCACATCATATGCCTCGGCGATGAGCTGCATGTCACCGTACTCGATGCCGTTGTGGACCATCTTGACGAAGTTGCCAGCGCCGCCCTCGCCAACGAAGGTGACGCAGGGGCCATCATCGACCTGGGCAGCGACGCGGGTGAGGATGTCCTCCACGTTGCGGTAGGCTTGCAGGGAGCCGCCGGGCATGAGGGAAGGCCCATGGCGGGCGCCATCCTCGCCGCCAGAGACGCCCATGCCCAGGTAGAGGATACCCCGGGCGGCGGCCTCGCGGATGCGGCGCTCGGTGTTCTCGTACCACTCGTTACCACCGTCGATGATGGCGTCGCCGGGTTCCATGAAGTGGGAGAGACTGGCGATGGTCTGGTCGACGGGGGCGCCGGCCTTGACGAGGATGACGACGGCGCGGGGGCGGCGGAGGGAAAGGACGAAGTCCTGCGGGGAGCGGTGTCCGGAGAGGGGGAGGCCACCCTCAGCGGCAGCGCGGGAGACGGTCTCGTCGACCTTTGACGCCGTGCGGTTGTAGACAGAGATGGGGAAGCCCTTCTCGGCGATGTTGAGGGCCAGATTCTGGCCCATCACCGCCAGCCCCGCAAGCCCGATCCGCGATAGCGCCGCTGTATCCATCGCCATATCCTCCTCGTCCCCCTCCTCCTCCTCGACCTCGTAGGGTTTCCACTCTCTCCCACTTCATGAGCCCTTTATCTTTGGGCTTCTTACAATGAGGTACCTAATTTAATTTTTATTCGTGTTTTTACCCAACAACAGAATCTCAGCATCCTTTATTTTGCACATATACCCTTTAATTGTTTTATTTGATAGATTCTTGTATTTAAAATAATGAATTTGAAGACGTTGAGAAGAACAAAGAAATTAAAGAAAATCCTACAAACTTAGCACTCTTTAAACATATTTTTGTCAATAAGCCCTTAAAATGTTAAATTAGAATGCATTTGTTGTGACTTTGCTTCAGCAGTAAGGATGCAATTTCATATATTTACTATGTCAAATATGTAACTTTCTGGTTCGGCTTAAGGGGTTCTTATGAAAATATGAAAAGGTTGAGGATTTTTGCAAAAGAATGTTGCAATTGGATCTCTTTTGGGCGATGTGGAAAACAAGGGCTGATCTGCTAAATTGTTTCTGTCGATGGGTCAAATTGAAAAAGGGAGTCAAAGCGATTCTTTTTAATTATGTAAGGATTCTATGAAATGGTCGAACGATCACACAGGATCCAACGGCTTATGCTTATAGTCGTTGTTGGACCCCACGCGGTCAGATGGCGTGGTCGTCAATTGACGACCATTACTGTGGGAACCAAACATTACATGTTAGAAGGACCATTAGAGAGGATCCTTACCCCGACCTATGGAGGCATCCAAAGGACAAGCTCAAGAGGGGTGGGAGGCTGAGGGTACGCTGAGGAGGCACTCTTGTTCTAATTGGACTCTAAACTTGAGCCATTGGCCAATAACTAATAACGTATAGAAGAGATTTCATAATTATTGAAATAAAATCATGTAAAAAAAATAAAGAAAGTATTAGTCCCAAATAATACTTAAAAGTGCTATTATATATTTTATTATCATGATAAAATAATTATAATACATTATTATTATTATTATTATTATTATTATTATTATTATTATTATTATTGTTATTTTGTAACCATTAAGTAGAGATCATCGGTGCACATGGGAATGGATGGAGCTAACAACGTTATTCATCCACTTCTAACTATCACACCTCTGTTCACACGTGAAACAATGCTAGCCGAGTTTGATATGTATTGTCAATGTTTAAGGAGAAAATAAAATTATTTATCATACCATATAAAATTATAATTTTTTTCTAATTTAAATATATATATATTTCATATGCATACTCTCACATAAATATAGAATTTTTTTTATCTTTTATGTTATTTTATCTAAATTCAGTAGAAGAAAAACTCTAAGAGGTCTGCAAGTATTTTTCCACACCATCTCTCCATTAAAATATAAAGAAACATGTGATATTTATATGATGCCTAAATCATAATTTCTATAATTTCTTTCATATGCAAGAAAATCCTTTTTTATTTTCTAAGAATCCAAAATTACCTATTAATCTTGATATGAAAATAATGATATAGCTAATACCTTCACTTCAATATCAGATATCGATTCTATGTTGTTTTCGTCAAGAACTATTAGTACGATACCAATTTTAGATGTTGTCAATTATTTATCGTATGCTATTTAGATTTGATGCAGTACAATTGCATCTAAGTTGGAAAGATATATAAAATCGTTTTCGATATGAATGCATATCTACGAGTATAAAAATAATCTGAAAAATCATACTATAAAAAAGCTCTTAAGATAAATAAGGAGTTTTATCATGTATGTTTTCAATAAAATTTTGCATGATTAAATATCTTGTAGGTTCGATCATTGACAATAGACAAACATAAAATAAAGTATTGATTGGTTTAGAGTCAATGTCCAACTCAGCCAATTAGATTTATTTGGATACGGATCCCATGATCATATAATAAATAATCAAATACTAAACTGTCATAGGATAATTTGTCTTTTATTTTATAAAATTTATTTCAAATACTCGAAGGAATGTATACTTCTCCAACGAACGGAACGGCCTAAGTCTGCCAAGGTTGTTGTTATTCGATTACTTTTGGTAGGATCCGCAAAACAAAATCCGATAGGAGAACACAAAGTTCAACAGTTCATCCGAATCCGATATAATATTGGATTTGTCACTTATTTAACTGGTCGAACGAAAGGACTTTACCAACGTTATCGGGTCGGATTTGGGTCCGCTAAGCGGGTTATCAGGCTCCGCTGCTGCAACTTAAAATAACAACTTCACCTTCTCTCGTACGGTATACTCTCTCTTTCTCTCTCTCCATCGCATCGTCCTCGCCTTCGCTTTACCCCTTTCGTTCGCCTATTCTGAAACCCTAGAATTGCCAGGCAGGGAAGCACCGAAATACCATATTAGCTATCCTTTTCCCGTTCTTTGATCACGATCTCGATCCTTTTGTGTCCGGTGCGAAGCGAAGAAGCGGCCCCGATGAACTGCGAAACTTGCCAACTCAAAGAACTGGTGAGACCCTCTTTCTTTACCCTAATTCGAATCCAATATGATCTCCCTTATCTCGTAGTCTCATAATCGAGTAGTTCGGATCAGTCTGCATATACTGATCATGGTTCCTTGATTCTTCTTCGTGTGATTTGACCTCCCTTGTGATTTCCATTGAACTTCTTGTCTACGGGTGCTTACGGCTATTTCTTCTAGTAAACTTATGTTTTCTTAATGAAATTAGATTTCTTTTTAACTTTTTTTTCCGATCATTAATATCAGGTGTTGGAGCCGCCAGAGATTAGAGAGGTGCTGCGCTGTAAGTTCAACTCCTGCTCATGTTAATTGGTGGATTGTGCTTAATTATCGTGTTCTATGCAGCATTCCTTTCTGATTACATTTCCCTGTTTGCTTTCTTGTAACTAGTGTCTTGCTGAGTCCAGGAAATTAACGTATTGCCTCATTGGTTGCCCGTGCTGATGCCTTATTTTCCCATGCTCGCATATGCAGAGGTGGGACACGTGCATCCTGTTGCACGATACGAGTCACACATGCCAGATCTCGTGCAATTCTGGCTCTTATTGGCACTTCTGTGCCATGTACAAGGCATTCATAATTTTCCATATGAATGATAAGTTGGTTTGACTTCACAACTTCCTTTCTTCTTGGTTAGGGGAATATGCAAACATTTAACGAAGCAGGTTTCTTTTGCAAATAACTTTTTGGTTCTTCTAATTTCTTCTGTTTTCTGGCGAAGAAGCAATAACGCCAGTTGTCCAGTACGAGTTTCTACTAGTGTTACACTTTCCTTGAAACATTGAAAACATTCCATAGGATCAGGCTACTGCACTTCTTGCTTAAGAAGGAATGATAATGTGTTCTATCAACCCTTCCACAGATTTGTTTTCTTGACATTGGGATCATCTGGTTATGATCCTCCTAATTTGCTGGTGTTCTCTTTGGTTTATAAAACAAAAGGCAGTATTGTTGGAGATTTAGCCGCCTATAATACTTCAGAAGTGTCAACCTGGGTCAAACTGAACATGGAATCACCACACATGATGCAACCAAAAATGCTACTAGTGTTTCTTTTATGTGTGCGCGCGTATGTTTGGTGAAGGGAGGGGGGATAACCACTTTTGTCAATGTCATTAGATCTAATGGTTAATACTAATCATTAGATCTAATAATGATATCATATGAAATTGGAGATTAGTGGATATCCAAAATATTGTGTTGTATTTTATCTAATCCTTCTGTTATCCATAAAATTTAAGGTATTTAAGTAATCTTTAGTTAATAAGATTCAAATTGTTATTGGCAGATTATAATGCTGATACATTTGAGTTCCTGTTACCATATAGACATCTTCACGTGCTTACCTGGTATGCATTCATAATAAATATAATTACTAGTCATATTGATGTTGATGTCAGAATTCCAAGAAGAGTGCAATTTTTTGATGAAATTATTTTGACTAATGAAAGCATAACTAGGATAAAGTCTTAATTAGATTTATGTAAGCAAACTATAGGTTTGAGAATGAGCAGAATTAAGATTTAATTCTCGGAGTATAATATAACTATATAAGCAAAAGAAAAGTAGATGTATAATTGAATTATGTGGTACATAAATTTAAAAGCTCTTTAAGGGATATATTCTCTTTGAATATATAATCTTTTGTTGAGAAGAAATTGAGCTCAAATAAGTATCAGAATAGGAGTTGGATGGTTACAGTGGTGAGTCGTGTGAGTATTAAATGATTGCCGAATACATCTCAAATTGAAGAAGACCTTTTATATAAACTTACTAGTCCAATAATTTATCAGGAGGTTGATGCTAAGCAACTGGTTAACGTCATATTTAAATGGCTAGTGACTTAGTGTGGCAGATATTGAGACAGGTACCTACTGTTATTGGAAATGATCAAGGAACATATCATTGCATTTTGGAAAATTTTGGGCTAGTATCAAATAAGAAGAAATTGGATGAAAATATTTGAAGTTTGTTTAGATATTTCAGAAAAGGGCTTACTGTTTCATCCGCAAGATGATGTATGCGAATTTAGATTAGAGTTGTCAAGATATTGTTGCCCCTTGAGTGACATCTTTGCACACAACCCCCACCTCCTTCCCCTTCCCATCTACTTCCTTTCTGCCAATAGAGAAATGGGTTTACATTGTGATTCTACCTAAATGTGTTTGGCTTCTTAAAGTCTGGATAAGCATTTAACATCCAGAGAATCTCTTCTCCTGTAGTTGAGAATGTTAAAGTTGCTCTCTAGGTTTCTTAAAAAAAAATAACTTTTAGTTTTCTGAATTTTCTAAGGAAAATAGAGGCAAAAAATTTCCCACCTTTGCATTTTTTAAGCGGCTTTTCCAAGATGAAAATCAACATTTTGCTATCATTTCACCCCATATAGAAGAAAATAGGAAAGATAAAATGTTTTTCTATGTATATTTTTATTTTAAGAATTTGGTTATGGAAAAAATTTCCCCATTTTCCTTGCAACCATGGTGGTGTATAAATTTTCAGCCTCTAATTATGCTTATGCACTTCTTTTTTTGTGTTTTGAAATACTACTGATACACGAGATTGCAAACACTGCTGCTTAGTAAGCTAGAGCATGTGGTCATAATATCTGTTTGGCATATGTTGATTATCTATTCTTGCAGATCTTTGCATATATTTATTAGTTCTTTTGCAGGCATATTGCACACCATTCTCTTCCATAGAGCATTAGGACTTGTTCGGCCCAAGGATGTTGAATGTGAACTGTTCGATATCACCTATGTAAGTTTTTTCAGAAGCCAATAAAGCTCTGGAGTCTAGCAATTAGAGTCACTATACTGGAAGATCTTTGCTAATTGTCGAAGGACGATATATAGGACTCCTCATTTATGGATATAATATTTTTGTTAGTAAATTTCAAATATCTTCTGAAATACAGTGGGCATCTGATGTGAAATATGTTAGCATCTACTGGATTCCTACTTACCATTGTTAATTTTTCATATTTTGAAAATTTTTGGCAACTCGTTATGTGTGTATGTCATGCGGTTATTCATTAAGAACAAGGAGATCATCATTTCTGTGTTCCTAAATTTATATTGGATGATTCTGCCACAAGATGTGGTTATGGAGATGGGCTATTATAGGTTGATAAAATGAGATTGAAAACAAATTGTGATAGATTTTGATGGTACAAGTTATACATTTCTTGGTCCTGTCTTGTTTTTGCTTGTCTATATCTTGATTGTAAAGAAGCTTAAGGTTCTAAATTATGGTTACTTGAGAGTTGAGACTGCCATTTTCTTCAGCTACATTTGTAATTGTGTCTGGGTGGTTATTTTGTATGATGCTTTATGAGTTATTATGTTGAAGGGATTAAAGGTTGTAGATGAATCTGGAGACCTGTCTGAAAATTGACATTGGCATGAGATACATTTGATATTACAAATCCATCTTACTTCTCCCTCTCTGTTTTATTCTTCACCAGCTGTCTTTCTTTAATATGAATATTTTCACATCTTAGTTAATTACATATTTGAGCATTTTATTTGCCTATTCTAAACTTTCTTCTCCATCTTTTAAGTTTTCTGACTCCATAAGTGAGAAATTTTGATCATTGATAAATATGATTGTAATCTTCTTGCCATAGCCCATTTTTCTTATATCCCCTTGCATCTATCATTTACCCCAAATAGTATGCAGTGTCAAGCTCTTGGTAACCATGTTCCTCAATGAGATTTCTTGATAATGAAAATGACCAGACAACTATATTGGCATAATTGCATATGATACTTTAGCTTTTATGCCCAGGAGTCCTTTAGTCTAACATTGGTGCTTATCTAAAGCTTGATCAAGATGCCAAATGGATGAGCTTTTGATCCGATGACTACTTAGAATGTAAACATGACATGTATTTTGCAAATGTCTTTTCCTTATCTAATTTGTTGTTGCATATTATATTGAACTCTTCTACAAACTCAGATCCTTATCATGAGATTTGACATTTACTCCTTTCATCCCTTAAAATGAATTAGTTAAATCAGTTTTAAGGTGAAATGCTCGTCCAGAATATCAGTTTGGAGAGTGAGACAAAAGAAAGTAGAAACCAGAATATATGACACATTCTTTTTAGACCCTGAAGTTCTTAGAGATCCTTCTAATCTTTGACGTATTTTCTTTATCCATAGATGTGATAGTTTTTAACATAATGATTGTACTCAACCACACTTGATTCATGAATCCTTGGATCATGGTTGCCTTTAAGGACTGTTATGTCTCATGCTTGGACTCTGACTGCGTCAGATATCTATATAAGTTAGCGAGAATTTATTGTGTTTTAAACTATGCCTTCTTTTGTGAATCTTGACTTAGTTAGAAAGGTTGATTAGGTTTATGGAATAGCTTACCTGTTTTTGGTGGGAAGGGACCTAACTGATGATAATGTGGGCATTCTAGATATTCTTTTCGTAGTCCAAAAAATGAGTAAATTATTTTTCTATAAGAAACTCTTTCTAATTTATTCTATATGTGATGTATCTAGGTCCTTGTTGTTTAAGGTGTTTGTGTTGATAGATATATTATCGTACGAATCTCATCATGTGTATCTCAACAAGGAAAACATATGAAGTGCTAATCAAAATAAACAACCATTTAGTTCCAACTCTATGGAAAAGTAACAATAGGTAACTAAGAAGTGGTTCTTGTAACAGATTATCCAGCTTGGGGTTGTCAATGAGCCTTGGAACTGTACAGTAAAAAAATGTAAAAGAAAGCTTTATCATTGTATATCTTGTAGATCATGGATGAGATGTGTTTGATTACTAGGATCTATTTGGAGACTCATCTGGTGGATATAAAAAACATGGTTTTGTCAAAAAATAGTAAGCAAAAAACCTGGGAGAGAAAAATGATTTCCCAATCTGGCATAAAAGTTGAAAGGACTCTGAAGACATGTTACCACAACATTTAAGTTCTGATAAGAAAAGGCATTCTAGAGTATGTTGTTAAATGTAAATTATTGTCTTAGAGTTCTCTTTGGTGATCTTTTGATGGCTATTCGGTAGCTATTATCACAGTCAGCATATATCAATTTGTTTATAGTTTAACAGCCTATGTTGTCTTAGCCTTCTCTTTATCAAACAAGCCATCCAAAGGTTTTGTGTATGCAATATTACATTCTTTTGAATATATTGTTTATGGGGGATGTGTCGTTGCTGATATGTACGTAACTTTCATATAAAGAATGCTGTTAGTTTATGTTTGTGTATGACCAGCAAATGACCATCAATTCTGGTTTATTGGAATCAGCATGCATCTCATCTCTGCTAAAGCCTTTCATTTTGCAATTAATGTGTGTTATAGCCTCATTGTCCTGAAGCTCCCTTACAGGTTCAGTGTGAAGATCATGAGCTTGAAAAGAAAATTGATGAAAAGATCAACCAGTTCATTGGTTGGGTAGAGAAACACCCAAACAGGAAAAGCCAGGTTTATGCTTTTCTATAGCTGGCTACAATTTGTTCTCTTATATTGTGGTTTACAAATGCAGCAAGGATGCCATATTCATTTTTCATGTTGATTCTTGCAGTGCACAAAATTATGTAAACTATGAACTGTTGGTTAATCTATTCAGAACTATGTGATCTGGGGGAACACGAGTGTTATATATCTTATTAGCTCCATCAACAAGTATTACAGCAGGAACAACAAAAATTGATTCATTATTCAGTATTATTTGAACTTTTTAACATGTTAGATATTCTTTGTATTTTTCCAATTTTCTAGCTGTTGCTATATTTGCAACACTACCTAGAAAAAATCTTTTTTGTTGCTCTGCTAAGAATTGCTACCCATTCTCAATCATATGAATATCAATATACCCGTATGTGTGTATATTTCCACTTAGTTATATGCAATGTGGACGGTAAAAGCTTTAAGTCTTGCTTCTTACTAGTTAGGATTTCTTTTAGGAGGTAGATAAATGATCATCCTGGCTTTTGTATTTTTTTCATTTTGGTTAATATTTTGAACTTTTGACTGATACCACTGTGCAGGTATGCATATCTTTCTATGAGGTCAAAAACAAGCATGCAACATGGTTTGGAAACAAAATTGAGCGCTTTTATTGGGAGCAGTGGTATATTAATTTGCATATCATAAGCCCTAAACCTCATGGTAAATCTCATAATACCAAAGCACATGTGGTTACTGGAGGTAGGAAGACTCTTTCGCTAATTTTTCATTTTTATGGCTGCTCATTTTATTGTTAAGTAACCAATCCTGTTATATCTTATGATCTCAGAAAATGCATTTGAAGGAAGCAATTCGAGATGTGCCGCCTTGGAGTCATCATTACGTGAAGTCTTGTTTCAAATTATAAAATTTGTTAACGAGAAGAAAGACCACATTCCTCCTCTGCAGAATTCTGAGATCGTATCATTTCCATATGAGATCTCAACCCCAAGGTGACTTTCATACCATGAACGAAAGAAAGGGATTCTAGATCGTTAGTGAAGCCTCCTAATGTTGTGGTTTCACGTTACATCACTTGACCAAGTACATATGTGAAATAAATTCTACACACATCTCGATCTCCAGGTGACACCTTTTCTCAACGTGTTCCACAGTTCATCAGACCTCTTCCTTTGGTTGGCATGCGGATGTCTTAAGAGGATGCTGCAGACTGGACATCCTTCCATGCTTAGCTGACTATAAAGCTGTGCTGATTCAAGTTTCATTCCTCATTTCTGTACGATCTTCTCTAGTTCTCAGATAGTGTTTTCATGTTACATAAACCTTTGCGATCAGAAAAAAAGCCATAGTAAACTAATGCCAACTACATCTCTGAACTAGGTTTATACTAAGTGATGCTGAGCTGGAGGGAAAAGGCCTTATCTTTTTTTTTTTTCCTGTCAGTTACCCATGTACATAACCCTTGGTCACCACTTTGAAATGGTTGTCATTTTGTACAGTTTCCTAAACTACATTGAGGTAGTAATGCACTGCATCCAACTGCCAAGTGCCTCTGCACGTTGATGCCCATCTCGATGGCAACTTATGATGTGGCTACTATTTGTGACAAGTAACTCTTGGATTTGTTCTGCATGTTTCTGCTTGATGTTCATCATTCTGCCCAAGTTGCTTGCCGAGTTTCATAGGATTAATGGTTCTTAAACCTGATTATGCGTAATAACGAGTATTTGAGTATGTTTTGGAACACATTTCAAATGTGCAGAGCGCCCAATGCATATTTCAAATATCTATTGATGTTTGATTTTTTTTTTTTCAAAATCGAATCTTATCTGAGTGCAGCATTGAAAATGTTCAAACTTTATTGTTACCTTAGAATAGTATTAATATTTTAGAATCTGTAAGATGTTAATGTAATATTTTAAAAATTAAAAATATCCATCCTGTAAGCTTATTGAAAACTATAATGGTCAAAATGACTTAGTGAGAAATTAATGTGATTTATATTTATTATAAGATGGTATTTTATTTATTTATTTATAAGATTATATTTTTATTTATTATATCTTTGGACCATATGAATTTTTTTATAAGATTACATTCATTTATTTATTTTATTTACTTATTAATTTACATAAAAATATGTATTTATTTTAAAATAATATTAAAAAATATTAGAAGGATAAATTTATTAGAAATTATTTAATAAAATTTTAAAATATAATTTTACCTAATAATATTTATGTCAATATTTTATTTATTATTTATTAAACATTCAAAATATTTCATAACTATACATTCACTCAAACTATTTCATCCAAACACATATTGAAGATATAAATATATTCTCAAACTTTTTTCCCCAACAGTATATTAAAAATATAAATATATTTTTTATTTTGTTTAGAAATTATATTTATATGGATCAAAATTTGGAGGGCAAACAAGTAACCAACTACTTTGCATGAGGTGCACGTATCACAACGGAATCCTAAATATCACCTTCCCCGTTGAAACATAACTTAGTTTCCTGCAACCCAGTCGCCTACTGGTTATTAATTGACAATATGAGGAATGCTTTTTTTTTTTTTTTGGCATGAGCCAGATGTATAAAGAAATACAACTTGATCAGATAAATATTTATAAAAATAAAAATAAGGGTTAAGGTCTATTTTAGTCTTGATTGACTTCTTAAGTCATTATGATTTACTCATATCTAAAATAACTTTTATATTTTTAAAAATAAAGTATATAAATACCTTCCGTCAAATTTGAATTAATAAACGTTAGAGTATACTGACTCACAATAAACTATTAATATAATAACACATATAATTTATGATTAAGATTTATTTTAGCCCATATTTTGATCATAGATCTCTTAAGCCCTCATTGTTTACTTATGTCTAAAATAACTTCCTATATTTTAAAAAACGTGACATATAAACTCTTCTCGTCAAGTCCGAATAAATAGATATTATAACTTGTGTGACATGTTGATTCATAATAAACCATTAATATAATGATATATATAATTTAAGTTTAAAGAAAAAAAACACTGAGACCTCCATTAATGACAGAAGGAGGTATCATCGTAGAAACGACCACTAACAACAGCACCGAGTTACTTTTGCCTAACAGGGCAACGTACAAACATAACCTCTCCCGTACTAACGATGAGTTCAAGAGCTTCTAGTCCTAACATAAGTATATGTGTATTGATTAGTCTAACGCTAAGTATGTAATGGTCTTCTAGTACCTCTTCCTCCTCCTGGGCATCTTCTACTAGTCATAGATGCCCTATAAGCCAATCACACGAGTTATGTTACATGTGACATGACACACTCATTTTGCTTATTATTTATTGATATTTTATCACTTTATCTTGCATATTGCATATATTGTGATGTGTATGGATCTGTGCAATGTGAATCGGATCGTGATGAGATCATGATAATGAGACCGATTCACCTTTAAACATAAATCCTAAATAATCTCGATCATAGGTTACTCGAGAGAGACATCGAGATAATCGAATATATTGGTATGTTGTATAGTCATTCATATGATGGAGGTGATTGGTTTCATATTTACTTGTGTGGGAATACTAGAGATACAGTGCAGATGTTCATTGGGGAATGAGTTTACTGATTGGTCCGCTCACAGAATGCTGGACGGTTGATGATACTTTATTGTCAGATAACGATTTCGTTATCCTAGTGGTATATCTAGTCCTTAGACTTGAGACACCAAGGATGTTTGTCCTATATGAGTATTCAACTCTTTGATGTCGAACTTATAAACCTGGAAGTTCTAAATCTAGCACAGTCAGTTATCGAGAGTGGGAGACAACCTTACGAGGGCTATTGGGTATCGATAGAGGATTATCCTCTCTTAGTGTCATGAGAAGAATATCTCAAGCAAATCCCTAGCTAGGGTCATTTGGATTAAAAAAGAAAGAGTTCTCTAGGAGAATCCGATTAGAGCGAGACTCAAGTAGAAATTGTATAAGCTTGACACTACCATGCCCGGTATATAATCTTTGAGATATTAGATGGATGAGATACTATAGGTACACGGTAACTAAGGATAGACAGATCCAATAAATTAGATTCCCTTGTATCATATAGGGATTACGACATAGTGACCTAGTATATCCGTAGTTGATGAGTCGAGTGAATTATTATAGAGATAATAATTCACTAAACCATAAGGAGTTTTGATTAGTATGATTCACGACTAGCTCGATATTAGGCATAGAGGGTTACACACATATAATAGATGTTGCAACGAATAAAGGTTCGGATATGAGATATCCGTCGAAGCCCCTATCTTATTGGATATCCAATAAGCCCATGAATTATTGGATCTTATAGATGAGATCTAGTAAAAGCCAATGAGAGATTATTAGGAAGAGATATATTAATCTAAGTGGTTTGGATAGTTGGATGAAGATCTAGTACCCAATAAGATAGGATCAAATATGGTAAATTTATAAGGACCTCTATAAATAAGAGAGAACCAAAGGGCCATAGGCTAGACCCCTTTTAGCTGCCACCTTTTATTCTCCTCTCCTCCTCTCCTTCTCAGCCATCAGCCCCTATTTAGGGCACTTGGACAGTAAAAAGGGTCAGCCTCTTCTTGATCCCATGGTGTGCATAAAGAGGAGGTTTGTATAGCAAATTAAGAAGCGTCTTCATAGCCCTTGCCATATGGATCACCGCTAGAAAGGAGGACAGTTAACTTTCTTCATCTTCTCCTATAAATCTATAGGTTTTCAAGGATATACAATCTCTCTATATAACACACATCCCTTAACACATATAGTTTTTTTATTTTACGAGTTTTTGCACACCATTCTTCGCACGACAATAAGAAACTATTTTCCGTGAAAATATGAGATTTTTGTTTTTTGTTCTTTTGTTGCGCATGTGATGTCATCTCAAGTTTTCTAATAGTTTTGGCCATGAATCACTTAAGCACTTATAATTTACTCATGTTTAAAATAACTCATACATTTTAAAAAACGTAGTATATAAGCCCCTCCTATCAAATTTGAGTTAATAGATATTAGAATTTTCTTACATGGTATGTTGACTCATAATAAACTATTAATATAATGACATATATAATTTAAGTTTAAAAAAGGGTTAAGGTACATCTTGTTGATGAAGAGAAAGTGATGGAGGTTGTAGCGATGGATGAAGGCAAAGAGGTAGAGGTAGGAGAGGCCGGAGGCAAAGGTAAGGGAGAGCTAGACTACCACGTCATAGGCACGGTTGGAGTGGGCATAGGAAAGAATGAAGTGGGAAGTAATAGGGACAAAGATGCTCAGGAGAAGGAGAGATCAGGAGACCACTATGTGTCTAGCATCAGACTAGTCAATGCACATCCACCCGAGGCAGGATCGAAAGCTCTTGAGCTCCTTGTCAACATGGGAGAGATTGTGTGCATACAATGCCTTGCTAGGCAATAGTAGCTCAGTGCTTATATGATACGTTGTTGAAAATATAATAATTATTTTAGACACGAGTAAACCATAAAGGCTTAAGTTGTTTATGATCAAAATCACAAGAGCTAAAATAGACCTTAACCTAAATTTCAACCAATGGACGGTGTCATTATCATCCCCGATCACCCTCACTATTTCGTCTAGGGATTATTAGGGTTAGGGTTTTGTCAGCCCTCATCGTACCCCCATTTCTTCCCTCAATTTGACCCGTTAGGTAGGAGACCACTATGTGCCTAGCATTAGACTAGTCGATGCACATTCATCTGAGACAGCACCGAAAACTCCTAAGCTCATCATCAACATGGGAGAGGCTGCGTGTGTATAACACTTTACTAGGCAACAGCAGCTCAGTGCTTATATGCTACGTTCTTGAAAATATAATTTGACGTTTTATTTGCCCAATTGATCAAAATATCTTTATTTCTGACATTTCTGCTCCCGATAATATTTCTGACATCTTCTCTAATGGTTCTTGTTTCTAGATGGATTGGCAAGGGCAGAAGTTGGCCAATATTTTGATGCAGATCATTCTTGCAGTGTCCACGATCACTGCTTTCGGCATCGGATACTCCATCAGCTCCTTCCAAACGATGATGTTTACACACGCTGGTGGAGTTGTGCTCACTGCGCTGATCACTGTGCCCAATTGGCAATTCTTTAACCATCACCACCTCAAATGGTTGGATCCGAGCGAAGCAGAGCGTCACCGGATGCCACAGTTGAACGATGCTGCTGTTGCTGCTCCTAAGAAGAAGGCAACAAAGATCAAGTTAGGAGCAGGTAATCTAGCACTGATGAGCATATTATCGGATATTTACCTTGTTGTGGTGATGCTTTCTATGCTGTTGTCTCAAGGCAGTTTTGATATTTCATATACATTTAGCCAATGATTAATCGATATCTGAAACTTGTAAAGGATTGAGCTAATCTTGTCCTGTCTTTCTTTTCATGTGTTAAGCATAAGCAGTGTTAGGCTATTCATTCCTACCTTTGATCGTCTGTTTCTTGATGGCAGATACGCTGGTAAAGCCGATATCCACTTGTTAACTAGTTATGCGAATTTGCCTTCTTATAATATGATGCTAATGTGATAGAGAAACAGCTCTCGTCTCTTGAATGGAATAGGTTACTGCTTGATTGTCTCTGAGATTCTAGTAGATTTTTAGTTTCAATTTAACTTTGTTATTGCTTGTTGCACAAGTTGTATTAGCAATCACTTTTAAGTACTGTGTACGGCAAGGAGAACCATAAGGTGAGAATTCTTGTGTTGTTTGACATAGTATGATGCTAATGTGACAGAGAAACAGCTCTTGTATATTGCATGGTATCGGTGACTGCTTGATTGTCTTCGAGATTTCATTGGGATATTGATTCCAATCTTTCTTCGTTATTGCTTTCGAATTCTTGAACTGTTAAAGATTTGCACAAGTTGTATGACAATCACTTTTGAAGTACTGTGTTCGACAAGGAGAACCATAAGGCGAGAATACCTTTGTTGTTTGATGTAGTATGATGCTAGTGTGAAAGAGAAACAGCTCTTGTATGTTGCATGGGATTGGTGGCTACTCGATTGTCTCCGAGATTTTATTGGGATATTGATTTCAATTTTACTTTGTTACTGCATTTGTACCTTAAACTGCTACTAAGTTTGCTGCTAGTAGCATTAACAATTGCCGTAAGTTGCTGAGTCTGCAGATATAACAAGGAGAATCATAAGGAGAGAATATTTGTGTTGTTTGACTTCTTCTCATTTCCTTCAAATGATAATGACAAGATGAGTTTTGTTCATGAATACTGTATTTCTCTTTCAATCATTATGATAAGTGGTTATTGAAATCTCTTTGGTGGTCTATATAATGTCTCATCGTAATAAGAAGCATATTCATTTTTCAGATCACAATTATCCAAAAAGATTTTTTGAAGGTCAGTTTGGTTTTTTGCCAAGGTGATGAATTATAGTTCTCATAGGCTGTTGTATTCTTGTAGATACAATTAATGAAAATTTTACAAACAGAGTTTAAATGGATACAGTGATGTGATCAATGACATGACTTCAGTTTCTAATGTTAGTATAATGGGGAGCAAGACTTTCTTGCAATTGCATGTTAGTGTGAAGGATCAACCGCAAATTCTTATCTTTTTTGTGCTTGAATGAATGAATTTAGCACATGATAATTTCTGAGTTAGAACAATTATTGAAAGGTATGGAGAAAATATGAAAGAATTGCATGTAGGTTTGTCGATTTAGAATAGCTTATGATGGAGTTCATAGAGATGTTTATAGTTCTTCTTCATAAAAGGAGTTCAAGTGGATAGAATGATGAGATCAAATACATGACTCAAGTTACTAGTGTTGGTATATTAGGAGTTAAAGTCCTCCTTGCAATTGGAGATTAGTGTGAAGGATCAACCTTAAAGTCCTTACTTATCTTGTTGTTCTTGAAAGAATGAATTTACCACACATTTTCTCAATATTTTGTAATTAAACTTCAACAAACATCAATCAATCATGGAACCAGATTAAGAATAATGATGATAATAAAGCAAGTGGTGAGGTATGTTCCATTCAATCACTCACTGGTTCCTGTGATTTGGGTGGCCCAAATTCCTACCAGATTCTTCCTCCCCAGGCAGGTTGGCAACAATTTGTCTGACAGTGTGTGTGTGTGTGTGTGTGTGTAGTAAAAGATGAAGTTTTTGGTTGCAAAGACACAGGCCACAATTCACAAGAAAATGAACATTAAAATTCACATGAAAATACTTTTTATCCCTCAAATTTTGTTGTCACAACTATATTTTCCTTTATAAAAAAAATGATCCAGCCATACAGATTGTAATGTAAATGGAACAATACTCTCATCCTTCAGCCATCTCTTGATTATATATATCTATATATTGTTTGCCTATTATTTTTGTTTCTTACAAGACAATTTTCCATACACCAATATTATCTTTGGTCATAAGCTCTCTCTCTCTCTCTCTCTCTCTCTCTCTCTCTCTCTCTCTCTCTCTCTCTTTCTCTCTCCCCCTCAAGATTTGGTAAAACATTTGGAAATAAAATATTTAATACTTCATTTATTTGACTGGTTAGAAATATTCCATGCATTCAGCAAAAGGAACATCCACAATTTGGGGGAATTTGCTTGTCCACCAACTCCTATCCTACTCATGATAAAATACAAAAGAAGTAAGAACAAAGAACCCTCACTCCACTGCTTGCCACAAGAATCAGCACTTGGCTTGTTCTCTTATTTCTTTCCTGTCTGTTTGCATCAACCACCACAAGATTTATCTGCTGTTGCTTCTCTTCTTATCTCAAGCCTATCACTCATTAGGTGCCACAAGATTCATCTGCCATAAGCAGTGCAGTCTTTTATTTATGCTGATTGATTGAGTAGAGTTGGTGTCAAAATCCTAGCCATATACCGAACCTATTCCTTGAGTTCAAAGATTAGGAAGAATGCAACATCACATGATTCATGAACTATTATAAAAAGACAAAATTATGTTTAGCTGCAGCTTTCTTTGAATTGGCAAACAGTTGCATCATGCCATGTTGGAGACACAGGTAAACTTTGATTTCCTACCACACATGGAAGCTTCACTTTAGTTTCTTTTGTTTATACCATGGAATATATATTTGATTGCCATCACATGCACATCAAATCCTTTTGAGTCCATGTTAACAAATTTAATAGGAATGATTTTGTCTCAACTACACTTAGTACAGTTAATATCTTTTTTATTTTTAATATATTTTATTTCAAATTAATTAATAATTAATTGTAATTATTATTTAATAGGAATGATATATATATATATATATATATATATATATATATATATATATATATATATATATATATAGAGAGAGAGAGAGAGAGAGAGAGAGAGATGCCACTCTTTCCATTTGTGAAATTTTTTAATATAATAAAAAATAAATCTAATACACTAGTCTCCTGCCAGTGCAAGTATACTACCAATATTTAAAGATAATCCGTATCTTTATTTCTTGATCTAACATATCACCCAACCATATCTCATAAGGTCATGATTGACCACATCTCTGCTCTCAAGCATCATCACAACCCCTAAATATTTTGACCCACTTCCTCCATAAGGTCATGGATGGAAGCCCAACACATCCATCACACTTACCATTACTCTTAATCTTCAGCTTTGACTATGTGTTGCTTGGCATTTAAATCACTGATTTGTACCGCAATTTGCCCCCAAATCATATAATTAATCATCCATCTCAAACCCATGCTTATCCATTTGTGTCTTTTGTATGGGAAATTTTAGGTGGATAGGGGTTAATTAGTATCGGATTTGATCTTAACCACATTTAGAAGCCCATTAAAAAGGCAATCTTCCACCAACCCATCCATAATGTGACATTGATTAACGTTGTTAATGAAAACCGACCCGAAATTCACGTACGGATCCTCAAAATTGGATCCATTAAGATTAAGTGCATGAATTTAAATTTATATTTGGAATGTGTATAAATTTGGTACCTATTCTAAAGTCTCATTTTGGATCCATAAGCTTATCCAACTATAATCCTCCAACAAGACCTTCATAATAATAATAATAGTAATAATTATAATAATAAATATTTACATATAAATTGGACAGGCGTGTTAATTATGAGCATTATTTCGATATTATATATATGAGATAATGTGAATATGATGTATGAAATTAATAATTATCTTTGGATATGTGTTATATTATATATGTGTTCGGGACAACACATTCGGATATGAATACGACTCAGACATGATCCATTGACAATAATCTTTTAGGATATTATATGATAATTATCTTATAAAATATTTTATATATATGATAAATTATAAAATTAATAATAATAATAATAATAATAATAATAATAATAATAATAGGAAGGTTGATATCAATGACTTTGGGATTTAATGATCGATAAATAATAATTATAAAAGGACCAATAAAAAAATTAAATCCTTAATCGGTTTGATTAATTAATTAAATCATGTGAGCATTAAAAATATTAAAATACTTTAAACTTTTTATTTAGTATAAAAACATATGAATTTCTTACAAGGATATTGAACTTTTTTATTATATAAATGAAAGAGAAGAGAATCTTATTATATTTATAGTTATCTCTTTTCTTCAAAATATATGCTCTCGTTCGCTTCCTTTTCATCCTCTTTCATTATATTATTAAATTATTTATATAATAAATATGTTTTTCTATTTTTTTTACTATAATATGCAATCATATTTTATTTCTTGTGCATGTCCAAATCCCTTTGACTAATATGCTACTCTATATTCTCTCTCTCTCTCTCTCTCTCTCTCTCCATTTCCCTTCAAATACTCCTCTCTCTCCCCACTTCTGTACTTCTCTTTCCTCCCCTTCATTTCCTCTGCTGCTGCCTCCATCTCTCTTTCCGCATTCTCTGCTCATACCGTTAGCGGATTGGCATCCAAACTCGGGTAGATTTCATCGCCTTACCCCCTCATTCTTCGTTGGCATCACTCCTCTGTTGCGGATCGGAGCTCCCAAGTTTTGATTTTTCCCTCGTGATTCTTCTCCGAAAGCCCTCGTTTGATCTTACCTTGCTTTCCTTTCCATTTTCTAGGCGGTATTTTTTTTCGGTTTCTTTCACCTCGTCGCTTAGGAATTTGTCGAGCGGATTCGGTTTTCTTGGATTAGATTAGCATGCTAATTTTTTTACTCCTTGTTCTTATATGTCCATTATATATAAAGATAAGGTTGGTGTGGTATTCTAATTTTGATTGCAATATCTGAAGTTGCGTGTTCATATTCTTGCATCTTTTTCCCCAGTTGTTTTAGATTTGGATGCATTTTGTTGTTAATTCTTTTGTTCTTGTCATATTTCTTGATTTTTGCGGTGTTTTTGGTGCATTTCTTTAAAGAATTGGGATCAGGACAAGGAGGAGTAGCTTTCGATTGTGAGGTGCTGAGTGTATGATAGGAGGCATGTGTTGCTTAAGCTTATATAATATTTTCCAGTAATTGCTTCAACATATCCTGGAAGCTGCTTTATATGAAGTTTTTTATCTTCCTATGTTACATTTCACATTTAAGGTTGTTACTTTATCTTTCTATACTTCCACTTTAAATTAAAGTCCTTTTTTTCTTAGGAAAAAATAAGAAGGAAAACAACAACTTGCCTGGTTTTTTTTGCCCTTCAAAAATGATCGTTTTTGGAACATTAAATTTGTTCACATATAAGCAGTTTCTTATATTTATTCTCCCAATTGGTAATAGCAACCTTGGCTAAGTTGGCTTGGTTAAGAAATTGATTCTGTGTATATAAGTTGCTAAAGAAGCTTGGTCTAGGAATTGGTTTTGTCCTTCTAGAGGACCATCGGATCCTTTAGATCATATATTGTTCTCTAGTTAACTTTATGTTGATATATTTCTTTTTGATCTTATGAGTGATGAAGGTGATGACAACACGAGGGATAAAATGGATCATTTTTTAGATTACCTTACCTCCTCAGGTTGTTTGAGCGAAGGGTTTAGGCCTTCTTGTAAATGGTTCTGGAAATTATAATGAGAATATGGGTTATTTTTTTCTATTTTATTTCTAAAATTTGCTTTGGTGGACTGTACAACTTGATATGCTTCTCGGAGGAATAAAGGATGTTGACAATGTACTTAAGGACACTATTGTTTTTAAATGCAAACACTATTTTTGAGTTATGATTTTTCATATCCTCAGATGAATCTTTCTTAGAAACAGGAAGCCTTTCCTTACATGTCAAATCATATGATGTTCCTCAGCATTCATCTTCTTGCATAAACTGATCATTTTTAGTTACAGTTAGGAATATCATAACGGTTTTAACAAGGGATCACTCGTTTGCTGATATAATCTTATGAAATTTATTGTGTTCGTTGAATTATAGAAGGGTCTTAGATGTGTGTAGCTTGCCATCAATGGTCATATTTTTGTTGTATTATTTAGAATGCACTCTAAAAAAGGGGTTATTTGCACTTCCAGCCAGATACTGTCTTGTGGGTCTGCACCTTTTGAAGAAAAAAGCTTGCGTGTGCTTAGTTAGCCACTTTTCGATGAAAAGTCTTGATTCATCCATTTCTGATACTTTCTTTTCCTCAATTTTGCTACCATATTGAAGTTATACATAATAACCATCTTCTCTTATGAATATCATATGTTCAAAGTGGGGCATCAAGTTCAATAACGAGAAATTGTACAAAATATTAATAGGTACCTGCATTATCAGATACAAGGCTCTCCTAGTAGAACTTGCTGGAAATTGTTATGGTTTACATTAATCATTAATAGTTAGCTATCTGTTTCTAACATCAGTAAGCTGGCTGGAGTTAGTCTACCATTTTAAAATAGACTACTGGATGATTGATCAGAATTTGAATAACTTTTTTTGGCATGTGTGTTTTGGGTGAAGAAAGTTTTAGTTTCTTTTCACAGTACATTTGGTTAATGAGGTACTGGAAAGATATAATATCTGAACTTCTATACTTATTAAACAACATTTGTTACATAGTTCTTGTTATATTATCCATTTAATTGCAACCATGATTTACTTCTCATGAACATTCCCATTATGTTGTTCATTTACCTATAGCCATGTGTTACTGCTTGCAAGCATTTTCTGTAGAATCTGAAGTGCTTTTTTTAAAGAATTTCAAGGGTAAACAAAAAAAATTGACAATACCTTTCTGCATTTTCTTTCAGTTGATTCTGAATGGATTCTACTGCTGGTTAACTATAACTAAAATTTATGGCCTTTGGTAATTATCTTTCTCTCTCTCACTCTCTATTTATTTTTCTTCATTTATGTATCTTGTGTGTCTATGAACAACAGCTTTATCTTCTCGATAAATTTACACAGATTTTGGGGTGATGTTCTGGGGGGAGAACAAGAAATATGTCATCAGATTGGATCATAGTGCCTGCACATTGATTTGGAAGAGCTATACTAAGAGCAGCAACTGTGGAATGGCATTCAGAACATCCCCAAGAAAACAGAAAACATCCTCGGGATTTGCACCTGTGCTTTTTGAATCTTTGGCATCTTTTATACCTTTGTCTATCAAGATCCCTATGGATGATGGTTACCATGAATCCTTTTCTCTATATTGCTGTTTTTTATAACATTATTGATTTCTATACAAGGCGCTCAAGGATTTGATTGAGCCAGGAAGGAAATTCATAACATTCTCAAAATGCCCAGTTTAGGAATTCATGGCCTTCTTGGTGCTAGAAAAAGATTTGTTGATTTGGAGGTGCAACTACATGTTCCAGTTCAAACTAATCTGGCCCTTACCCTGCGAGCATCGCAGGAGTTATACTGCCCTGTTATTCCTGGGTTACCTGATGATGTGGCCAAGTTCTGTCTCACGCTTGTGCCCCGCAGAGACCTCCCTGTTATAGGTGCTGTTTGTAAGAGATGGATGTCATTCATTAAAAGCAAGGAGTTCCTTGCTGTAAGGAAGGAGGCTGGAAAGCTTGAGGAGTGGGTGTATGTCTTAACTGGTGATGCTGATGGAAGGGAGAACCATTGGGAAGTACTAGTTGGCTCTGGGGAAAAAGGCAAGGTGCTGCCCTCAATGCCTGGTCCTGTCAAAGCTGGGTTTGGAGTTGTCGTTATTGATGCCAACCTTTTCATTATTGCTGGTTACTCAGTTGACATCGGGAAAGCATGTGTTTCAAATGATGTTTATCAGTATGATTCTCGTCTTAACAGGTATCTGATACATCTTTATCATATTATGTGTATGTTTTCTCATTCTTGCCTAGTTGTGTTATTGAACAAAGGAATCTTCGACTTAAATAAACTTTGACTGTAATTTGTTTTCTAGTGCCTCTTGTTTTAATTGGTATCAACAACCTTGGTTAGTTTAGCATGTTAAGGAATTAGAGTGTATATACGTTGCTAAAAGGAGCTTGGTCTAGTAATTGGCCTTGTCCTTCTAGAGGACCATTGGATCTTTTAGATCATATAGTGTTTTCTAACTGACTCTATGATGATATATTTCATGTTGATGTCAGTAGTGATGAATGTGATGACGGCATGAAGAATAAAATGGATCATTTTTGAAGTTACCTTACCTTCTTAGGTTGTTTTAATGAAGAGTATTAGGCCTTCTTGTAAATGGTTCTGGAAACTATAATGAGAATTTGGGTTTTTTTCACTCTCATTTTTAAAATATGTTTGGGTGGACTATACAACTTGATATGTTTCTCATAGGAATAATGAATGTTGATTATGTACTCAAGAACAATATTCTTTCTTTAGCTCAGGGTGTCAATCTGGTCAAGAAACGGCCTCATGAGCTTTAGGCCATAGGTATACTGACTAATGAGGTATCTCCATGTCTCATTCTTCTGAGTGATTGTCCAAATCAACACAAATAAATAATTACTGTAAGCTTCATTGTTCATTGTTGCATTTTGTTGGTTTTACTTGGACTCGCAGAATATCTAAGAACTATAGCAACTACCTCATCTGATTCAACAGTATCCTATGAGGAAATTGTATAATAAGAGTTAATCTTTTATTACAGATGGAGCACATTAGCCAAGATGAATGTTGCTCGCCATGACTTTGCTTGTTCCGAGCTTAATGGCAACATATATGCTGTGGGTGGGTTTGATTCTAATGGTGACTGCTTATCAAGCGTTGAAGTTTATGACCCCAACAGAAATATGTGGACCTTAATCGCAAGCCTTCGCTGCCCAAGGTGGGGTTGCTTTGCTTGCAGCTTTGAGGGCAAGCTTTATGTAATGGGTGGGCGTTCTAGCTTCACAATCGGCAACTCCAGGTTTGTGAATGTGTACAATCCACAGCACCACTCATGGTGCGAGATGAAAAGTGGCTGTTTGATGGTTACTGCACATGCTGTGCTGGCCAGGAAGCTATTCTGTTTCGAGTGGAAGAATCAGCGGAAGTTGGCAATATACGATCCAGTTGAGAACTCATGGCGTAAGATCCCTGTGCCTGTTACAGGGAGCTCAGCCATAGCATTCCGCTTTGGGATATTTGATGGCAAGTTACTACTTTTCTCACTCGAGGAGGTACCGGGGTACCAGACACTGCTTTATGATCCTGATGCTCCTGTAGGATCTGAGTGGAAAACATCTTCACTTAAGCCTTCTGGCTTGTGTTTGTGCAGTGTCACAATCAAGGCATAATGGTCACATGCTTAGGGTTCTGTGAATGGTTGTTATTGTTCATATGTTCTTCACATTGCATATGAGACCTGTTCTCCTATTATGTCAATTAGGTCTATGAACTCTGGAATTCTTGACTGCATATTCCTGCAAGTTGTGGTGGATTTTTAGTAGCATTTGCCTCTTACCTATTACATAAAGTTGTTCATGGTTGCACTCATAACTTTGAATTTTGTGTTATGAAGTAATTGACAAATATTGACTTCATCTGGAATTTGGTTGTAACACAAATCTCTTTTGCTAATTCTAGTTATTGATTGATATGCCAAGAAATGAAGAAAATTAGATATACAATTCTACGAGGAGGCATGCATGGAAACTTAATCATACTCAGAGTTGGGATGAGATCAATGCAAGTGACATTCATTTCTTATTAAATCAAAGCACAATCTTTTTTCCAAATTACAGAATGTGGAAACAAAAGGAAAATGACTAATGGGGATTTGCATTATTATGGATTCTTTTGGTTTGGTGCTGTTGCTGCAGCTGCCGAACTGACCTTTCTTGAACTGCATTACAATTCCAGCAATTTCTGTTTTCCTCCGCAAACAAGCTTTGTGGTCTCAGACCATCATCTTTATCACAGTGTTCTTGTTTTCTATGTTGTGAAGATTTGCAAAAACCCGATATCATGTTATGATTCGGCTGGATTTGGTCCAATGTGATCCAAATGCTTAAGTCTAAATTAAAGATAATACACGCATAAGATTATGCACTAACTCATAAATCTTTTTCCACTTTATGATATATTTTGCTTGACTACCTCTTCAGAAAGCTTTCTCCCACACTAATCAAACAGTTCTAATTTACTCCAATCACCTTATAGTCTCTGATATGCAATCAAGCCACTCTTCGAAAATTCTTTTCATCCCATGTGAGCCATGACTACCTCAGGAAGAACAACATGAAATCAGAAAGTTGTCGGTGCCAATCTTTGTGATGTGTATCGGAGAGCTCTTATCAGTTCCTACTAATTGCTTTTTGAAGGTAAAATCACCTTGACATGTTATATTTTTCACTCAAGTGAATCCCAGAAAAATTTCAGTAGAAAAACATTGAATCAAAGTAAAATTTGGAGGATAAATGACAGATGTCATGAAATTTATACTTTCTCATCCGGTGGACTTCTTATTGCAACCGTTTTCATTAAATTTTTTATTCATTATCATTAATTTTTTTCATTCATTCTCATTAAATTCTTTTAGTGGTCCAAACATTTCAAATTTAAATTAATTCTTGAACGGAGGGGATAGGGGATAGGTAGTAGTGGAAAAGACATTCTTGATGCTAGAAGATTTTCTAAGAGTTTTCTACCAAAACATGCTAAAATACTAAAAGAAGCTATTGTTGAAATTCTCGATGAGATATATAATTTCCGTATTAGTAAATTTTGCATTAGTTTCTTTGTATTTTTATTATGGTAATTTAGAAACACATTTTGATCTTTAAATTAACTCACAATTAGAACCAACATGAAAGGTTGTGTTGCTATGAGATCTTTACATCTCAACTTGGAATGGATTTTAGTTGTTCTAACAACTAAAGGCTGATGGAACCTTTAGGATCAAACTATAATGGTTCAAAGTATCATCGCTAATTCATCATTAAAAAAAAAGAAATGATTGTCACTTTTGCAACAGTCAAGTCAAATATTTTTTCCCTTTTGACTTGTAGAAAAATCCATCCCCAAAGATCTCAGGGAGAAGTGAGATTGATTGATTTTTTCTTTTAAAGAAGTGATGAATGTGATAAAGGGGATAGAAAAAAGTAATGAAAAGTTGTGTTCAATTGCAGGCCACCTTCAATCGCTTCAACCTTTAGATTTCTTGTCTTGGGGATTTGTCAGTTTCTGATGTCTATGAAGTCTGCATATGGGTAGTATAGTAGGATCAGAAAGTCATGCCATGCAATTGCAATGGGAGGAAGATTAGTGTCTGCTTCAAATTAGGGGTAATTAAGACCAACTTAATCATGGATGCAATATAAATCCATAAAGCTGTGTGTGTGGCAGATGATAGACTTTATGAAGAGCATGAGCTGGGCATGTTCTTTGACTAAATAAATGTCTACTGCTTGTTCTGATAAGTTTTATTAATCATCATGGGTTATCATACAATTACTCTCTCATCTCTCTCTCTCTCTCTCTCTCTCTCTCTCTCTCTCTCTCTCTCTCTTGATAGATGGAAAGGCAAAGCTCTAATAGTTTCTTAAGCTACAGTTTGTAGATTACATTGATAAAAGATATTCATAAATTATGGCTATATTAGATTTAAGCATTTTTGAGTCATGTAATTTAGATTGATCAAGTTAATATTCAATCATTTATGGGATCAAATTATGGTTATTGGTATGTGGGTGAGAGATTCGAGTAGAACAAAATGGTCCAACAAAATATTACCCTCATTTAATTTGGTAATAGAAATCGAAACATGATTTTGACATATATATAAATATAATCATTTTTTATCCCCATTCAAAATATTTGTCAGGCTGTATTCCAATTCCCAACGCTAAATTCCTTGCAAATGACAGGAGGAATTACCAAACTTGATGTGGCATAGATTTCTCAGTACGATGGCATCAAACCGATGAAGACACTCACTCAAACTCGCAAAATGGAATTACGTACAATCAGATCTTCATTTATGTGAGCAGCAACAGAGAACAGATGCGTGTCGTATTCAGAGAACGATTGCAGGGACCAATGAGGATGAGGAGAGACAAAAACATTTGACCTGTCCCGCGAAAGAGAGAGATGCTCCGATAGCCGGTCCCATGTGAGCGAGAGAGAGAAGCAGCAAAGGTTTCACCTACATGACACTTGTTGGCAGAGCCATTCACGGGAGTCTGCCCCCACTTTCTCTGGATTGATTGAAGAAGATGTGTCGAGCTCGTCGAGGGCATCAGCCGGTGTGAACAATGATTCCACCCTTGTCTATTCTCCTGAACCCAATGTGTGTGGGTGAGAGAGAGAGAGAGAGAGAGAGTTGGCCTTTGGGACGCCGAAGAGCCATTTTTAGCTCGGCCCTCTGTTTCATGGATGGCGGCTGCGATCCGAACACTTGCCTTGTTCGGATTGGCCGACCGCAAACCAGATCTGGATCCGAGACGAATGTGCAGGAGCGGTGTCGAGTTTGCTTGGGGTGGAAGATTTGGGGAGTTTGGATAAGCTTTAGAGTGGATGAAGAGTTCAGCTTGAATTGGGTCCACCGGTGGCGTCTCGACCTGCACAACTGTAAAAGCCCTCCTCCTCCACATGCACGACATTAGCTTCCAAATCATCATCTGCTGCCAGGTTGACTTTCACATGCAAATCGCATATCTAATTCACGTATTTGTTCGATTCGGTGATCCATAAACATTTCTGAATTGGCATGAAAGTTCAGCTCCTGCCTGTATCAAACAACAACAAAAGAAGAAGGAATCCAAATACCAAAGAAACTTATTTGTAAAGGAAAAAAAATAAAGAAAAGAAAAGAAAGATTGTCTCTCTAATTTGTTTACTGAGATTTTATATAACAAGATACACAAGGAGATTTATAATCAGGGTAGGATTAATTCGGATTTACTTATAATTTGAAAATCTCATGATGAGAAATTTAGGTTTTCTTCATAAACATTGAATTATTCATTTACGTTCTATCTAGTAAGATCTGAGAAGCTCTCTCTCTCTCTCTCTCTCTCTCTCTCTCTCTCTTTACTAAAGTGAAAGGGAAAGATAGAGATGAGCATCGTTTCTTCCCTCGAATGCTAGAAGAATACGATTGGAACAATAGTCATTCTCATTCACACATCTATGTGATTGTATTCCTCCAAACAAAAAAACAAAGCTGACTTGATGATAACCCTAATCAAATTTTAGAAACTCAATTGAGAAATATAAAGTTTAGGAATTAATTTAAAATAGGACTTATAAATAAAGGATTATGCATGTAATGATTAATAATTGTATATGTTCGAGTCCTTATATAATCATAATAAGACTCCTACTATTAATTAAATGATCTTGATAGGTTATCTATTTTCATTCATGAACAATTATACGTAATTTCGATTAAAAATAAAATGAGATCAAATTATTTAAGATAATATGAATATTAGTAAAAATAATTATCATGACTATCACTCAATTCTTATAGATAAATTATGGGGGAATTCCACAGACCGATTGATTATTTCCTGATTTCTCAAGTTCCAAAGGTCTTTTTGTTACACAATCAAATTTGACTTGATTAATCGATTATATATATTATATATATTATATATACCATTGATTGATAATGGCACTCCACCACGTTCCGGACAATGTCAAAGACCAGTTATATATAATACTCGACTCCATGCTTAATGCCATATTCTTGCAACACAAGAAGACACACAAAAAGTCCAATTGTCCCTTGCTTTCATTGTGCCTTGCTAGCAAGGAAGAGACCACACTGCCTGTCCTTTCCCTACACCCAAGTCCGAAGCCGCCTCCTCCTCTTTCCCTTCTCTCTCTCTCATGTTTGGGTTGCAGGCATCCGAAATTTCAATGGAAATGTATCAGTGAGACTCGAATGGTGGAGAGGAAATGAGAAGGGTTAGATTTCGGTGACGTCTGATGATGATTCGAGGGTGGCATGGATATTTTAGTCCACCGATGGCATCCACCAGGATATGGATATGCCTACCGCCGCTCCATCCGCCTCCCTCCCCATCCCAAGGGAAGACCTTGTCTTAAGCTGTCCATGGCGAGGGAGTTGTAGATTTGCAAGGTGACATTATTTGCTCTAATCTAATCCACATGGATTCCGTGCTCCGTCCTTGTTTCATTATTTTAGCATTCCAATTTTTGAAAGGGATGTCGAAGGGGCCACAGATGTCCTCCTTCGATGCCATGGAAGAAGATATGGGCATTAAACAAACCTTCATCCTGATGTCTGTGACCCCTTTAAATGTACAGTGTGCTATCGGTGTCAGTTCTCATCTTCCTCCTTTCCCCTGTCAGTTGAACCTGCTCCATTGTAGGCGAGCTCAGCATCCATGGAGGACAGCTCGAGTTCATCCCCACCTGCTGCTGCAGCAATGGTTGTTGATGGAGGAGAAGGAGAGCTTGACCCTGAAAGCAACTCGCTGCAGCAGCCACTGCTCAAGCGAAGCCCCACCCTCACTTCCAGCCATTACGCCATGGTCGGTGCCAAGGTTTCTCACATCGAGAGTTTGGACTACGAGTAAGAACTCCACCCCCCCTCCCTTTGCGGTGGAAGCCTGGGTTCCTTCTTCTCTGCATCTGCTGACGTCTCCGCGAGTGCAGGATTAACGAGAACGACCTGTTCAAGCACGACTGGAGAAGCAGATCCAGCACCGAGGTGCTGCAGTACATATTCCTCAAGTGGACGCTGGCGTTCCTCGTCGGCCTCCTCACCGGCGTCACGGCTTCCCTCATCAACCTCGCCATCGAGAACATAGCCGGCATCAAAATGCTTTACCTCGCCCGCTTCGTGAAGGACCAAAGTTGAGTTGCTTCTCCTCCCCCGCCTTTCCGTGTTGCGGCGAGCGAGAACTCCTCCGTTCTGAGACTCAGAGGAATTCTTGTCGCCGGTGTTTGCAGGTACATAACTGGCTTCGTTTACTTGGCGGGTGTAAACCTTGCTCTCACCACGGTGGCGGCATCTCTGTGTGTCGTCTTCGCTCCCACTGCTGCGGGCCCTGGAATTCCGGAGATCAAGGCTTACCTCAATGGAGTCGATACGCCGAACATGTTTGGGGTGTCGACATTGGTGGTCAAGGTGAGATAAGACTGCAGATGACACTAGTCTGAAGCTTGGATCTGAAGACGATCCGCAGTGAGATTGGATCCTTCGCTTTCACCTCTGCAGATCATTGGAAGCATCGGATCGGTGTCCGCCGGCCTCGACCTGGGAAAAGAAGGGCCGCTGGTGCACATCGGGGCCTGCTTTGCGTCCTTGCTCGGCCAAGGCGGGTCGGAGAACTACCGCCTCCGGTGGAAGTGGCTACGCTACTTCAAGAACGACCGGGACCGGCGCGACCTCATCACCTGCGGAGCCTCCTCCGGGGTCTGCGCTGCGTTCCGCTCGCCGGTGGGCGGCGTCCTGTTCGCGCTCGAGGAGGTGGCGACGTGGTGGCGGAGCGCGCTGCTGTGGCGGACCTTCTTCAGCACCGCGGTCGTGGTGGTCGTGCTCAGGGGATTCATCGAGTACTGCAACTCCGGGAGGTGCGGCCTGTTCGGCCGCGGCGGCCTCATCCTCTTCGACGTCAGTGACGTCACCGTCACGTACCATGTGAACGACCTCCTCCCGGTGGCGCTCGTCGGCGTGTTGGGAGGCTTGCTGGGCAGCCTCTACAACTACGTCCTGCACAAAGTTCTCAGGGTCTACAGCCTCATCAACGAGTGAGCTTCTGTCACGGATTCCTTCCTCCATGGGAGATCAGATTCGATGATGTTTGTTGTTATTGTGATGCCGCAGGAGAGGAAGAATGGCGAAGCTGCTGCTTAGTCTTACTGTCTCGCTCTTCACCTCGGTCTGCCTTTACTGCCTCCCGTTCTTGGCACCATGCACGCCCTGCGACCCCTCGTCGGAGACCATCTGCCCCACTCCCGAGGGAAGCGGCAACTTCAAGCAGTTCAATTGCCCCAGTGGCTACTACAACGACCTCGCCAGCCTCCTCTATGCCACCAACGACGACGCGGTGCGCAACATCTTCTCCACCTCCACGCCCAACGAGTTCCGCAGCATCTCCCTCCTTATCTTCTTCGCGCTCTACTGCGTGCTGGGCCTCGTCACCTTCGGCATCGCCGTCCCCTCGGGGCTGTTCCTCCCCATCATCCTGATGGGCTCCGCGTACGGCCGCCTGCTGGCGCTCGTGCTCAGGTCCTTCATCCACATCGACCAGGGCCTCTACGCCGTGCTCGGCGCCGCGGCGCTCATGTCCGGCTCCATGAGAATGACCGTCTCCCTCTGCGTCATCTTCCTCGAGCTCACCAACAACCTCCTCCTGCTGCCCATCACCATGTTCGTGCTGCTCATCGCCAAGACCGTGGGCGACTCCTTCAACCCCAGCATTTACGAAATCATTCTCGAGCTGAAGGGGCTGCCGTTCTTGGAAGCCAGCCCTGAGCCATGGATGAGGAATCTGACGGTGGGGGAGCTTGCAGCCGCCAAACCCCGCATCGTCAGCCTCCGGGGCATCGAGAGCGTCGCCCGAGTCGTCGACGTGCTGAAGCACACCAGCCACAACGGCTTCCCGGTCGTCGACCAGGGAGCGCCATCGTCCCCAGCCGGCACAACGGAGCTGCACGGCCTAGTCCTGCGGGCGCACCTCGTAGCGGTGCTGAGCAAGAAGTGGTTCCTGAAGGAGAGGAGGAGGACGGCGGAGTGGGAAGTGCGGGCGGCATTCACGTCGGTAGATCTAGCAGAGAAGGGGCAGAAGGTGGAGCATGTGAAGCTGACGGAGGAGGAGATGGACATGTACGTCGACCTCCACCCATTCACCAACACGACGCCGTACACGGTGGTGGAGAGCATGTCGGTGGCGAAGGCCGTGGTGCTCTTTCGACAGGTCGGCCTCCGCCATTTGCTGGTGATCCCCAAGTACCAGGGCGCAGGGGTGAGCTCACTCTCTCTCTTCTTCCTCCACATTTACTTGAAGAGTCTGCATTAACAAACACAGCCTTCATTTGCTTCTACAACGACACAATAAAATCAATGAAGACTCACCACCTTCTTAACATTGTTTCTGACATGTTTGGAAAAGAATTTGAGTATCACATAGCTAAATATCTAATGAACTAAGATGTCAATTAGCTTAGTTGATTTGATGAAGAAATATACAGAATGATGCATAATTCAATATTGATCCTTATTATGACTAATAAATACTGGTCGATATGTCCTGAAACTAGAAATCATGATTTGGGATGCTGCTAAGTTGCTAATTTATGTTGTCGTGCAGATATCTCCTGTGGTAGGAATTCTGACAAGGCAAGATCTGAGGGCCCATAACATTTTGGGTGCTTTCCCCCATCTAGCAAACAAGAGAGGTGAAGAGGGAAGAAGCAAGAAAGGTGAAGTGGGAAAAAGTGCAGAGTCGTGTGTTGGGAGGAAGTAGCATGCATCATCAAGTTTGCAGAGCATCATGATCATGTCAACACTCTCATCAAATTTTACTACCAGAAATTTTTGTTCTTTTTGTTCTTTGCATTTCATGAGAATGAGGAAATAAAAACCACAATTTCTACACAGCATTAATGCCTGTTGCTGGCGCCCACATCTAATCCAACAAGTGAACTTATACAGGGCCACAGTTTCATGTAAGAGAGTGTTTTAGAGCTTATGTTCCATGGTCCAAGTTGAGTAATAAAGCTGCAATTTTTTGCCTTCTTTATACTTGTGAGCAAAGAGTTCATGCCACTTGTTATATTAACCAGCATTCCCTTAATTTTATCCACTATCCAACTTATACCTAATTAATTATTCAGGGAAAAAATATTTAATTTTTAGTAAATCCATATATTCAATTCAATATTCTTTTTAATTGTTTAACACTTAGATAGACATCACTGACCTAATGACTCTTGTAAATTATTATTTTAAAGTTAAAGATATTCATGATCACACAAAACCTATTAGACACGCTTTATGAAATTTTAACAGTAATGTAGTTAATAACTATACTGTTGATGTTCTTTATAACATCAATATAATTAGTGTGTACACATTACTTTCTAAAATCCATCATATCATATGTTTTCATCCATAAAAAGCATATGTAAATCTTTTTTTCATTTTCTCTATCTTTTTCTTAATTAACTTAATAGGTAAGTAGCTTCTGTTGATCATTCAAGCATAAAATCGAATCAAATTATATTTATTTAAGAGAGTCAATATTTAGTAAGGTACACAGTGTGACTCCTAATCATTAATAATTATCTTTTGATCTTCATCCTTAAAATACTAATCATGTAACTTTGTTAAACAGTAAATATTATCCTTAGAAAGTAATTGAGGCTTTTAAATCTCCACCCAATAAAAGAAAACACTATGGGAATTTAAGGCTCCTGTAGAGTAATTTCAATGATCTGAACCTAACAATCAATGATGCACTTATAATACACTTAAAGACTACCACAATTTTCTCTTCTTATCAGCTAAAATCTGAAAATATTTCAATCCAGGGGAGCAGCTTGCAAATTCAAAAGAATCACTTGGATGTCATTTGCGATTGGTGAAATCACTTGCCTGATAGAAATGCACAAATAGTATAGCAATATAGGGAGAATGGAAACAGGATACAAGGCACTAATAAAACAATATCCCGAGTCATGGGTTCACTTGCAGTGGATATGTTGGCAGGTTTAGCATGCAATTAATACATATAAAGAAAACAGGTTTACAAAGACTGACACAGAAGACCTCCACAAAAGCAATGGTGAAATATTAAAAACTCAGCTGACCCTAATTAGCTAATGATGAGTCTATTAATACACTACGAAATGCACCATATATATATATCAATGTTTAGAGTTTGCTGATGAAGACTTCTAACATGCAGCAAACCACAGAAGAAAAAAAGCCCAAATACAGAAGTTTTGTCATCTTAGTCTGTTTGAAAATCTAAAGAATAGCTCATATTCACTACCAGTCATTAGTTTCCACCGCCACCATAGCCACAATACGCGTGGAAGCTGCCTCACATAAACAAGGCTACTACTTAACAGTAAAAGCAAACATTTGATTAGGTACAATCCAAATGACACTCATCAACAACCCTGCTTGAATAGCTCACAAAGATATTTGACCTTAGACCTTTCTAAAGATATTTGATTTGAAGATACAAATGAAAACCTCCCAATTAATTGTAAACCCAAACAAATTATAACAATATAATCGACCAAGATGATATCATACACCCTCTGAGTCTCTACAAGGAATCAAAAGAAATATCTAGAAAAGCAACAGGCAGATATTGCACCTTTACTATCGATTTTGTCTACTTCCAAGTATCAGTTTGAGAATTGCAAGCATCAGAAACTGGCACCTGTTTTCACCATGTGACGAGCTAGTCAGCAGAAATTGCACTCAGCAAGTACAAAGAAGCATCCAGTGCTCTTGTTGGTTGCTCATTTCCGATTTTAACTTAAATTCCATAAAATCAAAATGCCAATGTCAACCAAAATTTTGTGCATGAATATTTCTTGATCAAGCCATTTTTGTTTGGATTTGCCGGTGGACATGTACAAGGAACTCAACATAGGAGAGCCCTCCAGGAGTTTTATCTTCGACCATATATGACATAAAATGCATGCCTGTATCATTGATTTTCACAAATTAAATCAACCACTCATGTATAAAAAATTCCAAACAAAATATTAAACAACAAAACAATATCATGCTTCATATGGTTTCAACTTTATAACTGACCTGAGGGATCGCCCTGTCTGCATAGCCTCAAACTGCAGAAAAATTAAAATTTAAGCATGTTTTACAAAAATGGATCTGTTAAGAAACAATGACAAAAGCAAAGCATCTGCTTACCGTAGATATGAACATCTCTGCTTTCGTATCTCATTAACAATGTCATTTAATTTCTTTGACAGATCATTATCAAATTGCTCCAATACAAGCTGCATTGACCAAGAACAGTAAGTAACAAAACATGCTAACTGATTAACAGTGGCAAAGCACCATGTCTTTGGCAGTTAAGCACATGGATAGTTAAAAATCGGACAAAAATCCAATGCATGTACTACTTAAAGCTACAGCTGAATGAAATTGTAATATCTTTGATGTATAAAATCTAAATAAACACCCATCATGTTAGTACAGTATTTGAAATGAGGATTGTTATAACATGATGTAATCATGTATTCTGCAAAGAGACAGACACACGTGAACAAGAAAAAACACAAATCAGAATAGACAAAGACACATGCATACTCATGCATACACACATGCATACACCTACAAGCTTATCCATAAACATGCAATCACAAAATCAAACAAATAGACAGACAAATGGACACAGAGACGCAGAAGAGTTAGATCATCAGATACATTACTGTAGATGAGCGGGGTAAATCATCTTAGTTAGCCATCGAAGTTTCATCAAGATCATGGATATTTTAATGTTTTCAGCTTGGTGAGTAAATAGAAAGGACCATGATATATAGATCAGTTGTCAAGGCAAAGAAGCTGAAAGAAACAAATGTTACCTGAGATGGAAGCCCATCCACAGAAGAAACTCCAAAAATCTGTTGAAGAGTCTCTGGGTTGGTCATGTTCCCAATATAAATCAGGCCATCTTCACCGTTTTCCAGGAGATAAATTCCATCATCATTTATGTGCTCACTAGAAAGAGGAATACTAGCAGGTAAAAGGGATTCATCATCCTCCTGCAGCATAAGAGTAGTTTGAATGCAAACAAACTTTTGATAGAACTAGCTTTAAGTTTGATGTTCAATTTTAAACAACAATTGACCATACATACCTTGGCAGTCAGGTTATGAATTGTTATCATCCTGGGATATACTAAAGGAATAGCCAATGATATAGAAAGTGATGTGACAAGACTAACCCAATAAGAACGATCATCCAACCGCGCATCATTTCGCAACCCAATGCTTTTAGCCAAAGCTGAAGAAAGCAGAATAACAATAAGGGTGGTGATTCACATATGTTACAGAGCAGAATGGTTCTTATTCATGCAATATACACTAAGTATGACAATGGAGACGATAAGTATCGAAATATATAATCCAAACATACTTTAAGCTCAATGGAAATGACCAAGATGCTAATATATATTAAAGGTCTCTATATTACATTACTTACCAATGATAGAAAATTTACTAGTTTAAATGCAAATATTATTTCATGGACACAAGCACAAAACTCTGATACAGATGTGTAACCAATATCCAATTCATTGGGAGAATAAAATGGAGACATGAGAATACAAAAGAAAATTAAAAGGTGTAATATGTAGATAAAATATAATGTCGTGTGAAACTCTGAAATTTAAGTTCAGAAGAAACTTTAGAACCATAAGAGATCCACTTTCTATAAAGATCTAACTGAAAAGTTCGATGAGCATCCAACTTGCAAAAACATGGATGCATAACCAACATAAATGTAGTTGTTGGATGCAGGAATCCAAGCCAAAAATCAGTTCTAACCTCCAATAATTGGATATGGTTTGTTAGTCGTCATAACATTTAGATCAGAAAGCAGAGAGGATAGTCGGCTTATTTCGAAGATTATGTATATTAAAATCAGGATTCCCCTTGTACCCCTCTGTATGAAAGCAGATAGTCAACAATCCCCTCTATATGGAAGCAGAGCTCAACAATTTCTGGCACCACACAAATAGTTTCCTTTAGAACTTATTAATAAGTTTCTCCCATGTAAATGATATCAACATCAAGATCCAAAATCTCATACCAGACACAACAGTTGCTGGTTAGATTGATAAAGGTCCAATACATATAATCATACTGACACAGTATGCCAGCATACTGGTTAGCACAGACCAAACAGAAAGATGTAGAGAACAGGGAGGAGGACAATGACGATGAAGATGATGAAGGAGAAGGTGGAGAATAAGGAGGAACAAAGGAGGAATAGAAGGCGGAGAAGATGGTGAAAGAGGGAGTGAAGATGGAGGAGAGAAAGAAAAATAGAAGGTGGCAGAGGAGCAGGTGGAGGAAGAATAGGAGAAGAAAAGGAAAAGATGGCAGAGGAGGCATATCAGAGGGGAAGTGACAAGCAACGAGACAGGTGGCATGGCTGTTGCCTGGATATTGGTGCTGGATGCCTGGATGGTAAGCTTACTGATTTTATCCGTTGAAAGGATATGGCTTACCATCAGTACCAGAGGGTAACCCCAGTCTGGTCGGATTACCAAACATTAAGCCTGTTGCAGACCAGGTTGAGCATCATGTTTTCTGGTTAGACCAATAAATACCGGTTGGTGCGGACTGGTCCGAACGGCTTAAAAACCTTGATTAGCAATTTAGCATTATGTGTTTTAGTTTCTTGCAAGCATTTGATCACATTATCATAATAACTGATAATCATATAGCTAAAAGAAACATGCACTAGCCAGCTTAACATTCTGTGGCAGGAACAATTCTTAGAAAATTGAGCTTCATAGACAATTGTGCAAGACCAGGTATTCGTTTTGTTGAAGCAACTTTACCATCCAACTCACCAACCTCAATATATTTAGAAATTACAACTTGATTATCTTAGAAGAGCTTACCCTATAAAAAGTTTTCATTAGTCACTTCAACATAGTTATTAGATAGAAAAAGGTCAACAGATTATCAGAAGCTACTTTGATATTAGGACTTGAGTAAAAGAAAAAATATCTCAACAGTAGGACTGCATAGCTAGGTAATGAAATAGCAAATCTTTAAAGCACAAATACAGGGAAACTGAAGGTGTGGCAACATCCAATAGGCACCAAACACATGAACATCAAATTTGTATCATACATGTTGAACCGAGTAAAAATTGCAATTCATTCAGAACTAGCAACCTCCACCACCGGCATGAGTATGCAGCAAGTTAAACACTAGTGTGATATATCCCTAGTGATGCACCAAGCAGCAACATCATGCAACACCAACATCCTTTTTGACATTCATTGCTCAAAATGCACCACCACCATGTGAGGCAGACTTCAGAACACAAGAAATTCTGCCTTTGTGCCATTTATTGCTCAAAATGCACCACCACCAACATCACACAACCCCATTTATGCCTTCATTTCAGCAGACTTCAGAACACAATAAATTCTGGTTTTCTTCTTTTACTTTTTTCTCATTTTCTTTTTTGGTGGCATATGGAAAAGACAAACAATTGTCTGGAATTTCATATGAAATTAATGGCATTTTTTTTCCATAAGATTCCACAGTTGCATCTGTCTGAACTTCGCTTTTTCTATTTGGTGGATCTTTAAGCTAACTTTAAGTATAAAGATAAGAAAGCAAGAAAATAGGGATTCAATTGTGAAGCTAACTGGAGTAATGACCTCATTTATTTTATAAGAAAGCATGAGTTATTAAATTAGATTTATTTCAATTTATATTTTAATATATTAGTATTAATATATTGCTTTGTTGGAATCAAAAGATTTGGTGTTACCCTACTTGTAATATATTATTTACTCACAATATTCAGTTCATATTCCCTACTTTCTTTATCATATCCCTATATCCATGTCATATCCATATAGTGTATCCCTATTTGCACTTCTTAGCTGAAAATTTTGTACAAAAATTCAAATTGAAGAAAACTAAACATGTCAGCGTCTTCATCAAATATGACATCCATAGCACAACCAATGAAAAACTAGGTTGAGTAGAGGATACCATCAATCACTAAATTGATAATTTTGACAATATATTCTGTGGCCAGTAATATCATATCTTGCTCAAGTTAAATTCAAAAGATATATTTCAGGTAACATATATACCAAATCATTCACATACAGCATGATGGCCAAGGAGAATCACCAAGGACACAATGAAGCATGATATCTTTGATGTATAAGATCATACCTAGGGTGTATAGTGGCAAAAGCTTAAGAGCTTCAGGAAGAATTAATTGTCCTGATGATGATACCGTTGCACAATATTTACGGTAGGCATGTAAGATGTTGATGCAGAGGTTTGTGATATGCTCACGAACTTGAGAAAGAGAGCTCACAGGGATAATGCTTGCAGCTACAAAGTTCAGACAAATGCAAAAAACAATTAGCAATTAAGAAATGTCAACTTTACATCTCGCTAATGGACTCTTGCAAACATTTCCACTCTCAAACTGAACATGCCAATAGCAAACTAATGAATAGAAACACAGAAGGTTCTGACATGAACAATAGTTGATAACGACTATAGCTTTGGATAACAGATTTCGGCAACTCATATCAAGGAATTGATGTGAAGGAAAGTAGCAGACTTCCAAATATTTTACCTTGCTTTAGAAAACAGGCAAACTGAGTATCCAAGTCAGCTGTACGGAACAAATTACTGAGCATGCTTGTGCAAGGAAGGGAAAGGTTAATAACTCGAATTCTTCTTTGCCCATACACAGTAGTATAAAGAAGTGCACACTGCAGAGAGAACAATAAGCAGAAGTCATCTGCTACCAAAATTATTTCACAGAAGTAACAAATGCCTTTGCTATATAAAGTTATCATAGTTTTGTCAACTAGACATGTTAACCAAGAAGTAATATAGGTTGCAAAATAGGCAATGGCTTTGAAGTTCTACTACATACCTGAAAGCCACATTCTGAGTTCTCCTGGAACTTATCATCATGTTTAAATGTGACCATTATTGTTTTGTCACAGTCAATCTGCATCAGACAGATGTCCTTAAATCAGATACATATGTAAATCAGAACACAATAATTATCAGGAACAGTTTCTAGAAGGTTGAATATCAGGATTATGACTTATGACAATATAGATTGATAACCATGTATAGATGATATTAGCAGTTTATACTTTATAGCAACCTTGATGTAAAACATCGGTCAAACCAACCGTTATTCACTGCTCTGACCAAGGAAGCCTCCCAGTGTACCACTCTTTTTCATTTTTCTATTAGTTTATTCAGCAATATCTGTATAGCTGGATATTCACAGTATCTTGGTATTGTACCAATTGAACAGGTTTTAGAAACCAATTGTGTACCAGTAATTAAAACCATGATATAGAGAAAAATGAATCATAGTTATAAGATGTAGATGGGAAGAAAAAGAACAAAAGCTGACTTCATACGGATACCATTCAGGAGTACTCAAATTATTGCTGGAGCTCGACAAACTAAATGTAGTCCCAACATGGGACTAAAGTTAAACCTAAATGACTCATGCCACCACAACGCATTTATTGTTGTCCCACCCGACATGGTACGAATCGGGCAGTAATATCAGTCTAGGCATGGGTCGGTATGCAGACCACCCTCGTTTCGGATGATCTGGCCCAGTTCTATAAAAATAATAAAAAATAAAAAAATAACGATGGGGCCCATCCAACTAGGTATTAAAAAAAATAAAATAGACATTACGTTAATCAAACGCGAGCCCTCTTCTGGTGTTCAACGTTTTTTTTCTGCAATGGTTATGTGACGAAGGTGAGATTCGAAGTCCAGACCTTGCGATAAACTATCAAAGTCTTTACCAGCTAAGTTAGCTGACACCTTACACATTCAATATTGCTGTCGTTGTCACTGCTAATATCATTGTCATCACATTCCTTCTTCCCAGTTACGCTCCCACCTCTTCTCTTCTTCCTTCTCCTCCACCGATTCTTCTTTCGCCTCCTCCACTGCTTCCTCTTTTTCCTTCTTCCTCCTTTGTTCCTTCCCCCATCTCTTCTCCTTTTTCTTCCTCTTTGAAACACCGATCCTGAGCAGTATGTACCGGTCCGACTGATCACCGAAACAGGTCCAATACCTGAAATGATGATCCTGGCTGCTACAAATGTCCTTTTCACTCCCCTCATCAGGCTGAGGATTCACCACCTTTTACAGTGGCCAAGCAGCATCAATTGCCTGCACTAAGGCCCACCTTAAATTCCAACTGGACCAAACTGATTTTTCATTTAATTTACCCAGCTAGGTGGTAAATGAGTGATTGAACACACTACATCTAGCACGACAATCACCTCTAGGGTCAATTGTGATACTGAATCATGATGAATCTCCATTATAGCTGTAGCATGAATCTATTGCCAAATTAATGCTTATGTACTTTAAAGTGGTAAACCTACATTGAGGATAAACAAGTAGAAATCATGATAAATAGCAGTGTCGACCAGACATGTAAGATTAGGAATGATGAGATGGAACACTAAGCATATCTTATGCCACATGTTTAGTGTAAGTTTTTCACTTTTGGAGCTTCTCCATCCATTTTAAGTTTTCAACTGTAATTTTTTTCTTCTTTTGTTAGCTTAAGATGTATTTTGTACATTTGGTGTCGGTTCTAATTAGTGTAGAATCCTAAGATCTCCATATATCTAATTTAAAACTAATCCACAACTTAAGTTCTCCCAAGTAAAGGCAAGTTGAAGTATGTTTCTGTCACGTCACTACAATGATGAAAATCAAGAAAGAATGAAAAGAAAAATAGGGTGAATCAAATATATAAAGAAGAATGATTCTGATAAACAATCATATTTTTTCTAAAAAACTCTTTTGGTAAATGGCAAGATGCAAAAACCAAAGACCGAATCCTAGAAATGGTCATCCTGATTTTTTCCATGAGAACAAACTTTGCAAAACTGAGATCTTACTTTATATCGATGTAAAAGTTTATACAACAATCAAACAGAACCATCTAAAAACTTTGAGCTTAGATGCCAAGTTCAATAGTGTTTTTTATTATTAAAGGAACAAATCTATCTTCAAACTAGATAGTTTCAACCTTAAAAAATTCATAGCGTAAAGGCTACTTGGCTTTCCCCTTCTTTTGAGTCAACATGAAGATGTCTATCCAACTAGATGGGTAATTGACAAAAAAATCAATCCTGAAATAATTGGAACCTAGTCAATAGTGTTTTTTATTATAAAAGGAACAAATCTAACTTCAAACTAAGATAGTTTCAACCTTACAAAACTCATAGAGCAAAGGCTACTTGGCTTTCCCCTTCTTTTGAGTAAACTTGAAGATGTCTATCCAACTAGATGGGTATTTGACAAAAAAATCAATCCTGAAATAATTGGATCCTAGTCAATAGTTTTTTTTATTATAAAAGGAACAAATCTAACTTCAAACTAAGATAGTTTCAACCTTAAAAAGACCATAGCACAAAGGCTACTTGGCTTTCCCCTTCTTTTGAGTCAACTTGAAGATGTCTATCCAACTAGATGGGTATTTGACTAAAAAAATTCAATCCTGTATTAAGGCTGGTGAATCACTAAAAACAGGGAAAAGAAAAGTTACATGTTCAACAGAAGTTGCATTTGACTTGAAGCCTTCCTATATGTGTCGTGCTTTGATAGATAATACATGTAATGATCATCTGTTTGTCATAGTTATTCTTAATTCTAGATGTCACATTTTGCCCTTCCAGTTGGCCTATTATCATAGCTTAAAGTGATCTGTAAGGAAATTAAAAATATAATTTCCAATAACAATGTAAGAGAACTGACCCCAGGAAGATCAATATCAGTGGGAATACGCTTGCAAAAGTTTCCTGAATACTCTTGAACTTGGAGACCCTAGCAAAACATTAGAAAAGACCATTAAATCCTGAAAAACAAATTTGGGATATTCAGTTGCAGGTACATTATATACCAAATCACATGTACCTGGCTACATCTGACACGCATCACTGCCTCAAAACCTTGCGGTCTACTGATGTTCCATCTAAGATCATTGTAGAGTTTGCCAGAATCAGAAAGAGCAGAAAACGGATAATAATAATATACCTGCAATGACAAAATTGGAAATTGTGTTAAATACATCAGCATCAAGGAATGATATTTATGATATCAAAGTAATGAAACAACGGAACCAAAGGAAAGTATAACAGGATCTTCAATCTAGAATCCTTGAATGGTAGGACCAAGTATAATAAATCTTATGTAAATGAAGCAATAATTACATGTCAGCAGAAAGACACTACAACAAGAAAATGGTACACATGGACCCTAACTGAAAGTTTGACTGGCTTAATCCGATCCCAAATGACACCAATAATCCTGTCAAATTCTAGCATTTTCCATCTGCCTCCTGGTCATTTGAAAGGCCAATGAAGGCTCTATTGATGTTCCTTGGCAATTGGGCACAGTAAAACATGCGACCATATTGTGACAGCATGTATGGCACAAACGTGGTATCCCATTGAATAACGAGCGAGGAAAATGGCCTATAAAACTGGGGCTGCAAATAACTCACCATTTAAATGCTTACTGAGCATAGACTCAACGAATTCAAAAATATAGAATGCTGACAACATTATATGTACCAATAAGTAAATATACAATAGCAACAGCAAAACAACAAGGCCATAAGTCTCAACTATATGGTCACTAATTACTATGATCATACTTGCACCAACAATTAAATAAATTGGGATTAAGAATTGTTATATAATAGGGACAGTGCCAAAAAGTACATAAAAAGGGAATCTCTTATCAACTTTTAGCAAGATGCTTAGTGCACTATCACAGACAAATCTATACACGGGGTATTTGATGTAATGTTTGTGTAAGTCCATGTCTTTTGATTTTATTCATGCTTCGCACAATATGTAGAGAGCTTGTAGTAAGCTTGACAGTCCCATTTTGGTTAGCTTTTGTAATCGTTTTACTCTTGTAAACATAGTTTGTGTACAGTCATCACACAGAGACAAAACTATTCAAAAACAAGCCATCCAGGTAATCATTTTGAGAGTTTTTAGCTCTGCAGAGTGGTGCGGAGTCTCAACCAACACAATACCCAAGAACTACTCAGGTGGCATATAGCTGGATGGGGAGTAGTATCTAGGTCTGATTCGCTACCTTGTTCTGTAGAAGTGTCATGTGGGCACTTGTAGGGATTTTTAGTCGTAGCAGACCACCTTGGACCCTTTGTCATGTGACCGTTCAGAGCTTACGAAATCTATATTTGTAATTTGCATTGTCTATCAAGTATTTGCTAAAATATCTACTTGTGGAATCCCAAGTTAAACGCTTTCTCTATCATGTCTTTTCTTTTGTAGATCCTTAAGGGAACATAAGAGGTTTTGAGGAGGTTGACCCTTTGCGAATGGTGACACAAGGGTACCATATGACTTAGGCAAAACCAACTAAGTCCGTGACAGTACGACAATGCAAATCATTTGTTATTGCAGAATTCTACTGATGCTAGAGGAACACAAACTTCAAGAGGTTTTAACTTAGAGCAATAGTGTGAAGTTTTGGAATGCACAATGTAAGTGGAGAAATGATATATTTAACTATTAAAAAGAACTATTTCCACAAGACAATAAGATGACCAATCATCTAAGGTGGTTCTCACATGTCCAAGCAAACAAATAGGTATCAAATGTATCATAATCAATTCAAGAAGTAGATCCCCTACACAGGTTTTAATTACTGAACCGTACCAGTTTTGGCAACCAATTGGACCAATTTGGCACCAATATATAGATGCTATCCTGACTTATATACATCCAGTGTCACTTTAAAAAAAATTAAAAACTAAATACTGGATGGTATCAACCTATAGGGTCCATGATTGGTTCTAGATCAGATCAGTAAATACTGGTCTGTACATCACGGTCTAACCGGTATTTGAAACCTTGCCTCTACATAACCCATCTTCCAAAATGTGGCTAGAGATCTAGTCATCCGACCAATAACTAAATTATTATCCAGTGTATGTTATCAACAATAAAATACCACCCACGATGTCTTAATCAAGAAGATACAACAGTAAGGAAAACTAAGCTGACTTATACAAAAAAAAACTGCATACCCGAAAGGAGACATTTTCCAACTGTCTCACACTTGCCATTGACTTTTCAAGTTACTTTACATTCCATCATGTTTTACAGTATTAAGATTAAAGGAAAAATTTACCTGCCCTCCTGTGGTTCCTGGTACAACAGAAATGGAAGCAATGTCAACATAAGTCTGGGTGGTTATGAACATATCCATGCAAACCTGGAGAATAAGGCAGACATATTAGTGTGATATCTAATTCAGTGATGCATAGGTAGCAAAATAAAACCAAGCATCTTACCTGGTACTCGGCAAATTCTCCAGCCATTGCTTTCAGTGTCTTGTCTGCTGGTTGGAGCAACTTATGAGCCTCCTGGATTGCAATGTTATAAGATAAGAGATACCGCATAATCAATTTTATCTAGACAGAATATTTTGTCACTCATAAGCAAATCAAGGGCAGTTAACTTCATCAGTTTATTTTTTTTACTTAAGTCTGCAACAGTAAGTGTATTATCTAATTATTATATTAGCATTAACTGGAGAAAACATGTTTCAAACCTCAATTACATTGTGTCAAGGCAACTTAGTACATAAAAGAAGATATACAAATACAAGCACATGCACTGAGCACATGGATTACTAATAATCATGACTAAAACATGCAATTTATTTTTCATTGCTTCGGTAAACGCTGGTTCTAAGCTCAGATGAAAAAGGTAAAGAGTTGTGTTGGATTATAGGCAGCCACCGTAAAACTATATCAGATCACATGCACATAATTCATAACTGTTATTGTTGTTGTACTTTTCATTCTGAATAAGTTATATGAGGTTGAAAAATATATATTATCAAAAATACTACTAAATCAATTAAATAAAAACATAAGGAAAGAAGAGGAATATACCTTATCACCAGCAGAGACATTTGTTCTTCCCTCAGCTTCTCTGGAAGAAAGAGAACCAATACCAACTGATGGCAAGACTGCACAAAGTAGGATAAAAAAAACTTTTCTGTAAAAACATATCATTAAAAAAATGAACCACATATACACACAATCTGAACGTTAGATATAGGGGCACGTAAGCCAAGGCTGATGAAGCCAAGGTTTACCAAGCTTAGGTTCGATCAGTCTTCAAATAATATAAATCTTGGGCTTAAGATTTAAGGTCAGGCTAGAATTATTTACATCTATACTGACTCTTGGTTGAAGTCCAATTCAGCTGGAGAAGAAAATGAGTCTATTGAACATCTTAACAGCTTGACATTAAAGTTCAACTTGGCTAGAAAACCAATAGTGATTTTATGTTTATAGCAAGACTATGCAAGTTAATTTATATCTATAGCAATTCTTACACACAACAAACTAAACCATGAGAAGCAAGTAAAAGTTAAACTGATTTGGTTCAGCTTAAGTATTTTACTGGTACATGCAACATAATTTAAAATTCCTGCACATAATGTTCATCTTCTTCATATATGGCCCTTAACTACGTTGCCCTATTTGTGTCAAAGGAATCTAGAAGGCTCCTCATGTAGACTTCCTTAAATTTCTTTGTTGCTCAAATCCATGATATCTAACAATGCTCCAACTATTTTTGAGCTCACCACATGCATCTCTACACAATCAGAAATGTGTACATTTGCATGATAGCAGTCGGAACTAATTCCACATCATAAGTCCTGTTTCACTCTGTAGAGATATGCCTAAATTTATCTGTTAAGGAAAATCAGACACTTTGATTGTATACGGAAAATATTATCAACTTAGTTTGGCCAGAATTAAATGTCATGCAATTAAATTTCATCCTTGAAAAAATTTAAAACCCTAAACACCAACCAAACAAGTCTTATCAAATACAATGATCTTAGTGCAGAGAACACACACCAAACAACTGCTAATAAGTATCAATAAAACCAAGGTTTGCTGTACCGAATGATACCACCCGGTACGGGCGGAACGAAAAATAATAATAAAATAATATATATATATATATATATATATATATTAGAAAAAAAAGCAACGTTCGGCGACGTTGCCGAGGTGACGCGACGTCGCCGAGGCGACGTGACGTCGATATATATATATATATATATATATATATATATATATATATATATATATATATATATATATATATATATATATATATATATATATATATAATATTTATTTAAATAAACTCGGCGACGTCGCGTCGCCTCGGTGACGTCGCCCCGCGTGGGGAAGGAAAAGGCGACGTCGCCGAGGCGATGCGACGTCGCCGAGGCAATGCGACGTCGCCGTTTAAATAAAAATATATATATAATCTTATATATATTAATTTTTATATAAATATAAACTATATATATATATATATATATACCGAGCGGTATACCGCTCGGTATACCATTCCGTACCGTACCGAGCGATCGTCGAAACTCCGGTACGGTACTAAATTTCAGACCTTGAATAAAACACGTAATACCAAAGTAACATATCAAAGAATTAGACCTACATTAAACTTCCTGGTTAATATTTACCAATTTGATCAATAACACCTTCTGGACCATATAGCTAGGTACATCAGTATGGGACAACTATTCAAAACCTTGCTTCTAACATGTCATTCCTCAGGGGCTGAAATTTACCTGTCAAATATCTTGTCATGTGAATATACATGTGTTACAACCACTAAATGGTCAACAACTATGCCCCTCCACCTATTATCTAGCTGCATATTTAAGAGTGAAAAACCATGTAGAATCCTCCATTAATAAAGCCAATTCATCAACAGACATGATTGCCATGTCCCTTAGCAATATTATTTTCTCCATCATGAGAACATACAATGAATGTTCAACAACCAAAGTATAGCATTACAACTTATATTAAACCATTTATCTTGAAACAACTCTTTTCATGATAAACCAGACAATCACAAACTTATAGCAGCGTTCCATGTGGCCTAATATGCCCATGTTTTCGTTCTTTACAGACTTCCAAAGATCTAGCAGCATATTCTTTACTCATGATTCTGGAGTAGTAGTTAAACCCAACTGATCAACTAATATTCAATTACATTTCCAATGGCTCTTCTCCATCTCTAAAAAAGAATTTTCTTTAAATGAGTCTTCTTTCGTATCTATCATCACAAACATAAATGCTTATGGAGATAGATTATGTCATGCAATATATCAACATCCCCACCCTTGTATGCAGGATATACAAATTCAAGCCTGTTGATGGAATGTTTTTCAGTTCTTCATAAAAGAATTCTGTGTTTTAGGTCACCTTGCAATCTTCATATCCTAAAGAACCTCAGAAGAAAAAGTTAAGATCACAAAAACATTAAAGAAGTGACCACTCAGTTGTAAAACTAAATAAGATTTAATTGATCCACTGTTCACAAAACTCCTAGTCCAACCAAACAGCAGCTACATGCTTTATGTCTATCAGTGGGAAGAAGCAAATCCCAGATATTTCCAACCAAAATCAGAATGTTCTGGTCCCAATGAAAACTGGTGCTAAATAAATCATGTACCATCGCAATCAAAAGGATGGACTATTCTGTGCAAACAGAGTGAAGAAGAACCTAGGACCACGACACATGGTGGTGGAAATGGTGTATGAAGCAGATGAGAGAATGACAAGTGTATTAAATCTCATACAAATCTACTAGAGATAATTAAACAAGGAGCAAAAAGTACACAGTAGTGATGGAATAAGAAATGAAAAAGAATCGATGCTTACCTGACTGAAATACAAGAAGTTTTCCACCTGTTGGTTTCAATGCCAGAAACCCAGCCTGTAGTAGATGAAACATCAAATTTTACACTTGAATACAAAATCCAGGTAATATGTGAGGTATATTAACCTTGTCTGACTAGTTTATAGTTAATCGCTTGAGAGTCTAGAAACTACTGTATGGGCAGGTGTTGAAAGTCCTATACCCAATGGCCAAGAAAAAGCTAGAGGAGCAGAGAGACAGTTACAACTATGAATTATCCCAATATCAAGCTTAATAATTACCTTGATAGCCGCGCCAAATGCAGATTCAGCAACTTTATTGTTTTCAAATATGTTTGGGATGTTCTCTAGCAATTGTTCCAAACTTTGGCGGCACTGAATTATCGAAAATAATGACAATGTAGTTTAAGCAAGATACAACAGTAAAGCTTTACAAACACCAGAAACATCAATACAATAAATTCATTAATAGAAGTGCACAAAAGAATAAAGGAAGACCAACCTCAGCAAGTTGAACAATTATATCTGTATGGAGGGGTGTATAAACATCATGTACATCAGGAACAATGAGCATTAAGGGCTGCAGTGAGAGAATATATTCAAGTCATTGCACAAAACCATTTATCAATTAGAGTTGATACACATGTTTGAGTGGAAAAGCAAATGTCACATAAATAGACATATTATTCAGAAAAGATTAAGAAAAACTTAAGTAGACATACCATCAACTATTAACTTTATTGTATTTAAATAGATAGTTCAACCAAGAACCTGGAGGGGGATGTTGATCAAATGGAACAGCTTAAATCCATTTCGAGTAGGTGCAGTTCATTTTTCAGACAAATTTCATTAATTATTTTGGTAAGATGCCTAGAAGTCCTAAGCAAAATCTGTCATTACGTAGTCAACAAAATCCTAGAGAATCTACAGCATTCAGCAACCATATATACACCTTTTTGAGGTTTGGCCTATGTGGTATCAGGCTTGGGTCATGACATATTATAGGTTTGAATTCAGTTCAAAAATTCAGTGTGATTCTTGAGGTCCTTGAGTCTAAAGTGCCTTTGAATTTGCTTTAGCCATTCTCTTTATCGATTCTCATACAAATTTTATGTTATTTTAGACAAAGTAAAAGCCTGTCATTTTCAGGTAACAAAATCCTAAAGAATCTGCAACAAATTGCGATATAGCTGTAATATCTAAATCCAGTATTGGAAGGTTCAAATTTCATTCATGGTTAGTCTAGGAGGAACCTCATTTTTAGTCACATGATCATAAGCATTACAGGAACTCAAATGTTGTCAAAGAACCCAGGAGAAACTTGGTGATGGACTTCGCTTAGCCTTGTGGTCACCATGCTTTTTATATTCAAACAATCTAGTACAACATATCTCCTGTCATATTTTGACTTCCACATCTTGATTTTTATCTTCTTGTGATAAAATTAGCATCAACAGAAATGTGTGCAAATGTAAGCATTTTTAGACAAGTATATAGATACAAATGTAATCCTTGTATATTTCTTCCAGACTGTTACAGGAACTCAAATGTTGTCAGAGAACCTAGGAGAAACTTGGTGATGGACTTCGCTTAGCCTTGTGGTCACCATGCTTTTTATATTCAAACAATCTAGTACAACATATCTCCTATCATATTTTGACTTCCACTTCTTGATTTTTATTTTCTTGTGATAAAATTAGCATCAACAGAAATGTAAGCAAATGCAAGTTTTTTTAGACAAGTATATAGATACAAATGTAATCCTTGTAGTATATTTCTTCCATACTGCAAACCTATGAAGTCTGGAAGAATCTGCAGCAAATTGCGATATAGCTGTAATATCTATTGGAAGGTTCAAATTTCATTCATGATTAGTCTAGGAGGAACCTCATTTTTAGTCACATGATCATAAGCATTACAGGAACTCAAATGTTGTCAGAGAACCTAGGAGAAACTTGGTGATGGACTTCGCTTAGCCTTGTGGTCACCATGCTTTTTATATTCAAACAATCTAGTACAACATATCTCCTATCGGAGGACCTCATTTTTAGTCACATGATCATAAGCACTTACAGGTAATCAAATGTTGTCCAGAAGGAAGGGCCTAGGAGAAACTTGTGATGGACTTCGCTTAGCTTGTGGTACCATGCTTTTTATATTCAAACAATCTAGTACACATATCTCCTATCAATATTTTGACTTCCACTTCTTGATTTTTATTTTCTTGTGATAAAATTAGCATCAACAGAAATGTAAGCAAATGCAAGTTTTTTTAGACAAGTATATAGATACAAATGTAACCTTGTAGTATATTTCTTCCATACTGCAAACCTATGAAGTCCACCAAACAGAAATAGTTTATACAGATTCTCATTTATTAATACTTTTCCATGAGTTTTTACACCATCCACGTACCAAGTATGTCATACAGTCATAGGACTATGCCAGTGGAGTGCGGAATGCAATAGGATAAATATAGGAATATATATAAAGAATATGTTTAATGCATTCTTTATACATGATCCTATGTTCTTCCAAGTCCTTAATAAACCCTTTATAGTTATTGCTTACTCTAGCCAACTTGTTATTATATTCAACAAAACGTCTGAAGTTAACATCACTTTTTCAAACAATAAATATTTGTTTACTTTCATATTAATTGTGTCAGCTACTGCTAGGAAAACACATAATGTGTATGCTTTATCCAGTCCCTAAAGACTTACAGCAGGCATTTAACAATGTAGATGTATATAAATAAACATATGTTGATGTGGAGTCAAAAAGCCAGCATAAATACATCTATTTAAACTTGTATATCCATAGTTATGCTTTAAAATTTTAAGTTGGCCCAAAGGAAGCTTGCATATGCATCCTTCTATTCCTGTCATTGCCTTCAATTGAACTATGTATATGCAAGGCAAAAGTCCCTTAACCACAAGTTCCAGCTACCTACAACTGTGGTACCTGCACCCATCTAGTGGCCATGCAATATTGCATTGCCCTGATTAATCTAAACCCAATCAATCTTGTTTAAGCCTGATTGCCATCCACAGTCAATGGCACAGCCTTTTGCAAAAATCTTACTTGGGATGCAGGTCAACAACCTTTTGCCAGTAAACTACATTTGGAAAAAAATTGTGCCTGACAATATTTTCATGTTTTCCTATATTTTCTTCGTGTAGTTACCTCTTAAGCATTTAATTAGTTATATCTCAGCAAAGAACTCACATTATATTTCATGGAGAGCAGGCTAAACTCAGAATCCCACATAGATAATACTAATTTTTAAACAATACCATTATTAAGTCTAAGATGAAGAACAATGCAATAAACAGACAAAATGCTGGTAGACCCAGAATGTTATAGTTTATATACCTGCTGTGAAGCTCGTCCAAGATTATAGAAATGAATAGTGCAATCAAAAGTTGCAATACCAACCATTGTCCGTGGACCATCCTGAAATGAAGCAAGTATTTACATGTAAAACTAATCTAACTTCACATATGTGAAAGAAAAATCTCAATGGCTAATGGCTCTAAAATATAAGAATTAAGATAAAATTATAGATCTGATAGTGTATGAACCAAGGTTCATAATTTCGTATCGTACTGACGTTTCGAACTTTGCTTGGTATGGTACGGTACGGGCATACTGAGTAGTACGCTAGGGTATACCACTCGAGATATATATATATATATATATATATATATATATAAAATAAAATTATAAAAATCAATATAAGAATAATATAAAAATAAAAAAAGGAGGCGTACGTTGTCTCAGCGACGTCGCCTCCTTTTCTTTTCCTTGTCATGTCAGACGAGGAGAAGAACGTGGGCTTCCCTTCATTTGCGGCGTTCGGCGAAGACATCGAAAGCTGTAGATGTCTCTGGCCTTCGGCGAAAAACGCGACAAAGGCCACAAGCGTCTCCAACCTTCAGCAAAGAACGCGGCGAAGGTTACAGGCGTCTCCGACCTTTGGCCAAGAATGCAACAAAGAAGAAGCCGAGTTGCCGCCTCTCCGTTACCTCCTAGATCGAGATCATCAAGGGAGGGTGGCGCCAGATCGGAAAGCGTCGAGGTTCTCCCGATTCTCCCTCTTCTTTAAGCGCTTTCTCCCTCTTCTCCCTCGACACTTCTTCCCTCACCATAGCCAGGCTGATACCGCCCAATACGGGCGGTATCATTCGAAATTAAAATCCTTGGTATATACTAGTGTCATTTGACCACAATTAAGGAAATTCAGAAGGCACGGATGAGTTATACAAGGATGTCTTCTTAAGTGTTAGCTGATATCAATATTATACCAGTAAAACGTTGACGAGCCCCTAGTCGAATCTAAACAGAATCACCAATAACAAAACAAGGACTTATAAACAAGTTCGAACTACCACCCGTTTTTAATGATCAAAATCAGGGGTAACAAGCAAATAAGCGTACCACCAAGAACCCCTCTCTTTCTCCCAACATCTCTCCCTCCTCTCCTCCTCTCTCAATGTTAACTGGCATTAACATTGTACTAGTTAACCACTGAGCACCTAGTTGAATCTAAATAGAATTGCTAATAACCAACCATGGATTCAAAAACCAGTTTGAACTGAGGGAGGTACTAAACAATAAGCCTAGCACCTGGTACCCCTATCTTTTTCTTTTAATTATTTGACGGTTATTTTATTTTTTCCTCCCATGTCTTCCTCAACCCCCTTCTTCATGCCATCACCATCACTCACCACTTCCTCCTCCCTCTCAAGTATGCTGCTGCCTCCTTCATCTTCATTTTTTTTACAACTTTCAACAACTGTCTGTTTTGATAAGCTGATCTGATAAGTTTATCAACAGTACCTATTTCTGATATGCAAAAATACACCGGCAGAGTAGTCATCAATTTTTATGATTCAACATGCCTGAACTATTATCTAATTCATAGGGTACATGTCTAGTACACTTAAAGCTGTTATCAAATTAGGGTTTGGATCCTAGATGTCCTTACTGCTTTATTAGATGGGTCTGGCCCAATCATCAAATAAAGCTAAGTCTAAAGTTCTTGCATCCAGGCAAAATATAAGAATGCAATACACCTTCCATATGTTACTATGTAATTGTCTTGTTTGTGCTTCTTCATTGTGAATGTATTGTGATAGTGCAGTTAACTCAGGTGTATCTTAACAAACAGCAGAAAGAAACAAAAACTTACAGGAAGATCTGCAAGAGACTGACTGATTGCACTGCAAGCTGCTGCAGTTGCACCGGTCTGTACAGCATTCATTGAGACATCAATGAGGAAGAAAAAGACAGCAGGCATTGGATCACGTACCTGAAACCAAATGGTCATGCAAAAGTTAACACAACGCCTTAGTACATACACATAATGGATAATTGTGCAAACTTCAGTTGCATATGCATTTTGAAATTTTCATCCATAAACAATACAGAAATTTTGTGGAATGCCAAAAATTCTGTTCCTATGTTCAAGCCCACTTCACATGGATGGAGATATAATAGAATTAAGGTGATAAATATTGTTAGTTAAACATAGTTAAGTTGATGTTCAGTCACTATTTTTTCTTTCCAGTTAAACATAGTTAAGTTGTTGTTGAGTCACCATTTCTTCTTTCTCTCTCTTTCTTTTTTCTTCTTTTTCCTCTCTTTTCCTTCTTTCTTCTTTTTTTTTTATTACAAAGATAGTAGAGCCTAGTATCTAATTCACTAAGATCATGAAATATGTAGTACAAGAGAAGGTGACATAGATAATGCCACTGTTACGTGTCAGTCACTTATCTATGCATCCTCAAGAAAATAGCATCATGTCAATAACAGATGAGAGCACTATATGGCTCACCCACATCCAGCAATGCAGGAAGGTTTAAGAAATTTTGGAAGGAACAGATACTATTATATAAAGAAAGCTAGCCTGCTTAAGTGAAAGAGTAAAATAGAAATGTCCACATTTAGTCCCAAGATATGAAGACACATTCCAGATGTAAGAAAAAAGAAACATTAGAGTGCAGGAGAAAAGAAAATGTTACACTGGCAGGAAAAAAAAGCATCTTCCACATAGGTTTTACAAAAAAGAAGGTCATAGCAAAAGATCAAAGACCAAAAAGACCATCTTGAAATTTTTCTAAATATAAACCGACAGACTTAACAAATTTTGATAGGAGGAAAACAATAATGAGAAAAGAAAAAGAGGTAGAGAGAGGAACAGAGCAAGGAGTGAATTTGACTTCTTTTCTTAAGCTCTCCCAGGCCACACAAATGGGTACTAACCACTGTCCACTATATGAATCTTCAGAACCACTCTCTTTAAGGCAGGGTCTGGGGCATGATTTTGAGCCCATCAGGATTAAAATTCTATTTCAATTCATGCATGGCTTCAAGTCTAAGATATTTTGTTGCACCGTTTCTCTTCATGTAGATCTGCCAAAATTGCAGGAAATAATAAACCACTCATATGCAGGCAACACACACATGAGAACTGCACAACCCATAATTTGTGAACCCCAAAGAAAGAACATGCATATGTAAGAGAATATGTCCTCCGACAGTTGCATTTCGACAACTAAAATGTTCATCCAAAAAGCTAAACAATTTGCACAAGAAGGAATGCAGAGAGAGAGAGAGAGAGAGAGAGATCACAATGTTAATGCAAAATCCTTCAGAACTGGAAGAAATAATTCAATTCCATAAAATAATTCTGCTCATGTCTATAACTATATCAACTTTTTCAGTGAATAGTAAAACCGCTAGATCTTAGGAGGCAGCTGAAAATTAGACCAACCATGTACTCTCTAGTAGCAACAAATTCAACCGTTCCTCTACAAAGTTCGGGCCTTTCATCGGCATCACGGCGCCTACCATCTGGCCCAAGATTACAGTAGTAGTCCCGCGGAGTATCATTAGTAAAGCCTGTAAAAAATGCACAACCAGGACTTAAAGACAAAAAATAAAGGTGTACTGCAAAGAACCCATTAAAAGAAGAGCTGCCACTGAAGCAGGAAAAGATATTTACAGAATTTAAATGATTATAGAAAAAATCGAAAGGCTATTATAAAAATATCAAACCAACTGCTAAGTACTCACCACATAAATTGCAAATAAATCTTCGTCCATGATCAATGAATTTCATGAAAGGATTTATGTAACCTTTGCATCGAGAACACCGTATAGGTCCACTTTCACCAAAATCTACAATCTATACTCCACAAAAGTAGTCGAAGGAACACAAATATTAAATTCATTAGACAAATTAGACCTCTGAGAGAATGAAGCTTCAACATAAACATGAGTGAGACATTATACGAATAACAATACCAGGAACTTTGAAACTGCCTAAACTACAAATAGATGTACGAAACTGCCTAAACTACAAATAGATGTAATTGATGTAAGATTGTCTGTCCAAAATTCTTTCATTTACCAACTTCAGATGAGGAAAGAAGCCAACTGTCAATTTTTGATTCATAATACATAAGTATTAGCAATTAAAGTTGTGGAAACATGACATCAGTAACCATCATCTAACTGTGTATAAGACCCATATGGCTAAGGCGAGGCGTTCAGCACACTTAAAATTTTAAACATTTCTCTTTTCGACAATAGTAATATCCCATGAAAATTGACTTTACAATCCCCATATATTTGTCTCATGTGCATAAACCAAGTGCAGGATCAATAACATCAATATCAGTTATGAATTTAGCTATAATATTTTTTTTCAAATAAATCATGACAAATCAAACAATTTACAATCAAAGCTATGCATTAGCAGCAAAAAGATCCATTTTAAGCTACAACACCAATAGTTTGTGGGATCAGATTATCTAGATCTAAACTCACTGATCTCTTTACAACGATTGCTGATCAGTGATATGTCCTCACTCGAAAAAATATAGTTCACATGCTAGCTTCCCGCCTGGCCTGTACTAATTTCGTTATTCAACAAGTCACATCTCTTCTCAATGATTAGCAATGTCCTAAAAATATGTTTCCCTTTCAAATTTCTTTATTCATTAAATTAAAAAAATACAATAACACTAAGCCCATTGAGAATCTAAATTTTAAAAGGTTACTTGAGCAACCTCATTACATGACACTGTTGAAGATGTAACTAACACTTGCTATCTCCAATTGTAACATTCCAAACAATAGTATAGACTATCCGATGATTCAGTAAGAGGTGTTCATTACTTGGATAGGCTCCTCGGATGAATGTGGAAGAGCCAATGGTTGCACCATCAAGGCCAAAGGCATGCTAGATGTAGACAAAAGGTCTCCGGTGCATGGTATCTATCATGACATGCACTTGTTTAATACTAACAGATGGTCATCATAATTAGCCTGCAAAAAAAAGTTAAATGAAACCATACCTGATTCATGGTGCATCTCATCAAACGAGGACTGCAATTACCATTATCCTTGACAACAAAATTGGTTGTTGCAGGCTTAGAAGAGAACAATGGTGAGTCAGAACAACCACTAGATGAGTTATAATAAAACAGATAAGACCTCCAATAGACAGAAATCTTTTCAGAATAGGATACCTAGAACTATTAAAACCAGTACAAAAACTAGAAGGGACATGCAAATTTTAATATGAAAATATCACACCTTTAAGTACATACCGGTGGTACATTTGCTTGATTTCCTTGACGAGTCTCGAATAGTGTGAATGAGGAACTTGGCAAGGGTCGGGGAATTTGGTTAGGATCAATCTTGGATGGCGTCGAGACTTGAGACCCTGCAAGAGGCGAGTGGCCCATAGCAGGTGGAACCGGAGGCATAGTATGACCTGGTGTGCCTGGCGGCATGCCGAACATTCCAGGAGGGGTTTGCATGTTGCCCGGCATGGAAGGGGGCGCCTAAAACCAATTTAAATGAGTACCCTGATGTCAGCTTCAGTCACATCATTTAACTGGACTTGGCATAGGTAAAAGCCATGAAGAACACCACCAAAGCAAGGCATGGCGTTAACCAAGGAGGATATAGAAGGGTTTAAGATCAGTTGAATTTTAGTAACCGACAAACGAAGAAAGAATATTCACATTTTTTGCATCGTTTAGATTCAATTGAAGATAAGTTTTCTGACTGTAGGCAGAGAACAAAATTTCACTCACCTGCCGCGGTTGTGATGGCCAAGCTGGAGCTGGAGTGCCGAAAGGGGCGCCCATATTAGGAGGCCCTGGGAATGGCTGCGAAGATGGTGGACCGACATATGACGGCGAGGATGGCCGTCCTGCATACGGCTGGGAGGTTGATGAGCCCATATACGGCTGTGAAACTGGCGGTCTGGTGAATGTCTGCTGCGTGGGTGGTCCACCAAATTGCTGCGATGTGGGTGGTCTGTTGAAAGGTAGCTGCGTGGTGGGCTGTCCGGCCAAGGCTGGAAGTGATCCAGCGAAGGGCGGCTGCGAGGTCGGCGATCCGGACAAGGGGTGCGAGATTGCCGGTCTACCGAATTGCTGCGAAGCCAGTGGACCTGTGAACGGCCGTGATGCAGCAGCGGCCACAGGGGTAGCGGCAGGAGGGCTCCCGGGAAACGGACGGACAGCCTGAGCCTGGGAAGGTGCAGCCGACGGAGAGGGAGCCCTGATTGACGCCGGAGCGCCAACCGGCGGCGTCTGCTGGGCATGAGAAGGAGGGGGGATCCGCGGCGCGACAAGGCCCTGAGGCCCGTTACTGGCGACCAGGCCCTGCGGAAAGGCCGCAGCCGGCGGGCGGGATGCGTATTGGGGAGGGCCGGGACGGGAGGAGACCGGGAGAGGTGCGGAGAAAGGCGATGGCGGGAGGGGAGCGCTGGGGGCGGTGGAGGACGGCAGGGGGCGGCCGATCTGGTTGATCTGAGGGGCGCCGGCGACGTTTGCGTTGGCGGAGGGGGCAAATCCTGGCCGCGGCCTCGGGGGCCCCGAGGCGAACGGCGGAGACGACGACGCCATAGATTAAGAATTAAGCTCAGAACTTGGATTGGAGAGAAAGCGAAAGGGGTAAATCCTCCGACACGAGCAAGGCGAAGGGAGAGATCGCGATCTGAGGAAGGAGGAGAAGCTAAATGGCGCCGAGGCGGGATCGGGAGTGAGGGAGCAAAGCAGCGGAGCTCCTTAAGGACCGTGTCATGTAGCGAGCCGTCTAAGGTGGCGCGAGGGGATTAAGGGGTACAGAATGAAGGAGGCTGTATCCTGTCGGAGGGCGAGCAGACGGAGAGGGAAACCGAAGGGATGCGTTAAAGGGCGGATGGTTTTGGTCGCTGCCGGAAGGCAAGTAATTACGACGATTAGAGTCACGTGAGACACGCGTGAGGATTTGTGGTTGATGATGATCAAACCACTTAGGAACTAAAATGCATTTGATTTCGATTAATGAGTAATATGTATATTTCGTAAATAATTCTTACTCGAAGAGTTAATTAACAAGAAGGGGATGTAGCTCAGATGGTAGAGCGCTCGCTTAGCATGCGAGAGGTACAGGGATCGATACCCCGCATCTCCAATTATTTTATTTAATAGTTATGCTTTTTCGAATAATAAATTCTATTAATTATTTTTTTTACCAATAAGTAAAAAACATAAGGAAAATATATTCCGTCAAGCTAAAGGATTCTTGCTTTGTTTTTTTTTTGTGGAGATGTAATAGGAAGAAGTCTCATTTTTTATTGTATCAAATAGTCTCCCTTTGATGATAAAATCGTATGAAGTTTAATATTTTTTTAAAAAAAATATTCATAAATTATATATTTATGTTATATGAAATATAATAAAAAATTATTATATTATAATGAAAACTAATGTTATGGATGATTATAAGAAAAGACTAGCTTTGGAATAACTAACTCTTTCTCTTATAAATCTATGTACATTATTAATAAAGAATAATATCTCTTAGAGCTAACCAAAATCATTTCTATTTTAAATAAAAAAACACCTTTTTGTGTTTAATTTTTTGTGATTAGATACAGTCTCCCCAACCCTTGAGACTTCAACAGATCTCTCAAGTGGAATTGGTAAGGTATTTTATTTTATTGATCTCCTTAAATTTGAGTTTAGAAGATCAGTGGACAGTAGCCACAATATTAATGTTTAGGGATCTTCATGTATTGATTCTACTCAATTTTTTGTAAATGGTCTATTTTCTTCAACAATGATTAGGTTTCAAACTTTTGATACATTGTTAATATCATTCATGACAAAACTTTGAGTAAAGTCACTTACCCTCGGATTCACCTACCAATGGTGAGGCTAAAAGATGATATATGGTGTCTTAATGTTTCACCTCGAGTTAAAAATTATATTTGAAAAAGTAGACTTCCTACTTCTTCTTAGATGCATAGATTTCTCGACAAGCAATCTGATATTTGTTATATCTGCCACCGGCACTTTGATTCCTTGAACCACACCTTCTTTGAATGCTCCCATGCCTCCTCCTCCTCTTGGCTTTTCTTTCGGGATAAGTTGACCCAACTACTTCACTGGCTTGGCTGATTACTGGCCTCATGGTTCTTAGCTCCAGGAGAGGTAATTTCTGGATGGTTATATTTCTTTAGCAACAGTGGCTTAACAGAATCAATTGCATATTTTGCAACTATGCGTTCAATCCTTCTCTATCTAATCCACAGCTTTGGCCATGCTAAACGATCAGAATCATTTTTCCCTTTCATCCACAACCCTAGCCAATCAAGATTTTGATTTTATAATATATGTTTTGTTTTGATCGCTCACTCCTGAATCTATTTTTGCTTACATGGCTTCGTGCAACACCCCACTTTTAATTTCACTCGTACGCATAATTAAAATAGGATATCATATTTTAATTTTCAATACTGCTAGCTATTAATAGAAAGTACAATAAAAAGGAGATGATCTTAAAAATTAAAATTTATTAATTTATTAAATAAATTGACAAACATTCTCTAGTATTTTTGAAACCTATATATAATTATAACTTATAACTAAAGATAATTATATGTTCAAAAGTTATATATATATATATATATAAAATACCCATAAGTTATTGTTCATATATGCGTTGGTATGAGTTTACACACTCACTTCACTACCCAATCACTTAGGTGGAGTTACTAATTTTTTACCTATAAATAAGAGATATATAGTGAATAATCACTTAGTAAATATAAGTCTTTATAGCTTTATTCATGAGATACTTATCAAATTGAGAGCATACGGTCATAAGATATTTTAATTATGAACAATACATCTTTAATTATTGATTTATAATAATTCATAGCTATAATTTATTAAAAAAAAATTAATAAAATCTCTTATAAAATAGACTAAACCTTAAAATTTTATCTAAATTTATCATTAATTTTTTGATAATTAATTTTATCATAAATGAACAGTCAGTATCAATCAAATAATCATACATTTTACTTTATTATTTTAATTGACCAAATGATCTTAAATTATCATAAATTTTATAAAAAAATAAAAATATATAAAACTGAGATACACGCCAAATTTCAATTTAAGATAGTGTTATTTGAAGACTAATCACCGTCCTAGTTTAACTATTAACACCTATTTGTGTTACGTTGATATTAATTTGAGACTGTCTAAACTTATAAATCTCAGATCTTGTTACATAGAGGTGGTATTCATTCATTCCAAATATTGTAAAACTTTAAGAGTATCTTTACACATATCAAAAGAACAAAACTTAATTGTATCCCTAAGATAATCAATTAGCTCGAATAAAATTTTCTATACTATATATATATATATATATATATATATATATATATATATATATATATATATATATATATATATATATATATATATATATATATATATATATATATATATATATATATATATATATATATATATATATATATATATATATATATATATATATATATATATATATATATATATATATATATATATATATATATATATATATATATATATATATATATATATATATATATATATATATATATATATATATATATATATATATATATATATATATATATATATATATATATATATATATATATATATATATATATATATATATATATATATATATATATATATATATATATATATATATATATATATATATATATATATATATATATATATATATATATATATATATATATATATATATATATATATATATATATATATATATATATATATATATATATATATATATATATATATATATATATATATATATATATATATATATATATATATATATATATATATATATATATATATATATATATATATATATATATATATATATATATATATATATATATATATATATATATATATATATATATATATATATATATATATATATATATATATATATATATATATATATATATATATATATATATATATATATATATATATATATATATATATATATATATATATATATATATATATATATATATATATATATATATATATATATATATATATATATATATATATATATATATATATATATATATATATATATATATATATATATATATATATATATATATATATATATATATATATATATATATATATATATATATATATATATATATATATATATATATATATATATATATATATATATATATATATATATATATATATATATATATATATATATATATATATATATATATATATATATATATATATATATATATATATATATATATATATATATATATATATATATATATATATATATATATATATATATATATATATATATATATATATATATATATATATATATATATATATATATATATATATATATATATATATATATATATATATATATATATATATATATATATATATATATATATATATATATATATATATATATATATATATATATATATATATATATATATATATATATATATATATATATATATATATATATATATATATATATATATATATATATATATATATATATATATATATATATATATATATATATATATATATATATATATATATATATATATATATATATATATATATATATATATATATATATATATATATATATATATATATATATATATATATATATATATATATATATATATATATATATATATATATATATATATATATATATATATATATATATATATATATATATATATATATATATATATATATATATATATATATATATATATATATATATATATATATATATATATATATATATATATATATATATATATATATATATATATATATATATATATATATATATATATATATATATATATATATATATATATATATATATATATATATATATATATATATATATATATATATATATATATATATATATATATATATATATATATATATATATATATATATATATATATATATATATATATATATATATATATATATATATATATATATATATATATATATATATATATATATATATATATATATATATATATATATATATATATATATATATATATATATATATATATATATATATATATATATATATATATATATATATATATATATATATATATATATATATATATATATATATATATATATATATATATATATATATATATATATATATATATATATATATATATATATATATATATATATATATATATATATATATATATATATATATATATATATATATATATATATATATATTAGTATAATACTATTTTTTTGATTTATATCTCCATTTAATTTTTTTTATTTTTTAATACATGCATGAGTAGCTTATGATCCTTGTATTCTATATATATAATGTTTAGAACTCAAACTTCCTTACGTTAATTATGGTCAAATTCATTCAACTCTTGATATTCATTTAAGGTAATTAAAATTCATCAACCACTTTCTAGTCACTATATATATGTTTATTACTATAATTCAATTTATAGTAAAATTTTTTATCCCACTTTAGCTTATTACACTATGCTTAACATAAATATTAATGCTATACCTACTAAGTAATATTTTGTAGACCACTAAGAATGATATTTTAGAAAACATATACTTCAATCTTCATAACAAAAAATATGATCATATCATTTATTATATTTATAAAGTATAGATATCATAAATTATATACTCAATGAAAAAATATATATATATATATATATATATATTATATTTATGCTTTTATTGATAAGGTGGTTAGAGTTTAAAGTGTACGAGATTCGAGTACTTTATTTGATTCCTCACACGGAGACAAGTAACATAGTTATTGCAAGCTGCATGCCATGCAAAACTCACTCCCTTAGTCACTCTGAAGCTGTAGCCATGCCAAGCAATCGGGCCTCGACAATATATAGATAGGTTCACTCCGACTCACAGCAGCCTATTAACTACCTCACTAACACTATATAATCGCTTTTGTATTGATTACCCCATTGTTCTTAGCTTCAAGAGAGGCAATCCCTTGATGGCTATATTTCTTTGGCAAAAGTGAGTTAACAGAGACAATTGCTTGTCTTGCAACTGTCGGGTTTAATTATTCTCCATCTAGTGTAGAGACATGGTAATGTTGAACGATCAAAATCAATTTTCCCTTGTATCCACAACCCAACCTAAGTCAAGTAAGAATTTGATTTCACAATATATGTTTTACTTTGATTCTATTTTTCGCTTGCAGGTCTTGGCTTGCCTTCTCACTCCGAGACAAGATTGGTAACACAGTCATCACAAGCTGCACACCATGCAAAACTCACTCCCCTATTCACTCTAAAAGTGTAGTAGCCATGCCAAGCAATTGGGCCCCGTTCAATCCGACTCACAGTAACACATTAACTACTTCACTAACACTACAAATAAGTCCCTACATGGCGTTAACACCATAATCACAAATTACCCTTATGTTGTTTCTTAACCAAAGTGCGATGAACAGTCACATCATAATCACAAACCATCTTTTTGTTACTTCACCTATATAATTTTTTTTGTGGAGTTACACTCTAAGAAACTTATTATTTTTTATTTAAAATTTTCTGAACAAGATTTGAACCCTAAATGAATTTAGAGAGAAAAAAAAAGAATTAATCTTATAAGATTCCTAATAAATTCTTTGATTTCTTTTGAAAACAATTGATTATTCATCTCATTCTCACATTTTGTGAATAGTCGAGTGTGTCACCTCACTTAAATTCCACCTATACTCTATATGTACGACGAAAGTAGGATATCATATTTTTATTTTTATTATTGTTATCGATTGAAATGTAATAAAAAGATAATCTTAAAATTAAAACATACTAGCTTACTACATAAAATGATATAGGTTTTTCCTATAATAGCTAACTAAAGAAAAATTTAAATATAATATGTCCAAAATTTATATATACAGAATGCCCATAGGTTATCATTTATCTGTGTTAGCATGGGTTATATGTGCTCACTTTTTTATATAATTACTTGGACGAGTACTAATATCCTTACTTATAAAATAGGGCTTATAATGAATAATCACTCAATAAGTATAAGTTTTTATAATTATTAGGGGAATTTAACCTTGATGTATATAACAGTACAACGTGGCCTTGATCCTAGTGCAAGAAGTCATTCGAGGTGATAGCAGGGTCTTTCTAGCCTTGTTCTTATATAAAGATTGAGATCAGAGGGTCCTCCTAAGCCGATCCCCCGACGTTCAAGTTAGTGATCTTATCTTTTTTTTTTAAGCTTTAGATATGTTTTTATACAAACCTCTAAAGGAAGATAAGTACCCCACATAAATCTCGTAGAGGGGGTAGTTTATAACCAACTCGAACTATTCCTTAATCTTCTTGGTAACCGATGATATCCAATCCAAGTTGACCCTGATCTTTTTGGGATATCCCTATGGATATTTCATAGGGGAAATTGATCCATAATTGATTGAATTATCTTTTAATCTTCTCAAAATATTCCTATGGATATTCCATATGAGAGCTAATTTATAACCGATCTAAACTACATTTTGGTTTTCTTGGAAGGTATCTTAATAGCTTAGTAGCTCGATAATTCAGTAGCTCAAAATTTCGATAGCTCAGAGTTTTGACGGCTCGGAGTTTTGGCAGCTCGTATATTATCTCAAGCTGCCTTTTAGACCTCAATCCTTTTGGATAAGAGAACATTGGTCTTGATACGGTGCTAGTATAGTGAGGCATAGTGAATAGTGGTTGGTTAGTCTGATATTCCTTATCAATAGCTTTATTTATGTGAGCATGCATCATGTCATGTATATAATATTTTAAAATATTAATATAAGATATTTAATGATAAACCCCTTATCCTATGACTTTTTGATAAGCATAACCCTATAACATAATATATGCAAAATAAATAGGTAAAATTATATGTTGAAATACTTCGAAAGACTTATATGCATATGTAGGAAGTATAACAAATTCATAGACTTCTAGGCCCTATATTATAACATATATGTGCTCTCCCACATCGTATATTTATCATAATATGTATATATACTTCTATACTGCACGTTATAATATATATATGTACTCCTGCACCATATGTTATAATACATTTGTGCACTCCCCGCATGGTATAGAAAACATGTGTACTCCCACACCACACATTATCATATATAAATACATACAAGATATTTTTATCATAATTCATATGTTTTTATGCTTATAATATAGATATATTCATATTTAGTTTATGTCTAGTTAATGATATTCATATCATTCGAAATATGTTTTCCAAAATATATTATATATATGATAATTTTTACAATCACTATTTTGTAGTGAATTAAACTTATACTTACCTGATTGAACTTAAAAATAAAAATGCCAATGAAAAATCATATTATTTAATAATCGAGCATGCTAGTAGAACGATACACATAAAATTGGAAACATATGATCATGAGATGCTTTAACTAAGAACCCTACTTTTTGAATTATTGATCTATAATAATTTATAACAAAAATTATAGGTAAAAGTTTGATAAAATCTTTTATAAAATAAACTATATTCAATCTGAAAATTCATCTAAATTCCACCACCAATTTTTTAACAATTCACTTTATAAACAAATAACTAGTTACTACCGAATCAAACCACCATACAATTCTATAAATTTTTTTTTTTTTTTTTTTTTTTTTTTTTTTTTTTTTTTTTTTTTTTTTTTTTTTTTTTTTTTTTTTTTTTTTTTTTTTTTTTTTTTTTTTTTTTTTTTTTTTTTTTTTTTTTTTTTTTTTTTTTTTTTTTTTTTTTTTTTTTTTTTTTTTTTTTTTTTTTTTTTTTTTTTTTTTTTTTTTTTTTTTTTTTTTTTTTTTTTTTTTTTTTTTTTAAGCTTTAGATATGTTTTTATACAAACCTCTAAAGGAAGATAAGTACCCCACATAAATCTCGTAGAGGGGGTAGTTTATAACCAACTCGAACTATTCCTTAATCTTCTTGGTAACCGATGATATCCAATCCAAGTTGACCCCTGATCTTTTTGGGATATCCCTATGGATATTTCATAGGGGAAATTGATCCATAATTGATTTGAATTATCTTTTAATCTTCTCAAAATATTCCTATGGATATTTCATAGGGGAAATTGATCCATAATTGATTTGAATTATCTTTTAATCTTCTCAAAATATTCCTATGGATATTTCATAGGGGAAATTGATCCATAATTGATTTGAATTATCTTTTAATCTTCTCAAAATATTCCTATGGATATTTCATAGGGGAAATTGATCCATAATTGATTTGAATTATCTTTTAATCTTCTCAAAATATTCCTATGGATATTTCATAGGGGAAATTGATCCATAATTGATTTGAATTATCTTTTAATCTTCTCAAAATATTCCTATGGATATTTCATAGGGGAAATTGATCCATAATTGATTTGAATTATCTTTTAATCTTCTCAAAATATTCCTATGGATATTTCATAGGGGAAATTGATCCATAATTGATTTGAATTATCTTTTAATCTTCTCAAAATATTCCTATGGATATTTCATAGGGGAAATTGATCCATAATTGATTTGAATTATCTTTTAATCTTCTCAAAATATTCCTATGGATATTTCATAGGGGAAATTGATCCATAATTGATTTGAATTATCTTTTAATCTTCTCAAAATATTCCTATGGATATTTCATAGGGGAAATTGATCCATAATTGATTTGAATTATCTTTTAATCTTCTCAAAATATTCCTATGGATATTTCATAGGGGAAATTGATCCATAATTGATTTGAATTATCTTTTAATCTTCTCAAAATATTCCTATGGATATTTCATAGGGGAAATTGATCCATAATTGATTTGAATTATCTTTTAAAATATATCAAAAGAACATAGTCTAATTATATCCATAACCAAGTTAATTCAACCTAAATAGAATTCCTTCTTAGAAAATAAAAAAAATTTACTTCACTATTTTAGTTAGCTAAATGATATTTAATTATCATGAAATTTTATGAAAAATTAGAAGACATATAAAATTAAATCCACACCAAATTTAAACTTGAAATAGAATTATTTGAATGCTAAAATATCATTTTAATTCAACTACCAATATCTATTCTATTCTATTAAAATGAGGTTGAGACTGTTTGAGCCTATAAACCTCGTATCTTAGTGTAAAAAGGTGATATTTACTAAATTATAAATCTTACAAAATCATAAAAAAATCTTTTAAAATATATCAAAAGAACATAGTCTAATTATATCCATAACCAAGTTAATTCAACCTAAATAGAATTCCTTCTTAGAAAATAAAAAAAATTTACTTCACTATTTTAGTTAGCTAAATGATATTTAATTATCATGAAATTTTATGAAAAATTAGAAGACATATAAAATTAAATCCACACCAAATTTAAACTTGAAATAGAATTATTTGAATGCTAAAATATCATTTTAATTCAACTACCAATATCTATTCTATTCTATTAAAATGAGGTTGAGACTGTTTGAGCCTATAAACCTCGTATCTTAGTGTAAAAAGGTGATATTTACTAAATTATAAATCTTACAAAATCATAAAAAAATCTTTTAAAATATATCAAAAGAACATAGTCTAATTATATCCATAACCAAGTTAATTCAACCTAAATAGAATTCCTTCTTAGAAAATAAAAAAAATTGAGTATCTCAAATTGGGACTATATATCAATCTCAAATTAAAGTTATACTAGAGGTTTTAGAATTATAAGAGATTCATATAAAATATATCTAAAAATTAAAAATAAATTCAAAGTCTAAGTTACTAAAAAATAGTTTAAAATATAATATATATATGATAATTTTTACAATCACTATTTTGTAGTGAATTAAACTTATACTTACCTGATTGAACTTAAAATAAAAATGCCAATGAAAAATCATATTATTTAATAATCGAGATGTAAGAGAACGACTACACTAAAATTGGATAACATATGATCATGAGATGCTTTAACTAAGAACCCTACTTTTTGAATTATTGATCTATAATAATTTATAACAAAAAATTATGGTAAAAGTTGATAAAATCTTTTTATAAAATAAACTATATTCAATCTGAAACTTCATCTAAATTCCACACAATTTTTTAACAATACACCTTTATAAAACAATAAACTAGTTCCTACCAATCAAACCACCATACAATTCTATAAAGAAACTTTTACTTCTCTATTTTAGTTAGCTAAATGATATTTAATTATCATGAAATTTTATGAAAAATTAGAAGACATATAAAATTAAATCCACACCAAATTTTAAACTTGAAATAGAATTATTTGAATGCTAAAATATCATTTTAATTCAACTACCAAATTCTATCTATTTCTATTAAAATGAGGTTGAGACTGTTTGAGCCTATAAACCTCGTATCTTAGTGTAAAAAGGTGATATTTACTAAATTATAAATCTTACAAAATCATAAAAAAATCTTTTAAAATATATCAAAAGAACATAGTCTAATTATATCCATAACCAGTTAATTCAACCTAAATAGAATTCCTTCTTAGAAATAAAAAAATTGAGTATCTCAAATTGGGATATATATCAATCTCAAATTAAAGTTATACCGGAGGTTTTGGGAATTATAAGAGATCATATAAAATATATCTAAAAATTAAAAATAAATTCAAAGTCTAAGTTACTAAAAAATAGTTTAAAATATAATATAATTTTATAAACTGAAACCTTAGGTATGACAAGGAAAGAATTAAGTTTTTGCTTACCTCCTTCTTCTTTTATAGCTGGCCTTTTCTTAGCTTCTATGAGAAAAACTAAGAAATTGACTAAAGAACTGAAACTCAAAAAGTCATGGGTTTATTAGGTTGGTAAATAATATGAAGCCAAATTAAAATAGATGTATTTAAGATGTTACCTTCAGGTGGTTTTTTTTTTTTTTTTTTTTTTTTTTTTTTTTTTTTTTTTTTTTTTTTTTTTTTTTTTTTTTTTTTTTTTTTTTTTTTTTTTTTTTTTTTTTTTTTTTTTTTTTTTTTTTTTTTTTTTTTTTTTTTTTTTTTTTTTTTTTTTTTTTTTTTTTTTTTTTTTTTTTTTTTTTTTTTTTTTTTTTTTTTTTTTTTTTTTTTTTTTTTTTTTTTTTTTTTTTTTTTTTTTTTTTTTTTTTTTTTTTTTTTTTTTTTTTTTTTTTTTTTTTTTTTTTTTTTTTTTTTTTTTTTTTTTTTTTTTTTTTTTTTTTTTTTTTTTTTTTTTTTTTTTTTTTTTTTTTTTTTTTTTTTTTTTTTTTTTTTTTTTTTTTTTTTTTTTTTTTTTTTTTTTTTTTTTTTTTTTTTTTTTTTTTTTTTTTTTTTTTTTTTTTTTTTTTTTTTTTTTTTTTTTTTTTTTTTTTTTTTTTTTTTTTTTTTTTTTTTTTTTTTTTTTTTTTTTTTTTTTTTTTTTTTTTTTTTTTTTTTTTTTTTTTTTTTTTTTTTTTTTTTTTTTTTTTTTTTTTTTTTTTTTTTTTTTTTTTTTTTTTTTTTTTTTTTTTTTTTTTTTTTTTTTTTTTTTTTTTTTTTTTTTTTTTTTTTTTTTTTTTTTTTTTTTTTTTTTTTTTTTTTTTTTTTTTTTTTTTTTTTTTTTTTTTTTTTTTTTTTTTTTTTTTTTTTTTTTTTTTTTTTTTTTTTTTTTTTTTTTTTTTTTTTTTTTTTTTTTTTTTTTTTTTTTTTTTTTTTTTTTTTTTTTTTTTTTTTTTTTTTTTTTTTTTTTTTTTTTTTTTTTTTTTTTTTTTTTTTTTTTTTTTTTTTTTTTTTTTTTTTTTTTTTTTTTTTTTTTTTTTTTTTTTTTTTTTTTTTTTTTTTTTTTTTTTTTTTTTTTTTTTTTTTTTTTTTTTTTTTTTTTTTTTTTTTTTTTTTTTTTTTTTTTTTTTTTTTTTTTTTTTTTTTTTTTTTTTTTTTTTTTTTTTTTTTTTTTTTTTTTTTTTTTTTTTTTTTTTTTTTTTTTTTTTTTCTTTTACTAATATAATTCTAATATTACAACAACTTCTATTGAGTTTAATTTGGTTTAACAAAGATGACATTTTTTTTAAGTTTATCATTCAATATTACTTATGTATCTCAATAATTAATATAACTACTCCTCTTTGATTTGTATCTCAATTTAATTTTTCATTACTCCATCTATGCCTAAGTAGTATATGATATCCTATGCATAAGCTAACTAGGTATTAATTGTATAATAAATTTATTCTTCGTATCTAGTGGCAATCCAAAAAGGTCCTCTAAAAACACTTGAAGGAATTTTCTCACAACCGATACATCCTCTGACTGGACCTTTGGTTTCACCTTAGTGTTAATTGTATTTGCTAGATATCCCATGCACCCATAATTTAAAAATCTTTTTTACTTTCACTGTCGAGATAATATGAATTGAGTAGAAAGTTAGCATCCACCCTTAGTCAATTTAACTATTTTATCAATAGTTCAAATATCTCTCCATATACAAATGCAAAAATTTGAATATGAGATAATCCTTAAAAGTTTAATTGAGAGATTAATAGCACTATCTCTATAGCTAATCTTTTTTGGGAAAAATTAAGAAGTTAAAATTAAGAACCTTTATTTGAGCTGATTGAAGTTTGAAATTAAGTTAGGTAAAAGAAAAGATTTTTTTATATTGATGAAGCGGTAATCAGATTTCAAGATAGATTATATATATTAGAGGATCATGACATAAAGTAAAAAATTTTAATAGATGCACACTCATTTTTATAATCAATGCATTCTAGAGCAACTAAAATATATAAGGATCTAAAAGAGTACTACTGGCTAGAAATAAAGAGAGATATTATACAATTTATTAAAAAATATCTCACATATCAACAAATCAAAATAAAATATTAGACAACAAGTATCTTAAATCCATTACAAATATTCTAATAAAAATTTTATTATCAATTTCCTAAGACTAACAAAGGACCGGATGAAATTTAGGTTATTGTGGATCGATTGACCTAAATAGTCCACTTTCTACTTATTCATATTAATTATTCAATGGATCAATATATTTAATTATATATTAAGGAGATAATTAGACTTTATGGTATGTTGATATCTATTTTGTCAGTAGAGACTTCAAATTCATATAAGGATTTTGAAGAAGTCTTCATAGGATACTAGAGACAGTTGACTTTTAACACTACTTTTTATCCTTAAATAGGTGGCTAATTAGAATAAATTATTCAAATATATTACAAATATTCTAATAAAATTTTATTAATTTCCTAAGACTAACAAGGACCGGATGAAATTTAGGTTATTGTGGATCGATTGCACTAAATAGTCCACTTCTTACTTATTCATTATTAAGCTTCAATGGATAAATATAATTTACATTATATCTTTAAGGAGATAATTAGACTTTATGGTATTTTTATATCTATTTTGTCAGTAGAGACTTCAAATTCATATAAGGATTTTGAAGAAGTCTTCATAGGATACTAGAGACAGTTGACTTTTAACACTACTTTTTATCCTTAAATAGGTGGCTAATTAGAATAAATTATTCAAATATTAGAGGATATGATAAGAGCTTGTTTCATTGACTTAATGAGATCATAAAGCAAATATTTACCTTCCATAAAGTTTGCCTACAATAATAATTATTAGACAACCACTGGGGTGATACTATTTGAAGCACTAACTAACAAAAAGTATCGATTACCTATTTATTAGGATAAAATGAGTGAAAATAAATATTTGAGGTAAGATTTGGTAAGAGAAACATCAAAAGCAATTATTAAGATTAGCTGAAGAATGAAGGCAGCATAAAGCAGATAGAAAAATTATGTTAATAGTAGGAGAAGACCTTTGAAATTTAAAATAGATGATAAAATATTCTTAAATGTAGCACCAATGAAAATAGTGATGAGGTATGGGATGAAAAAGAAGCTAAGTCCTCGATATATAGAACTATATAAAATTCTTGATAAAATTGACGATGTAGCCTACAAACTAGCCTTACCTCTTGCATTAGCAAAACTATATAATGTATTTCATGCATCAATTATCAATGTTAAGGAAGTATATTTCATATTCTTCTCATTACCTTGAAGAACAACTAATATAATTGGATGAAAATTTAACGTACAAGGAACGAGCTGTATGGATTCTTAATAGAAAAGAGAAAGAGCTTCATAATAAGAAGATTGTTTAGTCAAAATGTTATGGAGGAATTATGCAATAAAGCAAACAACTTGAGAAACAGAAGAAGAGATGCAAGAGAAATATTTAGAGTTATTCAGGTAAGAAATTTTGAGGATAAAATTTTTATTAGGAGGAAAAGATTATAGTGCTCGAGACATAAGATTTGTAATGTCTATAATTAGCATACTAATGTAAGTATAAATAATATCTATATGTTCTCCTCACTTAGTTATATGATTTATAATATCTATACTTCATAAATATAATAAATGATATGCTCATGGTTTTTTACTTTTATGATTAAAGCATAAGATTTCCAAAAATTTCATTCTAAGTGTTCTATGAAATATTAGTTTAGCATGCATAAGCATAGCGTAACAAGCCAAAGTATACTAACGGACTTGAATATAAGGTTAAATTATGATAATAACCATGTATATAATAACTAGAAGTATTAGTTGAAGTTTAATCAATCTTAAATGAATTTTAAGGTTTGAATGAGTTTGATCATGATTAATGTAAGGAAGTTTGAGTTTTAAATATTTGTATGTGGAGGATCATAAACAACTTAGGCATAAATGGAGTAATAAAAAATTAAATAAAGTTACAAATTAAAGAGGGGTATTAGAATAAATGTTGATATACATAAGTAAGATTGAGGGATGAGTTTAGACAAAAAAATATGATTTTTTGTCAAACCAAATTAAACTCAATTAAAATTACTATAATATTAAAATTATATTAGTAAAAAATAGAAAGAGGAAAAAAAAAAGAAAAACTTGAAAAGAGGTCTAATGAGATTGAACTATTGACCTCAAAGTAACCTCTTAAGCACTTCTATTTTAATTTAGCCTCATCCTCTTAACTAACATAATAACCCATGACTTTTCTCGTCTTCTTTAGTTATACTCTTAGTTTTTCTCATGAAGGCTAGGAAATCCCAGCTTTAAGGAAGATTGAGGTAAAAAAAACTTAATTCTTCCCTTGCAATACTTAGGGTTTCAGTTTTATGGATTATAGGCTAATTTTTTTTAGCTACTTTTGAGTAACCTAGACTTTGAATTTATCTTTGATTTTTAAATATATTTTGTATGAATTCTTATAATTCTAAGTCCTTTATTATAACTTTAATATGAGATTGGTACATAAAATTATCATTGTCTCAATATGAGATACTTAAAAAATTTTATTTTTTTGAAAAGAGGTTTTATTCAAGTTGAATTGATTGCTTTAAGGATATGATTAGACTTTATCCTTTTGATATATTTTAAAAGGTTCTTTTAGAGTTTTGTGAGATTTGAAATTGAGTGATGACCATCTCTGTACATCAAAATATGAGATTTATAAGTTCATACATACCCAACCCATTTTTAGTAGAATAGAATATGTATTGGTAATTAAATTATAAAGATAGTTTAGCATCTAAATGATTTTATTTTAAGCTAAAATTTGATGTTTATTTAGTTTTATATATCTCCTATCTTTTTATAAAATTTTATGATGACATGTGATATGGAAGTACGCATATATATTGTAATATAAGGTGTAGAACTATATGAATTTACTATGTTTCTTAAAAATATATATAAGTATTTCAAATTATTTCAGTATAAAATCTTATATCTTTATTTTACATATGCTATGTCGTGGGTTATGCTTGTTAAAGAAATCACATGTTGAGCGGTTTAACATTAAATATCTTATACTAATAATTTTGAAATGTTGTATACATGATGCATGCTCACCTAAATGAAACTATAAAAGCTTGTACATACCAAATGATTACTCATAATAAACTCTATTTTGTTGGTAAGAATATTAGTACTCAACTAAGTGTTTGAATAGGAAGTGAGCACATGCAAGCATATGCCAGTATAGATATAGATAATGACTTGTGAGCATTTAGTGTGCATAAATTTTGGATATGTTATATTAGTATTCTTCTTTAGTTAGATATTATAATTATATATAGGTGTCAAAAATATAATGTATAGAGAAACATTATTATTTTGTTTAGTAAGCTAGCATATTTTAATCTTAAGATTATCTAATTTTCACTATACTCCTATCAATAGCAATAATAAAAATAAAAATATGGTATTATACTTTCGTCATACATATATAGGGTATGAATGAGATTAGGAGTCGGATGTTACACTCTACTATCCATAGAATAAAAGAAGCAAATGAATAATCATATGCTTTCAAAAAAAAATAAAGAATTTATTGGGGATCTTATAAGATCAATTCATTTTTTTTTCTTTATAGATGGTTAGAACTTCCTTAAAGTGTAATTAAAAAAATGTGCTTCGTGGAATCAGAGGAATGGTGTTAGATATAACAAGGATTAGATTGTTTATCGAGAAAAATATGCGTCTAAGTAGAAGTAGAAGTAGAAGTAGAAGTAGAAGTAGAAGTAGAAGTAGAAGTAGAAGTAGAAGTAGAAGTAGAAGTAGAAGTAGAAGTAGAAGTAGAAGTAGAAGTAGAAGTAGAAGTAGAAGTAGAAGTAGAAGTAGAAGTAGAAGTAGAAGTAGAAGTAGAAGTAGAAGTAGAAGTAGAAGTAGAAGTAGAAGTAGAAGTAGAAGTAGAAGTAGAAGTAGAAGTAGAAGTAGAAGTAGAAGTAGAAGTAGAAGTAGAAGTAGAAGTAGAAGTAGAAGTAGAAGTAGAAGTAGAAGTAGAAGTAGAAGTAGAAGTAGAAGTAGAAGTAGAAGTAGAAGTAGAAGTAGAAGTAGAAGTAGAAGTAGAAGTAGAAGTAGAAGTAGAAGTAGAAGTAGAAGTAGAAGTAGAAGTAGAAGTAGAAGTAGAAGTAGAAGTAGAAGTAGAAGTAGAAGTAGAAGTAGAAGTAGAAGTAGAAGTAGAAGTAGAAGTAGAAGTAGAAGTAGAAGTAGAAGTAGAAGTAGAAGTAGAAGTAGAAGTAGAAGTAGAAGTAGAAGTAGAAGTAGAAGTAGAAGTAGAAGTAGAAGTAGAAGTAGAAGTAGAAGTAGAAGTAGAAGTAGAAGTAGAAGTAGAAGTAGAAGTAGAAGTAGAAGTAGAAGTAGAAGTAGAAGTAGAAGTAGAAGTAGAAGTAGAAGTAGAAGTAGAAGTAGAAGTAGAAGTAGAAGTAGAAGTAGAAGTAGAAGTAGAAGTAGAAGTAGAAGTAGAAGTAGAAGTAGAAGTAGAAGTAGAAGTAGAAGTAGAAGTAGAAGTAGAAGTAGAAGTAGAAGTAGAAGTAGAAGTAGAAGTAGAAGTAGAAGTAGAAGTAGAAGTAGAAGTAGAAGTAGAAGTAGAAGTAGAAGTAGAAGTAGAAGTAGAAGTAGAAGTAGAAGTAGAAGTAGAAGTAGAAGTAGAAGTAGAAGTAGAAGTAGAAGTAGAAGTAGAAGTAGAAGTAGAAGTAGAAGTAGAAGTAGAAGTAGAAGTAGAAGTAGAAGTAGAAGTAGAAGTAGAAGTAGAAGTAGAAGTAGAAGTAGAAGTAGAAGTAGAAGTAGAAGTAGAAGTAGAAGTAGAAGTAGAAGTAGAAGTAGAAGTAGAAGTAGAAGTAGAAGTAGAAGTAGAAGTAGAAGTAGAAGTAGAAGTAGAAGTAGAAGTAGAAGTAGAAGTAGAAGTAGAAGTAGAAGTAGAAGTAGAAGTAGAAGTAGAAGTAGAAGTAGAAGTAGAAGTAGAAGTAGAAGTAGAAGTAGAAGTAGAAGTAGAAGTAGAAGTAGAAGTAGAAGTAGAAGTAGAAGTAGAAGTAGAAGTAGAAGTAGAAGTAGAAGTAGAAGTAGAAGTAGAAGTAGAAGTAGAAGTAGAAGTAGAAGTAGAAGTAGAAGTAGAAGTAGAAGTAGAAGTAGAAGTAGAAGTAGAAGTAGAAGTAGAAGTAGAAGTAGAAGTAGAAGTAGAAGTAGAAGTAGAAGTAGAAAGTTTACCACAAGAGAGTCTTTAAATATAATTTTTTTACTCAGGTTGAAACATCAAACCTCATGTCATCTTTTAGTCGGTCCAAGCCTCACCATTGGTGAGTGAATCCGGAGGGTAAGAAGGTGTAAGCATGGTTAAAAATGACTTACACCAAGGGATGAAGGGACCAAATCCAACTATCATCATTGGGATGTTATGAAATATAAATATTGAGAATTTTCGAGGTAGAGACATGGGTAAAAGAGAGTGTTGAAGAGTCCAAATTCTAAGTTTTGTCACCAAAGATGTTGATATTATGGCCAAAGCTTACTAATTTTCTGAAACCAAATATAAGAAGATCAAGAAAGTAAAATACCTCATCAATTTCATTTGGGAGGTCGGTTCAAGTCGAATCCAAAGAAATTTTATTTTATTTAAAATAGGAATGTCCTTTTTTTAACTCTAAGTGGTATTATCCTTTATTAATAATGTGCATAGATGTATGAGAGAAAAAAGTAGTGTTTTCTTATAATCATCCATAACATAGTTTTTTATTATAATATAATATTTTTATTATATTTTATATAACATAAGTGTATAATTTATGTGTATTTTTTAAAATCATAATGGGAGACTATTGATTTATAAAAAATGAGAGTAAAAAATAAAAAAACCATAACTATTAAATAAAATAATTGGAGATGCGGGGTATCGATCCCCGTACCTCTCGCATGCTAAGCGAGCGCTCTACCATTTGAGCTACATCCCCTTTAAATATTAATTTATATTAAGTCTAATATTATGGCTTAAACTATTAAAATCATCTCTACTTTTATATCCAAAAATTATTTATGAAATAAGCCTCCTTCACTCTGTACCCCTTAACGCATCCCTTCGGTTTCCCTCTCCGTCTGCTCGCGCTCCGACAGGATACAGCCTCCTTCACTCTGTACCCCTTAACGCATCCCTTCGGTTTCCCTCTCCGTCTGCTCGCGCTCCGACAGGATACAGCCTCCTTCACTCTGTACCCCTTAACGCATCCCTTCGGTTTCCCTCTCCGTCTGCTCGCGCTCCGACAGGATACAGCCTCCTTCACTCTGTACCCCTTAACGCATCCCTTCGGTTTCCCTCTCCGTCTGCTCGCGCTCCGACAGGATACAGCCTCCTTCACTCTGTACCCCTTAACGCATCCCTTCGGTTTCCCTCTCCGTCTGCTCGCGCTCCGACAGGATACAGCCTCCTTCACTCTGTACCCCTTAACGCATCCCTTCGGTTTCCCTCTCCGTCTGCTCGCGCTCCGACAGGATACAGCCTCCTTCACTCTGTACCCCTTAACGCATCCCTTCGGTTTCCCTCTCCGTCTGCTCGCGCTCCGACAGGATACAGCCTCCTTCACTCTGTACCCCTTAACGCATCCCTTCGGTTTCCCTCTCCGTCTGCTCGCGCTCCGACAGGATACAGCCTCCTTCACTCTGTACCCCTTAACGCATCCCTTCGGTTTCCCTCTCCGTCTGCTCGCGCTCCGACAGGATACAGCCTCCTTCACTCTGTACCCCTTAACGCATCCCTTCGGTTTCCCTCTCCGTCTGCTCGCGCTCCGACAGGATACAGCCTCCTTCACTCTGTACCCCTTAACGCATCCCTTCGGTTTCCCTCTCCGTCTGCTCGCGCTCCGACAGGATACAGCCTCCTTCACTCTGTACCCCTTAACGCATCCCTTCGGTTTCCCTCTCCGTCTGCTCGCGCTCCGACAGGATACAGCCTCCTTCACTCTGTACCCCTTAACGCATCCCTTCGGTTTCCCTCTCCGTCTGCTCGCGCTCCGACAGGATACAGCCTCCTTCACTCTGTACCCCTTAACGCATCCCTTCGGTTTCCCTCTCCGTCTGCTCGCGCTCCGACAGGATACAGCCTCCTTCACTCTGTACCCCTTAACGCATCCCTTCGGTTTCCCTCTCCGTCTGCTCGCGCTCCGACAGGATACAGCCTCCTTCACTCTGTACCCCTTAACGCATCCCTTCGGTTTCCCTCTCCGTCTGCTCGCGCTCCGACAGGATACAGCCTCCTTCACTCTGTACCCCTTAACGCATCCCTTCGGTTTCCCCTCTAGCCGCCGTCTGCTCGCCGCTCCGCAGATACAGCCAGACTTCTTCACTCTGTAGGCCCCTAAACGCATCCCTTCGGACTCGCTTCATTACACGGTCCTTAAGGAGCATCCTGCCTGCTTTGCTTCCCTCACTCCCGATCCCGCCTCGGCTTCCATTTAGCTTCTTCCTCCTTCCTCAGATCGCTGATCCTCTCCCTCGCCTTGCTCGTGTCGGAGGATTTACCCCTTTTCCGCTGTCTCACCATCCAAGTTCTGAGCTTAATTCTTAATCTATGGCGTCGTCGTCTCCGCCGTTCGCCTCGGGGCCCCCGAGGCCGCGGCCAGGATTTGCCCCCTCCGCCAACGCAAACGTCGACGTGCCCCTCAGATCAACCAGATCGGCCCGCCCCCCAGCCTTGGTCGGACCGCCCACCACGCAGCTGCCTTTCAACAGACCACCCACATCGCACGAATTTGGTGGACCATCGACGCAGCAGACATTCACCAGCCCGCCAGTTCACAGCCGTATATGGGCTCATCAACCTCCCAGCCGTATGCAGGACGGCCATCCTCGCCATCATAACGTCGGTCCACCATCTTCGCAGCCATTCGCAGGGCCTCATACTATGGGCGGCTCTTTCGCCACTGCAGCTTCAGCTTGGCAGGTGAGTGAAATTTTGTTGTCTGCCAAGAGTCAGAAGACTTGCCTTTGAATCTAAACGATAAAAAAAGGTGATTTTTTTTAAACGTTTGTTTACTAAAATTCGACTGATCTTAAACCCCTTCTTCGGTTTTACCTTTGCTAGATTTTCTATATATTTTATCATTTAAAACTTTTTTGGCTTTAATTGTCGAGATAAAAGATATTGATATTTTTTATTCAGAATCAACAAATATAAACTCCGTTTGAAATATTATCCTTTCTTATTATAGTTAGTGAAAATATGATGTTTAGATGATTAATTCATGTATAGTATAATATCAAAATCTTATATTTTAATATTATTAAATCTGTAATTAATTCTTTATTAGCAATCTGAATTGATAAAATCTCAATCCCTTACATAGAATACGTTGATGAAATAATTATGCAATACATTATATCCCGTACTTTAGTTGGTTTATCTAGTTTCTTCACACAAACTAATGATACAAAAAAATACGTGATGTTAGAATCAATTAATGTATACAAAGAAATATCATAAATAAATATCTCATATGAGATAATTAAAAAGCTAGCCTCTACTTAGAAAGATTTTGTCCGAAACTTTTCTTTATTCTAATTAGATTGTTATATAATTTCTTGCTAAATATCTTGATTTTTCACATAAAAAATATGGTCCTTTAACTTTAAGACATTCTTCCATATGATACTTTCTTTATTTAGGACAAGTGGATTTTTGCGCTTGAACTGATTAAGAAGACTAGAACGTCTAACTAATTTTCTTGTGTAAGACATTTGGGTTACCTCTATTATTATCTTTGACCCGGGTACATTTTTCTATTATAATTCAGAATATATTATGGTAGGCTTGTTGCCAAAAAAATATCCTTGGCACATCATGACTGTGGTGCATCTATAGGGCTTGAAAAATTTTTACTTGACTTTTTCTGCCTCTAAGGTCGTTTTCGTTATTAGAGAATAAGGAATATCTAGGGCATTCATTGTCCTCTTCATATTGCGATAAATTACTATTGTAAATCTTTATAACATTAATCCACCCTCAAGATATTGGTGCTAACCATGTGGGGGTAAATCAGGATATAACTCCTCAAACTTCCTAATGTTATCTATCACTGATTGATTTTCTTGCTTGAGATCAACAAATTCTTTCTTTTTGATTGAACGGTGAGTTACACCGAAATACTTCTGATAAAAGATCTCCTTAAATCTTTCTCAATAATTTGTTCAGCATCTACAGTTATATTTTAGCATAATATAAGTTGTAAAAATCATTGTATACTAAAAAATTCTTTTCAATATTTCTTATTCACTTCTCAACTATTAGTGAATTTATATCATCTCTTAAAGATTGACGGATTATTCTTTCTAAATCTCTCGTTTTTTATTCTACAACATCATATGCTATTGACTCACCTCTTATCCTCGGGCTAATAACTGCTATAGTTGTCTAGATTGTTTCTCCAACAATTCTATTAACCTATTAATCATCATATTTTTTGATCTCAATACATGGATGTCTTTTACCACTAGGAGTCTTTTACCAAGACTACTAACTTGTCCTTAGATTCTTATGACATATTTCTGATTAATCTCAAATTATCACACCCTAACTGTCAAATATAGTGTATCAAATAATAATTAAAAAAATTAATATAACTTAATTATTAAAATTTATAAAATATTAAAAAGTATGTCCTAGACATTTACGAACACAAATATTGCATCCCATGTAATATCTTGAGTGTCAGTTTCAGTCACATATCCTAAAACCAATTTAAAGAAATATCTTGATGTCAGTTTCAGTCACATATCTCCTAAAACACAATTTAAAGGAATATCTTGATGTCAGTTTTCAATCACATATCCTTTAGCTGGACTTAGCATAGGTAAAAGCAATGAAGAATAAATACCAAAGCAAGGCATGGCATTAACCAAATAGGATATTGAAGGGTTAAGATCAGTCAAATTTTAGTAACCAACAAAAGGGAAAAAAATTCATATTTCTTGCATCATTTATATTCAAATGAAGTTAAGTCTTCTTATAGATCGAATGCTAAAGATAACTTCAGTGAAAGCTTCAACCGTCCTCTCCGTCGGTTTCACGTCTATCCATTGACATCATTAGTGGCATGCGCAAGGTCAATGACATCATTAGTGGTATGCGCAAGGTCAATGACATCATTAGTGGTATGCGCAAGGTCAATGACATCATTAGTGGTATGCGCAAGGTCAATGACATCATTAGTGGTATGCGCAAGGTCAATGACATCATTAGTGGTATGCGCAAGGTCAATGACATCATTAGTGGTATGCGCAAGGTCAATGACATCATTAGTGGTATGCGCAAGGTCAATGACATCATTAGTGGTATGCGCAAGGTCAATGACATCATTAGTGGTATGCGCAAGGTCAATGACATCATTAGTGGTATGCGCAAGGTCAATGACATCATTAGTGGTATGCGCAAGGTCAATGACATCATTAGTGGTATGCGCAAGGTCAATGACATCATTAGTGGTATGCGCAAGGTCAATGACATCATTAGTGGTATGCGCAAGGTCAATGACATCATTAGTGGTATGCGCAAGGTCAATGACATCATTAGTGGTATGCGCAAGGTCAATGACATCATTAGTGATCTGGAATATGACACTGTTGCATTCAATCTGAACATTTGATCTGGAATATGACACTGTTGCATTCAATCTGAACATTTGATCTGGAATATGACACTGTTGCATTCAATCTGAACATTTGATCTGGAATATGACACTGTTGCATTCAATCTGAACATTTGATCTGGAATATGACACTGTTGCATTCAATCTGAACATTTGATCTGGAATATGACACTGTTGCATTCAATCTGAACATTTGATCTGGAATATGACACTGTTGCATTCAATCTGAACATTTGATCTGGAATATGACACTGTTGCATTCAATCTGAACATTTGATCTGGAATATGACACTGTTGCATTCAATCTGAACATTTGATCTGGAATATGACACTGTTGCATTCAATCTGAACATTTGATCTGGAATATGACACTGTTGCATTCAATCTGAACATTTGATCTGGAATATGACACTGTTGCATTCAATCTGAACATTTGATCTGGAATATGACACTGTTGCATTCAATCTGAACATTTGATCTGGAATATGACACTGTTGCATTCAATCTGAACATTTGATCTGGAATATGACACTGTTGCATTCAATCTGAACATTTGATCTGGAATATGACACTGTTGCATTCAATCTGAACATTTGATCTGGAATATGACACTGTTGCATTCAATCTGAACATTTGATCTGGAATATGACACTGTTGCATTCAATCTGAACATTTGATCTGGAATATGACACTGTTGCATTCAATCTGAACATTTGATCTGGAATATGACACTGTTGCATTCAATCTGAACATTTGATCTGGAATATGACACTGTTGCATTCAATCTGAACATTTGATCTGGAATATGACACTGTTGCATTCAATCTGAACATTTGATCTGGAATATGACACTGTTGCATTCAATCTGAACATTTGATCTGGAATATGACACTGTTGCATTCAATCTGAACATTTGATCTGGAATATGACACTGTTGCATTCAATCTGAACATTTGATCTGGAATATGACACTGTTGCATTCAATCTGAACATTTGATCTGGAATATGACACTGTTGCATTCAATCTGAACATTGATCTGGAATATGACACTGTTGCATTCAATCTGAACATTGATCTGGAATATGACACTGTTGCATTCAATCTGAACATTGATCTGGAATATGACACTGTTGCATTCAATCTGAACATTTGATCTGGAATATGACACTGTTGCATTCAATCTGAACATTGATCTGGAATATGACACTGTTGCATTCAATCTGAACATTTGATCTGGAATATGACACTGTTGCATTCAATCTGAACATTGATCTGGAATATGACACTGTTGCATTCAATCTGAACATTGATCTGGAATATGACACTGTTGCATTCAATCTGAACATTTGATCTGGAATATGACACTGTTGCATTCAATCTGAACATTGATCTGGAATATGACACTGTTGCATTCAATCTGAACATTGATCTGGAATATGACACTGTTGCATTCAATCTGAACATTGATCTGGAATATGACACTGTTGCATTCAATCTGAACATTGATCTGGAATATGACACTGTTGCATTCAATCTGAACATTGATCTGGAATATGACACTGTTGCATTCAATCTGAACATTTGATCTGGAATATGACACTGTTGCATTCAATCTGAACATTGATCTGGAATATGACACTGTTGCATTCAATCTGAACATTGATCTGGAATATGACACTGTTGCATTCAATCTGAACATTGATCTGGAATATGACACTGTTGCATTCAATCTGAACATTGATCTGGAATATGACACTGTTGCATTCAATCTGAACATTTGATCTGGAATATGACACTGTTGCATTCAATCTGAACATTGATCTGGAATATGACACTGTTGCATTCAATCTGAACATTGATCTGGAATATGACACTGTTGCATTCAATCTGAACATTTGATCTGGAATATGACACTGTTGCATTCAATCTGAACATTGATCTGGAATATGACACTGTTGCATTCAATCTGAACATTGATCTGGAATATGACACTGTTGCATTCAATCTGAACATTGATCTGGAATATGACACTGTTGCATTCAATCTGAACATTGATCTGGAATATGACACTGTTGCATTCAATCTGAACATTGATCTGGAATATGACACTGTTGCATTCAATCTGAACATTGATCTGGAATATGACACTGTTGCATTCAATCTGAACATTTGATCTGGAATATGACACTGTTGCATTCAATCTGAACATTGATCTGGAATATGACACTGTTGCATTCAATCTGAACATTGATCTGGAATATGAAACTGAATAAATATAAAAGCAAAGCATTCATCTCAACAAATCTGGAATATGACACTGTTGCATTCAATCTGAACATTGATCTGGAATATGACACTGTTGCATTCAATCTGAACATTGATCTGGAATATGAAACTGAATAAATATAAAAGCAAAGCATTCATCTCAACAAATCTGGAATATGACACTGTTGCATTCAATCTGAACATTTGATCTGGAATATGACACTGTTGCATTCAATCTGAACATTGATCTGGAATATGACACTGTTGCATTCAATCTGAACATTGATCTGGAATATGACACTGTTGCATTCAATCTGAACATTGATCTGGAATATGACACTGTTGCATTCAATCTGAACATTGATCTGGAATATGAATTTGAACAAAACATTTAGAGTTTTCCCAGAACTCAACCAATTTAATTTACAGTCATTCAAAATGACCAAACTATCAATTTAATTTATAGCCCTCCAAAAATGACCAAAGACTATCCAAAATGATCAAAAGCTGTCCAACATTACCAAATGTAATCAAAATGATCAAAAGCTATCCAAAATATCATTGTTTTCTTTTAATCTACAGTAAAAAAGAAATCAAATAATAATAGCTATTGAATCAAGAACAAGCACATAATTACTGCAATTTGTTCCTTAGTATTGGAGGATGTTCATTATCTAGTGTTAGCATTAGTGTCCACTGTGGAGTCCACCCTGCATTATACACTGAGCACTCACATGCTAGGGTGGATTAATAGCAACAGTCATGCCTCACTAGAAGAATGTTCTGGTTGTGCTTTAGTAGCATATTGTTCAGCTTGTGTTATTGCTGAAGATTTTGCTTTTTTCTACATCTTTTTTTATTGTGACCAGGCTGATGACAAAGACTATAAGTAACTGCGGTATTTTACCTTTTTAGCTTTAGGACCTTTCGGTAGCTCAAGAGGACATCTCCTTCTTAATTTTTGTTGTTTTTTAAGTTTTCTTTTAGGAAGATCAGGATGCTTAAGTAGTTTGTAATTGCTATAGCCATCTAAGACTAAGGAGATGACTATAGCGATAGAGGCAGCGTTTGCGAGCAGCGACAACGGCGAGCAGCGAGCAGCGACAACGGCGAGCAGCGAGCAGCGGGAGGCGCGAGCAGCGATAGAGGCAGCGTTTGCGAGCAGCGACAACGGCAGCGTTTGCGAGCAGCGACAACGGCGAGCAGCGAGCAGCGGGAGGCGCGAGCAGCGATAGAGGCAGCGTTTGCGAGCAGCGACAGAGGCAGCGTTTGCGAGCAGCGACAGAGGCAGCGTTTGCGAGCAGCGACAGAGGCAGCGTTTGCGAGCAGCGACAGAGGCAGCGTTTGCGAGCAGCGAGCAGCGACAGAGGCAGCGTTTGCGAGCAGCGACAACGGCAGCGTTTGCGAGCAGCGAGCAGCGACAGAGGCAGCGTTTGCGAGCAGCGACAGAGGCAGCGTTTGCGAGCAGCGACAACGGCGAGCAGCGAGCAGCGGGAGGCGCGAGCAGCGATAGAGGCAGCGTTTGCGAGCAGCGACAGAGGCAGCGTTTGCGAGCAGCGAGCAGCGACAACGGCAGCGTTTGCGAGCAGCGAGCAGCGACAGAGGCAGCGTTTGCGAGCAGCGACAGAGGCAGCGTTTGCGAGCAGCGAGCAGCGACAGAGGCAGCGTTTGCGAGCAGCGACAACGGCGAGCAGCGAGCAGCGGGAGGCGCGAGCAGCGATAGAGGCAGCGTTTGCGAGCAGCGACAGAGGCAGCGTTTGCGAGCAGCGACAGAGGCAGCGTTTGCGAGCAGCGACAGAGGCAGCGTTTGCGAGCAGCGACAGAGGCAGCGTTTGCGAGCAGCGAGCAGCGGGAGGCGCGAGCAGCGATAGAGGCAGCGTTTGCGAGCAGCGACAGAGGCAGCGTTTGCGAGCAGCGAGCAGCGGGAGGCGCGAGCAGCGATAGAGGCAGCGTTTGCGAGCAGCGACAACGGCGAGCAGCGAGCAGCGACAACGGCAGCGTTTGCGAGCAGCGACAGAGGCAGCGTTTGCGAGCAGCGACAGAGGCAGCGTTTGCGAGCAGCGACAACGGCGAGCAGCGAGCAGCGACAACGGCGAGCAGCGAGCAGCGGGAGGCGCGAGCAGCGATAGAGGCAGCGTTTGCGAGCAGCGACAGAGGCAGCGTTTGCGAGCAGCGACAGAGGCAGCGTTTGCGAGCAGCGACAGAGGCAGCGTTTGCGAGCAGCGACAACGGCAGCGTTTGCGAGCAGCGACAACGGCAGCGTTTGCGAGCAGCGACAACGGCGAGCAGCGAGCAGCGGGAGGCGCGAGCAGCGAGCAGCGAGATCGGGATCGGGAGCGGCAGCGGGAAAGGGAGCGGGAGCGGCGAGCAGCGAGCAGCGGGAGGCGCGAGCAGCGAGCAGCGACAACGGCGAGCAGCGAGCAGCGGGAGGCGCGAGCAGCGATAGAGGCAGCGTTTGCGAGCAGCGACAACGGCGAGCAGCGACAACGGCAGCGTTTGCGAGCAGCGAGCAGCGAGATCGGGATCGGGAGCGGCAGCGGTAGTGGGTTAGGGTTGGGTAAGGGTTATATCGGTTTAGTTGGTTCGATTGAACCAACTAACAACCGAACCAGGACCGAACCAGACCTAAAATCCTGGTTCGGTCGCCTTGGTTTATCCAGGCGCTCGCCCGAAGCGCCCAGCGCTTGGGCTCGGGCGAGATTAGCGAGGCGCTCGGGCCTCGCCTTGCCTTGCCCGAGCGCCTAGGTGAGCGCCCGAGCGCCTTTTGCAATCACTGATGCCAAGTTTCCAATATGACTGAATCCAAGAGATTCAAGGATATCATCTCATTAGATATAAAATCGCAAATGTCATTTCATTCAAAACATATTTGGTTC
>CM017190.1:25660243-25929437 GCA_004837865.1 Musa balbisiana | reverse complement strand
AAAAAAAAAAAAAAAAAAAAAAAAAAAAAAAAAAAAAAAAAAAAAAAAAAAAAAAAAAAAAAAAAAAAAAAAAAAAAAAAAAAAAAAAAAAAAAAAAAAAAAAAAAAAAAAAAAAAAAAAAAAAAAAAAAAAAAAAAAAAAAAAAAAAAAAAAAAAAAAAAAAAAAAAAAAAAAAAAAAAAAAAAAAAAAAAAAAAAAAAAAAAAAAAAAAAAAAAAAAAAAAAAAAAAAAAAAAAAAAAAAAAAAAAAAAAAAAAAAAAAAAAAAAAAAAAAAAAAAAAAAAAAAAAAAAAAAAAAAAAAAAAAAAAAAAAAAAAAAAAAAAAAAAAAAAAAAAAAAAAAAAAAAAAAAAAAAAAAAAAAAAAAAAAAAAAAAAAAAAAAAAAAAAAAAAAAAAAAAAAAAAAAAAAAAAAAAAAAAAAAAAAAAAAAAAAAAAAAAAAAAAAAAAAAAAAAAAAAAAAAAAAAAAAAAAAAAAAAAAAAAAAAAAAAAAAAAAAAAAACCAAATATAAGAAGATCAAGAAAGCAAAATACCTCATCAATTTCATTTGGGAGGTCGGTTCAAGTCGAATCCAAAGAAATTTTATTTTATTTAAAATAGGAATGTCCTTTTTTTAACTCTAAGTGGTATTATCCTTTATTAATAATGTGCATAGATGTATGAGAGAAAAAGTAGTGTTTTCTTATAATCATCCATAACATTAGTTTTTATTATAATATAATATTTTTATTATATTTTATATAACATAAGTGTATAATTTAAGTATATTTTTTAAAATAATAATGGGAGACTATTTGATGTTATAAAAAACGAGAGTAAAAAATAAAAAAAACATAACTATAAAATAAAATAATTGGAGATGCGGGGTATCGATCCCCGTACCTCTCGCATGCAAAGCGAGCGCTCTACCATCTGAGCTACATCCCCTTTTGATTTTATTTTATTTTATTTAAAATATGAATGTCCTTTTTTTAACTCTAAGTGGTATTATCCTTTATTAATAATGTGCATAGATGTATGAGAGAAAAAGTAGTGTTTTCTTATAATCATCCATAACATTAGTTTTTATTATAATATAATATTTTTATTATATTTTATATAACATAAGTGTATAATTTATGTATATTTTTTAAAATAATAATGGGAGACTATTTGATGTTATAAAAAACGAGAGTAAAAAATAAAAAAACATAACTATAAAATAAATAATTGTAGATGCGGGGTATCAATCCCCGTACCTCTCGCATGCTAAGCGAGCGCTCTACCATCTGAGCTACATCCCCTTTTGATTTTATTTTATTTTATTTAAAATAGGAATGTCCTTTTTTTAACTCTAAGTGGTATTATCCTTTATTAATAATGTGCATAGATGTATGAGAGAAAAAGTAGTGTTTTCTTATAATCATCCATAACATTAGTTTTTATTATAATATAATATTTTTATTATATTTTATATAACATAAGTGTATAATTTATGTATATTTTTTAAAATAATAATGGGAGACTATTTGATGTTATAAAAAACGAGAGTAAAAAATAAAAAAACATAACTATAAATAAAATAATTGGAGATGCGGGGTATCGATCCCCGTACCTCTCGCATGCTAAGCGAGCGCTCTACCATCTGAACTACATCCCCTTTTGATTTTTAATTTATATTAAGTCTAATAGTATGGCTTAAACTATTAAAATAATCTCTACTTTTATATCCAAAAATTATTTATGAAATAAGCATATTATTCATTAATCGAAATCAAATGCATTTTAGATCAAATTCATTAGAATCGAATCCTCACGTGTGTATCACGTGACTCTAATCGTCGTAATTGCTTGCCTTCCGGCAGCGACCAAAACCATCCGCCCCATAACTGCATCCCTTCGGTTTCCCTCTCCGTCTGCTCGCGCTCCGACAGGATACAGCCTCCTTCACTCTGTACCCCTTAACGCATCCCTTCGGCTCGCTTCATTACACGGTCCTTAAGGAGCTCCGCTGCTTTGCTCCCTCACTCCCGATCCCGCCTCGGCTCCATTTAGCTTCTCCTCCTTCCTCAGATCGCGATCTCTCCCTTCGCCTTGCTCGTGTCGGAGGATTTACCCCTTTCGCTGTCTCGCCAATCCAAGTTCTGAGCTTAATTCTTAATCTATGGCGTCGTCGTCTCCGCCGTTCGCCTCGGGGCCCCCTAGGCCGCGGCCAGGATTTGCCCCCTCCGCCAACGCAAACGTCGCCGGCGCCCCTCAGATCAACCAGATCGGCCGCCCCCAGCCTTGGTCGGACCGCCCACCACGCAGCTGCCTTTCAACAGACCACCCACATCGCACGAATTTGGTGGACCATCGACGCAGCAGACATTCACCAGCCCGCCAGATTCACAGCCGTATATGGGCTCATCAACCTCCCAGCCGTATGCAGGACGGCCATCCTCGCCATCATACGTCGGTCCACCATCTTCGCAGCCATTCGCAGGGCCTCATACTATGGGCGGCTCTTTCGCCACTGCAGCTTCAGCTTGGCAGGTGAGTGAAATTTTGTTGTCTGCCAAGAGTCAGAAGACTTGCCTTTGAATCTAAACGATAAAAAAAGGTGATTTTTTTTAAACGTTTGTTTACTAAAATTCGACTGATCTTAAACCCCTTCTTCGGTTTTACCTTTGCTAGATTTTCTATATATTTTATCATTTAAAACTTTTTTGGCTTTAATTGTCGAGATAAAAGATATTGATATTTTTTTATTCAGAATCAACAAATATAAACTCCGTTTGAAATATTATCCTTTCTTATTATAGTTAGTGAAAATATGATGTTTAGATGATTAATTCATGTAGTAGTATAATATCAAAATCTTATATTTTAATATTATTAAATCTGTAATTAATTCTTTATTAGCAATCTGAATTGATAAAATCTCAATCCCTTACATAGAATACGTTGATGAAATAATTATGCAATACATTATATCCCGTACTTTAGTTGGTTTATCTAGTTTCTTCACACAAACTAATGATACAAAAAAATACGTGATGTTAGAATCAATTAATGTATACAAAGAAATATCATAAATAAATATCTCATATGAGATAATTAAAAAGCTAGCCTCTACTTAGAAAGATTTTGTCCGAAACTTTTCTTTATTCTAATTAGATTGTTATATAATTTCTTGCTAAATATCTTGATTTTTCACATAAAAAATATGGTCCTTTAACTTTAAGACATTCTTCCATATGATACTTTCTTTATTTAGGACAAGTGGATTTTTGCGCTTGAACTGATTAAGAAGACTAGAACGTCTAACTAATTTTCTTTGTGTAAGACATTTGGGTTACCTCTATTATTATCTTTGACCCGGGTACATTTTTCTATTATAATTCAGAATATATTATGGTAGCTTGTTGCCAAAAAAATATCTTGGCACATCATGACTGTGGTGCATCTATAGGGCTTGAAAAATTTTTTACTTGACTTTTTCTGCCTCTAAGGTCGTTTTCGTTATTAGAGAATAAGGAATATCTAGGGCATTCATTGTCCTCTTCATATTGCGATAAATTACTATTGTAAATCTTTATAAACATTAATCCACCCTCAAGATATTGGTGCTAACCATGTGGGGGTAAATCAGGATATAACTCCTCAAACTTCCTAATGTTATCTATCACTGATTGATTTTCTTGCTTGAGATCAACAAATTCTTTCTTTTTGATTGAACGGTGAGTTACACCGAAATACTTCTGATAAAAGATCTCCTTAAATCTTTCTCAAATAATTTGTTCAGTATCTACAGTTATATTTTAGCATAATATAAGTTGTAAAAATCATTGTATACTAAAAAATTCTTTCAATATTTCTTATTCACTTCTCAACTATTAGTGAATTTATATCATCTTTAAAGATTGACGGATTATTCTTTCTAAATCTCTCATTTTTTATTCTACAACATCATATGCTATTGACTCACCTCTTATCATCGGGCTAATACTGCTATAGTTGTCTAGATTGTTCTCCAACAATTCTATTAACCTATTAATCATCATATTTTTTGATCTCAATACATGGATGTCTTTTTACCACTAGGAGTCTTTTACCAAGACTACTAACTTGTCCTTAGATTCTTATGACATATTTCTGATTAATCTCAAATTATTCACACCCTAACTGTCAAATATAAGTGTATCAAATAATAATTAAAAAAATTAATATAACTTAATTATTAAAATTTATAAAATATTAAAAAGTATGTCCTAGACATTTACGAACACAATATTGGTATGCGCAAGGTCAATGACATCATTAGTGGTATGCGCAAGGTCAATGACATCATTAGTGGTATGCGCAAGGTCAATGACATCATTAGTGGTATGCGCAAGGTCAATGACATCATTAGTGGTATGCGCAAGGTCAATGACATCATTAGTGGTATGCGCAAGGTCAATGACATCATTAGTGGTATGCGCAAGGTCAATGACATCATTAGTGGTATGCGCAAGGTCAATGACATCATTAGTGGTATGCGCAAGGTCAATGACATCATTAGTGGTATGCGCAAGGTCAATGACATCATTAGTGGTATGCGCAAGGTCAATGACATCATTAGTGGTATGCGCAAGGTCAATGACATCATTAGTGGTATGCGCAAGGTCAATGACATCATTAGTGGTATGCGCAAGGTCAATGACATCATTAGTGGTATGCGCAAGGTCAATGACATCATTAGTGGTATGCGCAAGGTCAATGACATCATTAGTGGTATGCGCAAGGTCAATGACATCATTAGTGGTATGCGCAAGGTCAATGACATCATTAGTGGTATGCGCAAGGTCAATGACATCATTAGTGGTATGCGCAAGGTCAATGACATCATTAGTGGTATGCGCAAGGTCAATGACATCATTAGTGGTATGCGCAAGGTCAATGACATCATTAGTGGTATGCGCAAGGTCAATGACATCATTAGTGGTATGCGCAAGGTCAATGACATCATTAGTGGTATGCGCAAGGTCAATGACATCATTAGTGGTATGCGCAAGGTCAATGACATCATTAGTGGTATGCGCAAGGTCAATGACATCATTAGTGGTATGCGCAAGGTCAATGACATCATTAGTGGTATGCGCAAGGTCAATGACATCATTAGTGGTATGCGCAAGGTCAATGACATCATTAGTGGTATGCGCAAGGTCAATGACATCATTAGTGGTATGCGCAAGGTCAATGACATCATTAGTGGTATGCGCAAGGTCAATGACATCATTAGTGGTATGCGCAAGGTCAATGACATCATTAGTGGTATGCGCAAGGTCAATGACATCATTAGTGGTATGCGCAAGGTCAATGACATCATTAGTGGTATGCGCAAGGTCAATGACATCATTAGTGGTATGCGCAAGGTCAATGACATCATTAGTGGTATGCGCAAGGTCAATGACATCATTAGTGGTATGCGCAAGGTCAATGACATCATTAGTGGTATGCGCAAGGTCAATGACATCATTAGTGGTATGCGCAAGGTCAATGACATCATTAGTGGTATGCGCAAGGTCAATGACATCATTAGTGGTATGCGCAAGGTCAATGACATCATTAGTGGTATGCGCAAGGTCAATGACATCATTAGTGGTATGCGCAAGGTCAATGACATCATTAGTGGTATGCGCAAGGTCAATGACATCATTAGTGGTATGCGCAAGGTCAATGACATCATTAGTGGTATGCGCAAGGTCAATGACATCATTAGTGGTATGCGCAAGGTCAATGACATCATTAGTGGTATGCGCAAGGTCAATGACATCATTAGTGGTATGCGCAAGGTCAATGACATCATTAGTGGTATGCGCAAGGTCAATGACATCATTAGTGGTATGCGCAAGGTCAATGACATCATTAGTGGTATGCGCAAGGTCAATGACATCATTAGTGGTATGCGCAAGGTCAATGACATCATTAGTGGTATGCGCAAGGTCAATGACATCATTAGTGGTATGCGCAAGGTCAATGACATCATTAGTGGTATGCGCAAGGTCAATGACATCATTAGTGGTATGCGCAAGGTCAATGACTCTCTACTGATCGTGGCATTCGAGAGGCGCATTAGACTTCGATGACGTACTAAAGTCAATCAAACTCTTTGAAAAACGTTGGGTTTTCTATTGCACTAATGGGTGCTATCACAAAGCAGGGCTATGAGAAGCTAACAACAATACAGTGTCAGGCTCTGCCCATTGTACTTTCTGGCTTTGAGCCACAACTACAATCTATTGTTGGTCAAATTAGACCAGATCAGCAGACATTACTTTTTTTTCTGCCACTATGTCTTACATAGTTGAACGCTTAGCAAGAGAAATTCATCTCAACAAATCTGGAATATGAAACTGAATAAATATAAAAGCAAAGCATTCATCTCAACAAATCTGGAATATGAAACTGAATAAATATAAAAGCAAAGCATTCATCTCAACAAATCTGGAATATGACACTGTTGCATTCAATCTGAACATTTGATCTGGAATATGAAACTGAATAAATATAAAAGCAAAGCATTCATCTCAACAAATCTGGAATATGAAACTGAATAAATATAAAAGCAAAGCATTCATCTCAACAAATCTGGAATATGAAACTGAATAAATATAAAAGCAAAGCATTCATCTCAACAAATCTGGAATATGAAACTGAATAAATATAAAAGCAAAGCATTCATCTCAACAAATCTGGAATATGACACTGTTGCATTCAATCTGAACATTTGATCTGGAATATGAAACTGAATAAATATAAAAGCAAAGCATTCATCTCAACAAATCTGGAATATGACACTGTTGCATTCAATCTGAACATTTGATCTGGAATATGAAACTGAATAAATATAAAAGCAAAGCATTCATCTCAACAAATCTGGAATATGACACTGTTGCATTCAATCTGAACATTTGATCTGGAATATGAAACTGAATAAATATAAAAGCAAAGCATTCATCTCAACAAATCTGGAATATGAAACTGAATAAATATAAAAGCAAAGCATTCATCTCAACAAATCTGGAATATGAAACTGAATAAATATAAAAGCAAAGCATTCATCTCAACAAATCTGGAATATGAAACTGAATAAATATAAAAGCAAAGCATTCATCTCAACAAATCTGGAATATGAAACTGAATAAATATAAAAGCAAAGCATTCATCTCAACAAATCTGGAATATGACACTGTTGCATTCAATCTGAACATTTGATCTGGAATATGACACTGTTGCATTCAATCTGAACATTTGATCTGGAATATGACACTGTTGCATTCAATCTGAACATTTGATCTGGAATATGACACTGTTGCATTCAATCTGAACATTTGATCTGGAATATGACACTGTTGCATTCAATCTGAACATTTGATCTGGAATATGAAACTGAATAAATATAAAAGCAAAGCATTCATCTCAACAAATCTGGAATATGAAACTGAATAAATATAAAAGCAAAGCATTCATCTCAACAAATCTGGAATATGAAACTGAATAAATATAAAAGCAAAGCATTCATCTCAACAAATCTGGAATATGACACTGTTGCATTCAATCTGAACATTTGATCTGGAATATGACACTGTTGCATTCAATCTGAACATTTGATCTGGAATATGACACTGTTGCATTCAATCTGAACATTTGATCTGGAATATGAAACTGAATAAATATAAAAGCAAAGCATTCATCTCAACAAATCTGGAATATGACACTGTTGCATTCAATCTGAACATTTGATCTGGAATATGACACTGTTGCATTCAATCTGAACATTTGATCTGGAATATGAAACTGAATAAATATAAAAGCAAAGCATTCATCTCAACAAATCTGGAATATGACACTGTTGCATTCAATCTGAACATTTGATCTGGAATATGACACTGTTGCATTCAATCTGAACATTTGATCTGGAATATGAAACTGAATAAATATAAAAGCAAAGCATTCATCTCAACAAATCTGGAATATGACACTGTTGCATTCAATCTGAACATTTGATCTGGAATATGACACTGTTGCATTCAATCTGAACATTTGATCTGGAATATGAAACTGAATAAATATAAAAGCAAAGCATTCATCTCAACAAATCTGGAATATGAAACTGAATAAATATAAAAGCAAAGCATTCATCTCAACAAATCTGGAATATGACACTGTTGCATTCAATCTGAACATTTGATCTGGAATATGAAACTGAATAAATATAAAAGCAAAGCATTCATCTCAACAAATCTGGAATATGAAACTGAATAAATATAAAAGCAAAGCATTCATCTCAACAAATCTGGAATATGAAACTGAATAAATATAAAAGCAAAGCATTCATCTCAACAAATCTGGAATATGACACTGTTGCATTCAATCTGAACATTTGATCTGGAATATGAAACTGAATAAATATAAAAGCAAAGCATTCATCTCAACAAATCTGGAATATGACACTGTTGCATTCAATCTGAACATTTGATCTGGAATATGAAACTGAATAAATATGAAAGCAAAGCATTCATCTCAACAAATCTGGAATATGACACTGTTGCATTCAATCTGAACATTTGATCTGGAATATGACACTGTTGCATTCAATCTGAACATTTGATCTGGAATATGACACTGTTGCATTCAATCTGAACATTTGATCTGGAATATGACACTGTTGCATTCAATCTGAACATTTGATCTGGAATATGAAACTGAATAAATATGAAAGCAAAGCATTCATCTCAACAAATCTGGAATATGACACTGTTGCATTCAATCTGAACATTTGATCTGGAATACAAAGCATTATTCAAAAAATTGAATATGAACATGTTGTATTCAATCTGAATAATCTTGATCTGGACTAGAAACTGAATAAATATAAAAGCAAAGCATTCATCTCAACAAATCTGTAATATGACCATTGTTGCCTTACACTATGAACATTTGATTCTGGAATATGAAACTGAATAATATGAAAGCAAAGCATTCATTTCAATAAATTCGGGAATATGACACTGTTGCATTCAATCTCTGAACATTTGATCCTGGCATATGAAACTAAATAATATGAAAGCATGAACTACATGTTATATTTCAGCAGCTCACCCATAATGTATTCATCTAAGAGACTCATCGACAATCTGCACAAATCTGGAATATGAATTATTTAACAAAACATTAGAGTTTTCCCAGAACTCAACCAATTTAATTTACAGTCATTCAAAATCGACCAAACTATCAATTTAATTTATAGCCCTCCAAAAATGACCAAAGACTATCCAAAATGATCAAAAGCTGTCCAACATTACCAAATGTAATCAAAATGATCAAAAGCTATCCAAAATATCATTGTTTTCTTTTAATCTACAGTAAAAAGAAATCAAATAATAATAGCTATTGAATCAAGAACAAGCACATAATTACTGCAATTTGTTCCTTAGTATTGGAGGATGTTCATTATCTAGTGTTAGCATTAGTGTCCACTGTGGAGTCCACCCTGCATTATACACTGAGCACTCACATGCTAGGGTGGATTAATAGCAACAGTCATGCCTCACTAGAAGAATGTTCTGGTTGTGCTTTAGTAGCATATTGTTCAGCTTGTGTTATTGCTGAAGATTTTGCTTTTTTCTACATCTTTTTTTATTGTGACCAGGCTGATGACAAAGACTATAAGTAACTGCGGTATTTTACCTTTTTAGCTTTAGGACCTTTCGGTAGCTCAAGAGGACATCTCCTTCTTAATTTTTGTTGTTTTTTAAGTTTTCTTTTAGGAAGATCAGGATGCTTAAGTAGTTTGTAATTGATATAGCCATCTAAGACTAAGGAGATGACTATAGCCATCTAAGAAAGTGGCTTTCCAATAATATTTGTCCACTTCTATCTTCACATCATTAAGCCTGGTTAATGAATCTCATTATATATAGATCTTCCCCGTTAACTTGACTCGTGATGATTTGATTATGCCAAGCAGTGATTTAAAAAGTACTAGGTGCCAAAAGGCACCAAGGTCCAAAAACGCCCGAGGCACTAGGCGCTCGCCCAAGCGAAGCGAGGCGCTAAAATATAAAATATATATAATATAATTAATAAAAATATAAAAATATATAATATAATTAATAAAATATAAAATATATAATATAATTAATAAAATATAAAAATATATTATTAATCTATTAACAATATTGAAAATTAATCATTTCAAATTCAAATAAACTTAATATTAACAGTATAAGCTTGCTGACGGAGAAACGAGGAAGCAGCGGCGAGCGGCCGACAGCGGTGAGCGGTAGCGGAAGCGGCAGCGGGAAAGGGAAAGCGGGGAGGCGGCAGAGCAGTCGAGCAGACGGGAGAACGCGAGCAACAGGAAGGCTGCGAGCAATGGGGAAGCGCAAAGCAGACGGGAGGCGCGAGCAGCGATAGAAGGCAGCGTTTGCGAGCAGCGAGCAGCGGGAGGCGCGAGCAGCGATAGAGGCAGCGTTTGCGAGCAGCGACAACGGCAGTGTTTGCGAGCAGCGGGAGGCGCGAGCAGCGATAGAGGCAGCGTTTGCGAGCAGCGAGCAGCGGGAGGCGCGAGCAGCGATAGAGGCAGCGTTTGCGAGCAGCGAGCAGCGGGAGGCGCGAGCAGCGATAGAGGCAGCGTTTGCGAGCAGCGAGCAGCGGGAGGCGCGAGCAGCGATAGAGGCAGCGTTTGCGAGCAGCGAGCAGCGGGAGGCGCGAGCAGCGATAGAGGCAGCGTTTGCGAGCAGCGAGCAGCGGGAGGCGCGAGCAGCGATAGAGGCAGCGTTTGCGAGCAGCGAGCAGCGGGAGGCGCGAGCAGCGATAGAGGCAGCGTTTGCGAGCAGCGAGCAGCGGGAGGCGCGAGCAGCGATAGAGGCAGCGTTTGCGAGCAGCGAGCAGCGGGAGGCGCGAGCAGCGATAGAGGCAGCGTTTGCGAGCAGCGGGAGGCGCGAGCAGCGATAGAGGCAGCGTTTGCGAGCAGCGAGCAGCGGGAGGCGCGAGCAGCGATAGAGGCAGCGTTTGCGAGCAGCGAGCAGCGGGAGGCGCGAGCAGCGATAGAGGCAGCGTTTGCGAGCAGCGAGCAGCGGGAGGCGCGAGCAGCGATAGAGGCAGCGTTTGCGAGCAGCGAGCAGCGGGAGGCGCGAGCAGCGATAGAGGCAGCGTTTGCGAGCAGCGAGCAGCGGGAGGCGCGAGCAGCGATAGAGGCAGCGTTTGCGAGCAGCGAGCAGCGGGAGGCGCGAGCAGCGATAGAGGCAGCGTTTGCGAGCAGCGAGCAGCGGGAGGCGCGAGCAGCGATAGAGGCAGCGTTTGCGAGCAGCGAGCAGCGGGAGGCGCGAGCAGCGATAGAGGCAGCGTTTGCGAGCAGCGAGCAGCGGGAGGCGCGAGCAGCGATAGAGGCAGCGTTTGCGAGCAGCGAGCAGCGGGAGGCGCGAGCAGCGATAGAGGCAGCGTTTGCGAGCAGCGAGCAGCGGGAGGCGCGAGCAGCGATAGAGGCAGCGTTTGCGAGCAGCGAGCAGCGGGAGGCGCGAGCAGCGATAGAGGCAGCGTTTGCGAGCAGCGAGCAGCGGGAGGCGCGAGCAGCGATAGAGGCAGCGTTTGCGAGCAGCGAGCAGCGGGAGGCGCGAGCAGCGATAGAGGCAGCGTTTGCGAGCAGCGAGCAGCGGGAGACGCGAGCAACAGGAGGTGCGAGCAACGGGAAGCGCAAGCAGCGGGAGGCGCGAGCAGCGATAGAGGCAGCGTTTGCGAGCAGCGAGCAGCGGGAGGCGCGAGCAGCGATAGAGGCAGCGTTTGCGAGCAGCGAGCAGCGGGAGGCGCGAGCAGCGATAGAGGCAGCGTTTGCGAGCAGCGAGATCGGGATCGGGAGCGGCAGCGGTAGTGGGTTAGGGTTGGGTAAGGGTTATATCGGTTTAGTTGGTTCGATTGAACCAACTAACAACCGAACCAGACCTAAAATCCTGGTTCGGTCGCCTTGGTTTATCCAGGCGCTCGCCCGAAGCGCCCAGCGCTTGGGCTCGGGCGAGATTAGCGAGGCGCTCGGGCCTCGCCTTGCCTTGCCCGAGCGCCTAGGTGAGCGCCCGAGCGCCTTTTGCAATCACTGATGCCAAGTTTCCAATATGACTGAATATGATTCTAAAGCTTCTGAATTAGTGGTCGAAGATATTATTCATGTTTATGAAAGACAGATATTTGTTTAACCATGGGTCTCATCTATGATTTGATTCGTAATATTTTGCTTATCACTTAGGCATTCAATCTAGACCATTGGAACATATCAATGGCGTATGAAATGTTTTGAGCATATTAATAACAAATGAAACATTTCGGGAGCATACAATGGTATAGATGAATATTTCAAAGTGATATCAATGACATATGAACTATTTTGAAGTATATCAAAGAATAAATACGAAATAGAAGCTCAAACGTTGAATTTGACGTTGCATTCATATCATTCTTATCCAAAAGCACACATAGAAATACATAATCAAATCTGGATATCATATCAAACACATAGAAGGTGAAGTGGGGTCATAACTTAATATGGTACATCCATTTCTGAATGACCACCAAACATAAGTCCCCCCATGTATGGGAGCTCCATCCACCCATGTCTGAGTGAAGTCATAGGGGGTCGGCAAGAGCATCACAGGCTCCTATGCATAACTCCCTTTACCATTTCTAGCAAAGGTTCACAATATCCCACAAAACACCAGAGTACAAAAGGACAGTATGAACAATAAATTAACACATATCAGAAGCACATGCGGAACAATAAAACGTACATGTGCCTTTCGAGTCAATACGATGCAAACATAATCTTTCACAAATAGTATTCAGATTTGAAAGAAAATGAAAGCAAGAGCATACAAGGATTCCAAGCAAATCACATACAGCTCAATTGAATTAAGAAGGTTAGATGAATTCAATATCCAAAGAAATAAAATTGGAATAGGCACATATCGAAAGCAAAAGCAAACAATGGGATATACACGTGCCTATACGAGTCAATACGATACAGCATAAACTTTACACAATAGGTTTCAAGAATGTAAATAATTTAAGAACAAGAGCATACAAGAACTCAAAGCAGTAATATAAAGCTCAATTGAACAAAGAAGGCTAAATGAAATCAATTTCCAAAGGAATGAAACTACAATTGGAAATACGATTGGAAATGAATCAGAAAGTGATAACAAGAGGGTCAAGACATCTGAATTTAAAAGGGGAAGTCACCACAAAAGCCTCAATCCTGTGTAAATGCATGTTAAATTATGAAACAAGTTTGTGTTTATGGGTGACTGGAGTCTATTTAGCTTGCGAGAAGTTGGATCATGAATCAAAAGACTACCTTTTGAACAAAAAGAAAGAGTCACTGCCTCCTATATTATCAGCCCATGTTAAAGTGTATGCTATGACTTGAATATGATTCTAAAGCTTCTGAATTAGTGGTCGAAGGTATTATTCATGTTTATGAAAGACAGATATTTGTTTAACCATGGGTCTCATCTATGATTTGATTCGTAATATTTTGCTTATCACTTAGGCATTCAATCTAGACCATTGGATTATATGCTATATGTAAATACGATCATTGGGATTCTTTGATAACGAGCTTGATTTGGTCCTCTTGTTTGATTTCTATTGGAGAACTCAAACTTTTTGCTGATTTGGTTCTCTTAGAGATTTGGAGTTTTAATATTATACTTGGTATGGATTGGCTATCTTCTTATCATACTAGTATAGATTGTTACATAAAAATGATCATTTTTTGCATATTAGATCAGTCCATCTTTTATTTTGAGAGTATTAGACATGATTTACCTCCTTGCCTGATGTATCCTAGGATGACTTGCCCAAAGTACATCCAGATGTGGGTGGATGGAGCTCCCAGACGTGGGAGACTTATGTTTGATTGTCATTCAGAAATGGATGTACCATATTATATTATGGTCCCACTTCACCTTTTATGTGTTTGATATGATATCCAGAGCTTTGGTTATGTATTTCTATATATGCTTTGGATAAGAATGATATGAATGCAATGTCAAATTCTACGTTTGAGCTTTTGTTTCGTATTTATTCTTTGATATGCTCTGAAATGGTTCATATGTCATTGATATGCTTTGAAATATTTCACATACCATTGATATGTTCCGAAATATTTCATTTGTTATTGATATGCTCCGAAATATTTCATACGCCATTGATATGTTCCGAAATGTTTCATCTGCTATTGTTATGCTCCCAAATATTCCATATGTCGTTGATATGCTCTAGAACATTTCATACGCTATTGATATGCTCCAATTACTCTGTGCTCCATTTGTTATGAACCAAATGTGTTTTGAATGACATGACATTTATGATTCTGTATCTAATGATATGATACCTTGAGAGTTCTTGTATTCTGCCTTGCATTGTGATACCTTATTTGTTTGAAACTGTCCCTTTTCATTCTGGATATATTTTGTCACTTGCTGAGCTATTTTTAGCTCACTCCGTTGTTATATAAATCTTTCAGGTCAGCTTGTCACTCACTGAGATGTTTGTATTGGACTGAGGTAATGGAGAGCTATTTAGAATCATGGGCAAGTCTTGTTGGTTGTTAGGTTATACTAGACTTCAAAATCTTTCTATTCTTATCTGATTTGAAGGATTTGGAATAATATTCAAACTGAAATAGCTATTTTCACCGACCTTATGAATTCAGGAAAACAGAGCTGATGTTTTCTGACCTTTCATAACGCAATTATTTGTAACTCCCTGTAGGTAACTCTAATTGATACAAAACTTGGTTTACCTAAAACTAGATTGATACGACACTGAGTTTAGGCAAATTGGAGCATAAATAGTTATCTAATTAATTCATACAATATACCTCTCAAGTTTTGCTAGAATCGAGCTTTGGTCGATTATGCTCTTTCTTGTTTCATCTCTTGGGAAATTGATTTCAGCTAAAATCCAGACATGAGAGGTCCATATTTTTCAAACTTTTACAAGATACATCAATCTAGATTAGTCATTGATAATTTATTACACAAAAGGAACTTATACAACATTAAACTGTCAAGTACGAAAGAGTTGTCCCAAAACCTTCTAGCTTTCCTATTGTCTCAACGCAATTTAAATATTTTAGCAAGCGCTGAGCTATCCTAAAAAATTTCTATAGCAACGAAGTGAGCATATAAAGCTCAGCAAGTGACTAACATATCCATAGCAAGGAGGATAGTTTTCAAATAGATAAGATATCAAATACAAGGCAGAGATACAAAATGAAACAGAAGCGTGTTTAGTTTAAATGTAGAAATTACAATGTTATTTCGTTCGAAGCATGTTTTGTTCATAACAATCGAGGAAAGAAATTTGGAGCAGTATCATTGGCAAAAGGAGCATACCCATGACATATGGAATAATTCAAGACATATCAAAGACGTATAAACATTTCATAACATATCGAAGAACAAATATGAACAAAAGCTCAAAGGTGCATTCATTTCATTTTTATCATTCATTTCATTTTTATCCAAAGCGTGCATAGAAATACATAGCCAAAGCTCTGGATATCATATCAAACATATAGAAGGTGAAGTCGGATCATAACATAATATTACTGCTTTGAGTTCTTCAATTGAATATCACACTTCGCTATTGTTTAGGTGTGATTTTGCCTAATTTACAGATGGACTATCTGTTAACCAAATCTATGCATCCTTGTCAGCCTTTTGAAGTTCATCCATTGCTTGATTAAAGTCATATACTCTTATAGCTCTCCAAAATAATTTCTCCAATGTTAATCTCTTATGCTTCTTCTTAAAATTATTAATCCATTGCTTGCTTAAAGTCACGCACCCTTGTAGCTCTCTAAAATAATTTCTCCAGTGTTAATCCCTTATGCTTCTTCTTAAAATTATTATATAAATATTTTAAACAATATGTTTTCAATGCTAGGAAGCAAGTGTGCAATGACCTCCAATATACCTTTTTGTTGGTTAGTGATGAATGTCCACTCATCTAAACTGCTAACTGAGATATTTAAATCCCTGACTACTAAGCTGATGAACCAATTCCATGCATCATTATTCTTCTTCTCAACGATTGCATATGCAAATTGATACATTTGATTATTTAGGTCAATCCCAACAGTAGTCAATAATACACCTTTTGATGTACAACTCAAATGACATCCATCGAGACGTATAATGTGCCTATACTATAGGAATCCTTCCTTCAATGCAGCAAAGCATATGTAAATTTTGCAAAATATATTATTTTTCCTATCAGATCTATATTTCATGACACATATGCTCCCCAGATTTTTGTTGTATATCTCCTCACAATAATTTTATAACAAATTATATTCCTCCCTTTTAGTACTTATGATTATTGTCAATACTTCATTTTTCACTCTATATACTTTGTGTATAGGAACATTCAAAGCATATTCTTGTTGGATTATTGCCTTCAAATACTTTGCTGATGAAGTGGGATTCATTCTAATCCTATCCTTATCAAAAAAAAAAAAAAAAAAAAAAAAAAAAAAAAAAAAAAAAAAAAAAAAAAAAAAAAAAAAAAAAAAAAAAAAAAAAAAAAAAAAAAAAAAAAAAAAAAAAAAAAAAAAAAAAAAAAAAAAAAAAAAAAAAAAAAAAAAAAAAAAAAAAAAAAAAAAAAAAAAAAAAAAAAAAAAAAAAAAAAAAAAAAAAAAAAAAAAAAAAAAAAAAAAAAAAAAAAAAAAAAAAAAAAAAAAAAAAAAAAAAAAAAAAAAAAAAAAAAAAAAAAAAAAAAAAAAAAAAAAAAAAAAAAAAAAAAAAAAAAAAAAAAAAAAAAAAAAAAAAAAAAAAAAAAAAAAAAAAAAAAAAAAAAAAAAAAAAAAAAAAAAAAAAAAAAAAAAAAAAAAAAAAAAAAAAAAAAAAAAAAAAAAAAAAAAAAAAAAAAAAAAAAAAAAAAAAAAAAAAAAAAAAAAAAAAAAAAAAAAAAAAAAAAAAAAAAAAAAAAAAAAAAAAAAAAAAAAAAAAAAAAAAAAAAAAAAAAAAAAAAAAAAAAAAAAAAAAAAAAAAAAAAAAAAAAAAAAAAAAAAAAAAAAAAAAAAAAAAAAAAAAAAAAAAAAAAAAAAAAAAAAAAAAAAAAAAAAAAAAAAAAAAAAAAAAAAAAAAAAAAAAAAAAAAAAAAAAAAAAAAAAAAAAAAAAAAAAAAAAAAAAAAAAAAAAAAAAAAAAAAAAAAAAAAAAAAAAAAAAAAAAAAAAAAAAAAAAAAAAAAAAAAAAAAAAAAAAAAAAAAAAAAAAAAAAAAAAAAAAAAAAAAAAAAAAAAAAAAAAAAAAAAAAAAAAAAAAAAAAAAAAAAAAAAAAAAAAAAAAAAAAAAAAAAAAAAAAAAAAAAAAAAAAAAAAAAAAAAAAAAAAAAAAAAAAAAAAAAAAAAAAAAAAAAAAAAAAAAAAAAAAAAAAAAAAAAAAAAAAAAAAAAAAAAAAAAAAAAAAAAAAAAAAAAAAAAAAAAAAAAAAAAAAAAAAAAAAAAAAAAAAAAAAAAAAAAAAAAAAAAAAAAAAAAAAAAAAAAAAAAAAAAAAAAAAAAAAAAAAAAAAAAAAAAAAAAAAAAAAAAAAAAAAAAAAAAAAAAAAAAAAAAAAAAAAAAAAAAAAAAAAAAAAAAAAAAAAAAAAAAAAAAAAAAAAAAAAAAAAAAAAAAAAAAAAAAAAAAAAAAAAAAAAAAAAAAAAAAAAAAAAAAAAAAAAAAAAAAAAAAAAAAAAAAAAAAAAAAAAAAAAAAAAAAAAAAAAAAAAAAAAAAAAAAAAAAAAAAAAAAAAAAAAAAAAAAAAAAAAAAAAAAAAAAAAAAAAAAAAAAAAAAAAAAAAAAAAAAAAAAAAAAAAAAAAAAAAAAAAAAAAAAAAAAAAAAAAAAAAAAAAAAAAAAAAAAAAAAAAAAAAAAAAAAAAAAAAAAAAAAAAAAAAAAAAAAAAAAAAAATTCTATCATTCTTTACATCAAGGATTTAGCTATAAATTATAAAATTCTTATCACAATATGTATCATTCTATACATCTAATCATATAACTAGTAGGACTAATTGCAATGGAATCCAAGAGTTAACTCCTAATGCTTCGGTATTTTTCTATTGACACAAAGAACAAATAGGAAGCCATTTGAAAATATGAGATAAGTTGGAGGCAAGTGCCATTTGAAATTTGAAATACGGGACAAGTTGGAAGCAAGTGCCATTTGAAATTTGAAATACGGGACAAGTTGGAAGCAAGTATTTGTGGTCTCAGCATCTAAATATTCCCTAATGGAAAAGTGTCACCTACACATATAAACACAATAGCACATTCTGCACTCCGGTCTTTCTTGGGAGTTAGAAGCACACATATCAGAGTTATAGTAAACTGTGATTATGATTCCACCACTCTTAACACGGACTTATTAACTCAGTAAACAGTAAGGTAAATAGGAGTCACAAGCACATCTCAGCACACAAAATAATAATACAATGATCTATTAACTCAGGAAACATCAATAAACAGGAGTTGGACGCACATCTCAACACACAAAATCTTAACACAGAGATCTATTAACTCAGGAAACATCAATAAACAGGAGTTGGACGCACATCTCAACACACAAAATCTTAACACAGAGATCTATTAACTCAGGAAACATCAATAAACAGGAGTTGGACGCACATCTCAACACACAAAATCTTAACACAGAGATCTATTAACTCAGGAAACATCAATAAACAGGAGTTGGACGCACATCTCAACACACAAAATCTTAACACAGAGATCTATTAACTCAGGAAACATCAATAAACAGGAGTTGGACGCACATCTCAACACACAAAATCTTAACACAGAGATCTATTAACTCAGGAAACATCAATAAACAGGAGTTGGACGCACATCTCAACACACAAAATCTTAACACAGAGATCTATTAACTCAGGAAACATCAATAAACAGGAGTTGGACGCACATCTCAACACACAAAATCTTAACACAGAGATCTATTAACTCAGGAAACATCAATAAACAGGAGTTGGACGCACATCTCAACACACAAAATCTTAACACAGAGATCTATTAACTCAGGAAACATCAATAAACAGGAGTTGGACGCACATCTCAACACACAAAATCTTAACACAGAGATCTATTAACTCAGGAAACATCAATAAACAGGAGTTGGACGCACATCTCAACACACAAAATCTTAACACAGAGATCTATTAACTCAGGAAACATCAATAAACAGGAGTTGGACGCACATCTCAACACACAAAATCTTAACACAGAGATCTATTAACTCAGGGAAACATCAATAAACAGGGTTGGACGCACATCTCAACACACAAATCTTAACACAGAGATCTATTAACTTCGTAAACAATGAGGTAAACTATGTTTCACCACAGTAATTCAACACGGTGATTAAACAGCAAGATAAACCAATCACTCTTTCATTACATTATTCAAATTATTCAGAGTTGATAACGATGATTTAAGTTATGATTCAACAATATGCATTTAATATAATGATTCTAAATAAAAAAATTAAACACTTACCGAAGTCTTCGTTTGTGCGAACAACTCAATAATAAGATCTGTACCTTGATGCCTCGTCCTCATCTATACCATCAATCGTAGTACCCTGATCCATCTCGATACCATAATGAATAGCTATATCTTTCTCAGCGTTTGCTCGGATTGCTTCGAAAAGCCTAAGGCAAAACCATAGCCCTCCCTCTCTCGACAAACCCTAAATTAAGGGTTTTCGAAAATTGAACGATTAAGAAATTTTAATTAGGGCATAACAAATCAATGGTGCTGAACGGCTTGGGTTGCTATATCTTCCTCAGCATATTTACCTGAGATCGAGAGTTGCTACTCATAAAAGTCCTTGTTAAATAGCTCATAATCAAGGGGCTATGGATCTAATGGTTTAGAAATTGGTTCGATCTTCCTCTTGTCCACCCACAGTCGAGTTGTCGCCATAAATCATATTCGACATCTACACCACAGATCAACCACCTTCGTCGCAGGATACACCATCCTTGTCAGAGTCAATACCCGGGGTGATGAAGAACTTCCCGATGCCAGAGTGAATCCAAGGTGTCCGTCTTAGACCGCAAAGAAGCCTCACTCGACTGGGTCGTCCTCCTCCTGTGTATTTGGTCTACCCTTATCCTTGGGCTTCATAAAAGGGTACGAAGGGTGAACGCCCCAGATCTCATCTGAGAATGCCATAGGCAACTAGAACCCACTGAGCCTTAGCGCACCGTCACTGATGCTACAGTTGGGGTAGTTTGTTCGGAGAGGATAGCAAAGCCGAATATAAAGATAGCAAAGGGGCGCCGTGAGATAGCTGCCAAGATGGTGGACCGAAATATGATGGCGAGGATGGCCGTCCTGCATTCGGCTGGGAGGTTGATGAGCCCATATACAGCTGTGAAACTGGGGATCTGGTGAATGTCTGCTGCGTGGGTGGTCTGTTGAAAGGCAGCTGCGTGGTGGGCGGTCCGGCCACGGCTGGGGGCGGCTGATCTAGTTGATCTGAGGGGCGCCGGCGACGTTTGCGTTGGCGGAGGTGGCAAATCCTGGCCGCGGCCTCGGGGGCCCCGAGGCGAACGAAGGAGACGACGACGCCATAGATTAAGAATTAAGCTCAGAACTTGGATTGGCGAGACAGCGAAAGGGGTAAATCCTCCGATACGAGCAAGGCGAAGGGAGAGATCGCGATCTGAGGAAGTAGGAGAAGCTAAATGGAGCCGAGGTGGGATCGGGAGTGAGGGAGCAAAGCAGCGGAGCTCCTTAAGGACCGTGTAATGAAGCGAGTCGCCTAAGGTGGCGCGAGGGGATTAAGGGGTACAGAACGAAGGAGGCTGTGTATCCTGTCGGAGGGCGAGCAGACGGAGGAGAAACCGGAGGCATGCGTTTGGTCGCTGCCGGAAGGCAAGTAATTACGACGATGACAACCACGTGATACACGCGTGAGGCTTCGTGGTTGATGATGCTCAAACCACTTGGGAACTAAAATGCATTTGATTTCGATTAATGAGTAATATGCTTATTTCATAAATAATTTTTGGATATACAGAAGAGTTGATTTTAATTTTTTAATAGTTTTAAGCCATAACATCAGATTTAATATAGATCAATAACAAAAAGGGAATGTAACTTAGATGATAGAGTGCTCACTTAGCATGCGAGAAGTACGGGGATTGATATCTAACCTCTCCGATCTTTTTATTTAGTAGTTATGATTCTTCCAATAATAAATTTATTAATTAATTTTTTTATCAGCAAGTAAAAAGCATAATGAGAATACATTTGATAAAGCTAAAGGATTCTTGCTTTGTTTTCTTTATGGAGTTGTGATAGAAAGAAGTCTTTTTTTATAACATCAAATAGTCTCCCATTACTATTTTAAAAAATACACATAAATTATACATTTATGTTATATAAAAATAATAAAAATATTATATTATAATGAAAACTAATGTTATGGATGATTATAAAGAAAACACTAGCTTTGGTAAACATTTTCTCTTATAATACCACTTAGAGCTAAAAAAAAGAACATTCTTATTTTAAATATTTTTTTCTTTGGATTCATTTTTTCTAGTTAGATACGGTCTCTCCAACCCTTGAGACTTGAAACCGACCTCCCAAATGGAATTGATGAGGTATTTTACTTTCTTGATCTTCTTATGTTTGGTTTGAAAATCAGTGAGCATTCGTCACATATATATTGATTTACTCATTTTTACAAATAATTTATTTTCTTCAATAATAATTAGATTTTAAATTTTTGATATATTATTAACATCTTTAATGACAAAACTTGAATTTGGATATCTTCAACACTCTCTTTTACCCATGTTTCATCTAAAAAATTCTCAATATTTATATCTCATAGCATCCCAATGATGATAGTTAGATTTCATCCCCTCATCTCTTTAGTGAAGTCGCTTTTAACTATGATTATACCTTCTTACCCTCATATTCACCCATTAATAGTGAGGCTTAAATCGACTAAAAGATAACAGATTTGATATTTCAGCATGGTAGAAGATATTTTGCTATTATCCAACTGATAGTCATCTCAGATCATACGTTGTGTCACTCCAGTCAAAGTAGCACACACATATCAAAGCAGTGCAAAACAACACAAATCAATCCAGGAATGAATACGTCCTAAAGTGATGCAATCTGGCTTAGAAGTGATGCCACCCGACTCCGAAGTGGCACACTATAAATTTGAAAGCAGCATGTTATAAATCTTCACACTGTTCAGAAATCAAGCAATGCTTACCAATGAGGATATAACCCCGCAAGTATGGGATTAGAAGGGTGATCTCGAAAGATATAAACTACCATGCAAATGATCGACAGACACAANCCCCCCCCCCCCCCCCCCCCCCCCCCCCCCCCCCCCCCCCCCCCCCCCCCCCCCCCCCCCCCCCCCCCCCCCCCCCCCCCCCCCCCCCCCCCCCCCCCCCCCCCCCCCCCCCCCCCCCCCCCCCCCCCCCCCCCCCCCCCCCCCCCCCCCCCCCCCCCCCCCCCCCCCCCCCCCCCCCCCCCCCCCCCCCCCCCCCCCCCCCCCCCCCCCCCCCCCCCCCCCCCCCCCCCCCCCCCCCCCCCCCCCCCCCCCCCCCCCCCCCCCCCCCCCCCCCCCCCCCCCCCCCCCCCCCCCCCCCCCCCCCCCCCCCCCCCCCCCCCCCCCCCCCCCCCCCCCCCCCCCCCCCCCCCCCCCCCCCCCCCCCCCCCCCCCCCCCCCCCCCCCCCCCCCCCCCCCCCCCCCCCCCCCCCCCCCCCCCCCCCCCCCCCCCCCCCCCCCCCCCCCCCCCCCCCCCCCCCCCCCCCCCCCCCCCCCCCCCCCCCCCCCCCCCCCCCCCCCCCCCCCCCCCCCCCCCCCCCCCCCCCCCCCCCCCCCCCCCCCCCCCCCCCCCCCCCCCCCCCCCCCCCCCCCCCCCCCCCCCCCCCCCCCCCCCCCCCCCCCCCCCCCCCCCCCCCCCCCCCCCCCCCCCCCCCCCCCCCCCCCCCCCCCCCCCCCCCCCCCCCCCCCCCCCCCCCCCCCCCCCCCCCCCCCCCCCCCCCCCCCCCCCCCCCCCCCCCCCCCCCCCCCCCCCCCCCCCCCCCCCCCCCCCCCCCCCCCCCCCCCCCCCCCCCCCCCCCCCCCCCCCCCCCCCCCCCCCCCCCCCCCCCCCCCCCCCCCCCCCCCCCCCCCCCCCCCCCCCCCCCCCCCCCCCCCCCCCCCCCCCCCCCCCCCCCCCCCCCCCCCCCCCCCCCCCCCCCCCCCCCCCCCCCCCCCCCCCCCCCCCCCCCCCCCCCCCCCCCCCCCCCCCCCCCCCCCCCCCCCCCCCCCCCCCCCCCCCCCCCCCCCCCCCCCCCCCCCCCCCCCCCCCCCCCCCCCCCCCCCCCCCCCCCCCCCCCCCCCCCCCCCCCCCCCCCCCCCCCCCCCCCCCCCCCCCCCCCCCCCCCCCCCCCCCCCCCCCCCCCCCCCCCCCCCCCCCCCCCCCCCCCCCCCCCCCCCCCCCCCCCCCCCCCCCCCCCCCCCCCCCCCCCCCCCCCCCCCCCCCCCCCCCCCCCCCCCCCCCCCCCCCCCCCCCCCCCCCCCCCCCCCCCCCCCCCCCCCCCCCCCCCCCCCCCCCCCCCCCCCCCCCCCCCCCCCCCCCCCCCCCCCCCCCCCCCCCCCCCCCCCCCCCCCCCCCCCCCCCCCCCCCCCCCCCCCCCCCCCCCCCCCCCCCCCCCCCCCCCCCCCCCCCCCCCCCCCCCCCCCCCCCCCCCCCCCCCCCCCCCCCCCCCCCCCCCCCCCCCCCCCCCCCCCCCCCCCCCCCCCCCCCCCCCCCCCCCCCCCCCCCCCCCCCCCCCCCCCCCCCCCCCCCCCCCCCCCCCCCCCCCCCCCCCCCCCCCCCCCCCCCCCCCCCCCCCCCCCCCCCCCCCCCCCCCCCCCCCCCCCCCCCCCCCCCCCCCCCCCCCCCCCCCCCCCCCCCCCCCCCCCCCCCCCCCCCCCCCCCCCCCCCCCCCCCCCCCCCCCCCCCCCCCCCCCCCCCCCCCCCCCCCCCCCCCCCCCCCCCCCCCCCCCCCCCCCCCCCCCCCCCCCCCCCCCCCCCCCCCCCCCCCCCCCCCCCCCCCCCCCCCCCCCCCCCCCCCCCCCCCCCCCCCCCCCCCCCCCCCCCCCCCCCCCCCCCCCCCCCCCCCCCCCCCCCCCCCCCCCCCCCCCCCCCCCCCCCCCCCCCCCCCCCCCCCCCCCCCCCCCCCCCCCCCCCCCCCCCCCCCCCCCCCCCCCCCCCCCCCCCCCCCCCCCCCCCCCCCCCCCCCCCCCCCCCCCCCCCCCCCCCCCCCCCCCCCCCCCCCCCCCCCCCCCCCCCCCCCCCCCCCCCCCCCGTATTAAATAAAAATTCTATCATTCTTTACATCAATGATATAGCTATAAATTATAAAATTCTTATCACAATATCTATCATTCTATACATCTAATCATATAACTTGTAGGACTAATTGCAATGGAATCCAAGAGTTAACTCCTAATGCTTCGGTATTTTTCTATTGACACAAAGAACAAATAGGAAGCCATTTGAAAATATGAGATAAGTTGGAGGCAAGTGCCATTTGAAATTTGAAATACGGGACAAGTTGGAAGCAAGTATTTGTGGTCTCAGCATCTAAATATTCCCTAATGGAAAAGTGTCACCTACACATATAAACACAATAGCACATTCTGCACTCCGGTCTTTCTTGGGAGTTAGAAGCACACATATCAGAGTTATAGTAAACTGTGATTATGATTCCACCACTCTTAACACGGACTTATTAACTCAGTAAACAGTAAGGTAAATAGGAGTCACAAGCACATCTCAGCACACAAAATAATAATACAATGATCTATTAACTCAGGAAACATCAATAAACAGGAGTTGGACGCACATCTCAACACACAAAATCTTAACACAGAGATCTATTAACTTCGTAAACAATGAGGTAAACTATGTTTCACCACAGTAATTCAACACGGTGATTAAACAGCAAGATAAACAATCACTCTTTCATTACATTGATTCAAATTATTCAGAGTTGATAACGATGATTTAAGTTATGATTCAACAAATATGCATTTAATATAATGATTCTAAATAAAAAAAATTTAAACACTTACCGAAGTCTTCGTTGTGCGACAACTCAATAATAAGATCTTTACCTTGATGCCTCGTCCTCATCTATACCATCAATCGTAGACCCTATCCCTCTCGAACCATAATGAATAACTATATCTTTCTCAGCGTTTGCTCGGATTGCTTGAAAAGCCTAAGGCAAAAACCATAGCCCTCCCTCTCTCGACAAACCCTAATTAAGGGTTTTCGAAAATTGAACGATTAAGAAATTTTAATTAGGGCATAACAAAATCAATGGTGCTGAACGGCTTGGGTTGCTATATCTTCCTCAGCAATTTACCTGAGATCGAGAGTTGCTACTCATAAAAGTCCTTGTTAAATAGCTCATAATCAATGGTGCTATGATCTAATGTTAGAATTGGTTCGATCTTCCTCTTGTCCACCACAGTCGAGTTGTCGCCTAAATCATATTCGACTCTACCCAAATCAACCACCTTCGTCGCAGGATACACCTCCTTGTCAGAGTCATACCCGGGGTGAAGAACTTCCGATGCCAGAGTTAATCCAGTGTCCTTCTTAGACCGCAAGAAGCTCTCGACTGGGTCGTCCTCATCCTTGTATTTGTCACCCTTATCCTTGGGCTTCATAAAGGTCGAAGGTGACGCCCAGATCTCATCTGAAATGCCATAGTCAACAGAAAGCCACTGGCCTTGCGCACGTCACTGATGCTACAGTTGGGTAGTTTGTTCGAGAGGATAGCAAAGCCGAATAAAAGGATAGGATAGCAAAGGGGCGCCGTGAGAATAGCTGCCAAGATGGTGGACCGAAATATGATGGTGAGGATGGCCGTCCTGCATTCGGCTGGGAGGTTGATGAGCCCATATACAGCTGTGAAACTGGGGATCTGGTGAATGTCTGCTGCGTGGGTGGTCTGTTGAAAGGCAGCTGCGTGGTGGGCGGTCCGGCCACGGCTGGGGGCGGCTGATCTAGTTGATCTGAGGGGCGCCGGCGACGTTTGCGTTGGCGGAGGTGGCAAATCCTGGCCGCGGCCTCGGGGGCCCCGAGGCGAACGAAGGAGACGACGACGCCATAGATTAAGAATTAAGCTCAGAACTTGGATTGGCGAGACAGCGAAAGGGGTAAATCCTCCGATACGAGCAAGGCGAAGGGAGAGATCGCGATCTGAGGAAGTAGGAGAAGCTAAATGGAGCCGAGGTGGGATCGGGAGTGAGGGAGCAAAGCAGCGGAGCTCCTTAAGGACCGTGTAATGAAGCGAGTCGCCTAAGGTGGCGCGAGGGGATTAAGGGGCACAGAACGAAGGAGGCTGTGTATCCTGTCGGAGGGCGAGCAGACGGAGGGGAAACCGGAGGCATGCGTTTGGTCGCTGACGGAAGGCAAGTAATTACGACGATGACAACCACGTGATACACGCGTGAGGCTTCGTGGTTGATGATGCTCAAACCACTTGGGAACTAAAATGCATTTGATTTCGATTAATGAGTAATATGCTTATTTCATAAATAATTTTTGGATATACAGAAGAGTTGATTTTAATTTTTTAATAGTTTAAGCCATAACATCAGATTTAATATAGATCAATAACAAAAAGGGAATATAGAGTGCTCACTTAGCATGCAAGAAGTACGGGGATTGATATCTAACCTCTCCGATCTTTTTATTTAGTAGTTATGATTCTTCCAATAATAAATTTTATTAATTAATTTTTTTTATCAGCAAGTAAAAAGCATAATGAGAATACATTTGATAAAGCTAAAGGATTCTTGCTTTGTTTTCTTTATGGAGTTGTGATAGAAAGAAGTCTTTTTTTTATAACATCAAATAGTCTCCCATTACTATTTTAAAAAATACACATAAATTATACATTTATGTTATATAAAATATAATAAAAATATTATATTATAATGAAAACTAATGTTATGGATGATTATAAGAAAACACTAGCTTTGGTAAAACATTTTCTCTTATAATACCACTTAGAGCTAAAAAAAAGAACATTCTTATTTTAAATATTTTTTTCTTTGGATTCCATTTTTTCTAGTTAGATACGGTCTCTCCAACCCTTGAGACTTGAACCGACCTCCCAAATGGAATTGATGAGGTATTTTACTTTCTTGATCTTCTTATGTTTGGTTTGAAAATCAGTGAGCATTCGTCACATATATATTGATTTTACTCATTTTTACAAATAATTTATTTTCTTCAATAATAATTAGATTTTAAATTTTTGATATATTATTAACATCTTTAATGACAAAACTTGAATTTGGATATCTTCAACACTCTCTTTTACCCATGTTTCATCTAAAAAATTCTCAATATTTATATCTCATAGCATCCCAATGATGATAGTTAGATTTCATCCCCTCATCTCTTTAGTGAAGTCGCTTTTAACTATGATTATACCTTCTTACCCTCATATTCACCCATTAATAGTGAGGCTTAGATCGACTAAAAGATAACAAATTTGATATTTCAGAGAAGATATTTTGCTATTATCCAACTGATAGTCATCTCAGATCATACGTTGTGTCACTCCAGTCAAAGTAGCACACACATATCAAAGCAGTGCAAAACAACACAAATCAATCCAGGAATGAATACGTCCTAAAGTGATGCAATCTGGCTTAGAAGTGATGCCACCCGACTCCGAAGTGGCACACTATAAATTTGAAGCAGCATGTTGTAAATCCACACTGTTCAGAATCAAGCAATGCTTACCAATGAGGATATAACCCCGCAAGGTATGGGATTAGAAGGGTGATCTCGAAAGATATAAACTACCCATGAAAATGTCGACAGACATAAGCAAGCACAAGGGGTGTCAACTCCCTACAAAAGGTATAAAACCATCCTTTGGTAGATGCCAGGAGGATAGGATTCACTATCCACAACAACTAACTTAATATTCGGAGGGGCCAAGTCAAAATTCCCCACTCTGATGTTGACCCATTATGCAGGGTCTCAGGACTAGAAGCCCCTTGCGAATTCGTCGAAGAACAGCCTAGGAGATGACGACCATGGCACTTCGTCCCTTCTCCGTGAAGCCTTCCTTCCGAGTAACCACTTGGATGACCTTATACAATCGGGACCAAACCAAGCCATGTCCTTTCTCGAGCCACGACATAAAGAATCACATCATTTTGGCGCTAGAAGGATGGCCTCGATATCGCAAGAGCGTTCGCTAGCAAGCACCCTTCCGAGGAAGTGCCTGTTGCCCATTCTATCTTCTGCCTCAAAGGCCAATCATTTGCTCCTCTGTAGATAGAGGGGAACACCTCCACCCAAACCTCTATATGCTATTAGCGTTCATTCAATGACCTTGGGCCCCCACCTCCCGAGATCGGCATAGGACAAATGGTGGTCCTCATAGAGGCATTCCTTACCCTCACCTGTCAGGTGCAGGCATTGGCAGGAATTATGCATACCATCGCACCCTATATACCATAGATCATTCAAGAAGTGGCTCCTCCCTCGCTGTCATCACCCGTATCCCAACCAACCTTTGCTCACTTGAGGTGTGACATCTCTCTAGTTGACCCATCGCCTATGGCTCCTAACGCTGACCCTCTAATTGAGGAACGACCACAAAACCTATGGCCAATATTAGGGCGTGACACCCGACATACCATTCTTGTCTTTCCCGAAGCAGATATACTGTTGTCTAACTTAGCAGAGGATTTATTATAGGCTCAACTACAGAGGATGAATTGATGCTTGGACGAGGTCCAAAAAAAAGTGTACAAAACCAAGAAGGATCACAGGGACAATGCAACAAGAGGATCCCCCTTCACCCAAGAAATTCAAGACAAACCCATCTTGCTTAACTTCTACCTCATGACGTTGGAGGCTTATGATAGTGGTGCTGATCTAGTAGAACATGTCGTTGCCTTTCGAGCCCAAATGGCTTTATATAGTATATTCGATGCTCTTATATGCCGAGCATTTCCCACCACCATACGAGGACTAGCTTGGGTGTGGTACAGTTGACTACAATTATTTTTTATCACATCTTTTGACCAACTCGCCAACGAATTCGAGTTATACTTCTTAGTCAACATATGACCTAGGCCATCTGCAGTGACACTCCTTGGGCTAAGACAGAAGGAGGATGAGTCTCTCTCCCTCTTTGTCACTCGCTTCATCACATAAAGTCAAGGGGTAACTGATGCTCACCCCTCATTGATTACACAGGCATTCATAATAGGATTATGACCCATGAGGTTCTTTTGGCCATTAGTCGAAGGGTCGTCGGTGATAGTCTCTGAGATGTTCTAGTGGGTTTATCAGTTCATTGTCGTCAAAACATTAGTGACAACAAGGTGCGAGGAGATGAACAAAATGCCTTGTGCGGAATAGCCCCGAGGTTCATCCCTAAGACTTCCCAAGAAGAAATTCAATAGGCCGGAGCCTCCTTTCCCAAGGCCACCACCACCTCTTCTCAAGTCATCCAAGACAAATCTTTCTCCAAATCATGGAAAAGAGGCTCTTAAGGGAGCCCAGACCATCAAAGACTCCATTAGAGTTCAAAGACAAAATAAGATATTATAGATACCACCGAGACTACGACCATGACATCGAAGAATATCGAGATCTGAAATACCAAATCGAGGATCTTATTCATAGAGGATACCTTGGGTGATACCTTTAAAGGACTCGAGAGCCCTCTCCTTGCCCTCATGGCCCCATCGAGAAACAAATTGATGTGATTATTGGTGAACTAGCATTTGGTGGAGACAACATGTCCAGAAGGAAAGCCTACGTATGGCCAAAAAAAAAAAAAAAAAAAAAAAAAAAAAAAAAAAAAAAAAAAAAAAAAAAAAAAAAAAAAAAAAAAAAAAAAAAAAAAAAAAAAAAAAAAAAAAAAAAAAAAAAAAAAAAAAAAAAAAAAAAAAAAAAAAAAAAAAAAAAAAAAAAAAAAAAAAAAAAAAAAAAAAAAAAAAAAAAAAAAAAAAAAAAAAAAAAAAAAAAAAAAAAAAAAAAAAAAAAAAAAAAAAAAAAAAAAAAAAAAAAAAAAAAAAAAAAAAAAAAAAAAAAAAAAAAAAAAAAAAAAAAAAAAAAAAAAAAAAAAAAAAAAAAAAAAAAAAAAAAAAAAAAAAAAAAAAAAAAAAAAAAAAAAAAAAAAAAAAAAAAAAAAAAAAAAAAAAAAAAAAAAAAAAAAAAAAAAAAAAAAAAAAAAAAAAAAAAAAAAAAAAAAAAAAAAAAAAAAAAAAAAAAAAAAAAAAAAAAAAAAAAAAAAAAAAAAAAAAAAAAAAAAAAAAAAAAAAAAAAATACTTTGATGCTTTCCATAAGCTTGGTCTAGTAGAGAAGGACCTCACCCGGGTGACCTCGACTCTTACTGGGTTCACTAGGGATTCCATCTCTCCCCTTAGAATCACAATCCTGCTCGTCACCATCAGTGAGGAACTAAGGTCCAAGACTATGATGATCACATTTATGGTGGTCAGTCACCCTTCGACATATAATGTAATCCTTGGTTGCTCAACTCTCAACAAGCTAAGGGCAGTTATATCCACCTACCATCAGGCAATGAAGTTTCCGACTTGATCTGGGACTAGGGAGGTCAGAAGCGATCGAAAAGAGTCAAGGCAATGTTACCTAACAACGGCCTCTCTACCAAAGAAATTAAAGTCCGAGCTCCCCATAATGGACCCTCGAGATACGACAAAGGCATCACCTCACCTTGAACCAATGGAGCAAGTGCTAGAGGTCCCTCTTGACAAAAGCTGACCGGACAAAGTTATAAAAATTTAGTCTACTCTTCTAGAAAAGGACTAGGTTTAACTTATTAATTTTCTTACAAAAAATGTCAATGTATTTGCTTGGTCCCCAAAGGACATGCTGGGAACCAATCGAAGGGTCACACAACATCAGCTCAACATTCTTCTCGAAGCACGACCCGTGAAGAAGAGGCCATGAAAGTTTGCTCTCGATCATAAACAAGCTATAAGCGATGAGGTAGATCGGTTATTAGAAGCAAGATTCATAACAGAGGTAAAATACCCTCAATGGTTATCCAATGTAGTATTGGTAAAAAAATCTAATGGAAGTTGGAGGATGTATTGATTACACTGATCTCAATCGAGCATGTCTAAAAGATTGCTACCCCCTTCCACGGATATATCAACTGGTAGATGCCACTTCAGGAAACAAATTCCTCACATTCATAGATGCCTTCTTAAGAGACAATCAAATCCGGATGGCTCCCCAAGATCGAAAATATACCTCCTTTATCACCGACCGAGGTGTATACTGCTACAAAGTCATGCCTTTCAGTCTTAAGAACACAAGGGCTACATACCAAAGAATGATCAACAAGATATTCAAGATGCAGATTAGAAGAAATATGAAAGTATCTGTTGACGATATGATTGTGAAAATTAAAACAGCAAGCCTGCACCTGACAGACCTAGCGGAGACATTCCAAATGCTCAAAGGGTTTAACATGCGACTCAACCCTTCCAAGTGTGTATTCGAAGTTAGCTCTATTAAATTCCTTAGTTACATCATTCAAGAGAGAGAGGTGGATGCAAATCCTGAGAAGATACAAGTAATAGTTGATATGCAATCACCCCATTCAATTAAGAAGTTCAATGCCTTACAGGAAGGTTAGTCGTACTCAGCAGATTCCTATCCAGATTAGGAGACATATGGCTTCCCCTTTTTCAAGTCCTAAAGCACTCAAAGAACTTCGAATAGACTCAAGAATGTAAATGTAAGGAGGCCTTCGAGAAGTTGAAAACACATGGTGCTTAAGTGCCTTAACTCACTTTGGCCAATCCAGGTAAGCTACGCAACCTATCTCTCGTAGCATCCGACCATGCCTTCAATTCGGTCCTAATATGAGAGGATACGTGATATAGCTATTGGGAAACCTTAGGGGGTAGCATCACATCATAGTAAAAGAATAAAAAACAAAATAATCCGAAAAATTCAATATTGGATCTCGTGCGAAGATTGGTGCACGAAAAATCGTAAAACCAAAATCACATAACTATGTAGATGATTTATTAGGGGAGATCGGATATCTCCTCGAAATTATAGATCCAAATCTTTGGATAAAGAGGTTAAATGTCCTTATTTCTAACAAAAAATCCACATAATAGCACAACCCCCCCCCCCCCCCCCCCCCCCCCCCCCCCCCCCCCCCCCCCCCCCCCCCCCCCCCCCCCCCCCCCCCCCCCCCCCCCCCCCCCCCCCCCCCCCCCCCCCCCCCCCCCCCCCCCCCCCCCCCCCCCCCCCCCCCCCCCCCCCCCCCCCCCCCCCCCCCCCCCCCCCCCCCCCCCCCCCCCCCCCCCCCCCCCCCCCCCCCCCCCCCCCCCCCCCCCCCCCCCCCCCCCCCCCCCCCCCCCCCCCCCCCCCCCCCCCCCCCCCCCCCCCCCCCCCCCCCCCCCCCCCCCCCCCCCCCCCCCCCCCCCCCCCCCCCCCCCCCCCCCCCCCCCCCCCCCCCCCCCCCCCCCCCCCCCCCCCCCCCCCCCCCCCCCCCCCCCCCCCCCCCCCCCCCCCCCCCCCCCCCCCCCCCCCCCCCCCCCCCCCCCCCCCCCCCCCCCCCCCCCCCCCCCCCCCCCCCCCCCCCCCCCCCCCCCCCCCCCCCCCCCCCCCCCCCCCCCCACAACGATGCTCCTCTTTATAGTACAATCTTTTCTCTCCTTTGCGCACCACGAGACTACACCAAGATCAAGAAGAGGCTAGCCCTTCTTATCCACATACTCCAAATAGGGCTGTTAGTTGAGGAGAATAGGCGATGGTAGTAAAAAAGGGTACAGTCTATGCCCCTTTGGTTCCCTTATACTTATAGAGGTCCTTATCAATTTTAACCATAATGGATCCTGCTCTATTAAGTACTAGATCTCTATTCAACTATCCAAGCCTCTTGGATTAGTGGATCTCTATCTAGTTACCTAAGTCTTTTAGATTAATAGATCTCTATCCAATAATCACTATTTGCTCTTATTGGCTCTTACTCAAAGGATTCAATAATATAAGAGCTTATTAGATATCCAATAAGATAGGGGCTCGACAGATATCTCATATTTATACCTCTACTCATCACAATACCTACATATATGTGTGATCCTCTAGGCCTAATACCGAGCTGGCCGTGAGTCATGCCTATAAGAACTTATTCTGACTTAGTGAATTATTATCTCCATAATAATTCACTTGACTCAACGACTATGGATGTACTTATTAGGATTAAGTCAACACTGAGAAAGGGGTTGAATTAGTGCTTTCAATAAAATTATTAGTTTGAAAAACTTTCGTTCGATAAAGCCGTATCGAAAGGATGTTTAACTTGAAAACATTCATAAGTGTAGTGAGTAAGTAAAAAGTAAATTGGTTATAATATAAATGAAAAGCATGAAGGAAATGCAAATCGATTTTTATAGTGGTTCGGTCGTCGTGACCTTCATCTACTCCCGATTCCTCTTCACTTGATGCCACTAGCTTTTACTACTGATCTTCGTTCCAATGGGTAAAGATCAACTACTCTTACAACTCTTTCTTCTTTTATAGATTAGGAGACAACCTTTACAAGCCTCTCTCTTTTAGATCTCACTCATCCCTTAGAAACCTTTTAAGTCTAGGAGGAAGAGACTCAGTAACTTTAGAGAGATTACAATACCTTTTTTCAAGTATGCTTTCCCCTTTTCTACTCAATTTCATGTTCTTCTAAGTAGAAATAACTAGGGTATGTATAAACCCCAAATGACTTTCAAAAATAAAGCAAAAAAAGGTCTCATTATGGGTTTCCCAGGTCTTAGTGATACCACCGCCTATGCTAGGCGGTACCACCACTTGTAGCATTGACACTAGGTGGTACCAGAGCCTATGCTGGGTGGTACCACTGCTTGTAGTATTGACACTAGTCGTCATGACCTTCATCCACTCCCGATCCTTTCACTCGAGGCCACCAGCTTCACTACTATCTTCTTTTCAATGAGTAAAGATCAATTACCCTTATAACTCTTTCTCCTTTTCACATGTTTAGGAGATAACCTTTACAAGCCTCTCTCTTTTAGATCTCACTCATCCCTTAGAAACCTTTTAAGTCTAGGAGGAAGAGACTCACTAACTTTAGAGAGATTACAACACCTTTTTTTCAAGTATACTTTCCCCTTTTTCTACTCAATTTCATGTTCTTTTAAACAAAAATAACTAGGGTATTTATAGACTCCAAATGACTTTAAAAATGGAGCTAAAATGGTCTCATCCTAGGTTTCTCGAGTCCTAGTGGTACCACCACCTATCTTGGATGGTACCATTGCTTGTAGTATTGACACTAGTCGTCATGACCTTCATCCACTCCCGATTCCTCTTCACTTGATGCCACTAGCTTTTACTACTGATCTTCGTTCCAATGGGTAAAGATCAATTACCCTTATAACTCTTTCTCCTTTTCACATGTTTAGGAGATAACCTTTACAAGCCTCTCTCTTTTAGATCTCACTCATCCCTTAGAAACCTTTTAAGTCTAGGAGGAAGAGACTCAGTAACTTTAGAGAGATTACAACACCTTTTTTTCAAGTATGCTTTCCCCTTTTTCTACTCAATTTCATGTTCTTCTAAGTAGAAATAACTAGGGTATTTATAGACTCCAAATGACTTTAAAAATGGAGCTAAAATGGTCTCATCCTAGGTTTCTCGAGTCCTAGTGGTACCACCACCTATCTTGGATGGTACCATTGCTTGTAGTATTGACACTAGTCGTCATGACCTTCATCCACTCCCGATTCCTTTTCACTCGAGGCCACCAGCTTTCACTACTAATCTTCTTTTCAATGAGTAAAGATCAATTACCCTTATAACTCTTTCTCCTTTTCACATGTTTAGGAGATAACCTTTACAAGCCTCTCTCTTTTAGATCTCACTCATCCCTTAGAAACCTTTTAAGTCTAGGAGGAAGAGACTCACTAACTTTAGAGAGATTACAACACCTTTTTTTCAAGTATACTTTCCCCTTTTTCTACTCAATTTCATGTTCTTTTAAACAAAAATAACTAGGGTATTTATAGACTCCAAATGACTTTAAAAATGGAGCTAAAATGGTCTCATCCTAGGTTTCTCGAGTCCTAGTGGTACCACCACCTATCTTGGATGGTACCATTGCTTGTAGTATTGACACTAGTCGTCATGACCTTCATCCACTCCCGATTCCTTTTCACTCGAGGCCACCAGCTTTCACTACTAATCTTCTTTTCAATGAGTAAAGATCAATTACCCTTATAACTCTTTCTCCTTTTCACATGTTTAGGAGATAACCTTTACAAGCCTCTCTCTTTTAGATCTCACTCATCCCTTAGAAACCTTTTAAGTCTAGGAGGAAGAGACTCACTAACTTTAGAGAGATTACAACACCTTTTTTTCAAGTATACTTTCCCCTTTTTCTACTCAATTTCATGTTCTTTTAAACAAAAATAACTAGGGTATTTATAGACTCCAAATGACTTTAAAAATGGAGCTAAAATGGTCTCATCCTAGGTTTCTCGAGTCCTAGTGGTACCACCACCTATCTTGGATGGTACCATTGCTTGTAGTATTGACATTAGGCTATACCACTGTCCGGTCTGGCGGTACCACTAGTTGACACTAGGCGGTATCACCTACTAGTCATAGGTGCCCTACAAGCCAATTACACAAGTAATGGATCATGTGACATGATACATATTCTTTATGCTTATTATTATTTTATATTTTATCACTTTATATTGTTTGTTATATATATATGCATATATATTGTGATGTCCATAGATCTGTGCAATGAGAATCAGATCATGATAAGATCACAATAATGAGACCGATTCACCTTTAAACACAAACTCTAAATAATCATAGTCATAGGTTGTTCAAAAGGGATATCGAGATAATTGGACAGACATGTGTATTATATAACTATCCATGTGATGGAGGCAATTGGTCTCATAGCTGCTCGTGTGAGGATACTAAGGATATAGTGCATGTGCTCATTGGAGAATGAGTTTACTGATTGATCCGCTCACGGAATACTGGATGGTTGATGATATCTTATTGTCAAACAGTGATTTTGTAGTCCCGATAGTATATCTGGTCCTTAGACTTGAGACACCAAAGATGTCCTGTATGATGTCATCATTGCTAGAAGATGAAATTTTGATGTCAAATTTCCTCCTCAAATCTCTCAGTTTTTGATGAAAATTTCGTCGAGAAACCGTTGTTTTGTTGACGACAATTCTACTCCTACAAGACAACACATATATGTAGCAACTTCCACTAATTTCTATCAAACATTTGCTGCCATCTACCATAGATCTAAATTTTTTTTCCTATCCTTCATCCACTACCATCGCAGCCCTAAAACTCTACCAAACCACACCCTCAAACTGCACCCAAAACAATCACAAAACAAGCCTAAACCACGGCCTACATCCGCCAATCCACCAACCCTTTCGACCACCACTCTTCTCAATCGATACATGCCTTTAACCCGACAACAAAAGAGAGATCTTAACATTACAAATTTGTAGGCATATACTATGACATATGAGGAGGCAATCAATGCTAAATTTGAAGCCTTCGAGATGCGAATGGAGGATAAGATTTAGACTCTCTTTATCGAACTCAATTTAGACTAGCCACCAAGCCCGAAGAAATCACATTAATGAGAGAGCTCTGACCAAAGAGATGACTTCCAAGAGAGAGGAGGCTCTATGACTGATCCTTACTATCCATGCATGAGGGTGGACTTCCCTAGATGGGAAGAAGGAGACCTGATTAGTTGGATCTAGCGTGTAGAGCTATATTTTCGGTACCACAAAACTACGAATGCATATATAGTAGAAATTACGGCTATATATCTTGAAGGAGATGCCATACAATAGTTTGATTGGTTTGAACACACTCATGGAGTCCTCTCATAGCAATAATTCAAAGAAAGACTATTGATCTGCTTCGGATCAACTGATTACGAGAACATTAACGGATAACTAGCAAAGATCCGACAAACCTCCACCATTCAGGAGTACCAAACTAGGTTTAAAAGGTTATCTAATCAAACTTGTGATTAGTCTGAAAAGTAGCTATTAGGGACCTTTATTGAGGGCTTGAAGCCAAAGATTCGGGGAGAAGTTAAAGCACGACAACCGTACATGCTTATGGCAGCCATCTCTTTCACATGACTTTAAGAGGAGCAATTGAACCATGAAGCCCGGAGGATTAGGATCACTCCCCGACCAGCAATACCGAAGCCCTCAGCCCCCCCTATTGTCAGTAGAGCTCCTACACCAAAAAGGTTCACAAGAGAAGAGCTTTAGGAGCGATCTGCAAAGGGGTTATGTTGGCATTGTGACTAGCCGTGGAGCTGCGAGCATCGTTGTAAAAAAGGGAGACTTCTTGTGATTGAACTAGTAGAAGAAGATGTCATTGAACATCTAGAAGAGAGCCTTAAATATAAAAAAGAAGATGTAGAAGAAGAGCCACAACTGACCGACTTTATGGTACACGCGCTAGCCGGCATAGAATGGCTAACAATGCTAGGTGATGTCTCTTGGAACTTTTCTAAATTAATTATAAAATTCTACTACAAAGGTAAACAGATCATCTTACGCAGGAATCACAGAAGCAACGTAACTATCATTTTGACCCAACGAATGGAGAAAGTTTTATATAAGATAAATAGTTTGATGCATCTCCAGCAGCAACCAGAGGGGAAGAAAATAAAAATTGAAGATCAAAATCTCGCCTAATTGCTTGCTAAATATGCCGACATTTTTGCTCAACCGCGTAGTTTTCCTCCTACTCTGCAACATGACCATCATATTCTAATTCTTCTAGGTAAGCCACCAGCGAACACTCAACTGTACCATTATCCTCATCTCCAGAAGGATGAAATTGAAAAGATTGTAAAGGAGATGCTTGAAACAAGGGTGATTCGACCAAGTTACAGCTCCTATTCCTCACCGTGCTACTTGTATGCAAGAAGGACGGAACTTGGCGGATGTGCATCAACTACCGAGCTTTAAAAGATATCACTATCAAGGATAAGTACCTAATACTAGTGGTGGATGAACCTGATGAGTTAAAAGGAGTTCGAGTCTTCACGAAGTTGGACCTCTGATCCGGTTACCACCAAATTCGAGTATGTGAAGATGACATTCCAAAAACTACATTTCGCACACATAACAGCCATTATGAATTCTTAGTAATGCCTTTTGGACTCACTAATACTCCTTTAACCTTTCAAACTCATGAACGATATTTTTTGGAGATTTCTTTGTAACTTTGTATTGGTATTTTTCGATGATATTCTTATTTATAGCCCTTCTCTTGAGACTCACTTTTAGCATTTATGAGTTGTTTTGATGATCCTTCGGGAGAATACTCTTTTTGTTAAGCAGCCCAAGTGCAGCTTTCTCTAGCAAAAAGTAGTGTACCTTGGGCATCTAATATCAGAAGGAGTGGTGGTAGACCCAACAAAAATTGAAGCAATGCAAGGCTGGCTGAAACCTACAAACATGAAATTACTGCACGGGTTCCTTGGACTAATAGGCTACTACCGAAAATTTGTGAAGGACTATAGGAAGATTAGTGCATCCCTTACTTCTCTACTAAAAAAAGATGCCTTCCAATGGTTGGACAAAGTCTTTGCTACCTTCGACAAAGTTAAGGTAGCCATGACGATGACGCTAGTACTAACGCTACTAGATTTTAGCCAACTCTTCATTATTGAGGCTGACACATATGGAGTCAAAATTGGAGCCATTCTCATACAAGATGGTCGACCACTTGTATACACTAATAAGACATTATCTCTCTCTCATCAGAACATGTCAATATATGATAAGGAGATGCTAGCCATTGTGCACGCAGTAATGAGTTGGAGACCCTACCTGATCGGTTGGTGATTTCAAATTAAAACCGACCATAGAAGTCTCAAGTACTTTTTAGAGCAGAAGATATCATCCCCTGAGCAACAAAAATGGGTAACCAAACTTCTAGGATTTGATTATGAAATTATTTACAAAAAGTGGAAAGAAAACATTGTTGCGGATGCACTCTCACGCATACATGAGCAAGCTAAATTTTCAATCATCTCCCTTTCTACCACCGGTTTCCTCAAGGAAATTAGGGAGGAATGGAAGATGAATTCAGAGATCAGTAACATCATAAAAAAATTAGAGGATGATCAAAGCACAATAGCCCATTACACTTGGGATTCGAGGGATCTATGCTACAAAGGTCACATTGTGCTTATACCCGACTTTCCTTGCATCAAAATAATCCTGCACGAAATGCACTCCACACCTTCAGCAGGGCACTCCGAATTCCTGAGAACCTACAAAAGAGTGAAGCAAAATTTTTATTAGAGAGGGATGAAAAAAATTATTTCTGAATATGTGGCATAATGTGATGTATGTCAACATCACAAGGGTGAAACAATGGCAAGTCCAGGGAAGCTACAACCACTACCTATACCGAACTTAGTATGTACTAACATCTCCATGGACTTCATCAAAGGGCTGCCACCTTCTAAAGCTAAAAGCACAATTCTCGTGGTGGTTGATCGACTTATGAAATATGCTCATTTTTGTACTATGCGAAATCTCTACACTACTGCTAGTATTACCCAGATTTTCTTAGAAAATATTGTTAAACTATATAGGATGCCAAGGTCTATTGTAAGAGATCGTGAAAGGATCTTCACCTGTAAATTTTGGACCGTGTTATTTCAGTTATAGGGCACCAAACTCAAGATGAGCACAACATATCATCTACAAACTAACGGCCAATTAGAGATGGTAAACATATGTTTAGAGATATACCTTCAGTGTTTCGCCAATGACCGACCAAAGGATTAGGTGAAATGGCTTCCCTAGGCCAAATGGTGGTATAATACTACATATCATTCATCTACAAAATGTGCCCCTTATGAAGCACTATATAGTCGGCCGGCCCATGTGATTCCAATGTATGTAAATGGCTCGGCCAAGGTAGATCAGGTCGACCAAGAATTAATTGACAGTGACAAACTCCTATAGTTTCTAAAGAATAATTTCTCTACCGCTCAAACAAGAATGAAGCAACAAGTCGACACACAATGAAGCGAAAGAGAATTTTCAGTAGGAGATTGGGTTATCTTCGCCTATAGCCATACAAGTAACTCTCCATCAACACACGAACCTATCCCCATATTTTTATGGTCCCTATCAGATCATATAGCGCATTGGAGTCGTGGCGTACAGACTTAAATTACTTGAGGATGCCAAAATTTACTGTCTTTCACGTGTTATGCCTGAAGCCCAAGTTGGGAGAACATGAGTCACCCCAAATCCAACTGCCCAACAATACTGATGATGGAGATATTCAAGTCCAACCACAAGCCATCCTCGATCGTAGAATTGTGATGTGTCATCGATATCCCTCTACTGAAGTACTAGTGCATTTGAATAATTTACCACTTGAAGACGCCATATGAGAATCATATGAGGAGCTGAAGACCCGATTCCCTAAGTTTATGGAACCTCAGCCTTAAGGATAAGGCTGATTTGGAGAGGACGGACTTCATAGGACCTTAGCAGGGTTGGGTCCTACTCAACCAAGAAGCAGCTAATAAAAACCCTATGAGATTGTAATAAACCTCACCTAGCCACCTCTATCCTATAAAGAAGAGTGGCTAGGATTTATATTTGGGCCTTTGGGCTTCCTAGCCGTCGCCCCCCTTTACTGGGTCAGTTGGTTAGGGTTGAGGGCAAAAGGGGTAACTCATTTAGGAAGCAGCCCCTGGAGCTAAGGTTTGGAGCCCTGTATAAGCATATAACCTCTATCTATTTGAGAATAAGATCTATATACAATTGCAGCCATGTGGCCGACTTTTAGGAGGGTGGAACCCTTATAGCGTTCCAAGGGTTGATCCCCCTCAAAGATTAATCTACATAGAATTCCTCTAGGGTTATATCATTATCTCGATGTCCCTCTCAAGTAACCTATGATTGGGATTATTTAGGGTTTGTGTTTAAATGTGAATCAATCTCGTTATTGTGTTCTCATCATGTTCTGATTCTCATTGCACTGATCCATGGACATCATAATATATTCAGGCAATAGGTAATATAAAATAATAAAATATTAAATAATAATAATAAGCAAAAAGTCTATGTGTCAAGTCACACGTGTTATCACTCACGTGATTGGCTTATAGGACACCTATAACTAGCAATCTCCCACTTAACCTAAAGCCAATAACCTATGTGTATGATACCCATCAGACCCTTGTGATGCTAAAAGATAATATAAGATAATGACTTTGTCAATGGATCTATAATGTTATCTTAAGATGGAACTCTTTCCATTATTACATCTCCTCAGGCTACGATCTCTCTAATAAACTAGAACCTTCTCAGAACACTTATAATGAGACCCGGGTTCTCTCATTTGAGCAATCGCCCTATTATTGTTGCAATATAAGGGAATCGACTCCTCACTACTCAGTACGACTCTCATATATGTGATAAACTTTTTCACCTAAACTCCCTCCTTTGCTACCTCTATTGCAGCAATGTACTCCGCCTCTATGGTCGAGTTAGTAGTAGTATCTTGCTTGGAACTCTTCTAGCGTACTACTCCTCCATTTAGGGTATACACATTCCCCAAATTTGACTTGCTATCATCAAATTGGACTGGAAACTAGAGTCTGTGTAACCTTCAACCCTGAGGCTACTACCTTTATATACCAGTAAAAGATTCTTAGTCCTTCACAAGTACTTAAAGATATACTTTATTGTTTTCTAATGCTCCAAACTTGGATTTGTTTGATACCTACGCGTGACACTCAGAGCATGCGCTATATCAGGCTTAGTACATAGTATGACATACATGATAGACCCTATCGTTGAGGCATAGGATATTCTATCCATGTTCGCCCTTTCTTTAGGAGTCTTTGGGGACATACTCCTAGAAAGCGATATCTCATGTCTCATCGGTATGAGATCACTCTTGGAATTTTTCATGCCAAACCTTTTGACAATGGTGTCTATCTACCTGGACTAGAACAAGCCAAGCATCCTCTTGGATCTATCTCTATAGATCTGAATCTACAAGATATAGGATGCTTCCCCTCAGTCTTTCATGGAAAAGTATCTAGATAATCAAGCTTTTACTATAGATAGTATTCCTGCATCATTCTCAATGATTAGGATGTCATCCACATATAATACCAAGAAGGTGATAGTGCTCCCACTTACCTTCCTGTACACACAAGGCTCATCTTTATTCTTAACGAAGTCATAAGATCTGATTGCTTTATCAAATCTTATGTTCCAACTTCTAGAAACTTGATTCAATCCATAAATAGACCTAATCAATCTATATACCCTATCTAGGCAATTCTTGGACACGAGTCCCTCATGTTGTATCATATATATCTCTTTCTCGAGGTTACCATTGAGAAACACAGTTTTCACATCAATCTGTCAGATCTCATAATCATAGTGTGTTGCAATAGCTGATAGAATTCGGATGGATTTTAGTATGGCTACAGGTGAGAAAGTTTCATCATAGTCAACACTTTACCTTTGATAATATCCCTTAGCCACTAGCCTTGTTTTATAGGTCTCTACCTTTTCATCTACATTGATATTCTTCTTGAAGATCCACTTACAACCAATGGGTACAATACCCTTGGGTGCATCAACTAGGTTTTAAACATTGTTGGAGTACATGGAATCTATCTCAGAATTCATGGCTTCTTGCTACTTTGTTAGAACCCTTACAGATTCTAAGCTTGGGATTAATCTCTTTAGGGGATCGGCCTCCTTGGAACTCTATAGGGGTTTCTTCCTCCAAGTTACTGTTCAAAGGCTGCAGAAAAGATTCATCTATTGCTTATGAAGAGAGAATAAATACATGGCTATTTATAGTGTTTCTAAACCCTAACTCCTAATAGGACTCCTACTCAAGACTCATACTTCTAACCAACTCATAATAGGACTCCTTCTCAAGACTCCTATTCCTTTACAACTCCTAATTCTTCTATAAGAAATAACCTCCAAACTCTAGCTGACCTCTTAACCTCTTTAATAGGGGTCAGCTTAGGTAGGTTTTACATGAATATCCTTCTCAATTAGGACTCTTCTAGCTAGAGTCCTAACAGGCCCGCCCTCTTCAAATTAACCTTGTCCTCAAGGCTAAGATTCCATGAACTCAAGGAACCAGGTCTTCAGCTCATCATATGGTTCCCATGTGGCGTCATCAAGTAGTAAATTATTTCAATGCACTAGTACTTCAGTAGAGGGACGTCGGCGACACATCACGATCCTGCAATCGAGGATGGCTTGTGGTTGAGCTTGAATAACTCCATCCTCAGTGGTGTCGGGCAGTTGGATCTAGGGTTACTCGTGTTCTCCCAACTTAGGCTTCAAGCATGACACGTGAAAGACAAGGTGAATTTTGGCATCCTCAGGCAATTTAAGTTTGTATGCCACGGCTCCAATACGCTCTGTGATCTGATAGGGCCCATAAAAACGTGGGGATAGCTTCATGGAGGCTCGAGTGTTGATGGAGAGTTGCTTGTATGTCTGTAGGCGAAGATAAACCCAATCTCCTACTGAATATTCTCTTTCGCTTCGTCGTGTGTCGGCTTATTGCTTCATTTTGGCTTGAGTGGTAGGGAGATTATCCTTTAATAGTTGTAGGAGTTTGTCCCCATCAATCAATTCTTAGTCGACCTGATCTACCTTGGCCGAGCCAATTACATACTTTAGAATCATAGGGCTTGGCCGACCATACAATGCTTCATAAGGGGCACATTTTGTAGATGAATGATATGTAGTATTATACCACCATTTGGCCCAAAGAAGCCATTTCGCCCACTCTTTTGGTCAGTCGCTAGCGAAACACCGAAGGTATGTCTCTAAACACATGTTTACCATCTCTGTTTGGCCGTCAGTTTGTGGATGATATGCTGTGCTCATTTTGAGTTTGGTGCCTTGTAATTGAAATAACTCGGTCCAAAATTTACTGGTGAAGATACTATCACGATCACTTATAATGGACCTTGGCATCCCATGCAGTTTAACAATTTATTTTATGAAAATCTGGGTAATACTACTAGTAGTGTAGGGATTTCTCACAGCACAAAAATGAGCATATTTCGTAAGTCAATAAACCACCACAAGAATTGTGCTTTTACCTTTGGAAAATGGTAGCCCTTTGATGAAGTCCATGGAGATGTCAATCCACACCGAGTCTGGTATGGGTAGTGGTTGTAGCTTCCTTGGATTTACCACTGTTTCACCCTTGTGCTGTTGACATACATCACATTGTGCCACATATTCAACAATAATTTTTTTCATCCCTCTCCAATAAAAATTTTGCTTCACTCTTTTGTAGGTTCTCAGGAATTCGGAATACCTTATTGAAGGTGTGGAGTGTATTTCATGCAGGATGATTGTGATGCAAAGGGAGTCAGGTATAAGCATAATGCGACCTTTGTAGCGTAGATCCCTCGAATCCCAAGTATAGTGGGCTATTGCACTTGGATCCTCCTCCAATTTTTGTTACTCAAGGGATGATATCTTTTGCTCCAAAAAGTTCTTGAGGCTTCTATGGTCGGTTTTAATTTGAAATCGCTGGCCGATCAGGTAGGGTCTCCATCTCGTTACCGTATGCACAATGGCGAGCATCTCCTTTTCATATACTGACATGTTTTGATAAGGAGACAATGCCTTGCTAGTGTATGCAAGTGGTCGACCATCTTGCATGAGAACGGCTCCAATTTCGACTTCGGATGCATCGGCCTCAATGATAAAGGGTCGGCTAAAATCTGGTAGCGCTAGCACCGGTGTCATTGTCATGGTTGCCTTAAGTTTATCGAAGGCAGCGAAGGCTTTGTCTAACCATTGGAAGGCATCTTTTTTCAATAGAGAAGCGTGGGGTGTGCTGATCTTCCCATAGTCCTTAACAAATTTTCGGTAGAAGCCCGTTAGTCCAAGGAACCCGCATAGTAATTTCACGTTTGTAGGTTTCGGCCAGCCTTGCATTGCTTCAATTTTTGTTGAGTCTACCGCCACTCCTTCTAATATTATGTGCCCAAGGTACTCTACCTTTTGCTGGAGAAAGCTGCATTTTTGTTGCTTAACAAAAAGAGTATTCTCCCGAAGGATCATCAAAACAATCCATAAATGCTAAAAGTGACTCTCAAGAGAAGGGTTGTAAATAAGAATATCATCAAAAAATACCAGCACAAATTTACGAAGAAAGCTCCGAAAAAGATCGTTCATGAGACTTTGAAAGGCTGAAGGAGCATTAGTTAGTCCGAAAGGCATTATCAAGAATTCATAATGCCCATCATGTGTACAGAATGCAGTTTTTGGAATGTCGTCTTCACATACCTGAATTTGGTGGTAACCAAATTTGCTCAGGTAGCCGCCCAAAGCAATTCCCACAATTGCTTAAAAGATCATCGTCAAATTCCATCGTCATCTCCACCATCGTAGATCATCCTTTGATCTCCCTGTGAATTGCAATAGGTTCTGGTTTCCTACCTTACTACTGCTACAATTTAGTTATCCTTATTCAAAAATCCAAAAAAAAAATTGTTCCTATATTGCTGCATAAACTTTTTATTGTAAAGTTTTCATCTCTACGATGAAAGATACATTGCAAAATTCCAACCGCATAGCACAAACTGTTTGATCTTGCTACTGTGTTTTTTCTATCCAAAACACTATGAAATTTTTATGACAGCTTTGACACTTCCTAATAGTAGATTTCCCTTTGGTTTTGTCAAAAAATTCTCAATATAAACCATTGATCTTTTATTTCTAAACTGCTATACTTGAAAATCTATTTGATCTTGCTACTATGTTTTTTCTATCCAAATCTCTACGAAATTTTTATGATAGCTTCGACACTTCCTAATAGTGGATTTTCCTTTGGCTTCATCAAAAAATTCTCAATATAAACTAGTGATCTTTTATGTCCAATCTGCTACACTTAAAAATCTATGCTGTAGAAAATTTCAACCGCATATTGTTGCCTTAACTAATCTATTTACAATCTCTTTTGAACAAAATTTCTTATACACCTTATAGATCATCTTGGCTTCCATCTAAGATTGATTTATTGTAGAATTCATCTTTAAAAACAATTTTGTGTTGTTGTAAATTTTTGTCGCAAATCACTAAAATTTTTTGACGAGAATTCTGCTATCGCAACTTGCACCAATTTCCTTGCTATTATACTACCAAAATTTTCTTGATTAAATGGGACATCCTTGCTGTCATATAAATTAAGATTTTTCTATCAATTTCCTCCTCAAATCTCTCAAGTTTTTGGTAGAAATTTCATCGAGAAATCATTGTTTCTTCGATGACAATTCTGCTCTTACAAGACAACACATACCTGCAGCAACTTCCACTGATTTCTAGCAAAACTTTGCTGCCATCTACCATAGATCTAAAACTTTCATCCACAGCCCTAAAACTCTATCAAATCATACCCTCAAACTGTACCCAAAATAGCCACAAAACAAGCCTAAATCGCAGCCTACATCTACTAATCCACCAACCCTTTCGACCATCACTTCTCTCAACTTGTACATGCCTTTAACCTGACAACAAAAGAGAGATCTTTGTTAGGATTGGAGCGGCACTAAGAGGGGGGGGTGAATTAGTGCAACGGTAAAAACTACGTCGATTTCTGAAATTTCTTTGTATGTTGAAAACCGATTCCGGAAATATGGTTAGATTGAAAGCATAGGGAAAAGTATTGAAGGCAGTAAGCTATTGAAGGGGTTTGCAGTAAGGTAATAGCAGGAAGTAAATGCAAACCAGAGAAGACGGTAGTTTATAGTGGTTCGGTCAATCGTGACCTACATCCACTCCTCCGATTCCTCTTCCGTCGAGGCCACCGGCATCCACTAACGATCTTCCTTTACTAGGCGAAGATCAATCTCCTTCTTACACCCCTCTTACAACCTCTTACAAGTGGTTCACCCTTTTACAAAGATTTCAATGAAAAGAAAGGAGGTGAACACTCAAGCTATTGAAAACAAGACTTTTTCTAAAGATTTTCTCAACTTCTAGCTTCTCAAAAGGTTGTTATCTCTGCTGAGAATTGAGGGGTATTTATAGGCCTCAAGAGGATTCAAATTTGGGCTCCAAAATTTGAATTCTCTTCGGTTCCCGAAGCTAGCGGTGCCACCGCCTGTCAGTTGTGACATTGACAGTGTACTGGGCGGTGCCACTGCCCAGACCGGCGGTGCCACCGCCTGGCTCTCGGGTGCTGGGCGGTGCCACCGCCTACACTATTTCAGCTCACTAGTTGGGCTCCAAACTTGGCCCAAACTAGTCCGACTTGGGCCCAATTGACCCCTACTTGGGTTATAAGATTAACACATAATCTTAACCCTAATTAATGTGCTAACTACGAATTTAAAGACATTTCCTAAGCTATTACAAAGTCCACAAGTCAAGACTTCTTCCGGCGAACTTCCGACGATCTTCCGAGAAACTCTCGGAAACCATTCTGCGGACTCCCGGCAAGCTCCTAGACTTCACGATTTGATCTTGGCGAGTTCCGACGAGCTTCTTCGGCAAGCTACGATCTTTCTCGGTGAGCTCCGCGAACTTTCGATGAACCTTTCGGCAAGCTTCCGAAAACCCTTCGGCAAGCTCCCTACTCATTCTCGACTAGTTCCGACAGCATTCCCGACGAACCTTCGGACTTCCGTCGAACTCTCGAACTCCCAACGAATCCTTCGCGCTTGACTCCGGCACTTTGTTTCGCTTTATGTCTTCATCGTTATCATAGTTAATCCTACACACACAAGCCAAAACTCTACTCCGATCTAGACAATTATTACAACGCAAATTGACATTCTGTTGCCCGGCACATCATTGGTTGGTGCTTCGTCCGATTCTTCAGCGCATCGTCCACTCTTGCGGCTTGTTGCCCAATCGGCGGTTGACCTCCGCAACCCCGATATCCTTGGTGCAATTCCACTCTCCTTGGCCCGATGCCCGACGTCCAAAGCGTTCTACCGTCCAATATCCTAACATGATCTCCTCCGGCGCAACGTCAATTCCTCCTGCATCAACTATCTAATCCTGATCGAGTAGACCTGCATCACTCAAAATGCAGTTAAACATCTAAACACAATCAATTAGTTTCATCATCAAAATACGAGATTCAACAATCTCCCCCTTTTTGATGATGACAACTAATTGATGACTACCGGAGTTAACCTTAACTCCCCGGAGTTTAAACAAACTCCCCCTATCAATATGCCATTGATAGAACACTTGGATTATCCCAAATTCAAGCAACATTCATCACATGTTATGAAAAATATTTAAACCATCATGCAAATATATAAAATATTCAATTCAATGCATGAAGTAATCAATATACTTCTCCCCCTATGTCATCAACAAAAAGGAGAAGTAGCTCTAGCTATTTTAAAAGATATTCAAGTTTTTGTAACGTGAAGCTAGATTTTCATCACAACACATAAGCACAAAAGCATAGTAAGATTCTTTAGTTCAATTATGGCAATTCAACACTTGCTTCTTGTGCAAGATTGCACTTTGCTTTTCTTTGCATGTTCTAACTAGCAAAAGCTTTCTCTCCTTTGTTTTTGTCGAAAGTAGGGAAGAGTACAAGCTAGCCAGCATTTGCCTTGAGCTAGCAATCTTTCTCCCCCTATGTTATTGCCGAAAAGGAGAGGAACCAATGATAAATTATGAATTTGCATCAATCAATATTTCAATCATCGCATGATACATACAAGACAAAAATGCAAAGAAATCATATCATGAAAGACATCAATTGTTAAACATGATATGATAATAGTCTCAAAATTTTCAATTTACGGTACATGTGATACATTGCGATACGAAAAAATTTAATGCGATGCTTTTAAGGATATCAACCTATTTTTGATACAAAGCATGGCAAGAGCAATTATATTGCAAGTTTTCTAAGTTTTACAATTTTTGCTTCTTTTGAGATAGCAATTCTTTGCTTATTGAGATAGGCAAGATAGTGATGTTCAAGAAGACAACTTTTGCTTCTTGAAATAAGCAAGTTAGCAATCTTTGCTACTTAAGATAGGCAAGCTAGCAATCAAGTTTTTGCATCTTCTTGACTTATACAAATTAGCTATCTCCCCCTTTGTCATTGTCAAAAAGAAGGGAAGACCCTTTACATCAATTATGACAAAGGTAAGTATCAATCTTATTTGTGCATCATTATAATTTCAAATTAGAATATGCACATTTTCAAAAACCTTATATTTCATTCATGCATGATATTGAATAAATCGATCAACATTATGAGGATATCATACATGATACTAAAATTTTTAACTATTTATAAACATTTTGATCATGATACCAAACATTCATCATTTAGAGCATTCATGACACAAAACATTAAATCAACATTTATAATACATCATTTTAGCAACAATTCATAGTATTTTAAATCATGATTTACATCATATGCAATACATCACATCATAATTAGAAAGCACAAGTATTGCATGGATCATTGTAAATCATAAATGTTTCATATCATGATGGTATCAACTTGTCAAATTATATCATACCATGCATGATCAAAACTTTTCATTTGTATGCATCAAAATAATATCAAGAGTATTTCATGCATATTATCAAATCATCATTTATAATTACATCAATATTCCAATCATTATTTCAGTCTACACATCATGAGATCAATAAGATAGAGAAAAATATTTTTTTTAAAGAAAAAAAAATATTTTCCTCTTTTTAGTTGTTTCAATTCATATGATTTTATTTCATTTATACCAAATAAAAAATATGTATCATATTTAAAACCGAAAGTGTAAAATTTATTACAATAAAGATCAATAAGGCACTTTCATTTTGATAAAAATCAATAATACGTAAATCACAAGATTCATCATCATATTTTCAAATTGCACAATTTCAAAACTATACCTTTCATTTTTCATGCATGATACAAATAAATCAATCATCATTATGAGCATATTATACATGATATTCAAGCATTCATGATACATTATTTTGGCAACATGATCATAGCTTTTCAAATCATGGTATCTAAATGTTAAAGTTCATTACATCCTATCATGCATGATAATTAACTTCTCATTTGTATTTCATGCATAATTTCATTTCATCATATTAGGAATATCAAGAAGAATTAATTGGGTGATGAGATGAATATTTTCATAAACACAAGCAATTGCATAAAAATCATATCATGAAGGATTAGAATATGTGTATACCAAAATGCATGATTTCTATTTGAAGAACCTCCTCATAAATAATCAAAAGAAAATCTTAGGAGATTGATTAAAGAAAAATCTTGATTCATTATAAAATTTCATATATCAAATATCGAGAAATCAAGATAATGATTCATAAAAAATATCACAAGTAATATTCAAGAAAAAATTCATCATTCATTTTCAATTCATTCAATTTGTCAAATCAACATTTCTTGGGTATGCATGATATCAAAACATGGTTTCAAATCTTCAACATGTAATATGTATAAATTTAAAAATCGAAGGGAGAAGGGAAAGAATTCAAAGGTACAAAGATTTCAACCATCTCATAAACAAATGAATGATCAATTCATGAATCCAAAATTCCATGAATCATTTCGACAAATTTCCTTTTAAATAATCAAAATGATCGTCAAAGGAAATCTCATGTTATTCCAAGAAATCAAGATCATGATTTTGATAAAACTCATTTCAAATTTAAATCATCAAAATCATTTTTAAGGTTCACAAAATTCATAACATAAATAGATTCATGATTTCATTGATAATATATTTTTCCCTTTTTTAAGTGTTTCATTTTAAGTGACTGATTTCATGTTAGCATGCTTTTTCATTTATGTCAAATAAAAACATACATCAACGTTTAGGATCGAAAAATGAATTTCGTCATAAAACCATCAAGACCAATAAATCACAAAAATCATCATGTATAACTTTAAAATTTTATGCATAAAATCGTTATATCATGGTATCAAAACTTTAATATTTTCATTACAACATTAAGCAAGGTTTCATTGAACATAATTTTGAATGATTCTTATAGATACCTAAAACTTCTTTAGTTTTAATTTATATGATTGATTTTATAATAGCATGCTCAAATTTTTGTTCTTATGTCAAAACCATACATCATGTTTGAAAAACAAAGATAATGTACATAAAAATATCAAGCCTTTCATACAAAAGCCATGCATCTTCATTGAAAAGCAATATGAAAATCATCAAAATACACATTCTTGCTTCTCAAGCACATATATAAGATTAATCTCACTAGGTTTACAATCATTAGATTTATATCTAACTTTTTATTCCATTAACAAAAAACATGCAATTTTCAAGAAAAATAATTATTCAAAAAAAGAAAATGCATCATGGAAAACATCAAGTAATTTCAAAATAAATTAAGGGAGTTGAGTTACTTACCTTGTAGTCGAAGCTCGTCAAAGCCCAATTCGCTGTTTCACCTTTAGAAGTTCTTGATTCATCCTTGGTTGCCTTCCTCTTCTTTGGCCTCTTCCTCCATTCAAGTTCATTGTTTATTTTAGATTTTTGTTTAATGAACTTATTAAGATTTAGTGTTCGAAGTTCAAGTTCATCATTGTCCTCATCACTTGAGTCATCGCTCAAGTGGTATTCATTTGTCCGGAGTTCCAAATCCTTCCTATTCTTTGGAAGGTGGTTCAAGTGCTCATCGGGTTCAAAATGTTCCAAAAGTGTCATTTCATAGGTCATTAGTGACCCGATTAATTCTTCTAATGGAAAATCATTTAAATTTTTTGTCTCTTGTATTGCGGTTATTTTAGGATCCCACCTTTTTGGAAGGGATCTTAAGATCTTACTTACGAGATCAAAATTCGAAAAAGATTTACCAAGAACTCTTAGATTATTGACGACATCCGTGAAACGGGTGTACATGTCGCCTATAGTCTCGCTTGGTTGCATTCGAAAAAGCTCAAAATCATGCAATAAAATGTTAACTTTCGAGTCTTTGACTCTACTAGTTCCCTCGTGTGTGATTTTAAGTGTTCGCCAAATATCAAAAGCTGTTTCGCATATAGAAATCCGATTGAACTCATTTTTGTCCAAAGCGCAAAATAAGGCATTCATAGCCTTTGCGTTTAAAGAAAAATACTTCTTCTCCAAATCCGACCATTTGTTCATCGGTTTAGAGGGAAGTTGAAAACCGTTTTCAACAATATTCCATAAATCCAAATTCATAGAAATCAAGAAAATTCTCATTCGAGTTTTCCAATAAGTGTAGTCCAATCCGTTAAACAACGGTGGATGAAAAACCGAAAAGCCCTCTTGAAAGCCATGAAGAGCCATTTCTCTCAAGTGTAAATCCGAAATGAGAAATACCGGGCTCTAATACCAATTGTTAGGATCGGAGCGGCACTAAGAGGGGGGGGTGAATTAGTGCAGCGGTAAAAACTATATCGATTTCTGAAATTTCTTTGTATGTTGAAAACCGATTCCGGAAATATGGTTAGATTGAAAGCGTAGGGAAAAGTATTGAAGGCAGTAAGCTATTGAAGGGGTTTGCAGTAAGGTAATAGCAGGAAGTAAATGCAAACCAGAGAAGACGGTAGTTTATAGTGGTTCGGTCAATCGTGACCTACATCCACCCCTCCGATTCCTCTTCCGTCGAGGCCACCGGCATCCACTAACGATCTTCCTTTACTAGGCGAAGATCAACCTCCTTCTTACACCCCTCTTACAACCTCTTACAAGTGGTTCACCCTTTTACAAAGATTTCAATGAAAAGAAAGGAGGTGAACACTCAAGCTATTGAAAACAAGACTTTTCCTAAAGATTTTCTCAACTTCTTGCTTCTCAAAAGGTTGTTATCTCTGCTGAGAATTGAGGGGTATTTATAGGCCTCAAGAGGATTCAAATTTGGGCTCCAAAATTTGAATTCTCTTCGGTTCCCAAAGCTAGTGGTGCCACCGCCTGTCAGTGGCGGTGCCACTGCCTGTCAGTGGCAGTGCCACCGCCTGTCAGTTGTGACACTGACAGTGTACTGGGCGGTGCCACTGCCTGGCTCTCGGGTGCTGGGCGGTGCCACCGCCTACACTATTTCAGCTCACTAGTTGGGCTCCAAACTTGGCCCAAACTAGTCCGAACTTGGGCCCAATTGGCCCCTACTTGGGTTATAAGATTAACACCTAATTCTAACCCTAATTAATATGCTAACTACGAATTTAAAGACATTTCCTAAGCTATTACAAAGTCCACAAGTCAAGACTTCTTCCGGCGAACTTCCGATGATCTTCCGAGAAACTCTCGGAAACCATTCTGCGGACTCCCGGCAAGCTCCTAGACTTCACGATTTGATCTTGGCGAGTTCCGACGATCTTCTTCGGCAAGCTACGATCTTTCTCGGTGAGCTCCGTGAACTTTCGACGAACCTTTCGGCGAGCTTCCGAAAACCCTTCGGCAAGCTCCCTACTCATTCTCGGCTAGTTCCGACAGCATTCCCGACGAACCTTCGGACTTCCGTCGAACTCTCGAACTCCCAACGAATCCTTCGCGCTTGACTCCGGCACTTTGTTTCGCTTTATGTCTTCATCGTTATCGTAGTTAATCCTGCACACACAAGCCAAAACTCTACTCCGATCTAGACAATTATTACAACGCAAATTGACATTCTGTTGCCCGGCACATCATTGGTTGGTGCTTCGTCCGATTCTTCAGCGCATCGTCCACTCTTACGGCTTGTTGCCCAATCGGCGGTTGACCTCCGCAACCCCGATATCCTTGGTGCAATTCCGCTCTCCTTGGCCCGATGCCCGACGTTCGAAACGTTCTACCATCCAATATCCTAACGTGATCTCCTCCGGCGCAACGTCAATTCCTCCTGCATCAACTGTCTAATCCTGATCGAGTAGACCTGCATCACTAAAAATGCAGTTAAACATCTAAACACAATCAATTAGTTTTATCATCAAAATCCAAGATTCAACAATCTTAACATCACAGATTTGGAGGCATATACTATGGCATCTGAGGAGGCATACAATGCTAAATTCGAAGCCTTTGATGCGCAAATAGAGGATAAGATTCGGACTCTTTTTACCGAATTTAGTTTGGGCCGACCACCAAGCCCGAAGAAATCACATCAAGAAGAGAGATCTGATACCATGTATTAGAACTCTTGCAGATTCTAAGCTTGCAGTTGATCTCTTTAGGGGATTGGCCTCCTTGGAACTATATAGGGGTTCCTTCCTCCAAGTTGCTGCTCAAAGGCTGCAGAAAAGATTCATCTATTGCTTATAAAAAGAGGATGAATATATGGCTATTTATAGGAATTCTAAACCCTAACTCCTAATAGGACTCATACTCAAGACTCCTACTTTTAACCAACTCTTAATAGGACTCCTACTCAAGACTCCTATTCCTTTACAACTCCTAATTCTTCTCTAAGAAATAACCTCGAAACCCTAGCCGACCTCTTAACCTCTTTAATAGGGGTCGGCTTAGGTAGGTTTTACATGAATGTCCCTCTCAATTAGGACTCGCCTAGCTAGAGTCCTAACACACTTCCCGAAGTCTATACTCGTAATAACTTTCTCGTAGGTCTAAGTATCAATATCCTCAACATCCTCTCCTCTAATATGTCTCATATATCTCTCAAGAGGATAGGATACTCTATCGGACCTACTTAAAGTTGAAACTTGTGCTCTAAGAATCTAAACAGACTTGGGCTGTGGAGTGGTGCTTAAGCTAGGTTCTGTAGCCTCGCTCAACTCTATTATACTTCCACTATCTCCATAAAGAATGTGTTCCTTCTCAAGGAATACCGCTCTCTTGGCTACAAAGACCTTTTGGTCCTCGGAATGATAGAAATAATATCCACAAGTTTCCTTGAGGTATCCTATGAACTTGCACCGCTTCGCCCTCAATTCCAACTTATAGGGGTTGTGTCTTTTAACATAGGTAGGGCAGCCCCAAATTTTAACAACCTTAAGATCGGGCTTCTTCCCTTTCCATATCTCATATGGTGTAGACACTACCGACTTAGTTGGAACTCTGTTCAGAAGGTAAGTTATGTTCTCTAGGGCGTATCCCCAGAATGAGATGGGTAGGTCGGCAAAGCTCATCATGAACCGCACCATATCCAACAGTGTATGATTTCTCCTTTTAGATGCACCATTGAGCTAATGTATATAAAGAGGTGTCTATTGTGATAGAATCATATGGTCCTTGAGGAACTAGGTGAACTCTGTACTCAAGTACTCACCTCTTCGATATGATCGAAGAGTTTTGATATTCTTTTCGGTCTAGTTCTCTACTTCATTCTTTTACTTTTTAAATTTTTCAAAAGCCTCGGACTTGTACTTCATGAAAAATCATTAGTAAAAGTAATAAAGTATGAGTAACCACCTATGGCATGAGTTGACATGGGTCCACATACATCACTATGTATGAGTTCTAATAGCTCAGCGGTTCTCTCTCCAATTCTATTAAAAGAAGAGTTGGTCAGTTTTCCATGAAGGTAAGGCTTGCAAGTTGCATATGACTCATAGTCGAATGGATTTAAATATTTATCCTTTAGCAACTTTTAAATCCTTCCCTCATGGATGTGACCTAGCCTATAATGCCACAAGTATGCACTATTCACCTTATCTTATTTCCTCTTGAACACACTTACATTCATGATATGTGGAGTAGTGTCTAGCATAAACAAACCATTATGCAATGTTTCTTTCATGATGATCTCATCATCTAATAATATTGAACAATAATTGTTCTGAAAAACTAATTTATATCCACTATCCGTCAAACATGAAATGAAAATAATATTTTTGATAATAAAAGAAATAAAATAGCATGCATCCAATGCAATAATAGCTCCACCAAGCAGATGTAGGGTGATCTCGCTAATAGCTACTACAACAACTTTTGCTCCATTGCCCATCTTGATGTCCATCTCGCATCTCACTAATCTCCTAGGTTTTGTCAGAACTTGCAACGAATTGCTAATATGATAAGCACTACCGGTATCCAATACCCATGTGTTATCATAAGAGTCTGATAAATGGAGACTGATTATGAATGTACCTAAAGCTTCTCCAAGCTTATATTTCGCCCTCTCTGCAAGGTACTCTTTGCAGTTCCTCTTCTAGTGCCCATCTTTGCCGTAGTGAAAGCACTGGCCTTTGTCCTTTTTTGAGTCACATTTAGCAACTTTTGCTTTACTTGGTCTACCCTTACCATTGCCCTTCTTAAGGGACTTTTCTATCTTCTTTTTCTTTTTGGTTTCACTAGTATAGAAAATTGGCATCTCTTTCTTAATAATGATCTCTGCCTCTCTCAACATATTGAGGAGCTTAGGGAGAGTCACCTCAAGCTTATTCATATTAAAATTCATTATCCTTTAGGACTATTCTTAGACCTGTGAGTTTCTCTATCCACTCAATCATCTTTAGAACATAATTCTGAATCGGTATCCCCTAAGTCATCTTAGCGTGAAAAAAGCTCTTGGATATCTCATATCGTTGAGTTCTTCCCTGTTCCTCAAATAGTTTGCGGACATGTAGGAGAATGGATATGACATCTATTTTTTCATGTTGTCTTTGTAACTCAAGCCATGGAGCCTAACATGTAACACTGAGCAAGTGTGGAGTCATCTATATACTTCACATAGCGAGCAATCTCATCCTCGCTTGCCCCTTTCTCGGGCGTAGGCATCACTATATCAAAGACATATATGATTTTTTCCACCGTGAGAACAATTCTCAAGTTATGGAGTCAATCCATATAATTCAAACCAATGAGGCGATTGACATCAAGCATACCATGTAAGAGATTTAAAATTGACATTTTATGAAAATAAAGATATAGTAGAAATAAATAACATGTAAATTTTACAGAAAAATAAATAATATATGGACTTCTATCTTAATGTACTCTCACTATTTTTCTTGTGAGTCACGCGATACCCTCAACACGTGAAATGGAAGTCTTCGACAGACTTTTAGTAGGGATTGGGATTCAATCAGCATCTTAGTGTAACCTCGAGGGACTCGATCAGTCACACTAAGCCCAAAATATAGGCAACTCTTGCCGATCACAACTTCTTGTGATTCCCGTCCTGTTCAGCCTCTGAACCACCATAGTCTTAAGGGATTCTACCAACCTTGATATTCGATTAAGTCAACACCATCATTACAAGATGAGTTTAATTTAATAATATACCATCGAGGGACTTGACTAAGCATACAATGTCCTCAAGTCACTAGTGACATCTCTATGTCGTAGGCAAGATAACAAATCGCAATATAAGTGAGCCTCGAGGGGCTTGACTAACTCAACTTACATCGAGAATCAGTCCCTATTTATAACGATAAAAGGCCACGTGGGTCAATCTAATTGCCTCATATTTATCGACTTAACATTATCGAGAAAGAGGATTTTGATTTGGTCTCCTAATATGACATGTCACAAACATATATATTTAATATATATCTATATCGCATGCAAATATATATACATATCTAGTAGGTGTATAAGCAATCATACATTATATGAGCAATCACACCAGATGATCATGGACCACAGCCTAATATGATCAGGCCCGAGCCAATGGGCATAATTACTCACATCAAGATCTATGTATACAGTGATACATCTCTATACCCTGTGATCGTCCATCTCGTCCTTGTCGGTTTTATCGACATCTCGATGCATCTCCATGCATCATGATCGTCCGTCTCGACCTCGTGGGTCCCATTATCACTTCCACCCTTCGCTGCGCCTCCTCGTATAATTACAACTAAATCATAGGCATATAGGCCTAATAATAAACGAGAAATAAAGTGGTGTCTCACAAGCCCCAATAGTAATAATAATCACAAATACATATATCACACGGCCCATGATTATCCATTCATACATCACATGTAAATATCATTATATAGGACTACTAGATGATAATATTAATTAAATAAATAAATATTTTAATTAATTAATATTTTTGAAATTAGAGGCATGTACGAATTTTTTTGAATTATGAAGGGTATTTTCATAATTTGGATAAAAGGACAAAATTTAGAATTTTTAAAATTTTAAGGGGCAAAACTATCTTTTGCTAAATAAAACCCTAACCCTCTTTCCTTGCTACTACATTGTGGTCGCCGCCACCTTGCCGACAATGGCCACTGTGCTAGGGGAGGGGGCGTCGACACTATGGGCGGGCACCTCTATAGGCACCGCCACCCCTGCGAGGGCCTCTACCCCAACTGCGTCTCTACTTGAGGGCGCAGGCGCCAATGCCCCAGCGAGCGCAGCACTTGTAGGCGTCGTTGCCCCCACGACTACTTGCTTGCGGCCCGTAAGTTGTTGGCTGCAAGCAACCGACTGCTGCCCGCCGGCCACCTGCACGTAGGTGGCTAGGCCTCGACCAAGGCTACAAGAAGCCATTGGCCAACCTACGAGGGCAACAACAGTTGCTACCCCCTTCACCTTTTGCGTCAACGATTTTGACAACAAAGGTCTTCCTAAAACATAACACGCGCAGTTTAAACCCAATCTTTTACACGAACAACCTGGCTCTAATGTCATAATTGGGAAATCTAAGAGTGACATCACATGCTCAACGGAAGAATAGAAAACAAAAATCCCTAAATTTCCCATAAATTGTGTTCGATGTCGTGCGAAGATTAGTGCGCAAAATTGAAAAGTATGTACATTAAAGATTATATTTTAGCTAGAGAGATCATATATTCCTGAATTCCTACAAATCTGTAGGAGAGGATGAAGGAGGTCAAGCATCATCCTCTCTACCGGTGATTCACACAATAGAGCTGCGATGATGCTCCTCAAATTTATAGGTCTACTATCTGAGGAGAAGGGGAGAGGATAATAGGAGATGACAACCAAGAGAAGCTCTAGCCTATGAACCTTTGATTTTCTCCTATTTATAGAGGTCCCCTATCAACTTAACCCTAATGAATCCCGTTAGGATCAAGTTGGCACTAAGAGAGAAGAGGTGAATTAGTGCTAATAAAAATATTATATCAAATTAAAATTTCATTTCAATTTAAACTCGTATTGAAAATGTGTTAATTATAAAGAATGTGTGAAGAGAAGTAAGCAGCTAAGTTAATAAGAAAAAGTAAAATAGGAATGACAAAGTAGAGATCACACCGGATTTATAGTGATTTGGTCATCATGACCTACATCAACTTCCGATTCATCTTTATTGAGGCCACCGACATCCACTAATGGTCTTTCTTCAATAGGCAAAGACCAACCACATTCCTACAACACTTTCTCATTTTTCGAGTTTAGAGACAATCCTTACAAACCTCACACCTCTCTTAGAATGATCACAAATCTAAAGAAAGAGGAGGACACTTAGCACTTTTACAATACTTTTACACCTCACCACTTCAAAATTTTGTTCGCACTTTTCTTACTCTTTTATGCAGGAAAGAGTGGTGTATTTATAGGCTTCAATGACTTTAAAAATAAAGCTAAAAAGTGTCTTATTCTAGGTTTTCGGGGTACTAGTGGTACCACCGATAGTATTGGGCAGTACCACCGCTTGACACTCTAACATTAGGCAGTACCACCACCCAGTCTAGCAGTACTACCACCTGATAAAGCCTCGAAGATTGGGCTCTGGTGGTACCACCGCTTGATAGGGCGGTACCACCACATGGCAACATTAACTACCGACGGTACCGCTGCCAAGATCACTTAGGAGGTTGAGCCTTAAGTGGTTTCACTGCCCACCCTAGGTGGTGCCACCACTTGGCATAGCTTCAAGTGGCCGAGTAGGCCATCCATCCGGCCCATCTTAGCCCTATTTTGGGCCCAATTGGCCTCTAATTGAGTTAGTATGATTTCTCTCAAACCTAACTCAAATTAAGACCTAACTACATCAATTAAGGCTAAAATAATTACAATCAAGCAATCTAGTTGTCTAGCACATCAATTGTTCATCTAAACTCCCGATGAAACTTTCGGCGCACTTTTAGTGAACTCCCGACGAGCTTTCGACGAACTTTCGGCACATCATTCATATATTCGACGCATCGTCCAATCCTCTGGCATGTTGACTCCTGCAACATTCGTTCTCGATGCATACGTCGATTCTTCTGACCCGATGTCCGATCTTTGACTTCAGCCCAATGTTCAATTCTTCCGTAATTGTTTTGCCTTTTTTTTATGTAGTTAGTCTTGCATCACTTATCTTAACACATGGATTAGATCATTAATTTATCAATTGATTTCATCATCAAAATCTAAGATTCAACAGATCCTGCCCTATTGGTGTACTAAATCTCCATTCAACTACCCAAGCCTCTTATTTTAGTGGATCTCTATCCAATAATCTCTCATTGGCTCTTATTGGATCTCATCCATATGATCCAATAATTCATGGGCTTATTGGATATCCAATAAGATAGGGGCTCCGACGGATATCTCATATATGAATCTTTACTCATTGTAATGCCTACCATATGTGTGTGACCCTCTAGGCCCAATATCGAGCTGACCATGAGTCATACCTGTCAGAACTCCTTCTAGCTTAGTGAATTATTATCTTCATAATAATTCACTCGATTCATTGACTACGGACGTACTATGCCACTACGACATAGTCCCCAGACAATACAAGGGAATCCAATCCAATATAAGGGAATCGTGTACCTATAGTCTCTCATCCATCTAAAATCCTAGAGACTATATACCGGGTATGGTGCTGTCAGACCTATACGGTTTCTACTCGAGTCTCGTTATAATCGGATTCTCTCGGAGAACTATTTCTCTCTCAATCTGAATGACCCTAACTAAGGATTTGTCTGAGCAAGAATACATGAGATATTCCTCTCATGACACCGAGAGTAAATGATCCTCTATCGATACTCAATAGTCCTCATAAAGTTAGCTGCCACTTCCGATGACTGGCTATGCTAGATCTAAAATTTCTAAACTTACAAGTCTGATATCAAAGAGTAAAGTACTCATACAGGACATTATTAATGTCTCAATTCTAAGGACCAGATACACCATTGGGACAATTGAATTGTTGTCTGATAATAAGGTATTATTAACCATCCAGCATTCCGTGAGTGAATCAATCAATGAACTCATACTCCAATGAGCACCTACATTGTAGCCCTAGTATTCCCACACGAGCAGATATGAGACTAGTCGCCTCCATCATATACGGGTATACAGTATACCAGTATGTCCGGTTATCTCGATGTCCCTCTCGAGTAACCTATGACCGAGATTATTTATGGTTTGTGTTTAAAGGTGAATCAGTCTCATTATTGTGATCTCATCACGTTCTGATTCCGATTGAACAGATTCATGGATATCACAATATATTCAGGCAATAAGCAATATAAAGTGATAAAATGTCAAATAATAATAATAAGTAAAAAGATTATGTATTAAGTCACACATGTCATCACTCACGTGATTGGCTTGTAGGGCACCTAGGACTAGTAGATACGTGCGCCTCTACGGGGGGGGAAGAGAAAAAATGATATAGAATATTTTGATACCACCCAATTAATAGTCATCTCAAGTCACATATGGCACCACTCCGGTCAAAGTAGTGCATACATCTCAAAGAAATATGAAATGACACAAATCGATCTAAGAATGATTGCATCTTGAAGCAACGTAGCCAAACTCAGAAGCGATGCCACACGGCTCCGAAGCGGCACACTGCAAATCCACGCCGTTCAGAATCAAGTAATGCTTGCTAGCAATGATACAACCCCGCAAGGCATGGGGTCGGAAGTGTGGCCCCGGAATAGATAAACAGCCCATTGGAAATTTCAACGGACGCTAACAAGCATAGGGAAAGTTGACTCTCTATGAAAGGTATAAAAACCACCCCTAGGTAGATACCGCGAGATAGGATTCACTATCCACAACAACTGACTTAAGCTACGGAGGGGTCAAGCCAGAATTCCCCCCTCCGATGTTAACCTATCGTATAGAGACTTAAGACCAGAAGCCCCTTGCAAATTCGTCGAAGAACACCCTAAGAGATGGCAACCATTGCTCTTCGCCCCTTCTTCGTGAAGCTTTTCTTCTAAGTAACCACACGGACGACCTTATACAATCGGGACCGAACCAAGCCGCGCCCCTTCCCGAGTCACGGCATAAAGAATCACGTCACAGCTCGAGTAAAAAACTATATTTAAAGACTCTCTTAGGTCGACTTCCTACTTCTACTCAGGTGCATAGTTTTCTCGATAAACAATTTGATCCTTGTTATATATACCACCATCCCTTTGATTTCACGAAACGCATCTTCTTCGAATGTTCCCATGCTTCCTCCCATTGGCCTTTCCTTCGAGATAAGTTGAATGACTATTTCACCGGCTTGGTTGATTGGCCCGATGGTTCTGGGCTTCAGAGTAACTATTTCCCCCGCTTGGTTGATTGACCCGATAGTTCTGGGCTTCAGGAGAGGCAATCCCCTTATTGCTATATTTCTTTTTCTTTGGCAATAGTGGCTTGACAGAAACAATTAATTGTTTCACAATTTTGGGGTTCAATCGTTCTCCATCGAGTCTACAGCCTTAGCTATGCTGAACCATAAAAATCAACTTTCCCTTTCATCCACAACCCTATCCAATCAAGATTTTGATTTTATAATATATGTTTTACTTTGATCGCTCGTTTACTCCAGATTCTATTTTCCGTTGCAGGTCGGGACTCGGTTTCTCACCCTGAGACAAGATAGGTATCATAGTTATCGCAAGCTACACACCAGACAAAATTCACTCCCCTATTCACTCTGAAGCTATAGCCATGTCAAGCAATTAGGCCTCAACAATTTATAGGTTCACTTCAACTCACAATAACTCATTAACTACATGGCATTAACACCATCATCACAAATTGCCCTTGTGTTGCTTCTTTAACCAAAGTCCGATGAACAATCACATCATAACCACAAACTTATTTTTTGTTCAAAAATTTTTGTGGAGTTACACTATTAAGAAACATCCTTCTTTTTCTTCAAAAAGTTTTGTTCTCTAATCTAATGGATCCTCCAATAGTATTCAAATCCAGATGAAGTTATGATCATTTGTTAGTGAGAAAAACATATTGATTTTTATAGGATTTTCAATAAATTCTTTGATTTCTTTTGGAAGTAGATGATTATTCATTTGGTTCTCACATTTTAGAATAATTAGGATATTGAGGAAGATCCAAAAAAGTATTTCAAAAATTGATACGATTATATCTCTATTCCATTTGAAGAATGGAAGGATGCAAATAATCGATTTTTCATTTGGTTATTGAACTTCTGTTTAATCTAAAACTCAAAATTTTAAAACCAATACATTAGCTACCTACGTGATGGGAAAATACTGATATTAACCTCAACATGATAGTTGGCCTACCAGCTCACCGTCACTCGGACATTGACATGGGCAAAGAAATGCCCACATCCTCTTTCCCAATGGCAAACAACAAGGTAGCAACCTTTTGCACCCGCCAAACCCCTAGTTTTAGGGTACAGGCCAATCATCATAGAGCAATAACTCTCTAGCGACAAGGCTTATCTGCTTCTTTCCTAGTCGATCACCTTCCGTTTAGTCTGGGTGACCGTCAGCATTGACAAACAATATCACCGTAGTCGTCCTCCACTGATGATGCACGATAAGAGACCATATCGTCTTGCCATATGAGTAAATGAGTCCTAAGAGGACATATGAGCCCATGCCCATTTGGCGTCAATCCCCTCTCGTCGGATGCCCAAGTATAAAAGCTAGTCCCTATGGCTAGAAGGGATGGAGAAGAAAGCTTCTATTGTTCATATCCTCCCCCCCCCCCCCCCCCCCCCAACACCTATGAACTTTACTATAAGAGGGATTGGGTTAGAAACTTCCCTCGACACTAACCGCTTTGTAGGATCATCAATGGAGCCAAAACATGTCTCGGTTCATCTCCGGAACCCTAAGGAGCCCTAATCACTTTGGCCTAACTTGGAATCCACCTTGGACATATAAAGACCACCTCACGATTATTTCAGTTAAACCTTCCCCAATTCCAACTGCCTAACACATCACTATGCGAGCTATCGGGACGAGCTTACACCATTGGAACATAATCAAGTTGTGTCAACCCCCGGTCAATGATATCAAGGTAATAATACTATTCTATTTCATAGACTTACACTCTTAAAACTCAAATATTTACCCGATGCACTAGCTACCTAGATTGATGCTAGATTTCTTCTTTTTTTTTTTGCCTCTTTCGACATCTCTATTATTAATATCGAATGAATAATTTTTTTTAAAAAAATACTTGACAAGCATGAAATAATATAACCTAGAATACTTAAATTTAGCTTTATAATTGTATGCACAAGATATTTTATAGATGATTTCAAGTATTTCCAGACATTAATTGTGGGTCTAAACTAGAGTTCTATAATTTTTCTCACGTAAATAATTGAGGTCTTGGTCAGGGTTGAAATATAACAATCGATCATGTCACGATATGGTATAGCTTCATAACATAATTATAATTCTATCCATTACTTACCATGCCCAATAATAAATAGACTTTGATAATATCGATCTGATACCAAATTATTTAAGCTAAAGATTACAATAATACATATGTAGTTTTGTTATGTACCTTTATGTCGTGGTCGAGAAGTTGATACGATTTGGTTTTATCCCGAAAGTATAAGATCGTCGAAATGATTTATCGAGGGAAGAAAAGGATAAGTGAAGTAAGATTAGACTTAGAAGGTCGGCTTTCAGGATTGCGATCGAACCTTTAAGGGCATCCCAAGTTGGAGCCAAGGTGTGTTTGGTCTACGTCGAGATCTTGCACAATAAACTAATATTAGGAAAAGTTTCTAACTTAGCGCCTTCTGATGGTTAAGTTAGTGAGTATAGATATATTATTTTCAATCCCTTCTCTCAAAATAGATACATGCAGAGACGATCAAGGGGTATAATGATTGATAATGACCGTCAATACCTACCGTGGTGCTATGGCGTTGGTGTTCGATCCGTACGCCCCTTGGTGTATGGGTCGAACCGTGTGAGCTCTTGAGGCATGCTCCTGACCCATACAATCCCATGCGATATGGAATCAGGCGGAGGCGCATTGCGTCAAACAGATATCAGATTATGTCCACATCAGCTCCACGATGACTGTACCTCTAGATGGTGCGGAAATATTTCCTATCAAGTTCTTACGGAACAATTCAAGTGCTTCCGAGTAAGAAACCTATCATCAATAAATTTTTGTCTCGTATGAGGGCAGAAGACGTACTCTGATTTGGACGCGAAGGCATTCCGGGTAGTCAACATCAATTCTGATGAGTTGAACTTGTGTTGACTGGCCATTCCGAAGACTGCGGATACACACACCGACGGACTTCTCCCGCAAACATACCTGTTGGGCCCGAAGTAGCTGTTGTCTGAGAAAGGTACGGGCAGGGTCCTGGAGGGTATGACGTTGGGGAGAAACGTTTGGTGCCCGGAACAAAACGAAGAACGCATGACGTTCGGTTGGGCCCGCATTCCCAAATGTCCAAACGCACGCTTCACGTCCCCGCTTCTTTACCCGACCCGATTCCCTCACCCTTCGAGCCCGAGCCACGGAGCGAATCCGAACCCGAGCCCGAAAAAGATCACGCATCAAGAATCCCGCCGGGGGGCCGGTACCTACACCCCGAAAGTCCAACAGAGACCGCGGTCCACCACCCTCCTGCGCACCTTCTCCCGCAGGAATATGCGCCCGTGGGACCCATCCCTCGTTCCGCCGCATTTACGAGGGGCGGTGCGCTCTGGTGGCGACTTCTCCAGGTGCGCGTACGGCCCGCCAGTAAAAAAAGAGCGGAGATCGAGCGAGCGAGAGGTCCACTGACGCAACCGTATCCGAATCCCACACGTGGCGCGTCCTCACCCGTTCTTTCGAATCCCCCAGCTTTCCACGGGTCCCACTCTCCTTCCCAGGACATCTTTAAATGACCGCCTCTTCCGTGCATCTTCCCGCACGATTACTCCCGCATGCGCAGTCTTTCGGATCGTCCAACTGGATCAAGATCAAATTGAACGGCGAGCAGCAACAGATTACACGTGCGTTTTCCCGCACGGGGAGGGGCGTCACCTATGAATGGCGCTTCGGACCGGTCACCGGTCACCCCTCCCGTGTTCCTTAACCGGTTATCTCGCCCACGGTCGCCACCGACCCACTCGCCCCCCCGTGTGTTCCCCTCCACCGCGGACCACGCTTAAGCACGGCCCCCCTCTTCTCTTCGGTCCCATCCAACCGTCGGTTTGATTACATCGGATGGACGGGATCAGCAGGCGACCAACGTTCGTACGCCGCGAGGTCACTTTAAAGTGGTTTCACGAAATAGTCTCGTGAGTCTTATAATTAGCGTGCAAAGCTTACTTTACGGCCGGATTATATGAAACTAATCGACGAGTTTAATTATTACCACGATGTTTCTCGCATGTAGCTCCGTTCGCAGTGGTGTCGACATGCGCCCGATGGTTTACGTGGGTAAGTTTAGACGGTTGGATGGGGCATGCAATGGATGGAGCTGCGAGGGAGGCGGCGTCGGTTATCGTTCGGTTTACTTCGCGGGTTCGTCAGCTCGCACGCTGGATCGATCGATCTCGCGGTAGGGTGAAAAGAGAGAGGAGGAATCGGATGGCTGGTTGCTATTTCCTCTCTTCATTTGTGGAGAGGAGAGCGCTTCCGTTTCCACTCCTCTTCGTCCTATCGAACGCTACCCCTTCCTGTCGCCTTTGTTCTCCGCTCCTCCGTCCCGTCCTTAGCCTCTTGTGTGATCGCAGGTGCTGGAGTCTGAGGTGGGTCGTCGGCGGGAATGGGAGCTCCGTCGGCGAGCGCTCGGTGATGGCGGAGAAGGGATGTAGTACGTGGGCACCGGGACGCTGCTACGCGGCTCTGCCAGGGCCGTCACTGAAGCGCCATCGTCGTCGCGACGGGGCTTAATGAAGGTCGGATTAGGGTTTCTTCGATCCTGGAACCTGTAGCAATGCTGCGAGTTGTCGTACTTCGGAGTAGTTCATACGGAAGGGTGACATAGTTGGGATTTTGATCGTGGATGTGGAACTCTCGGCTTGATCCTCTGTGTTTCTTGCACTTCCTTTGGAATTTCCGGTTCTTGCATGAAAAATTGCCGAAATGAGACGATTTTTAAGGTTTCGAATCATATCTCTTATGATTTCAATTACACGGAAAGTTTATTATTGATATGTTGCTCTATTTGATGGAGCTTGCTCTTGCCATTTGATGATTTATGCTGCTTCTGATCTGCCTTCTACTATATAGTTTTTAGTATTTGGGCACTATGGGTCTGCATTAATGTGATAGGGTCATTCTGACATCTATTTGGCATTTGTCATTTATTATTCTGCTCTTGTTTTATTCTGGTGATTCGGTCACTCAATCCATGACTTATGTCACAACTAGCATTTGGAACTCCAAACCATTTAGGTTTTGCGTGGCCATGGCGTGAGATCCAGTCTAGTGGTGAATGTTGGAAGTGCCGAGTGTATCTATGGCATCTCTGGAACATTCTTTCTCAGTTTAGGTTTTGTCTTATCGACAGGCAAATGTCCTAGTGCAGCAGTCATAACGATCTCTGCTCTGTTCTTCTTTCTCTTACCGCTTCTCCATTATGCAGCTTCCTAAATGTAAGCAAGTTTTAATTATCGGGTAAGCTGCTATGAAGCATAGGAGAGCAATCTAAAACCTGTGTACTTTTTATAATGTGGCAGAAGCAATGTGGAAAACGAATATGAGAGGAAGAGAACCCGTGGAATCTGGACCTTATCCTGAACGGCCAGGAGAACCAGACTGTGCTTATTACATCAGGACTGGCCTCTGTAGATTCGGGATGACCTGCAAATTTAATCATCCTCAGAATAGGATGTTGGTAATGAGAATGCCTGTGACATTACATCCGTTGAACTCTACAATCTGATGTCAGAATATTGTCCATTCTTCCTTTTCAATCTCTTTTTCTTTTTTCCAAGCATAATATCAATTTTCTAGATAGGCTTGCACTGCAGATTCAGACAAGTGAGTTTGCTTCTGTTTTTCTTTGTTCTGATCAGAAAATCTGTTTTAAGTTGTGTGACTAGGAACTTTTGCTGTTGCTTAGGAGTTGGTTGTTTAAATTTAGGCATACTGTTTGGTTTAGCATACATGGTTTAGTTACCATTTTGAACCTACCATCCTTTGCTATCTGCTGCCCTTTGTAGTAGACATAGTTGCAATGAATTATTTATACATCATAGTTCTCTGTCCTCATTGCTTGAGATTGATTTGGTAAATAAATACATCTTTGGGAAAATTTCATTGACAACTTCAACTTAAGTGCATTCTTGCTTTTTATTTTTATTTTTGTTAGTTTTGACAAAATGGATCAGTTTTTTTTAATCCACCTAGCTCCTGAACTTTGTTGCCTGCTTTTTATTTTTTATTTTTCCACTTTGGAGATCAGACACTTCCCTCTTTGGATGTGTTAGCAGATTTTTGCCTGAATGGAGGTTTACCGAAATAAGAAGAAAAAGGAGTCAGTTAAATGGCAATGTTTCAACAGAAGCTGTTTGATTTCAAGATACTATAAAATAATCAGGACATTTAAGACTTGCTATGCACATCCAATTTGGGTCCAAAGACATGGATGGACCCATTTGCGGGACTAAACACACAGTAAACATGGTTTCTAACATAATTATTCTTTTCTAAGCTATAATGTCCTTGCTAAAATAAGAGTTCAAATATGGGTACTGGGTGCATGGACTTCCATATTCTAATCCTTGCAGCCTCACTAGAAGAAGGCTTCCATCACAAGCTCTATGATTGTGCATGTCATCATCCTAAAAAGTGCTAGAATCCCAGTGTCTGATGGTCATTCATGGACATGTGGTTGCATTACCATTCATGACAATTCAAGTTCCCAACTGAATTGTCTTAATAAAAAATTATAGCATTTTCCTTGTGTTTACATATGAACAGATCAATTATGGGAAAAAGCACATGCTGAGACATATCTAATGAATCACAAAATTTAAGATATAGCATGCTTTGAAATTCTTAATTTTGTTTTCTCTGCTATGTTCTAACTTCTGACAATCTACAACTGCTTATGGATCATATAAATATTCCAAGTCTCTACACAGAGATACATGACAGGATAACTATATTATTTTTGCTGGAAAGATAATGGGCTAAAACTTGATATATGAAAAAAAAAATCAAATTATCTGAGGATGTTAAGCTATGAAATGAGTAAAACTATGGTTACTGAGCATATAGATAAAGTAATTATTCAGTTACTGTCATTCAAAATATTCATCAAAAACTAAGTCTGACGTACCCATTTTTTATGAAAATGTAGAGCATTGCCTGCTGCCATACGGATTTGTACAAATGTCTAAATTCTTATTCATGTTTGTCTTCATACTTATTATTGTTCCTAAGAACAGTAAGTGATGTTTGTATGATAAAGTATTATCTTTAGGGAGCAGAGAACATGCTAATCAAAGTTTAACACTCTTACTTGTCATTCATCTATTGTATTGTGGCTGAATCTGAAATGTTTCAGTAGGTAGCAAAGAAATCTCCGGCTGTTTATGTTTTGATCAAAATGGTAAGATGAAGTCAACCTGCTACAGTTGAACAATTTCAACCTATTTCAGTTATGTTAATATCAACCCAGATTTGTCAGAACTAAGTTTAGCCACACCCGAAATTTGTTATCCATCCTAGTTCTCTGATTAGGCTTTCTCTTATGTACTTCTCCTCCAATTCCTGTCTTTTATCTGGCTCCTGCTTGAGACCTTCAAAGAACTAAATTGAACAATTCTTTGAAAATTTTTCTTGAGGGAAAGCATTTGTTTGAGTTGAATGTAAATTTTCTTTTGAAATATAAATATTTTGTCTTATTTGAGATAGAGCTCAGGATAGCAGAACCAAAATTTTTATCTTCCATTTTGGATCATTTGTTCTGGATCTTGGCAAGCAATGTTTAGTGCAGCATTTTAGTCAGAAGACTCTAAACTTCCATCAAATGCTGCCATCATGGAAATGAAGATAAGGACTAATAGCAAGCTATAGAGTATAGAGAGAAGAAAGAATGTATGTCACTATAACTAATAATGAAATAGTGTCTACTGTCATTCTGCACTTGTTATCATAGTGTGCTGGTATTTTGTGTAGACTCTTCTGCATCCTTTGTTGACTCGGTAAATAATTTACAGTTAATATGCTTGTTCCACTGTCCCTCTTCTTTTTGAACAGGAAATGTGGTCAAGATACTCGTGATTAAGATGTTTAGGTTAATTGGATTATTTGGTGAATATTCATGTACTTAAATCATATTTTCGATTAATAACTTGTCTCTTCTACCATGTTTTTATCAATTTAAAACCACTTTTACATTTTCTTGGATGCCCCTATTTAATAGACTTCCAGTATACTTGACGGCTTGAATTAGGTTTTGTTAAATTTCAGGCTATTGCAGCTGCAAGAATCAGGGGAGGGTATCCTGAAAGAGTCGGCCAGCCTGAATGTCAGGTGACTCTTTGTATCACATTTAGAGTTCTATTTTGTTTTATTCTCTGTGTACTTTAATGCATGTGGCATTAGTGAATTGATAATGCTAAAATTTGATGATTCATACTGAACTGTTATTGGTAACATTACCTAGTGCCTTTGTTATATAATTTTTTTTTATCCTTCTTGTTTTGTTGTCTTCTGTGATACAACTTTTTTGCTCGAGCAGTTATTAGGCTTGTATTGTAAACTTCTTTCATTTTCTTATTGGACGAAGTTGATGGATTAATGGTTCAATCTTTTCTTCCAAAAAAAAAAACACAAAAGAAAACATTATTTGTTTTTATCTCTTTGTTTCTTTCTACTGTATAAATAAAAAGTCAACTTCACTTGCTTTTGTTGTGCCATTATTAGCTATGGCCTTATGTCTTTGTAACACTCATTTTACTCTTTTTCAGTACTACTTGAAGACAGGGACGTGCAAGTTTGGATCTACATGCAAGTTTCACCACCCTAAGGAGAAGGCTGGAATTGCAAAACAAGCTCAATTAAATATTTTAGGCTATCCACTACGTCCGGTTTGTGCTTGCTCTGGTCTTTCTGTTTCTTTTTCTGGTATTGTTGGATTTGTCATTGCCAAGTGGTAGAGCTGATTAAATAACTAAATATACCAGTTTTTTGCTCCTTTTTCCCTGTTCAGCTCTCTGAATTTTGTTAGTTAATTGGACATTGCATGATAGTTTATGATTTTGAATTGTAGAATGAGCAGGAATGTGCATATTATATAAGAACTGGAGAGTGTAAGTTCGGAAGTACATGTAAATATCACCATCCACAGCCATCTAATGCAATACTAGCTCTACGTGGTTCTCCTATTTATCCATCTGCGCATTCGCCAACAACCCCCGGTCAGCAGTCTTATCCTACTGGGATGACAAACTGGACCTTACCAAGATCTTCATTTATTTCAAGCCCTCGTTGGCAAGCTTCTTCAAGTTATGCTCAGTTAATTCTTCCTCAGGGTGTGGTCCAAGTTCCTGGTTGGACTTCTTACTCTGTAAGTTGTCTCAGATTTCTTTCTTATTTCTATTGACTTTGAGTGTCAATGCTTAAGAATAAGAATTGTGAGATTTTATCCTGATTATCTAGAATGTACTTCTAACTTTTAAGCACTATAGTGCATGCATTTTATTATGATGTTGATGTTCGATATCCAAATTTATCATGGCTATAAAGTAAATTAGAAATGATAATGTATTTGAATGAACAACACAGAAAAACTTAATTGAACAGCGTCAACTCTTTATTTGCATGAACTATATGCATTTCACAGAAGATTTTTAGGCATCAATTTGTCATGTCATTCTTGTGCTAACTAGTATCAATTTGTGGGTTTCCTTTTACTGGAGTCTTGTTTTTAAAGCAATGAATAAGAAATGTTTGACCAAGAAGAGCTGTCCGCCAATATATTAGCTACAAGTAGTGGCATCTCAGGTCAGATTTGGATGATGTACCAGTTCTAATTCAAACTGCCATGTGGTCGTGTGATAGCCATGCCATCAGCATGGAGAAAAAAACCAAAAGGAAGTCCAAATACTTATTCGTTTACTTGCCATCACACACACAAAACAAAAAGAAAGCCACTTTCCTAATCCAGGACTTCCAGCTGCTAGAAGATTTGTCGACATGATAAGAGGGGGATGCTCCTCTTGTGGGTGCCACTCCTAGGCTTGAGTGCTCTTCCAATCCGTTCATTTAGGGCTTGAGCCTCAAAGAGCTATGGTTGATAAACCAATATGTCAGTTTGATCCTTAATTTGATCCATGCATATTGAAGAAGTGTTGTTTGACAGAGACCACTGAAATTTACTGTTCCAACCAAAACCTCTAGTTTGTAGGTAACTCCATCTGAAAAGTCTAATCACTGGTATCAACTTAGACCGGCATGTGCCACCTGTAGCTTGAGGCATTACTTGATTAGTAAAACCCTAGAAATTACATAAATGTGAATTTATATAGAAGGTTATGGATGAGAGGAAATATTATAGATTCAATCATTTTGTTCATTTTGATGTTGTTATTATTTGTTTATCTTTTGGATATACTTGTCATCTGTTTTTTATAATTCAAGTTATCTTTTGTGGGTCTGAAGGTGAGAATTTCAACCTCTTCAAACTGAAGTTATCACTCTTTTGATACATCTACTGCATTTGACACTATATCTTTGGTTCTCTATACTCTGTTTTCCTAGAGTCAAGCAATCAAGTTGTGAAAATATATTCTACTACTCTAATACGAGGTACAAGGAATTCATGATGATAGAAAACAGTTTCTCTAATATATTTCACAAATTTTAGTTCTGACTACTTTGGGATGTCACTGTTGTTATGTGTGTTATTGCAGAATGTCAAACCTCCTTGCCAATCATACTCATATATATTAGATATTCTTTTCTGTCACATTGTGTATGAGAGTGGTATATTAGGCTGTCAGCACTTTACCATGATCATCTTTGTATCATGCAGGGGCAGCTGGGTTCATCTCCAGGAAGTCAGCAAACAGCAGGGGTTGCTCAGTTTTATAGTCCCTCACAACAAGGTGAGACAAATATTGGAGCTCAAGGGAAATTTTCTTCTTATCGACCAGGTTCTGTTTCTATGGGACTGTATGCAGTTCCCAGAGAGAACATATTTCCTGAGAGACCTGGCCAACCTGAATGTCAGTTCTACATGAAGACCGGAGATTGTAAGTTTGGTGCTGTTTGCAGGTTCCATCATCCTAGGGAGAGACTAATTCCTACTCCTAATTGTGTGTTAAGTCCATTGGGTCTTCCATTACGTCCAGTAAGTTATTCACCCGATCTGTTTTTTCTCTCTTCTTTTTGATCAACAGTTCATTCATGTTTAGGGTCAGTTTTGCACTTTACTCAGATATGATTTGCACAATAAATAATACACAAATATTTTCCTTCTAGTCCCTGGTTACCTTGGTCACTAATGCAGTTCTTGGATTTTAGTGCTACTTTTATATATGAAGAATATATGAAGACTTTGGGGTCTTCAATATGAATGCAAAACCTTGCACATCATCTTATTCCTCTATTTTTTACGAACCTGCTAACATGTTAAATGTCCTTTGCAACTTTAACAGGGAGAACCCTTGTGTGTTTTTTATTCTCGATATGGTATCTGCAAATTTGGCCCAAACTGCAAGTTTGATCATCCCATGGGCCCTGTCACATATGGCCTGTCAGAGTCTTCCATGGCTGATGTCCCAACAGTTCAGCATCTACTGGGATCATCATTAGATCCTCCTACTTTGACATTGCCATCAGAAGAGACAGCCAATGGTAGCTCAGGAGTGTCCATACGAGCACCAGCGTCAGACTCTAGGCGAGCTAGTTGTGTTGATGAAAATGATGAGGTGGATTCATAGTAATTTTCCTGTTAAAGTATTCACAGGTTTATTTTTCCGTTGAGCTGCCCAAGGTAAGGAAATTGTCTGTAACATCCAGTTTCTGTAGCTGGAGATGTACAGTCCTTTCGATGAATTTTTTCTTCTAAAGATTCATCCATTTGGTGGCAAACAAGAATTGCCTATTAAATATGCTTCTTAATGTTATTATGAAATGCTTTTTTAAATTACATGATAATATGCTTCCTCTTAATGTAGCATTCTTCTCCAATTTTTGCCTTATACAGAATAATTCTTTTAATTCTATTAGCTCCAGTGGCTCTATTTCTCTCCAATATCTTCTTATTTTTATATCTTGGAGTTGAATGCTAGATATATATATATTATATATATATATATATATATATATATATATATATATATATATATATATATATATATATATATATATATTCCTTTTCTCTAGTTTTCTTCCGTTACAGGCATCTCTCTAGGTGGATTATTTTTGTTTTTTCCTTTGGCATCTAAATGTTGTTTTTAGGTACATGTAGAGCATAGACTAAGTTCTTGACTTGCTCTCAGTGAGTCCTTTTGTAGTATCTCTTGCTACAATTCCATTCTTCTTTCTTCTCATGTACTTGAGTTTACGCTGTGACAGTCCCAGATGCTCGTATTTGTGTTGAAAAGAGCAGTAAGAGTTCTGTTGAATCTGAAACTAAACACTAAAACATGTGTGACCTTGCAACAACATACGGTAGCAGCTTCCTACAGAAAAATAATATGCTGTGTGATGAATAAACTGAAATTATATGTCACTTCGAAGTTTGAAAATGCTTAATATGTCATATACACGCATATCCCATCATTCACATATTCATTAGCTGTGAATACTAACTTGAATTATATATAATAAATATCGCTAATATCAAAGCTTGCAGATTAAACAGAGATCATGGTTGGTTCCATACTGGCCGTTACGACTTGTTTATAAACTCACCCGGACCCACACGTAAAGCCAATCAAGACACAGGCAAATTGTCGAGCAGAGGACCTGTTCATATATCGCACCCAAAAAGTTGCACACATGCCCTGGCCACCGTCCGATCACAGATCTCGTGCATCTCGAAGCAACCACAGTTTCTCGTACCTCATATCCGACGGTTATAATGTATGTGTGTGTCTCTCTCTCTAATAATAAAAAAAAAAGGCAGCAGAGCAAACAACGAAAACAGAAGAAAAGCGCGGAGAAAAGAAGGAAAAGTGAAACCGCCCCGTCGCTCTCTCTCGTGCTTATATTCCCACATCACTCACCGAGTTCTATACTAATACTGTTTATTTCTTTTTGGGGGTGGGATGTCGATGGGGGGACCGGCGGCGGGGATAAGGATGGCGGCGATGGAGGTGGCTATGGCGGTCGTAGTGGTGGTTGGGATGATGACGAGAGGGGTAGGGGAAGTGACGTGGTGCATAGCGAGGAGCGCGGCGGGAGAAACGGCGCTGCAGACGGCGCTGGACTACGCGTGCGGGTCCGGGGCGGCGGACTGCACGCCGGTGCAGTCCAGCGGCCTCTGCTACCTCCCCAACTCGCTCGCCGCCCACGCCTCCTACGCCTTCAACAGCTACTACCAGCGCTCCAACGCCGCCCCCGGCGCCTGCGACTTCGCCGGCACCGCCACCGTCACCATCACCGACCCCAGTCAGTGCTCTCTCCCTCTAGACCTCCTTTTCTCTTTCTTTGCTATGACGGATCGAGTACGTGCCTGGCATTTAATCTGCGCCATTGGCTATAAGTTGCACGAATCTCGGCGAGTGGTACGCCTCGATATGCGCGCTACAGCTGGAAAGGCTTCGAGCGTGTGCGCACAATAGATAGTTTGTCCTTCCCCCGTCATCTTGTTTTCCAATCATAATTTCGTATTTTATCTCTACGAAAAGAAATATAAATCAAAATCTTGTTTGCATAAGCTGCATATAATCTCGTTAGTGCTTCATGTGAAATAAAAATTGCAAGTTAAAGGCTTTCTGTACCCTAAAAAGCGACCCTATAGTTTCAATCTTTGGAGTGTTGATTTATATTATGGAAGGGAATGTTATATATGATTATATTTCTTGGAAACTAGTAGGTGCATTTTTTTTTTCCTTCTTTTTTTTTTTTTTGAAAAAATTATTGGGTTTTTTTTGGTTGTTTGTCATTTGATAAAAATGATTTGGAGAGGAGATGGATACACATAAGGAAGTGTCGGTGCTGACTTGTTTTGTTGTCTTGCTTGGTTTCAGGTTACGGATCGTGCACATACCCTTCTTCTGCAAGGTATGTGACACGCTTGCCTTTTAAATCTGAAGCAACTCAACTTTTCTTGCAAAGAATGAAAATTTTATTTATATGCATAATCCCGGGATATGGAGGTTAGTTTTGGTTTCATGTCTTGCCAACTTGTGCTCTCTTCATGTTATAGTCGATTAATCCTATATCATGACCAATTGGTCAGTTTTATCTGTGTTCTAAGTCACGAGCTTGTTTGTGGGATTCTTGGGACTCTAGTTGATGATGATGATTGGTCAGCTTGGGGCTTTATAGATGTTGGTTGCCCCTCCATCAGGTGTTTGTTTGGCCACTTTCTTGCATGATCATTCAACCTTGCTCCCATGATGACTATGCATTGACTATCTTTACTATCATCACAAAGATCCATATCCTGATAAGCTGATACAGTAAGCCCATTTAAGATCCAATAAGCTTATCAGGTCAAGTGAGATTCCTGCATTTATATCTGACAATATCTTATCTTTGATGCTGGACCTAAATTTGACCAGAGATTTTGGGTAAATGCTCATTTTGGATTCTCTAAGTTTATCACATTCAGAATCAGGTCCTAGGTGGATCCTGCCAGAAAACACCCCTGATACCTGTAGCAAGTTCATTATTAAATTGGTCTCATGCTTCAATATTTAATTAAAGTTGCACAGTGTAATACTTTTTACCTTGTTATAGATGCTTGGAATCACATACTGAGGTGTAACTGACCATATTTACTTTTCCAAGCCTATTTAATACCACTACATCGTGGAGTGAAGTACTTCTGTAGGGTTCTTGGGTTGATAGGACAAAAAGAAGTAATTGTTCATAAGGCTGTGTTCGTTACCCACTTTCAAGCATGAACTGGTGGCTCAACAATATTTCATGGCATGGATTCAAATACCAATCAATATGGTGTGCATTAACTAATATTTACCTATCTGACAAACAAGAATCAGTTTTATTTTTTATTATTTTTATAGGTGATATCTGTTAATATAGGTTGGAATACTGCCAGTATATTGGTATCCAGTAGATTAATGAAACTGGTAACCAATCAAGATTGAAATCCTTTTCTCATGGTGCTTGAGATCTTTTGAATGGTCTTTTCAGTTAAGAGAAATGCTTGGTGGTGTAGAAAGAGTAGTGAGGTTTATGAAGCCTCTGGTAAGATGATGAATGTCACCTTCAATTTCTTGATGCCACATCATTGACAAATGAGATTCAACACATTAGGATCTAGAGAAACTAAGAGGGATGTTGGGGAAAAAGAATTGAATTTTGTTGTATTTGATATTAAAAACATAATACCATTGTCTAAACAAATTCACTTAATCAAATTCAAACACTAGAATGGCAGGCTGCTATGTACAGGCGTAGGAACCGATTAACAATATTGCAACTAGCAACATCAAAATGTATTGGATGGTGATCTTGTGCTTTAAAAGTATGGGAAAGTGTAAATTCTTGTTTCTTTTTTTTTTTATCAATTGTGGGATCTTTCGGTCTCTTATTTATATTTTATGCCACAACTAAGGCCCTGTCCATGATATTGCTGTTTATGGTCACACTTCCTCAAATCAATGCTGATCCTGTAGGCTAAGAATTTGTATTGTGCCCTGTGGTGAGGTATCCAATGATTTGTCTCGTGGTCCTGAATGATTTGTCTTTGGAAAAAGAAGGAAAGAGGGGCTATAATTTATAAGCCACAGGCTTCCTCATCTCTTTCCCCCATCTGCAATCTTTGTATCTTCTTGTTACCACAGTGCAGATGATGGTTATGATTTGCCTATCACACCTTAACAAACAATGATGAAACAAGCAATAGGGTGAATTAGTCATTAGTATAACTAACAATAAACGACAGACCCAAATGCAAATAATAACGCAAGCCCAATACCAATGAGCTTTGTGCAAATACCCATCTATGGTGAATTATTCATCGGTATAGCTAACAAAAAAAAGTCATGATTCAAATTCATAACATGATCTTTTACGATGATATTGTTTTAGTTAGGTTGTCAGTTATCACCTTGAAACTTCAAAATTTATAGGAAGTGGACCAACTTACAATTGAACTCTGAAATTGAAACATTTGTTCAACCTGCTGATGCTCAGTCTGTGACCCTTCCTGAATCTGTTATATATCTGTGTTAGCTATTTTTGTTTTTAATATATGGGCTACTCTTTTTACATGCAAAATTACTCTTGGTGTTTTACCTCCTTTTCTCTATTGATACAAGATTTATCTGGGAAAATATGAACAAATGAAGGTGCTAGTGTTGTAAAGTTGGTTGGAATGTGAGAGGTGCATCTATTTCATACTTCAAACTTGGTAACTGACTCTTATCCTAGATGGGAGTGGTTTTGTCAGCAGCCTGGATAGGTTTAAAATTGGACTTCAGGCAATAATCTAGTTTTGGGGTTGAGAATCTACATGGAAAAGGTTGAGACTATCACAAACTCCTTTTCAGGTGCATTTCTAAATTTAATTTTAGTCTGAGGGGGAAGGAGAAAGTCAAATGAACAAAAACTTGAGCATGTTTAATCCTTACGTGAATACATAATGTCAATCAAAGAAATACTTCTACTTTATTGTTCGCAAATCCATCAACTACATAATAACCTTCTTCTACCGAAGCAACATCTGATTCAAAGACTGAAAAAAAATAGTGATTCCTTCTATACATATCTTACAACATTGGATATCTTAATTGCAGCACTGCAGGAGGCTCAACAAGAACACCAAGCACTAATACTCCCTCCAATACACCAGCAACAACCTCTATACCACCATCTACACCAAACTTTGGCAGCACTGATGGTGGTGTTGGTGGGCTGAGTCCTCCAGGGTTTGGCTTAACGGTGCCTAATGCCGATACATCTATTGCTTCTCCTATGCGCCCCCATTTTCTGGCCAGTTGCCTTTACTTCATCTCATTGCTAATCTGATGGATTAGGTTAGGCTTTTCAAGTGCACATTATTGTATCTGCCACAATTTTGTTTGAGCACTTTGTGGCAGTTTTTAATTATGATGTCCTGATCTTGCAACTTCCAAATGTTTGTGAGGAAAGAGATGGTGGGTGTAGGCACTGGGATATGGCATCCTCTTCTCCATCTACTGAAAAATACGGACCAAAATGTGCATCCTTTTCATTCTTGTATGTGCTTCATGGGTTTTAGTTGTAGTTACAAGTGTAAAGATGACCTTACTTGCTTATAAGTGGCTTGTCAGTTCCCAAGGTTGTCTCTAACATGAAGTCCTGGGTTGGCCTGATGCTCAACATGGTGAATGGCTTGGAGCTGCTGTTTTAAAAAATGTGCTGATTCTGTTCTTCATGGCTAAGAACTTGAATTTTTTGACATATGGAGATCTACAATGATGTGCCACAAGAGGACTTCTGAGATTTGAAGAATTGATGAGGATCTTTGGTACACCTGAAGCAACTCTTATAAATGCATCATCGCATAGCTTGCTTTTCAACAAGCACTAGATGTGATTAAATGTGGTGTTGTTTTTGTTGGTACAACATAAAGAAAAAGGTAAGAAAACAAGCACTGGCATCCATATGTGATCTTTTTTGCCCCATGATTTTTGGTCTAGTGTCCTCTACACTTTGACAAATTATTGAGGGATGTGGAATCAGGTCTTGAAGAGCTTCCAAGTGCTCAAGGGATCATTCTTTGTTGACCATGCTGAAAATAATTAGTGAGAAGGAAGTGTGGTGCCTGCAAGGAACTTCAGTTGCATATTAAGAGCCTGGCAACATCATGCTTATATTAATTATTTTCATGTGATCAAATGTTCACAAGATAGCTGATATAGAATTCCAATTCTATGCAAGTTGTCCTACTATAAGACATACACAAGGGTTTTTGATAGGTTAGCTAGATGATACATCTTGACATCCTTTTGCTATGTAACTGTATATTTCTTTTAGATGGTGTTTGATGAAGCTGAAGACGAGAACAAACCTTAACTTTGCTATTGATCTCTCAGAGCATCCAAATGAGTATGGCAATGCAAGCAAAAGGTCTTCCAAACCCAGGTAAGCTGAGACTAACCTAAGGTTCTCACATTACTACTGCCATTTCTTTTGCACTGTGATAAGAAAATAAAAATTCTACTTATGTCTCATGTTCTTTTTGCTGCTTTACAGAGTCAGACTACAAGCTGACTTAATATGCTGCAAGATTTATGTGATGATTTCAGGTTTTACTTCTGAAACCCACTATATATTTTAGACTTCATGTTTTTGCTTGAAAACCTTTCCTCTTAAGGAGTGCATGAATTCTCAGTCAGTAGAAAGTGTGTCTGAGTATTGAATCCTCAGGTCGCAAAGGAACAGTGGGTAGCCATTGAACTAGAATCACTTGACTGGTTTTCTGATTGCTCAATGACTGGAATCATCGTCCTATTATTTCTTGACTAGATGGTGCATGCATGTGCTACGATCATGGAGGACACTTCTATCATTTAATGATCATGTCTGAGGACAATGAAACCAAGTATTTACTTAGTAGTTATAGAAGATCACTATTTTGTTACATATCTTACCCTGCATGGCATGTGATTGATAACCTGCAATGATTCCTCAAGAACAAAAAGAAGTGCCAAGGGATTTTTGGAAGAAGTGCTCAATAGCTTTTGGCTTTATTTCCAAAGAGGAACTCTTGGTCTAGAGTTGGAACATTTGAACATCATATGTGAATTAAAGTGAAAAGATCAAAAGAAAAAGATAATTCCCATTAGTGATACAAAAATGTGGCTTATAGATGACACGGATCTGAGAGCATTATGATAGTAGAGATGACTAACCTTGTTCAAGCATCTGGAATTGACATTTGTTTCTCATGGCTATATATGTCTCAGTGAGGAAGACTAATGCAAATTCCTATTATCGTGCTATGAAAATGAAGATTAAGAGAAATAAGAATTAGCTAATATTTGAATTGTATTGGTATGCAGTCCTCTACGTATGTTAATTCTGACTAATTTGATACAGACTCATCTACTTTTACTTCTTAAGGCATTGCTGATCAAATTGTGGTTTATAGATGACATAGATCTTAGAGCATTATGACAGTAGAGAAGCTACATATTCAACATAAATTTGTCATTTAAGAGCTTTTTTTATTTATATAATTAACCTTGTTTAAGCATCTAGAGTTGCGATTTGTTTTCCCTTGGCAATAGGTTTCTCGGAGAGGAGTGATACAAATTCCTGTTAACTAAGATTGAGAGAGAACCAAGAATGGTTTCACAACGTCAAGGATCAATAATTAATATTTGATGCCTGGGTTTCTCAGGTAGCAGCATATCACATGTTGCATGAATCCAGAAAGGGCCCTTGCTAGATTTTGTGCATGATGCAGGGCTCCTCCTTTCTGTCAACTTGTTCCCTTCTGCCAATCAAAGAGAACCCAACAAGCCCCTCCTTTGTCTCACAAGTTGTATCTACCATCCTTTTGATTGCACATGGATGCCTTACAGTCAGTACACCTTCAGCTTTGTGTCAACCAGGATAAAGTCCTTAGATTTGGTATGATAGATTGAGATTTCCATGCCGTCATGATTTGAGGTCAGTGTTTCATGGTCCCATTCATGTCTTGCTCTTCACAAACTTTGCCATAAAAGCTTAAACATGATTGTATTTTGTCTACATCATCTCAGTCTCTTCAGCTCTTTTTCTCTTGAAGTCACTACCATGTGTGTGTGTGTGTGTGTGTGTATTTATATATATATATGTATATGTCTGTGTGTGTGTATTTATATATATATATATATATATATATGTATATATATATATGTGTATATATATATATATATGTATATATATATATATGTATATATATATATATATGTATATATATATATATATGTATATATATATATGTGTGTGTGTGTGTGTGTAGTTATGTATGTGTATGTATATATAGTTATGTATGTATATATTTATATATATATATATATATGTATATATATATAAATATATATATATACACACACACATATATATGTGTGTGTGTGTATGTATGTATGTATATATACATACATACATATATATATATATACACGTATACATACATATACAACATACACATACATATATGTATATATGTGTGTGTGTTTTTGTTCAAGGTGCTAATCTAAAACTACACTTGTAATTTCATAGGAGTCAAGATGAGGAAAACAAAATGACTGGACATGTTATCCTGAAATTGGAGCAAGGATATGGTGACAAATACAAGAATAGCAGGGACAAGTGAGAACTCACATACATGTCTATCATTCTTTTATGAAAGATTCCAACCTCACATATTCTAGTTCCTAATGGCCCTTTTTTTTTCATCCCAACCTTCATTGAAGAAAATGTTTTATCTGCATAAGAAAGAAATATTTAAAGTTAATGCTGAATGACAATTACCTCATTGCATTGTAAAACTAGTGTCATGCAAATGAGTAGCTAAATTATTGGAAGGCCAAACTCCTAAAGTATTGATGTCACCTTAGAAAGAATTAAGATTAATGTCAGTGTCTCCACAAGCTACAGTCTGTGTGCTATTTAAAGTGAAATGTGGATGAAATGGAAAAGGAAGTGTGAGCTTCTAAGTTCTTTCATCTGGTTGGCAGCTTTTGTTTCTTACAAACCAGAAGAAAAGAAAAGAATGTGGGAAGAAAAGCCATATGCATCAATACCACATGAACTGCTGCCAAAGGAGGACTATATCAGCCCATTCCTCATTCTTATGAGAAGGACTAGCTTTGGAAAAAAGATATAAAGGGATCTTGGCAAGAACTCAAATCACCACTTTTCTTCATTCCATGGTACAGGGAAGAGGGACATATCAATGCATATAGCATTAGGATTGTTAAGTAGTTTTTGGATATTTTAACTTATAATAGATTGCTTAAAGGATAAATTATTTGGAGGATAAGCAATTCAGATTTGAAGACGCTTCTGCTTGATTAAGAAAAGAACCCTAAAAAATAAGGTCGGTTACTCTATGAATAGTCTATAAATTCTATGCTTTTAAGGTGTGGAATGGAAGAAACATATATATTGAGCATTCTTGAGATTCTTTTAGCAAGTTTAGAAATATTTTTTTGTTCAGGATTTATGTAAGAGGGTATGCGAAGAGTTTTGAGATTTTAGTAGATGTAAGTAAAAGGTGTTGATATTATATTTTATTCTGTTTTCTTTATATTGTTCTTTTTCTAAGTATCTATTGATTTATTCTATTAGGAAATAAAATAGCCCATAAGGAGGGGTAACAAGAGAGGTCATCATTCTTCACACAAGAAACCAGTCACCGTACAACAGAAACTTGACAAGATTGTTCTCTTGATATGAGTCTTCTTCTTGAATAGGATCATTGCTCCTGATAGATATTAAAGCAGTACCTCTCATATTGGATGGAGGACAAAAGCATCGGGAGCTTCAGTTCTCCAAGTCAGTGCCCACCACAGATAGTGACATCTTCTTTTGCTAAAGAAGATGTTGGAAAAGTGTTGCTGTCTTCCTCCAACAATTCTTTGTCGCCTAAAGTGGGTCATGCAATGAAGGAAACCTAAGAACTGCCTTGCAAGATCTTTAGACCAAAATAGTGCAGCCTGCTATCCCTTTGGAAAGACAGATGACTAGTGGGCAGTGGCACTCAAATTGATGTGTGGGAATGGGCAAGGAATGGCCATTAGCGCTTCTTCACCACTCTTTGAGGATTCCTGTTGCTGCAACAGCCTCTCTCTTTGTGTGTTTGCAGACTTAGGTTGTGGAAGCAATCAGAAAAAGAATTCTAGAATGTGGTTTCCTTTAGAAGAATAGAAGCTTCTTCATGTTCTTTTAAAGTTTGTGGTCAACAAAAGTGGATAGATTGATTGGAAGCTCAGTTTATTAGTTTTTTTGTTGAGATTTCTAATTGAATGAACTCACAGTTAAACTTGTGAAGATTTGATCATCTGATCGAACATTTATCGGTCGATTTCAACAACAATTGTAACATGATATTTTAACTAAAATCCTTTTTATCAGGTTTTTCATTATTCAGTGTTATTTGAAATGAAATTTTCATGGAATCATCAATGCTATCTGTTTGAAATGTTAAGATAATATTGTGAGGAATTTATGGTTCTGCAATGATTCTGATCATTTTGGATCCATTACATGAATTTTTTTCTCTTCATTAAGCTTATTACAACATTAACCTAATAAAAAACCTATCTGATAGAGCCCTGAGGTTATGTTAATGTGCTAAATTTAAGAGGAATGAGACTTCATTTCAAAATTTTTATAATAAATTGATAAAAAAATTTACCAGTTAAGTGAAATAATTTGTGATATAAGAGAGAGATAGGTCGGATAATAAGTCAAATTAGGCATGAATCATTTCTCGATTTGTGCTTTATAGTTCCGGTTTTATAGGATGTCTAAGAAAGATCCTGAAACAAGTGGATGTCATTAATCCTAAGCTAGAAAGAGAGAGCTAGAAAGAGAAAGCTATAGAGGTGTTGAACAAAGTTGGAAGCACAGTTGCATAATCCACACAGTAGCAAGAGACCTATCACCCTTCTCAACACCCTCCCTGAAGCATGCGCATGTCTCTCTCTCTCTCTCTCTTTCTCTCTCTCTCTCTCTCTGAGTAGACCCCACACACAGGAACAAATCATGCTATAAGTCTAGCTAATGGACTTGCTCTCACCTTTTTCTGTCTCTCCCTCTCTCTCTCTCTCTCTCTCTCTCTCTCTCTCTCTCTCTGAACTCTTTAAGAGCATCAAATACATTATCCAAGTCAGTGTTCCTCTCCCCCAAGTAATTGTAGTCATAGCCTTTTCATGCCTATATGTATACTTGTCTCTACCTATATATATGTCAACCTGTGTCTTCTACTCTTTCAACCATCATATTGAATGGTACTCAGTAGTGGTTGAAACCATGCCAGGAATTGGATGATTGGAAGGATCGCATAAGCCCTGTGTACTTGGTGTTGCAGTTCAGTGTAAGTCCTCACTGGCCTCGAGTTCATAAGATCTTTTGCTTGATTGGATATATTCCAAACACTTTTGAGCTCTTACTGCAGCTTCAGTGCAAGAACTAGTAGAGCTGACATCTCTCTTTGCTGAGATTTGCTCAGCTATTTGCAGTCTTCTTGCTCTTTTGCCTTGTTGGACTGGGAAGGGAGAGGGGTCATGGAGTGGGATCCCAAGCTCCCCTCATGGGGTTTGGCAGAGCTGGAGCAAACTGCTGAAGCCAAGATGGGCGCCATGGCAGGGCCGAGCTGCTCGGTCGACCTGAAGCTTGGGGGCGGCTCAGGTGATGCCGGACCACCTGAGGAATGGAGAGACCAACCTCGGTCGACGACGACGATGGCCTGCAGTCCATCCAAGCGGGCTCGAGCACCGAGCATGGCGAGCCAGACCGCGTCGTGCTTGGTCGACGGGTGCAGGGCCGATCTCAGCAGCTGCAAGGAGTACCACAGACGCCACAAGGTGTGCGAGCTGCACTCCAAGACTCCGGTTGTGGTGGTGGGTGGCGTCGAGCAGCGCTTCTGTCAGCAGTGCAGCAGGTAAATCACAATCTCCACAACGCATGGCAGAACTCACAGTGCATGTTCTGTGTGTGTGTGTGTGTGTGTGTGCGTCTCCATGGCCAACACTTGATTTCAAGCACTGTTTACTCTTCAGCGCTCTTTCCTTTTGTCTCCGGGGAATCCAAATCCTGTGTCTTGGAAATCAGCTATAGATGATGCGTTCACTTCCTGATTCCTCTCCCATCTTTATCTCCTTACCGCTAGAGAAGCTTGTTTCTTCATCAAAACCTTTGTTAGATTGAGCTCCAATCAGCTCCAAAATGCTTATTTAGTTGTAGCTGATTCTTTGCTTCGAGGAAACTAGACCGGTAGACATCATCTCAACAATTTGAGAGTCTGTAATTTTAGTTGCTGCAGGTTGCGAACTCAGAAGCAGAAGTGCTTCTTCCTGGAGTTGCCATGATATCTGCATCGAACACACCCATTTCTACCTGTTTTGATTCCTTTTACTGTCACCCTCTGAGTTGTGGCCTGCAGGTTTCACTTGCTGACGGAGTTTGATGAGGAGAAACGAAGCTGCAGGAAGCGTTTGGATGGACACAACAGACGCAGAAGAAAGCCTCAATCTGAGTCGATTAATTCTCCCACTCTGCTTCCACTTTATCAAGGTTAGTACTTGCATGGATTTCTTGCTTCTCATAGACATGCATAGATAACCAATGTGCAGAAACCATGCATGCAGGGACGAGGTTCTCAACATATCCTCACGTATCTCAGATTCTTCCCACACAGCCCAGCTGGGCTGGAATCATCAAGACGGAGGAAGATGCATTGTACACACATGGCCACCATTGTTTTCCCCCTGGATCCTTCTCCAACATCTACAAACAAGGCAAAGCTGCCTACGGCAGAACAGCAATGGAGACCGTCTCTGCAGCAGAAAGTAGCAGCAGGATCTTCTCCGATGGATTAACCCAAGTTCTCGACTCCGATTGTGCTCTCTCTCTTCTGTCATCACCAACTCAGACCTCAACCATAAACGTCGGCCGGATGCTATCCGCTGGTGTGGTTGCAGTGGGAGAGCCTCTTGTTTCGAGGCTCCAGTACTCGGGGTTCTCATGTTCACGGGTTGAGGACGATCAAACAGGTGGAGTTCTGATCTCTGATGCTGATACGGATGCTGATCTCCATTGCCAGGACATTTTTCATGTGGGAGGTGAAGGGTCTTCGGATGTGGCCTCCCATTCTCTTCCTTTTTCTTGGCAATAGCAGTCCAGCGTGAGTCGTTTGTAGTCATCTCATGTTCTTCACATTGCACTTCTTGTTCACTGCTCAAACACATTATGCCGGTCTTCCAAACTTGCAACAGATTAAAAGACTTGTTTACTCCTGTTTGTTTCTTATCAGTGACTAGTTGATGACCTGTAGATGTTAGGAGTGGCACAGATTGCTCGGCTTTGAAGATTGTACATGTTTATGTAAATTATTCTGAAGATTTAATGTTGAAATCTATCATTTTACGCTGATTGATCCACTTCGAGGCTTTTCTTTAGATTCATTCTTTCATGGCAGCTACAAAGCGAGTGAGGTTTTGGTAGGAGGATCCTCCATCGGTGGCACTTCTATGAGCTGCTTCCTTTAAAGCCATTGCCCTGTTCTTCACCTCCACATCCCCAAGCAACTCCTGCAGCTTGCAGCTGATCTCTTCCTTTGTTATGATCCCACTCTCATCAGCCACCATCTTCAGACCAGTATTCCATTCATCACAAACATAGGTCTGGTTGACGAACTGGTCGCCAAAGTAGGGCCAGCACAGGAGAGGCACTCCATTGCTGATGGCCTCCATGGTCGAGTTCCACCCACAGTGTGATATGAAGCAGCCAATGGCAGGGCGAGCAAGAACCTGGTCCTGAGGCGCCCATCTCACCATCTTCCCTTTGCAGGCGACCCGGTCAATGAATCCCGGCGGGTAGGCGTCGGCCATGTCGTCCGTCAGGTCCTGCCGCACGACCCACAAGAACGGCCGGCCGGACAGCTCCAGCCCGAGCGCGAGCTCGTGGAACTGGCGGCGATCGAGGATGGTGAAGCTCCCGAAGGCCACGTACACCACCGAGCCAGGCGGCTGCCCGTCGAGCCAGGCCGTGCACGCCGTGTCCTCCGGCCACAAGTGCCCCACCAGCTTTCCCGGCCGGTGCGCTGCCCGCACCGGCCCTATAGGTATTATGCTCGGGGCGAAGGCGAACACCGGCGCCTCGAGCTCCTGGAAGGAGTTGCAGAGGAGGAAGTCGGCCGCGGCGGTCGCCCGGGCGTTGTCGAAGATGTAATTGAAGAGCATCAGCCGGGTTGTCCGATCCCCGAGGTGGTTCCAGCCAAGGTAGGCCGTGTTCATGGGCAGCACGCCTGGGCCGAGCTCGAACACGCCTTCCGCCATGGGCAACCCTGCACGGAAAAGAGGACACCGTCTGTGAGCTCGTCTTCTTGGTTCTCGTATTCTATGTGCTCTCACCGTTCGCGTTGATGACGCCTCGCGCGATCAGCTCCGGGATGCTCAGTATTGTGGCGAGCACCGCCGCCGACGCAGGCCAGAACGCCGCCGCCCGGACGCCCATCTTCTTCGCGACCTCCAGCGTCCAGGCCATGCCCTGGTCGGCGATCACGCACGTGATCTGATCGCCGGAGTCGCCTCTCCTACGGATCAGCTCCTCCAGGCAGGGCGGCATGGCCTTCAGGAGGCCCGCCGTCAGCTTCCCGATGTCGCTGCGCCCGCCGGAGTCTTCCAGATCCAGCCCGTCCGGGACGGTTACGAGCTCTATTCGGCCCGAAGCAGCCTGCTCCATGTCGGCCAAGGCGGCGACGAGGCGCGCGTAGTTGAACTCGGTGTTGACGAAGGTGACCTTGAAGCCGTGGTCCACCAAGCAGTGGGCGAGCGCCATGAAGGGGATGACATGGCCTTGTGCAGGGTATGGCAGGAACAGTGCATGAGGCGACGAGCCCATTGCAGCCGTTTGGTGATCTACACAGAATTTTGGATATCTGGTTTATATGCTAAGCAAATCTGAAGACAATTTAGATAATAAGATTATATTTGAAATTATTATTTTATATAAAGTAAAGTATTGATAAAAGATTATGTAATTCATATCTTGAGATATTTAAGATTATTATTACTAGAAAAGAAATTATTTAATGCATATCACACCAAATCTTAATAATATATTTTAAAATTATATTGGGATCTCAAATGAATCATTTAATATCATTTTTATGAAATAAATAAAATCGATGATGTGAAAAAAAATAAGATTAAATATTTTACTTTTATAAATATAAAAGATTTTAATATAATTTTTTTTAAAAAATATAAAGATCTAAATATTAAAAATAATTAATTATAAAAATAGAAGGATAACAAGTAGTTAACCCATCCACTTCAGCGGGCCAAGTTGCCGTGTGCGACTTTGGTGTCGGCGCCGTCTTCTGCTGGACACTTTGGTGTCGGCGTCGTCTTCTACCGGACCATATTAAACTGTCGCATGCGATAGATAAGAAATTTGTAGAGAGACCGAGACATGTCTCGATTATTGAAGGGATCCAATATTGGCTGGCTGTTTCCTGCACAGACAGCAAGCCAAGAAGTACTCACACGCATTGGATTTCTTCACTTCATATGATAATATATATCATCAACTTAATTATATTAAATTAATAATAGTTTAACGAACTTCGATCAAACCAATTGGGATCCGTCCACTGCAATATATAAAATGAATAGTTATCAAAATATGGGCCGAATTAATTTGATTCTATATTATTTAAAGATCAAAATATTAGAAATATGGAGTACGTTTATGATTTGGAAATGGAGGAGTAGAACAGGAGGGAGGGAAAAAGAGAGAGAGAGAGAGAGAGAGAGAGAGAGAGAGAGAGAGAGAGTAGGAAGAAAGAAAGGAGAGGTACTAGAAAATAAGAAAAATGAAAGAAGTAAGAATTATAAAAGGACAAATAATAAATAATAAATTACTTTATAACATTTTTTTTTTTAACTTTTTACTAGTTTAACCCGTGCAATATAGTGAATAGAAACTTAATAGGATCAATTTTCGGTTTGATTAATATTATATATAATTTTTATAATTTTATAATTTTAATTTATTAATTATTAATAGAAAGGATTCTAGTAAATTAACTTGATAAGGGAGGATGAAAAAAAAATCAACTCCTTATGGTGAAGAAAACCTTTATAATACTTATAGATATTTTTTTTATGATTGTATAGATTCAGAGGAGGTCTTTATTTATATTAGTTCTAAACATTGAAAACTAACTAACTAATAACGTAGGGCTATTGAAAAAATATAAAATATAAAAATTAATAATATGAGATAAATAAAAATGATAAGTGGTTACTTTAGGCTTTGAGAATAATCTTCTTTTGCTTGTTCCATATTAATCCCCTACACTCGAGAAAAACTAACCCTCAAGTTTATGTCTAGATATAATGAATTCTCACTTGAAAAGTAATTATACAAGTTTAGAAGGTCTTAAAGATCTCTCATTCATCTAGTAAATTAATCACATAGGTATTATTATTGATTTTCTTTGAGACTTTGTAGGGATCATATTTCTTCGGTTTCAATTTATTGTACGTGCCTATAGGAAATCTCTCTTTTCTCTCTTGTGTTGCTTCTTTGTACATAGAGTTAGTAGCTTCTAACTTTCTTTTCACTTTAGCTTGGGGTAATTGTGCTTGCTTAGTCATGTTATTAGCTATTATACTCATTCCAAGAGTCTTTGATAGGTGAACTTACTAGTTATAGGTGCCTTGCAAGTGAGTGATGACACATACGACATATTGTTGTATAATCTATTTTGTTATTATTATTATTATATTTTTTCACTTTATATTATATGATAAATATATATTGTGATGTCTGTGGATCTGTGTAATTGGAATTAGATCATAATGAGATCATGATAATGAGACCAATTCATCTATAAACATAGACCCTATATATTTCCAATTACAGGTTACACAAGAGGGATATCAAGACAATTGAATAGATCGGTGTGCTATATACATGTTCATATGATAGAGGCAGTTAGTCTCATTGCTGCTTATATGGAGATACTAGGGATATAATACAGATGCTCATTAGATAATGAGTTTATTGAATGATATACTTACGGAATGCTAGTTGGTTAATGATGCATCATCGTCAGATAGTAATACTATGGTCTTAGTTGTATATTCAGTCCTTAGACTTAAGATACTAAGGATGTCTTGTATAAGTATTCAACTCTTTGATGCTACATTTATAGGTCTGGAAATTCCAAATATAGCATAATCGATAATCGGGAGTGGTAGCCAACCTTACGAGGGCAATTAAGTATCAATAGAGGATCATTTACTCTCGATATCATGAGAGAAATATCCAATGTACTCTCACTCAAGCAAATCCCTAACTGGAGTTGATCAGATCATGATGAATCTAATAAGCATGAAATTCAAATTGAGAAAGGAGTTCTTTGAAAGAATCCGATTAGAGTAACACTCGGATAGATTTTGTATGGGCTTGACAGCACTAAGCTCAGTATACGATCTTTGAGATATTAGATAGATAAAAAACTATAGATATACAATAACTAAAGGTAGACATGTTCAATGGGTTAGATCTCCCTATATCGTATCCGGACTATGACATAGTAGTCTAGTATTTCCATAGTCGATGAGTTGAGTGAATTATTATGAGGATAATAATTCACTAAGTTAGAAGGAGTTTGTTAGGACTCTAGCTAGGAGAGTCCTAATTGATAGGGGCAATCATGTAAAACCTACCTAAGCCGACCCTTATTAAAGAGGTGAATAGGCCGGCTAGGGTTTGAAGGTTATTTCTTAAAGAAGAATTAGGAGTTGTAAAGGAATAGGAGTCTTGAGTAGGAGTCCTATTAGGAGTCTTGAGTAGAAGTCTTAATTGAGTAAGAGTCTTGAGTAGGAGTCCTATTAGGAGTTAGGGTTTAAACACCCTATAAATAGTCATGTATTCATCCTCTTTTGAGAGGCAATAGATGAATCTTTTCTGCAGCCTTTGAGCAGCAACTTGGAGGAAGGAACCCCTATAGAGTTCCAGGAGGCCGATCCCCTAAAGAGATCAACCCCAAGCTTAGAATCTGCAAGGGTTCTAACACTTGGTATCAGAGCAGCGTTCTTGGCGTCTTGCTGCCCTTTCCACAGCCATCTATCATCCCTCCACAGCTGCCCAAAGCAATTCTCATAATTGCTTAAAAGATCGTCACCAAATTCCGTTGTCATCTACACCATCGCAGATCATCTTTTGATCTCCCCGTGAATTGCAACAGGTTCTGGTTTTCTACCTTACTGCTGCTGCAATTTAGTTATCCTTATTCAAAATCCAAAAAAAAAAATTGTTCCTATATTGCTGCATAAACTTTTCGTCGCAAAGTTTTCATCTCTACGACGAAAGATACATTGCAGAATTCTAACCGCATAACACAGTCTATTTGATCTTGCTACTGCATTTTTTCTATCCAAATCTCTACGAAATTTTTATGACAGCTTTGACACATCCTAATAGCAGATTTCCCCTTGGTTTTGTCAAAAAATTCTTAATATAAACCGTTGATCTTTTACGTCTAATCTGCTATACTTAAAAATCTGCACTATAAAATTTCAGCCGCATAGCATAGTTTGTTTGATCTTGCTACTACGTTTTTTTCTGTCCAAATCTCTATGAAATTTTTATGATAGATTTGATACTTCCTAATAGAGGTTTTTCTTTTGGTTTTATCAAAAAATTCTCAATATAAACCACTAGTCTTTTACGTCCAATCTGCTATACCTGAAAATCTGTGCTGCAGAAAATTTCAGCCGCATATTGTTGCCTTAACCGATCTATTTGTAATCTTTTTTGAATGAAATTTCTTCTACACTTTATAGATCATCTTGGCTTCCATCTAAGATTGATCTATTGAGGAATTCATCTCTAAAAACAATTTTGTGTTGCTGCAAATTTTCATCGCAACCCGCTGAAATTTTTCGACGAGAATTCTGCTATCGCAACTTGCACCAATTTCTTTGCTCTTATACTGCCGAAATTTTCTTGATTAAATTGGACATACTTACTGTCACATACACTGAAATTTTGCTATCAATTCCCTCCTCAAATCTCTCAAGTTTTTTGTGGAAATTTTGTTGAGAAACCGTTGTTTCTTCGACGACAATTCTGCTCTTACAAGACAACACAATTCTGCAGCAAACTTCCACTGATTTCTATCAAACCTTTGCTGCCATCTACCACAAATCTAAAACTTTCATCCACAGCCCTAAAACTCCACCAAACTACACCCTCAAACTACACCCAAAATTGTCACAAAACAAGCCTAAACCGCAGCCTACATCCACCAATCCACCAACCCTTTCGACCATCACTTCTCTCAACCTATACTTGCCTTTAACCCGACAACAAAAGAGAGATCTAAACATCACAGATTTGGAGGCATATTCTATGGCATCTAGGGAGGCAATCAATGCTAAATTCGAAGCCTTGGAGGCACGAATAGAGGATAAGATTCGGACTCTCTTTACCGAACTCAGTTTGGGCCGACCACTAAGCTCGAAGAAATCACATCAAGGAGAGAGCTCTAACCAATCGCACCAAGCCCGAAGAGATGACTTCCAAGAGAGGAGAGGTTCAATGACTGATCTCAACTATCCACGAATGAGGGTGGACTTCCCTAGATGGGAAGAAGGAGACCCGATAGGTTGGATCTCGCACGCGGAGCGATATTTTCGGTACCACAAAACTGCGGATGCATCTATGGTGGAAATTGCAGCTATACATCTTGAAGGGGATGCCATACAATGGTTTCACTGGTTTAAATATACTCATGAAGTTCTCTCATGGCGACAGTTCAAAGAAGGACTATTGATCCGCTTCAGACAAATCGATTACTAGAACATTGACGAACAACTAGCAAAGATCCGACAAACCTCTACTATTTAGGAGTACCAAACAAGGTTTGAAAGGTTATCTAATCAAACTCGTGATTGGTCTCAAAAACAACTATTGGGGACCTTCATTGAGGGCTTGAAGCCGGAGATCCGGGGAGAAGTTCAAGCACGACAACCGTACACGCTTATGGCAGCAATCTCTTTCGCACGACATCAAGAGGAGCGTTTGAACCATGAAGCTCAGAGGACTAGGATCGCTTCTCAACCTACAATGCAGAAGCCCTCAGCCCCCCCTACTATCAACCGAGTCCCTGCACCAAAAATGATGACAAGAGAAGAGCTTCAGGAGCGATCTACGGAGGAGTTATGTTGGCACCGCGATGAGCCGTGGAGCCGCGAGCATCACTGTAGAAAAGGGAGACTTCTTATGATTAAACTAGTAGAAGAAGAGGTCATTGAACATCAAGAAGAGAGCCTTGATAATAAAGAAGAAAATGCAGAAGAAGAGCCACAACCGACCGAAGTTATGGTGCATGCACTAGCTGGCTACTCAAACCCGCAAACGATGAAAGTTGAAGGCCTTCTCAAACAACAATCGATCACTGTTCTCATCGACATGGGCATCACTAATAACTTTCTAGATAGTAAAGTTGCTATCCGGATGGCCTTACCTATCGAGTATTACAGCAGGTTTGACGTCAAGTTCACCGACGGACGGATTTTGAAGTGTGATCGTAGGCGCCCGCAAGAGAAACTATTACTGCAGGAACAAGAGATAATTGGAGATTTCTTCCTCCTCCCTCTTGATGATCATGAGGCTATGCTCAAAATTGAATGGTTGACAACATTAGGTAATGTTTTCTGGAATTTTATGAAACTAATTTTGAGATTTTACAGTAAAGAGAAACAGGTGATTTTACACGGGAAACGTGGGGGCGACGTAATGACGATTTGCACACAACAAATGGAGAATGTTTTACATAAAGCATGCAGCGGCTTTTTGGTACAACTTGAGCAGCAAACTAAGGGAGAGCCAATAGAATTTGAAGATCCAAACCTACTTCCTTTGCTTGCTGAATTTTCAGATATATTTGACGAACCGCGCAACCTACCTCTTGCCCGTCGGCATGATCATTGTATACCGATTCTTCTGGGCAAACCTCCTGCAAATACTTGGCTATATCAACATTCATATCTGCAGAAGGATGAAATAAAAAGGATTATAAAAGAGATGCCCGAAACAAGAGTTACTCGGTCAAGTTGTAGCCCCTACTTTTCACTGGTGCTCTTTGTACGAAAGAAGGATGAAACATGGCGAATGTGGATTGATTACCGAGCCCTCAATGGCATAATCATCAAGGACAAATACCCTATTCTAATAGCAGATGAATTGTTAGATGAAAGAGAGCACAAGTCTTCACAAAGCTGGACCTTCGATCCGGGTATCATCAAATATGAGTGTGCAAAGAAGAGATACCGAAAACCGCCTTTTGAAGACACAACGGCCACTACGAATTTTTGCTTTCGTCACCAGAAGGTGGAATATCTTGGGCATATCATATCAGAGGAAGGTGTGACAGTGGACCCCTCCAAAATTGGAGCAATGCAGAATCGGCTGACCTCGTGGAACATAAAATTGCTACGTGGCTTTCTCGGTTTAATAGGCTACAATCGTAAGTTCATGAAAAACTATGGAAAGATCAGTGCACCACTTATTTCTTTACTGAAAAAAGATATCTTCAAATGGTCGGACAAAGCCTCTGCTGCCTTCGACAAACTTAAGGCAACCATGACGACGACGCCGGTGCTAGCACTACCAGATTTTAACCGGCCCTTCATTATTGAGGCCAACGCATCTGGAGTTAGAATTGAAGCCATTCTCATGCAAGATGGTCGACCACTCGCATACACTAGCAAGGTATTATCTCCCTCCCATCAAAACATGTCAACATATGATAAGGAGATGCTCGCCATTGTGCACGCAGCAACGAGGTGGAGACCCTACTTGATCGGTCGACGATTTCAAATTAAAACCGATCATAAAAGCCTCAAGTACTTTTTGGAGCAAAAGATATCATCCCCTGAGCAACAAAAATGGGTAACAAAACTTCTTGGATTTGATTATGAAATAACTTACAAAAAGGGGAAAGAGAATGTTGTTGCAGATGCGCTTTCGCAGCTACCCGAGCAAGTTGAATTTTTGATCGTTTCACTTCCAACCAGTGACTTCCTTGAGGATATTATGATAGAATGGCAGGATGATCTAGAGACCAGTAAGATCATAAAAAAATTGGAAGAAGCATCAAGCTCCGTGGCTCATTACAATTGGGACTCAAAAGAATTACACTACAAAGGACGCATTGTGCTTATGACAAATTCTACTTGCATCTTCACGAGCAGATTTTGGACAAAGTTATTCCATATGCAGGGTACTAAATTGAAAAGGAGTATGCAATATCACCCACAAATTGACAGCTAGACGAAAGTTATAAATAGGTGCTTGGAGACAGCCCAAAGCCACCCACCAAATATGACTACTCAAGGAGAACTCCAGACCCAGCCAAGTGTCATTATTGATCAACGGATCGTGACTCAACGACGACGACCCACTACTGAAGTGCTAAAACAGTGGGTGAACCTACCAACAAAAGATGCCACTTGGGAGAACTATGACAACTTGAAGATCAAATTCCCAAAATTCATGAATCGTCAGCCTCGAGGACAAGGCTGATTTGAAGAGGGCGGGTCTGTTAGGACTCTAGCTAGGAGAGTCCTAATTGATAGGGGCAATCATGTAAAACCTACCTAAGCCGACCCTTATTAAAGAGGTGAAGAGGCCGGCTAGGGTTTGAAGGTTATTTCTTAAAGAAGAATTAGGAGTTGTAAAGGAATAGGAGTCTTGAGTAGGAGTCCTATTAGGAGTCTTGAGTAGAAGTCTTAATTGAGTAAGAGTCTTGAGTAGGAGTCCTATTAGGAGTTAGGGTTTAGACACCCTATAAATAGTCATGTATTCATCCTCTTTTGAGAGGCAATAGATGAATCTTTTCTGCAGCCTTTGAGCAGCAACTTGGAGGAAGGAACCCCTATAGAGTTCCAGGAGGCCGATCCCCTAAAGAGATCAACCCCAAGCTTAGAATCTGCAAGGGTTCTAACAGAGTTCCTATAGGTGAAACTCACGACCAGCATGGTATGGGGCCTAGTGGGTCACATACATATGGTGGATGATGCAACGAATAGAGGATTGAATATGTGATATCTAATGAGCCCTTTTTTAATAGATCTATTAGGTAAAACCTAATAAGAGCTTAGAGTAGATATTTGGATAGAAATCTAATGTCTAATATGTTAGGATAATTGGATGAAGATTTAATACCCAATAAAACAAGATTTATTAAAGTTAAGTTGAGAGGGCTCTCTATAAATAAAGAAGGACCAAAGAGTCATAGGTAAGATTCCTTTGGTTGCCCACCTCCTATTATCTCCTATTATCTCCTCTTATTTCTTACCTTGTCACCAGTGTAACACCGACGATTATTCCTACATCGAAAGTGGACAAGATTAAGATTGACTTATAAGGGTCTAATGAATGTATTATTATTAACTTCAGCTTGAACATTTTGGTTAGTGGTTTATGTTGGGAAATCATGGATCGACATCTCATACATAGCGAAAAACAAAAATAAAACAAAATTTCTCAAAGTCAAGTACTTGGTCATTATGAGATGATTGGTACGTGAAAAAATCGTAAAATTGAAAAATCGTTATCTCTTATTATGCGATGATTGGTACATGAAAAATTTGTAAAATCTCTATCTAGTTAGCCCATCAGGCATGGGTCATGACAACTAGCCTATGCTTGGGTGTGAGGATAATAAGAAGGGTCGACCCCTTCTTGTTTCATCCCCTAGGTGAGTCTTATATATCCTATATAGTTTTTAGTTTTATGAGTTTTACGCAATCAATCATTGTCTGACGATTTAGTAAAATTCTTTTGGGAAACTAATTTTTATTTTTATTTTTTCATTATGCATGTGATGCTCTTTGCAGTTTCCCAATAGAACTAAATTCAAAGCATGCTTTGACACTTTCTTTCAAATGACAAAGAATGGTGACGCTCTGATAGAACTATAAATTATGGTGTTAGAGGCAAATTTAGCTTATACGAGTGTGAAATCTCATTATCTTAGTTTGTCACCACAAATGTAATAAATCAAATTTCCTAGAGTTCTACTTGTTACCTTCGTCTAACTATCAGTTTATAGGTGAGCTATATTGCTAAACTTTAAACTTACATCAAATCTTTTCTACAAGGTCAGTCATAAATGAGATAGAAATTTAGAAATCTCTATCAGAAGTGATTGATTTGGTTAGCCTAGTAATATGTATTGCATCTGAAGTCTTTTGACATGGTATGAAATGAGCCATCTTGAGAACCGATCCACAACCATAAATACAAAATCAACTCCTCTCTAAGTTCTTAGCAATCTCAATACAAAATTCATGGATAAATCCTCTCAAATGTCTTATAGAACTAGTAATAATTGTAGAAAAATCTAGGGGGCAACATCACATGCGTAGCGGAAGAACATAAAAATAAAATCCCCAAAATTTTCAAAGATATATTTGTCGTCATGCGAAGATTGGTACGTAAAATCCACAAAACTTAAAAGTCACGTATGAGATAGTGTTTTACATAGGGAGATCGTATATCCCTGAATCCCTATAGATCTGTAGGAGTGGATGAAGGAGGTTAAGCACCCTCCTCAGCGGTGATCCACATAGCAAAGTTGCAACAACACTCATCAAATCTCCAAGCCTGCTATCCAAGGAAGAGAAGGAGAGAGAAGAATAGGAGATGACAACTAAGAGAAGCTCTAGCCTATGGGTCTTTAGTTCCATCCTATTTATAGAGGTCCCCTATCAACTTAACCTTAATGGATCTTGCTATATTGGGTATTGGATCTCCATCTAACTACCCAAGCCTCTTAGATTAGTGGATCACTATCCAATAATATCTCATTGACTATTATTGAATTTCATCCATAGAATCCAATAATTCAAGGGTTTATTGGATATCCAATAAGATAGGGGCTTCAGTGGATACCTCATATCTAAACTTCTACTCGTCGTAATACCTACCATATATGTATAACCCTCTAGGCCCAATATCGAGCTGGTCATGAGTTATACTTGTCAAAACTCCTTCTGACTCAGTGAATTATTATCTCCATAATAATTCACTTGACTCACAAACGTACTAGGCTACTACGCTGTAGTCCCCAAACGATACAGGAAAATCTAATCCATTTGACTTGTCTATCCTCAGTTACCATGTACCTATAGTCCCTTATCTATCTAATATCCTGGAGATCATATACCGGGCATGGTGCTATTAGGCTCATACAGTTTCTACATGAGTCTTGATCTAATTAGATTCTCCCGAAGAATTCTTTCTCTCTTAATCCGAATGACCTTGGTCATGGATTTGTCTAAGCAAGAACACATGAGATATTCATCTCATGACACTAAGAGTGGATGATCCTCTATCGACACTCAATAATCCTCGTAAGGTTGGCTGCTACTCTCGATGACCGGCTATGTTAGATCTGAAACTTTCAAGCCTATAAGTTTGGTATCAAAGAATATTGTACTTATATAAGACATCCTTGGTGTCTCAAGTTTATGGACTAGGTACACCATTGGGACAATGGAATTACTGTCTAACAATGAGGGATCATGAATCATCCAGCATTTCGTAAGCGGATCAATCAGTGAACTCATTCTCCGATGAGCACTTGCACTATATCTCTATTATTCCCATATGAGCAACTATAATACCAACTGCATCCATTATATGGATGGGTATATAGCACATCAGTTTGTGTGGTTATCTCGATGTCCCTCTCGAGTATCCTATGACTAAGATTATTTAGGATCTGTGTTTAAAGACGAATTGGTCTCATTATCATGATCTTATCACGAATTCCCATTGCACAGATCCATGGACATCATAAAATATTCATGCAACAGGCAATATAAAGTAATAAAATATTAAATAATAATAATAAGTAAAAAGACTGTGTGTTAAGTCGCATGTGTCATCACCTATGTAATTGGTTTGCAAAGCACGTATAACTAGCAATAACATATATAAACTAGTGTTTTATGACTGGCCCTTTGTAGTTTGACAAGTCGAATATTTTTTATAAAATTACTAATATCTTTTTTTAATTATGGCCAAAAGTATCTCTTCTCGACCTTACTATTGTTTTGTCTCACTTGAAATATCTGCTAAGTCCTTCTCCATATAAATTTTGAATAATCTTTTCTCGTAAAGATATCGGAATCCATAGCTTGTTACATTTGAATAGGTAACCATTATGATTATGAAAATCACATGTAAATTATCTCATCAAATACTTCTCCTAAATATCTTTGAAGTCCTTGTCTTTAGCTTATGTCCTTTAGGCATCCAAATCCTACAACTTCATTACTTAAAAAAATTAGTAAAGTTGTTCTTCTACTAAAAGCATTAGTGACACGATTGGAAGTACCAGACTTAGTATTTGATTACATAGCCAAATTGCTATATGTAGGAAGCTCATCTTGTATGCATCTTATTTAAGTGTTTCTGGTTCTTGAAATGCTTTAGGGTTTTCGAATATATTATAAATTCACATGAGATTAAGTAACATTTCCAATTCCATAAGGCTTGTACCACAACATACAACTCTTATTCATAGGTAAACCACTTTTGGCATGCTTCACTCAGATTCTCACTTCCTATGAAAGCACTGTTCCAATCCTAATTCCACTTGTATCATATTCCACTTTAAAAGGATTTTCAAAGTTGGGTAATAGCACTAGTGCAGTGGTCAACTTTTCTTTAATCTCAACAAAGCTTTTCTCAATAACCTTAGTCCAATTAAGACTTCTTATAATGTGATATATAATGTCTATAATTAAGTTATAATTACATGAGAAAATGTGACGAAAGTATGAAGATGCTTGCAAAACCTCGGAGGATAAGGCGGATGATCGTCTGGCATTGAGATGCGTCAAGATACACTTAGATCTTTTTGTTTATGATTAAGCCTTTGGCTCGAGCCTAATCACTTAGGCTCTGATCCATGATCATCTAATGTTGATGTATATGCATAAATGTGATATATATATATATATATATATATATATATATATATATATATATGTATATGTATATATATGTATATGTATATATATGTATATGTATATATATATGTATATATATATATATATGTATATATATATATATATATGAATATGAGAGAGAGAGAGAGAGAGAGAGAGAGAGAGATCCATCATATTTAACCATGAGACCAAATCGGATTAGAAAAACCCCTCTAAAATAATATTAAATTGGTAAATGTTTAGGCAATAAAATTGACTCACGTGACCTTCTATCATTATATGTGGAAATCACTTTTCGATATAAGCTGAGTTGGTCAAGTCTCTTGAGGCTCACCTATATTGGGATTTAAGATTTTGCCTATGATATAAAGATGTCACTAGTGACCTGAGGACATAATATGCTTAGTTGAGTCCCTCAAGGGTATATCATCGAATCAGACTCATTTTGTAATGATGGTGCTGACTTAATCGAGCATTATAGTTGGTCGAATCTCTCGAGGCAATGATTGTTCGAAAGCCCAATAAGACGAGAATCACAAGAAGTTGTGATTGTCAAAAGTTTCCTACCATTTTAGGCTTAGTATGATTCGTCAAGTCCCTCGAGGTCATACTAAGAAGTCGATTAGATTAGAAATTTGTTGGAAATACTGGAGAAAGTTATGTTTTATAAGAAAATAATAGGAGTAGATTAAGATAAAAGACTATATCTTAATTAATTTATAAAATCCAAAATCTACATGTTATTCACTTTTCTACTATATCATTATTTTTTTAAAAAATATCACTTTTAAATCCCTTATGTGACATACTTAATATCAACCGTCTCATTGGTCCAAACTATACGGATTGGCTCTGTAACTTAAGATTCTCATGGTAGAGAAAATTGCATATATCCTTGACACAGTGATGCCCACACCCAAGGAAGGGGTAAGTGAGGATGAGATCACTCATTACGTAAAGTACATAGATGTTCTACTCTTACTCAATATTACATATTGGGCTCCATGACTCCCAAGTTACAGAGGCAGTATGAAAAGATAGATGCTAGATCCATTCTCCTACATCTCCATAAATTATTTGAGAAACAAAGAATGACTCAACGATATGATATATCCAAGAGTCTCTTCCGCGCTAGAATAACTGAGGGGGGATCGGTTTAAAACCATATCCTTAAGATAATTTAGGGGATAGAAAAGCTTACGAGTTTAGAAATGGTCCTAGAAGATAACCTGTGTATGAATCTTATACTTCAGTCACTCCTAGATTTATTTTCATAGTTCATTATGAATTTTAAAATAAATAAGCTTGAGGTAACTCTCTTTGAGCTCCTCAATATGTTGAGAGAGGTGGAGAGCACCATTAAGAAAGAGAAGCAAGTTCTCTGGTGAGACAAAAATGAAAAGGAAGACAGAGAAGTCTCTTAAGAAGGGCAAGAGCAAACCGAACAAAACAAAGGTTACTATAAAGGACCCGATAAAGAACAAAGGTTAGTGCTTCCATTGTGGTAAAGATAAGCACTAGAAGAGGAACTGTAAAGAGTACCTTACAGAGAAGGTGAAACAGAAACATGGAGAAACTTCAAGTATATTCATGATTGATCTCCATTTATCAAAAAATTATTATAGTGCATGGGTATTGAATATCGATAGTGCATCTCATATTTGTAATTTATTGCAGGTTTTGGCAAGACCTAGGAGATTGGCGAGAAGCAAGGTGGATCTCAGGATAGGGAATGACGCAAAGGTTATCGTTGTTACCGTTGGGGAGGTCACCCTACAGTTGCTCGGTAGAGCTCTTTTAGCATTAGATTCTTACTATTTTGTTCCTTCAATTATTGAAAATATTATTTTCATTTGTTGTTTGACAAATAATTGATATATATTAGTTTTTAAGAAGAATGATTGCTTATTAATCCAAAATGATGAGATCATCAATATAGGAACATTAAATAATGGTTTATTCATATTAGTATAGGGAAATCTAAGGGCAATATCACATGTGTAGCGGAAGAACAAAAAATAAAAATATAATATTTTCACAAAAAGATTTCATCGTCGTGCGAAGATTGATGTGTAAAAACTCATAAAATCGAAAAACTATGTGTATAAGGGAGATTGTGTTACATAGGGAGATCGATAAGGGAGGTGATAGTTATAGGTGCCCTACAAGCTAATCACATGAGTGATGGTACGTGTGATATGACATGCAATCGTTTTGCTTATTATTATTATGATATTTTCTCACTTTATATTACTTGTTGTAAATATATTGTGATATTCATGGATCTATACAATGGGAATCAGATCGTAATGAGATCATGATAATGAGACTGATTCACCTTCAAACATAAACCCTAAATAATTCTGATCATAGGTTACTCGAGAGGGACATCGAGATAACCAGATAGACTGGTATGTTGTATACCCATCTCAAAGGGTCATAAGTTAAAATTTATAGTTGAGTGATTACAACTGATTAAAATATAGTTGAGTGATTTATGATGTTTCAATGTTCTAACTTAATATAAATTTCTTACGTTCATCCTTGCTAGGAAACATCTTTCTATTAGCTTAGGATATTCTTCGATATATTACATGCACACTAAGTTCTTTGCATTCGGAAAGACTTCATCAACGACAACTCTCTATTAGTAATAACAACACTTGGCAATACATAAGAAGACATTGAGCTTTATAGCTTCTCTATCGCCCAATTATAGCTTTTTACTCGCTCAACTTTCGTATACACAAATATAATAGAAAATGTTAGCTTTATCGATGTAACACCCACTATTTTCATAAGAGGCATTCAATATCTGTTGATTTCATATGTGCAATGCATAATTAATACTCTTGGAAACATATATAACAGATCAACCGTAGCAGGATGTGCCCAAAATAAGTCTTTAACAATATTGCCTTTATCATTACTTATATTTCAAACAATATTTTTATACTCAATAAGCTTCATTATGAATTATTGCATCTGTGTTTTTTTAGCTTTCTCCAACATTCTATACTTCTGCTGAACATTATATATATTGTTGTTATCTTTCTATCAGTAGTATTTATCATGTCAAAACTATATTTTCTATCATATTGGAAATAATTTTCTTCTCCTCATTTGATAATCACTCAGAATATTAATGCTAAGTTGTTTTGCGAGAGGATGGTTATACAATTTGCAAAGCACTTAGATCATCCATTTGTCATCCTTTAGTTATTTAACACTGACATGAGAGTATCTAATTTGTTATAATTTGTTCATATGGACCTTATTGATACTATAGTATTTTTTCGCCCCACAATGTTATCTCATAATCTTCAACTCAATCCACTCAAATATGATAGCTTATCAATATATTTTTACACAAAGTTAAAATTGTTTCAAGGTACTTTTTTTCATAACTAAAGAATACATTAAAGGAGTTGGTTAGCAGCTATAAAACACTTAATTTCAAAATTTTCTATGCATTAAGGGTTGTTTCATGCACTAGTATTTATTTTGGTATTGAAGGTTTAGAAATAACTTTAGAAACTATTGATATCTTCACAAAAGCTCTCATGGAGTACTTCATTAAACTCTGTATCTCTTGGACGCGTCCTTGAGTGAGTGGTGAGTCTTTTATTTTCAGTTCTATATTCTCGTTTATAATACTTGGAGTAGTGAATTTTTTATATCCTTTTGTAATTTTAATTTGGTGGTGAGCTATTTTTTTGATCTTATTTAAATTTTATCGTGAGTTCGTGTCTTTTTTATTCAAAACACTCATTCTAGCATATACAACTGTACTACGACTTTTCTTCAAGAGATCGTTCCTTATCTATTACGATTTTTCTATTCGAAATACTCATTCCAACAAATACAGCTCTATTATCGATTTTCTGTCAAAATCTATTTTGCTTTACCCCTCCCCCATTGTAAATGGATAACCACATTTTCTAGATCCGGATTACTGTTATTGTTATCTTTTACCATTTGGATTTATTCACTTCCGATACTGTCTACTTTATTCGTAACAAAATGGTATTCTAGGTTTTCTTCCTCTGTGCTCTTCATATTTTGAGCTCTTTATAATATTTGACAAATCTATACCTCTTTCCAACCCATCCAATTAATACTTCCTTGTTTGTAAAAGCCTACAAATATTAAATCAATAAGTTTAGCATACATTATAACATGAATAATATCAAGTATATGACTATTATCTATGTCTAACATGTTGTAAATGACTGAGTGATCACTATCATCCGTTGAATATTTATATCATTATTTTCTATTAACAACTAAAATAAAAGTGAGAGAAAATAGTTAATACTATACTTACCAATGGTAAGATCTTTTTTACCCGAAATATTGATCCAGACATTATGTAATAGCGAAAGATGTTATATGTTGAATTATTTTTCAATTGCTCAAAAGATGATATATTCTGGACTTTCTCAAAACCATCTAAAAAATATCATATTTGGAGTATTTAACAAATAGCCAGAAGAGACCAAGAAAATGATATATTCTAAGCTATTACATAATGTATATAATTCTAGAAACATTAAATCATTATAATAAACGTCAAAAATTATTTATTGTCACCCCTTTTTTAATCTTTAGATCGTCCCATTTCATCATTTATTTGTATTAATATTTTATATTGGTGATTAAGAGGAGGAGGATGAGAAGGAGAAGAAGAAGAAGGAAAGGGAAATAGAAAAGAGAAAAATGATTATAGATTAAAAAATGAAAATATTTATTTAGAATTAAGTTATAAATTGAGGACATATACATTTATTTATAAAGAGATAATTTAGAAATATTTAAAGTTAGATCATAAATAAAAAAAGATTATAAATAATTTTTTATTTTTATTATTTAAAAATTATCAATAGTAAAGGATTGGCAATTGAAAAAAATATATATATATCATCAATAGTAAGCTTGTTATGTAAATTATCAAATCTATCCACTCTGAAACTTTTGTTTATATTCATTGTTTCACAGTAGCTACAAAGTAAGAAAGGTTTTGGAAGAAGGATCCTCCATTAGTGGCACCTCTAAACTATTATAGAATGTACATAATCCTAAAAATATTAAATTATTATAACAAATGTCAAAAATTATTTTTCAGCTCTTCTTCTTCAATCTTCATATCATCCTATTTCATCATTTTTTTTTTATCATATTAGGTCACCTCCAGTGATTAAGAAGAGAAGGATGAGGAGGAAAAAAAAGAAAAAAATTATAGCTAAAAAAATAAAAATATTTATTTAAAATTAAGTTATAAATTATGGATATATATTTATTTATAAAGATAATAATTTGAAAATATTTAAAGTTCAAATCTTTTAACACTGATTGATCCACTTTGAGACTTTTCTTTATATTCATTGTTTCATGGCAGCTACAAAGTGAGTCAGGTTTTGGAAGGAGAATCCTCCATTGGTGGCACTTCTAAGAGCTGCTTCTTTTAAAGCCATTACCCTGTTCTTCACCTCCACATCCCCAAGCAATTCCTGCAGCTTGCAGCTGATCTCTTCCCTTGTTATGATCCCACTCTCATCAGCCACCATCTTTAGACCAGTCTTCTAATCATCACAAACATTGGTCTGGTTGACGAACTGGTCGCCAAAGCTGGGCCAGCACCGGAGAGGCACTCCATTGCTGATGGCCTCCATGGTCGAGTTCCACCCACTGTGTGATATGAAGCAGCCAATGGCAGGGCGAGCAAGCACCTGGTCCTGAGGCGCCCATCTCACCATCTTCCCCTTGCAGGCGACCCGGTCAATGAATCACGGCGGGTAGCCGTCGGCCATGTCGTCCGTCAGGTCCGGCCGCACGACCCATAAGAACGGCCGGCCAGACAGCTCCAGCCCGAGCGCGAGCTCGTGGAACTGGCGGCGATCAAGGATGGTGAAGCTCCCGAAGGCCACTTACACCACCGAGCCGGGCGGCTGCCCGTCGAGCCAGGCCGTGCACGCCGTGTCCTCAGGCCACAAGTGCCCCACCAGCTTTCCCGGCCGGTGCGATGCCCGCACCGGCCCTATAGGTATTATGCTCGGGGAGAAGGCGAACACCGGCGCCTCGAGCTCCTGGAAGGAGTTGCAGAGGATGAAGTCGGCCACGGCGGTCGCCCGGGCGTTGTTGAAGATGTAATTGAAGAGCATCGGTTGGGCTGTCCGATCGCCAAGGTTGTTACAGGTGACGTAGGCCGTGTTCATGGGCAGCATGCCCGGGCAGAGCTGGAACACGCCTTCCGCCATGGGAAACCCTGCATGGAGCAGAGGACGCCGTCTGTAAGCTCGTCTTCTTGGTTGTCATATTCTATGCGCTGTTACCATTCTCGTCGATGACGCCTCGCGCGCTCAGCTCCGGGATGCTCAGTATCGTGGCGAGCACCGCCGCCGACGCAGGCCAGAACGCCGAGGTCCGGACGCCCATCTTCTTCGCGACCTCCAGCGCCCAGGCCATGCCCTGGAAGGCGATCATGCATGTGATCTGATCGCCGGCTTCGCCGCACCTACGGATCAGCTCCTCCAGGCAGGGCGGCATGGCCTTCTGGAGGCCCGCCATCAGCTTACCGTGGTCGCTGCGCGCGCCGGAGTCTTCCAGCTCCAGCCCGTACGGGATGGAGACGAGCTCTATTCGGCCCGAAGCAACCTGCTCCATGTCGGCCAAGGCGGCGACAAGGCGCGCGTGGTTGAACTCAGTGTTGACGAAGGTGACCTTGAAGCCGCGGTTCACCAAGCAGTGGGCGAGCGCCATGAAGGGGATGACATGGCCTTGTGCAGGGTATGGCAGGAGCAGTGCGTGAGGCGACGAGCCCATTGCAGCCGTTTGGTGATCTCCACAGTATTTGGATCTCTGGTTTATATGCTAAGCAAATCTGAAGACAATTTAGATAATAAGATTACATTTAAAATTATTATTTTATATAAAGTTTAAGTATTGATAAAATATTATGTAATTCATATCAAATAGTTGAGATATTAAGTTTTATTATTACTAGAAAAGAAGATAGTTATTTGATGCATATCAAATCATATCACTTGTGTTTCTCATGTCTTAATAATAATATATTCCGCCAACGAAGGCACTTTCACCTTAGTGGCGTAAGCCGCCGTGTTTGACTTCGCCGTCGGCGTCGCCTTCTACTGGATCATATTCAACAGCCGTATGCGGCAGATAGAAGTTAGTGGAGAGAGAGAGAGAGAGAGAGAGAGAGAGAGAGAGAGAGAGAGACATTTCTCGATCACTGATGGGATCCAATCTTAGCCATTGCTTGCACGGTCAGCCGAGAATTACTCACGCGTTGGATTCTCCACATCATACGAAAATTTCATCAACTCAATTATATTAAATAATAATAATAATAATTTAACGAGCTTCGATCAAACCGATTGGGGCGCCGCCCATTCTTCCAATAAAAGAAAAAAAATTAATATTTTATGAAAAGTTATCAACAGGAGGATCAAAATATTAGAAAAATGGAGTAGGTTAGGTTGATGAGTTCGAAATGGATGAGTAGAACAGAAGGAAGGGAGAAAAAAAAACAAACAGAGAGTAGGAAGAAAAAAAAAGAGCAAATAGAAAAGTGAAAGAAGAAGAAGAAAGAATTATAAAGGAAAAATAATAAATAATAAATTATTTTATAATATTTTTTGTTGAATTTTCATCGGTTTATCCCCTGCAATATAGTGAATAGAAGCTTAATCGCATCAAGGTTAGGTTCGATTAATAATATATATATATACATATATACATATGTATATATATATATATGTATATACATGTTATTGCATCATAATACTTACTACATGGTTGAAGATTTAGAGTTGGTTTTTGGATCTCTGCAACACACACACAACTATTTTGTTGATAGTCTAAATTTATCTAGATTTACCTTAGTCGTGTAATACTTGTTGCAACTATCACAGTCGCATTGTCGAAATATAAATTGCGATCACATAAGTGTAGTTTGAAAAAAACAATTTATTAATAATGAAAAATGGACACATTTTGGTAGCTCATCGAGTTCCATGTGAATGTTCAGCCATCTCATAAGCCCAGTAAAGCTGCAGAACTGATAGCTATTCCCACACACACACGTAATTGTCGGGATATACATATGTATATATACATATGTATATATACATATGTATATATACATATGTATATATACATATGTATATATACATATGTATATATACATATGTATATATACATATGTATATATACATATGTATATATACATATGTATATATACATATGTATATATACATATGTATATATACATATGTATATATACATATGTATATATACATATGTATATATACATATGTATATATACATATGTATATATACATATGTATATATACATATGTATATATACATATGTATATATACATATGTATATATACATATGTATATATACATATGTATATATACATATGTATATATACATATGTATATATACATATGTATATATACATATGTATATATACATATGTATATATACATATGTATATATACATATGTATATATACATATGTATATATACATATGTATATATACATATGTATATATACATATGTATATATACATATGTATATATACATATGTACATATGTATATATACATATATATATGTATATCTATGAAATACAACTGAGTTATATGTATTCCTATCATAATTGACTGACATGTTATTGCATCATAATACTTACTACATGGTTGAAGCTTTAGAGTGGTTTTTGGATCTCTGCAACACACACACAACTATTTTGTTGATAGTCTAAATTTATCTAGATTTACCTTAGTCGTGTAATACTTGTTGCAAACTATCACAGTCGCATTGTCGAAATATAAATTGCGATCAATAAGGTAGTTGAAAAAACAATTTATTAATAATGAAAATGGACAATTTTGGTAGCTCATCGAGTTCCAGCCATCTCATAAGCCCAGTAAAGCTGCAGAACTGATAGCTATTCCCACACACACACGTAATTGTCGAGGCTTCAAGTTGACATCGTAAAGACTGTTATATTCATGCATATGTGAGTGGAATTTGCATCCATTAGACTTGGACTAAACTTGCTCCGGAAACCAACTTCTGAATCTAATACCCTATATTATCTTGTTTTGTAAAGACAACCAAACTTACTTTTCTTCATTAAGAATAATTGCTTTGAGTGTGTTAGTAAACTGATGCACCATGGGTGAGTCACGGCTAGATCCACAAGTCGATGTCGAGAGTTCGCAATCGATGGAGAAGGCGTCGGGGTTGATCACATCCGCAGGTCAGGATGCCGAGGTCATCTGAGGGGAGGAGCTTCTCGGTTGGGGATGCCGAGACCATCTTCGAGGAGGGCGTCTCGGGTTGAGTGGGATGGTCGCTCCTCTCGGGGTGGTCGCGCTCCTACACTCAAGGCCCCTGTCGGGTGGTTCCTAACTTTAGCCCTCGACGATTAAGTTAATGATTATCTTCCTTTTTCTTTTCTCTCCCTGGCTAGATGCTGGTCAGGGGTTTTATACTACTGTGTGGGGTCGGCCATACGTGGGTTTGGCGCGATAACTGACCCTTGAGGGACGAGATGGTACCTTCGTATGGCCATTGTCCTGAATGCACGGAACGGTGCCATGCGGCACCATTCCGAGCTTTCCTAGACGGGATGTACCGAAGCGTGCCTTGGTACAGATCTCGCTCGGCAAGTGGAGGTGCTCCTCGTGCTGTTTTGGCTAGGGCGTGGCGTGCGTTGGTGGCGATATGGCTGGGGCCCAAAATATGCCTCATCACTTCTCCCCCCTCCTCCCCCCCCCCCCCCCCCCCACCCACCGTGTGCGGATTGATTGCTTGTGGGGGTAGTCAGGCTGGTTTGTTGTGGGGTTGCTCAGCGGGTCGTGCTTCGTGGGGGAACTGATCCTATAGGCTGAGCGGCTGAGCTCAAGCAGGGTTGGATTGATGAGTCATTGGTCGATGGACCGAGCTGCGCGACTCGGGTGAAGACTGAACCTGTGGGTCGAGGAATTGAACTCGGGCTCAGGCTTGGGACTGACAAGTCACTGGTCGGGGGACCAAGCTATGCGACTCGAGCAAAGACTAAACCTGTGGGCCGAGGAACTGATCTCGAGCTCAGGCTTGGGACTGGCGAGTCGCTGGTCGGGGGACCAAGCTACGCGACTCGGGCAAAGATTGAACTTGTGGGCCGAGGAACTGATCTCGGGCTCAGGCTTGGGACTAGCGAGTCGCTGGTCAAGGTATCGAGCTACGCGACTCGGGCAAAGATTGAACTTGTGGGCCGAGGAACTGATCTCGGGCTCAGGCTTGGGACTGACAAGTCACTGGTCGGGGGACCAAGCTATGCGACTCGAGCAAAGACTAAACCTGTGGGCCGAGGAACTGATCTCGAGCTCAGGCTTGGGACTGGCGAGTCGCTGGTCAAGGTATCGAGCTACGCGACTCGGGCAAAGATTGAACTTGTGGGCCGAGGAACTGATCTCGGGCTCAGGCTTGGGACTGACAAGTCACTGGTCGGGGGACCAAGCTGCACGACTCGGGTGAAGACTGAACCTGTGGGCCGAGGAACTGATCTCGGGCTCAGGCTTAGGACTAACGAGTCGCTGGTCTGTGGACCGAGCTGCGTGATTCGGGCAAAGATTGAACTTGTGGGCCGAGGAACTGATCTCGAGCTCAAGCTTGGGACTAGCGAGTTGTTGGTCGAGGGGGGACCAAGCTGCACGACTCGGGTGAAGACTGAACCTGTGGGCCGAGGAACTGATCTCGAGCTCAAGCTTGGGACTAGCGAGTCGCTGGTCTGTGGACCGAGCTGCGTGATTCGGGCAAAGATTGAACTTGTGGGCCGAGGAACTGATCTCGCTGAACTCGGGCTCAGGCTTGGGACTAGTGAGCACTGGTCGAGGGATGGAGTTGTGCGACTCGGGCGAAGACTGAGCTTGTGGGCCGACGAAACGAATCGGGCTTCAGGCTTGGGACTGACAAGTCATGGTCGGGGGACCAAGCTACGCGACTCGGGCAAAGATTGAACCTGTGGGCACGAGGAACTGATCTCAGCCAAGCTTAGGAATGGCGAGTCGCTGGTCGGGGGATCGAGCTGCGAACTCAGGCAAAGACTAAACCTGTGGGCCGAGGAACTAATCTCGGGCTCAGGCTTGGGACTGATGAGTCACTGGTCAGGGGATTGAGCTGCGCGACTCGGATGAAGACTAAGCCCAGTGGGCCAAGGAACTGAACTCGGGCTCATGTTTAGGACTAACGAGTCGCTGGTCTGTGGACCGAGCTGCGTGATTCGGGCAAAGATTGAACTTGTGGGCCGAGGAACTGATCTCGAGCTCAAGCTTGGGACTAGCGAGTTGTTGGTCGAGGGGGGACCAAGCTGCACGACTCGGGTGAAGGCTGAACCTGTGGGCTAAGGAACTGAACTCGGGCTCAGGCTTGGGACTGGCGAGTCGCTGGTCAAGGTATCGAGCTACGCGACTCGAGTGAGGACTAAACTTGTGGGCCCAAGAACTAAACTCGGCCTCAGGCTTGGGACTAACGAGTCGCTGGTCGGGGGACCAAGCTATGCGACTCGAGAAAAGACTGAACATGTGGGCCGAGGAACTGATCTCGAGCTCAGGCTTGGGACTAGCGAGTCGCTGGTCGAGGGACCAAGCTGCACGACTCGGGTAAAGGCTAAACCTGTGGGCTGAGAAACTAAACTTGTGCTCAGGTTTGGGACTAGCGAGTCACTGGTTGGGGAACCGAGCTACACGACTCGGGTGAAGACTGAACCTGTGGGCCGACGAACTGAACTCGGGCTTAGGCTTGGGACTGGCGAGTCACTGGTCGGGGGACCGAGCTGCGCGACTCGGGTGAAGACTGAACTTGTGGGCTGAGGAACCGAACTCGGGCTTAGGTTAGGGACTGATTTGGGGCAGTCGCTGGGCGGCACGCCGGGGCTCACATGTGTGCCATCGCGCCACGTGGCATATAGAGCGATGCAGGTTCTGGCGAGAAGTTTTCTATCACGAGTGGCTTCTAGTGGGAGATCTCTTGTAATGAGCGGTCCTTTGGTGGGAGCTCCAAGACTGGGGAATCTGGGGAGTTGCGACAGGTTTTAAATGCTGCAATCATCTCTTCTCTCTGGAAGCCCAAACGTCGCTTTGTGGTGGATTTGCCTCCCCTTTATAAGCTCCTCCTAGAGCAACTACCGCTACATTGCCCAGCCTTGTGTTCCACGCCTCGGCTCCTTCCTCCTAATCTCAAGGTCAGGATGTCTTCATCTTCCTCATCTTCTTCCTCTTCATCTTCTTCTTCAATTCGGTCAGTTGCTGGGGTGCGAGGGTCGTCCTCTAGGAGCCCAGGGATAGAGGTTATTAGTTCGTCTTTAGGTGGTGTACCCCCGGAGGTCACAAAGCACTTTGCCGGCCTTGAAATCATCAAGTCGTGGCATGACTTAGACTCGGTGGTGACCGAGGAGCTCTTAGATCCGATTCGGGATTGCTACTGTATCCCAAGGGTTATGGGCTTTATGCCCCTCGACCTGGTCAACGACCATATGATCCATTTCCTGATGGATTTGGGCTAACCGTGGATGCCCTCGAGGCAAGACTATGGTTTCCATTGAATCCCGTCATCGAGGAGTGCCTTCGTAGGTGGGGAATATTGCTGTCCCAGATGGTGCCGAACTCTTGGCGCTATATGGTGGCTTTCCTCAGGGAGTGTCGAGGAGCGGGAATCGAGCCAACCCGGATACTCTTCTTGGCCTGCTTTCGTTTGTGCAAGGGGCGGGAAGGGTATTACCTGACCGCCTATGGCAGTTTCAAGATCAGCAGCACTCCTTCCAATAAGAAGGGTTGGAAGAGTCGCTATTTTTTTATCAGTTATAGTCGGGGGTGGGGTTTCAACATTAGATGGACTTCCCGAACCATTGACAATGTCTTGTCGTTCCTTTTTGATGGAGAGATTGCGAACGTGAACCATTTGAGAGAAATTTTGTCTTCTTCTCGGGCAATTAGGGGGATGATTGAGGAGTGGCTGGTTAAAGCAGGACTGAGTCCAACCACTAGGGGTACGACTGCTCTTATGTTGTGGATCATTCTCCTCGCCTGAGCACTGTTGACTAACTGGCCCTTTGTTTGCAGAGATGGTGAACCTCCAGTCGTTAAAAGGGGTGCCTCATGTCAAGGTCGCCATGCCACCGTCTCGGGATGGTGAGGGTTCTAGCGTTGGAGGTGCCTCGACGAAGGGCACACCAAGGAAGTGGTCAGGATCTCTAGAGGCAAGTCGTCCAAGAAAGAAGGCGAAGATGGGCACTCGGAAGGTGTATAAGAGCTCGGTGACTCGTGAAAAGGCTGCCCCGGGGCCGTCTGAAGTGGGAGTTACCCCCCAAGGCGATGGCTTGGCTAACGCGAGGGGAAAGGGGGTGGATGGTTCGTCTGGCGGCGGCTCCTCGAGGAAACCCCTGATGCGCCCGAAGTCGATCCGGGACTTGTGCCACATCCGTCCCTACGTCGAAGGCGAGCCATTCCAGGCCCTAAGCATGGTCGACCTTCCGACGGGGGAGCCGGGGGCTCCATACACCATGCGATGGGTGACCCTCAAGGCCAATAGTCGGATCTGGGCCAACGGGTCGGTCGCTCAAGAGTTCAGTGGAGGGGTGCTCCATCCGGTGCTAGCGAAGGAGCTCTACTGTTCCTCCTCTGAGGTGCTGATGGATCGGGCAGCCAGATCCCTCATTTGGGGCCAACACTACACCATGGCGCTGATTGATCATGTGTACAATGTTGGCAGGGTGATTGAGCGTCTGTCAGACGTCAATTCCGATCTCCGTCAAGAGGTCGAGGAACTGAAGAGTGAACCCAGTACGGAGGCCATTGTTGTGGCCGAGCGACGTGCCTCGAACCTAGAAGAGGAGGTGAATCATCTGAAAGTCGAGCTAAAGGATAGCCGAGCTCACGTTCAGACGCTTGACGATGAGCTACTGACTCTCTCCCGGGACGTTGAGTCCACCCGGTCTGCCTCTTAGGCTACTAAGGAGGCCCTGAAGGAGGAGTGCCTCGAGCTGCCCAAAAGGATTGAAGGAGCGATCGCTGAGTACAAGAAGTCTCCTGGTTTTGAGCACGATCTGCAGAGGTCGGGGCGGGTGACGTACAAGTTCGGATATCGGGTTGCCTTTGCTCGCTTCCGTGCGAGGTATCCGGACTTGGAGCTGGAGCTGAAGCCGAATCCATTCACCGACCTATCGGAGGATCAAAACATCGACATGCTAGCAGACGTCCCTTTCAACGATGGCCCCGAGACTCTCCCCCCTGAACTAAGGCGTGTAACATTTTCTTTTGCCCTGGTCGGGTTAAATTTTGGGGTTGTATTGCCCTTACCGTAGCATGTAAACTCTTTTGATCAATGAAAATTGACTTTTCAGAATCTTGACTCTTTGCCTTTCATGGGTAAATTTTTTTCAAGTTTGCTGCATTCTAGGTCCTTGGTAGGGGACTTCCCCCCATGGTCTCAAGGCGGTAAGTTCCTTCTCGGACCACGTTGTAGACCCAGTAGGTGCCTTCCCGGTTTGGTACGAGCTTCCCCTTTGCATGGGTTGAGTCTCTTACTTCAGCCTTTCGAAGGACAAGGTCTCTAACCCTGATTGGTCATGGGCGGACCTTATGATTGTAGATTCGGGTCGTGGCCTTTTTGTATGCCAGGGTGCGTAAGTGCGCCTTGGCTCTTCTCTCTTCGAGGAGGTCCAAGTTGGCCTTGAGGCCTTCCTCGAAGTTGTCTTGCTCATAGGTGATAGTGCGCAAGGTCAGGAACACCATCTCGGGTAGGATGACTACTTCGGTTCCGAACGCTAGGCTAAACGAAGATTCCCCTGAGGTAGTCTTGGGGGTCATTCGCAGTGCCCACAGGATGCTAGGGAGTTCATCCACCCAAGCCCCAAGCGCGCCCGAGTTCCTCCTCTTGAGGCCTTCTAGGATTGCCCGATTCATTACTTCGGCCAGGCTGTTGGTTTGGGAGTGCGCGACCGAGCTGAACTTTAATTGTATCCCGTATGATTGGTAATAAGCCTTGAACTTAGCATTGTTGAAATGAGTCCCATTGTCGGTGATGATAGCCCTCGGGATCCCAAACCGGGTAATGATGTTCCTCCATGCGAAGCCCTGGACTTGTTTCTCCGTAATGGATGCTAGGGGTTCGGCTTCGACCCACTTCATGAAGTAGTCAACCCCAATTATGAGGAAACGTTGCTATCCCGATGCTAGAGGAAAGGGCCCGAGGAGGTCAAGGCCCCATTGGGCGAAGGGCCAGGGCACATCCATCGGGGCGAGAGGGACTGTTGACTGATGATGCAACTAGGCGTGTTTTTGGGACTGTTGGCACTGCTGCACATACGATAGGGTGTCTTGGCGCATGGTCGGCCAATAGTATTCATATCTGAGGATCTTGAAGGCTAATGTCCGATCACCGATGTGCTCCCCATAGGTTCCCTCGTGGAACTCAACGAGAACTGTTTCGGCCTCTGAGGGTGCGAGGCAGCGTAGGAGGGGTTGGGAAAAAGCTCTTCGGTACAACTTTCTGCCAATCTCACAGCACCAAGCCTGGGTTCGCCTTAATCGCCAGGCGACCGTCGGGTCATCGGGTTGTGTCCCATCCCTTTAAGCGGAGGATCTCCTCTATCCATCTCGGTGAGACCTCGGTCTTGGCGACGTCGTGGGTCGGTACTGTCGGGGTCGTGAGGGATTCTATTGCTTGGTCTCCTCCCGAGTCGTGGGCAGAGGTGAGCCTAGCCAAGGCGTCAGCTTCCACATTCTACGTGTGAGGTATCCTTATAACCGAGAGGCGGTTGAAGCGGCCGGTGAGCTGTCTTACTTCCATCAAGTACAACGCCATGGTCAAGTCTCGGGCTTCATAGCTCCCATTGACATGTCCCGCGACCAGTTGAGAGTCACTAAAGGCCTCGAGGTCGCCCACATGCATTTCCAAGGCAAGGCGTAGTCCATGGAGTAACGCCTCGTACTCTGCTTCGTTATTCGTGGCCCTGAATTGTAATTAGAGCGATCGTTCATAGGTTTCTCCAGTCAGGCTTGTAAGGATGAGTCCGGCCCTGGCTCCTTCGACAGTCACTGAGCCATCCACATACACGGTCCATGCATGCTTGCTACGTTCCTGCTCAACAATATGGTCTTCAGGGGTTAGTTCGGAGATGAAGTCGGCTAGTACCTAGGCTTTGATGGTCGTTCTGGGAGCATATTGGATGTCAAACTCATCGAGTTCAACTGACCATCACAGCATCCATCTTGATGCGTCGAACTTGGAGAGAATTTGTCGTAGGGGTTGGTCTGTTATCACCTTGATCGTGTGGGGAAGTATGGTCGCAGCTTTCAGGCCATCTTCATTAGTGTGAGGATAAGCTTATCGATCAGGGAATATCATACCTCGAGTCCGAGGAGGATGTGGCTGACATAGTAGATGGGTTGCTGCGCCGGTGGAGCCTCTTGGATCAGCAATGAGCTAACTACCTATGTCAAGGCTGCAAGGTATAGACCGAGGACCTCACCCGGCTTGAGTGAGGCGAGTCGAGGCAATCGAGCGAGGCACACCTTCAGCTTTTTGAAGGCTTCCTTGCATTATGACATCCATGTGGAGCTATCGATCTGTCGAAGAGCTCGGAAGAAGGAGAGGCACTTATCACCCGAGCGTGACACGAATTTGTTGAGTGCTGCCAATTTCCCAATGAGGCGCTGCACCTCCTTGATCGAGTAGGGAGGCTGCATCTCTGTTATGGCCCGGACCTTTTCTGGGTTGGCGTATATTCTCCCCTGGTGGATGATGAACCCGAGAAACTTCCCCGAGCTGACCCCAAAGATGCACTTCGAGGATTCAGGTGCATGTTGTACCACTTAAGGGTCCGAAATGTTTCCGTTAGGTCGACTAGATGTGTGCTTGCCGACCTGCTCTTCACGATCATGTCATCCACATATACCTCCATGTTCCTCCCAAGTTGTTGCTTGAATAGCTCGTCAACCATTCTTTGGTAAGTTGTCCTGGCATTTTTTAGGTCGAAGGGCATTACTTTGTAGCAATACACTCCTCTGTTGGTAATGAAGGTGGTGCTTTTTCGGTCTTGTGGTGCCATCCAGATCTGGTTATAGCCTGAGAATGTGTCCATAAATATGAGAAGTTTGTAGCCTACAGTGGCATCAACCAGCTGATATATCTTCGGGATCGAATAGCAGTCCTTGGGGCATGCTCGGTTGAGACTGGTGTAGTCAACACACATTCTCCAGCTTCCACTATGTTTCTTAATGAGGACTACATTTGACAACCACCGAGGATATTTTACCTCGGTTTTGAATTTGGCCTCCCTAAGGCAGTCGACCTCGTCGCTAATTGCCTTTTATCAATCAGGAGTGAACTTCCTCGGCTTTTGTTTCCCTGGTCGGGCCTCAGGGTGGATGTTGAGGTGGTGCTGGGTCACCTCTGGGTTGATTCCGGGTATATCTTTTGAGGACCACATGAACACATCGACATTTCTCTTTAGGAAGTCGATGAGCTGGAGTTGGTTTGCTTCAGGGAGTGTTGTCCCGACCCTTACGGTCATGTCGGGCCGATCCTTCTTTAAAGGTACCTCGACGAGTTGTTCAGGCGGCTTTAGGCATGTTGGTATCCTGACTTCCACACGGGGATCCGGGGCTTGCTGAGGCTACGACTTCACCGGCAGGGTGACCGTTGTAAGGTAACACCGCCTTGATTCCTCGGGGTCGCTTTGGGACACCCCGACCCCTACTGAAGTCGAGAATTTTATGGCTCGGTGGTATGTGGAAACCACCGCTTTTAGTTTGTTGAGTGTTGGGCGGCCGAGGATGACATTGTAAGCTAAGGGCAGATTGACTACCATGAAGGTAGTCATCATCATCTTGGCCCTCGGTTCTTCCTCGATAGTGACAGGGAGGAGGGTGGTCCCGAGTAGGGATATGAAATCTCCCATGAACCCGGTGGGCGCTGATGCCATGGGGGTGAGGTCCCTATCACTTAGGCCAAGCTTTCTAAAGGTATCGAGGTATAGCACATCGGTAGAGCTCCCGATGTTGACCATGACTCTCTTTACCCAAGCATTGGCGATCCGGGTGGAGATCACCAAGGTGTTGTCGTGGTGGGAGCATTCGACCTCTTCGGTTCCGAAGGTGATTTCGGGCTCGAACTCGGGTATGGGGCATTTTTCTACCGTGCTATGGGCGTAGGCCTTCCTCGCCATCGTGTTACTACCACCAGCCATCGGTCCACCGGTGATGATGTCGATTTGTTTCTCAACGAGGCCCCTGGGATGCGGAGATGCTTCCCTCGGTTCCTTGAGGTAGCACCCAAGGTGACCTCTCCAGATCAATTCTTCAATTTGATTTCGGAGGTCATGGCAGTCTTCCATGTCATGGCCGTAGTCTCGATGGAACCTGCAATATTTAGATCGATCTTTATAAGTAGCCTTCAAGGGGTTGGGTTGTCACAGGAGGCCTTTCTCCTTGATCTAGAGAAAGATCTCGGTACAGGAAGTGTTTAGAGGCAGAGGCGGGGGTCTCGAGAGTAGCTGCTCGGGTTGGTCGGTCCTCCTGCGACGCTGTACCAGTGGCGCCGAAGTCGTTCCTCGGGCCGACTTCATCCTTGGCCTCTTGTTATCCTCGTGCCTTCCCGCCACCGGGGCTTCAGCGGTGACATACTAGTTGGCGCATTGGAACATCTCGAGAATAGTAGCAGGCAACTTCTCAATCAGCGATCGGAAGAACCTCAAGGGTCTCAAACCCATCAGAAACGCCTGCATGATTAAAGAAGGATGAGCGTCCGAGAATCTCTGGATTTTAGCGGCAAAGCGTGTTACGAATTGGGCGAGCGATTCATCCTCGCGTTGAGATAACGCGAGCAAGGTGGCCATGGAAGGCCTGGGTCGGACGGTGGCCAGGAAGTTTTGCTCAAATTTCCTGGCGAGCTGATCAAAGGATGAGACCGAGGACGGGCGTAGTCGGCTGAACCATGCTCGTGCCGGTCCTTTGAAGGTAGTTGGGAATGCCCGACACATCAGGTTGTTGGAGGTGTCGTACAGGGTCATTTGAGCTTGGAACACAGCGCCGTGTTCCGTGAGGTCGAAGCCGCCATCATACGTCTCTAGTGCCGGGAGCCTTAAGTTGAGCGGCATAGGCTTATCCTGTATCTCCTGGGCAAATGGGGATCCACCCGAGCTGCCTTCGCTCTTCTCACCTGCGACTTCTGGAACTCGCGTTGGAACTTGTCTAGGCATCGGTTGATCACAGATAACTGGACCCTGTACGAGTCATCAACCGAGTCGGATGATAAGGTATCCGGCTCGGGGTGGGGTGGAGCGATTCGGCTGGGCGCAGGCGCACTCTGCTTGGGGAAGCTTCTCGGGTTTGTTGTATGCTCTTGGGCTTCTGCCTGTTGAATCTCGGATTTTGATGATGAATTCAATTGTCATGTTTTATCTAATCCATATGTTGAGATAAGTATGCAGGATTAACTACGACAGCTTGAAGACATAAAGCAAGTCTACCGGAGTCAAGTTCGATGGGTGTTCGAGAGTCCGTTGAGAGTCCGAAGATTCGTCGGAGATGCTGCCGGAACCAATCGAGAAGAAATCGGGGACTTATCGGAGTTTTCGGAAGTCCGCCGAAGAGATCATCGGAGGTTCGCAGAGATCACCGAGAAGGCTCGGCTACTCGTTGACTTCGCCACAAGATCGGGAGCCAGCTGGGAGTTCGTCGGAAGAAATCCAAGGGCGTATCGGAAGTCCGTCGGAAGATCGCCGGAAAGCTCGCCGGAACAAGACTTGAAGTTCGCCGGTTAAAAACTTGCTTAGGAGTATGTCTTTAGTTACGTAGTTTGAATGTAATTAAGGTTAGGATTAAGAAATAATCCTATATCTTGATTAGGGGCCAACTGGGCCCAAAATGAAACCTGGTTTGGGCCGGACTTAAAGCCCAACCAGTGACTAGTAAGGTCGGGCGATGGAACCGCCGGTCTGGGCGGTGGCACCGCCCAGCACCCGAGAGCTAGGCGGTGGCACCGCTGGACTGGGCGGTAGCACCGCCCAGTACACTGTCAGTGTCAGAACTGACAGGCGGTGGCACCGCTAGCTTCGGGAACCGAAGAGAATTCAAATTTTGGAGCCCAAATTTGAATCCTCTTGAGGCCTATAAATACCCCTCAATTCTCAGCAGAGATTACAACCTTTGAGGTGTAAGAAATTGAGATAAAGCCTTAGGAAAGTCTTTAGCAAGTCTTGCTTTCAATTGCTTGAGTGTTCACCTCCTTCTTTCTCTTTGAAAACTTGTAAGAGTGTGAACCACTTGTAAAAGGTTGTAAGAGGGGTATTTGTCCTTCCCCTTCAAAAAGATTTGCTAGTGGAAGTTGGGAGCCTCATCGAAGAAGGCTTCGCAAGTGGATGTAGGTCATTTTGACCGAACCACTTTAAATTGGTGTGTTCCTTGAATGTGTGAGTTTTTACTTTTCTGCAATCATTATCTACACACCAAGTTCTTACTTTTCAGCAATCATTATCTACATAGCAGCAAGTTTTCGTTTTTCACTTTACTCAAGTTACTATCGAAACGAAATCTCCTTGCATTTTACGAAATCGTTTTCAAAATTACAAGTTTAATCCGCTACACTAATTCACCCCCCCCCCCCTCTTAGTGTCGCTCCAATCCTAACAATTGGTATCAGAGCAAGGCTCACTCTCATATTTGGTTTAATACCCAAGAGAGATGGCTTACTCCGGCATGCATGAGGGACACTCCATTACACGTCCACCTATATTTAATGGGTCGGATTACACGTATTGGAAGACACGTATGAGAATCTTCCTCATTTCCATGGATTTCGAGCTTTGGACTATTGTTGAAAATGGATTTCAAAAATCTTCTCTTCCGATGAGCGAATGGAATGAATCAGAGAAGAAAGTTTTTGCTTTAAACGCAAAGGCTATAAATGCCTTATTTTGTGCACTAGACAAAAATGAATTTAATCGCGTTTTAATTTGTGATTCTGCTTTTGATATTTGGAGAACTCTTGAGGTCACTCATGAAGGCACTAGCCGAGTGAAAGAGTCCAAAATCAACATTCTTGTGCACTCTTACGAACTTTTCCGAATGAAACCAAGTGAGTCCATCGGAGACATGTACACCCGTTTCACGGATGTCATCAATGGACTCAAAGCTCTTGGTAAAAATTTTTCTAACTTTGAATTAGTAACTAAAATCTTAAGATCCCTTTCTAAAAGTTGGGATCCAAAAGTTACTGCCATTCAAGAGGCCAAGGACCTTAAAACATTCCCTCTTGAAGAACTTATTGGGTCTCTAATGACCTACGAAATGACATGTCAAGCTCATTACGAGCTCGAGAACCCCCTTCCAAAGAACAGGAAGGATATGGCACTCAAATCACAAGAAGACCACTTGAAAGGAACATCAAGTGATGAGGACAGTGACAATGACATTGCACTTTTGACTCAAAAATTTAAAAAATTTATAAGAAAGAACAAATTTAAAAATAACACCAAAAACAAACTTGAACATAAAAAGGACCAAGTGATATGCTATGAATGCAAGAAGTCGGGGCATTTAAAAAATGAATGTCCCCAAGCCAAAAAGAGAACATCAAAGAAGAAGGCGCTCAAAGCAACGTGGGATGATTCAAGCGCATCCGAAGAAGAGGAGTCCAACACCGAGCAAGTTGCTCATTACGCCCTAATGGCCATCGGAGAGGAGGTAACGAATTTAATTGATGCAGATTTATCTTATCATGAATTATTAAATGCCTTCTATGAGTTATTTGATGAATGCAAAACAATTAGTAGAAAATAAAATTGTTAAAAAAGGAGCATGATAGTCTTACTTGTAATTTTGATAAATTAAAAACTGAATATCATGATAGTTTAGCTCCATGCATAAAATGCCATGATCTAGAAACTCTCCAAAAGGAGAACTTGCTACTTAAGGACACCTTGAAGAAATTCGAGGTCGGTAGCAAGTCTTTGAACATGATCCTTACAAATAAGGGTCACGTTCCTAAAAGAAGTGGAATCGGATTTGTGAGAAGTTCTTACCAAAATCCAACCACCTTCATTAAAGGTCCTATCTTACATGTTCAACACCAAAGCAATTGCAACTTTTGTTGCAAATATGGACATAAAACTTATCAATGTCCATTCAAGAAAATTAGTCCGAACAAATTGATTTGGGTTCCTAAAGGAACCATGATCAAGTCTATGCAACATGATAAACAAGTTAGATCAGTTTTTGAGGCACCCAAAAGTAAATGGGTACCTAAAAATAATCCCTTCTTGTAGAAACATACACCATCACAAGCTAGGAGCAAGAGATGGTACCTTGATAGTGGATGCTCAAGGCATATGACCGGAGATCCATCCCAATTCTCCAAGCTCACTAGCATAGACGAAGGCTATGTCACCTTCGGAGACAACAACAAAGGCAAAATCATTGGCAAGGGAACCATAGGTAACAAATTAAACTTTTCTATTGATAATGTATTACTAGTTGATGGATTGAAACATAATCTCTTGAGTATTAGTCAATTATGTGATAAAGGTTATATCGTTATATTTGAATCAAATGTGTGTATTATTGAAACACCAAACAATAACATGACTATGATTGCATTAAAACAAAATAATGTCTACACCATCAATCTTGATGAACTAGGTAATGAAATGTGCCTCTCCGCTTTAAAAGATGATGCTTGGCTTTGGCATAGGAGATTAGGCCATGCAAGTATGAAACTAATATCTAAGATCTCCTCTAGAGAATTAATACGAGGGATTCCCAATATGAAGTTTGTTAAGGACAAAGTATGCGATGCGTGTCAACTAGGTAAACAAATAAAAACTAGTTTCAAACCAAAAAATCAAATTAGCACCACTAGACCATTACAATTGATCCATTTGGACTTATTTGGACCAATTGACATGACAAGTCTAGGAGGAAGCAAATACACTTTTGTGATTGTAGATGATTATACTAGATACACTTGGACCTATTTCTTGGCTCACAAAAGTGATTGTTTCAAATGTTTCTCTAAATTTTGTAAACTCACTCAAAACGAAAAAGGATTCATGATTTCATCAATTCGAAGTGATCATGGTGGCGAATTTCAAAACCGCAATTTCCAAAATTTTTGTGAAGTTAACGGATATAACCACAACTTCTCTACTCCAAGAATCCCTCAACAAAATGGAGTAGTAGAAAGAAAAAATAGAAATCTACAAGAAATGGCAAGAACTATGTTGAATGAACATAGTCTACCCAAGTACTTTTGGGCCGAAGCCGTGAATACGGCTTGCTACATCATGAATAGGGTTTTAATAAGACCATCTCTATCAAAAACTCCCTATGAATTATGGAATAACAAAACACCAAATGTTTCTTATTTTAAAGTTTTCGGTTGCAAATGCTTTATTTTAAATGAAAAGGATGCCTTAGGAAAATTTGATGCTAAATCCGATGAAGGCATCTTTCTTGGTTACTCTTCCGTTTCTAAGGCTTTTCGTGTTTTTAACAAAAGAACCTTAGTTATAGAAGAGTCTATTCATGTAATTTTTAATGAAATTTCTGAGTTAAAGAAAAATGATTTTGATGATGATATTGGTTTTGAAAATTTGGATTTAAAGGAACCCCCTCCTCAAAATAGCAACTTGGATGCATCTTCTTCCAAAATCTCCTTACCCAAGGAATGGAAGTATGTAAATGCTCATCCAAAAGAGCAAATTATAGGAGATACATCACAAGGGGTTCAAACTCGTTCTTCTTTCAAGAATTTTTGTGCTAATGCTGCCTTTCTCTCTCAAATCGAACCTAAATGCATTGACGAGGCCTTGAAAGATGATTCTTGGGTCATTGCAATGCAAGAGGAATTGAATCAATTTGAGAGGAATGAGGTATGGAAGCTTGTTCCTCGACCTAGTGACCATTTAGTCATTGGTACTAAATGGGTCTTTAGAAACAAGCAAGACGAATGTAGTATCGTGGTTAAAAACAAGGCTAGATTAGTGGCCAAAGGTTTCAACCAAGAAGAAGGTATCGACTACGAAGAAACCTTCGCTCCTGTGGCAAGATTAGAAGCCATTAGGATGCTCCTTGCCTATGCTAATAGTAATAATTTTAAACTATTTCAAATGGACGTCAAAAGTGCCTTCTTGAATGGTTTTATTTCGGAAGAAGTATATGTCGAACAACCTCCTGGATTTGAAAATTCTCTTCTTCCTAATCATGTATTCAAATTGACTAAGGCTCTCTATGGTTTGAAACAAGCTCCTAGAGCTTGGTACGAAAGGCTTAGTTCCTTTCTTATTTTAAATAATTTTACCAAAGGCAAGGTTGATACTACATTGTTTATCAAACATTTTGAAAATAATTTTCTTATTGTGCAAATTTATGTTGATGATATTATTTTTGTTCTTCGGATGAATCACTATGTGAATCATTTGCCAAAAATATGAGTCATGAATTTGAAATGAGTTTAATGGGAGAATTAACCTTTTTCTTAGGCTTACAAATTAAGCAACTAAGAAATGACATCTTTATTAGTCAAACTAAATATGCTTTAGATTTGCTAAAGAGATTTAATATGGAAAGCTCAAAAGCTATTAACACTCCTATGAGCACATCCACTAAGTTAGAAGTTGATGAAAGTGGAGAAAACTTTGATCAAAAAACTTATAGGGGTATGATAGGAAGTTTACTTTACCTCACTGCAACTAGACCAGATATCATGTTCAATATAGGACTTTGTGCTAGGTTTCAATCGAACCCTAAGATATCTCATCTCAAAGCGGTTAAAAGAATACTTAGATATCTTAAAGGTACCACAAATCTAGGATTATGGTATCCGAAAATCGAGAAGTTTGAGTTAATTGCTTATGCTGATGCAGATTTTGCTGGATGTAGATTAGATAGAAAAAGCACATCAGGAACATGTCAATTTTTGGGACATGCTCTTGTTTCCTGGTCATCTAAGAAACAAAACTCGGTTGCACTATCAACAACCGAAGCTGAGTATATAGCAGCTAGTGCATGCTGTGCACAAGTTGTGTGGATGAAAAACACCTTAGAAGATTATAAAGTTCATCTTAAAAATATTCCCATTAAATGTGATAACATAAGTGCTATATGTTTAACAAAGAATCCCATTCAACACTCAAGAACAAAACATATTGATATTAGACATCACTTTATACGAGATCATGTCACTAATCATGATATAGTTATAGAGTTCATTGATACTAAACATCAACTAGCTGATATTTTTACAAAGCCTTTAAGTGAAGAACAATTTGATTTCATTAGAAGAGAATTAGGAATGTTAATGTGTCCGAATGCTTGAATTCATTAAATTTATTTTTCGAACTTTCTTGATTCAATGATCAAATCACTTAATTGCTATGATGATTCTACGTGCCTTAATAACATATTGGAAATTTTATGTTTTGGATATAAAAATTTTCATGATAACAAGCAACGTTTATCTTCATGATTGCGTTTTGAAAATCTATAGAAAAACCTTGTCCGAATGCATGAAAATGTTAAATTTCATATTTGGTATCTTCTTGATCCTAACAATCAGATTTTCTTGATACATCATTCTCTTCCAACTTAATGTAGCTTTCATAAGCATATGTTATATCGAGTTTGATTCATATCATTGATTTTTGACATATGGAATCAATTAGCAAATGCATCTCTCATAAACTTATCATGTAAAAAAAAATAATAATAATAATAACAAATAAAAAGGAAGAAGTTTTCAAAGCTATCTCCATGTCATGTCTTCCTTGAGATGCTTGTATATTTGGTATCCTATCACTCTTTGTTGAAAAATGACATGAACTTGCTTATGGCATCTCACTTATATTTAAAATTTGCTTATATTGTTCTCCTTTTTGTTGATGACAAAGGGGGAGAAATATATGAATTGATGCTATGAGTGCCATATTTGAATGAGAAATTTTTACATGAATTGATGCTATAATTGCCAAATTTGCATTATGCCATGATTGCATCATGTTAAGATATCAAGAACTTGCATTGCAATCTTACATGTTGATATCTTACCATATGATGAATCGCTTCGATTACTATCTTTTACACTTGAAATGTAAAAATTGAAAATGGATGTCAAGCCTTGACATTATTTTCAGAGAGATACATCATGATAGGAATCATGATGGAGTATTGATAAGGTTAAGCATCTTAACTTATCAATATGTCTGTTGAATTCAAAGGCTTTGAATTCAAGAGTGTCTTATCTCAAGTATGGCATATAGATAGAGGGAGTTAAGGTTAACTCCGTTATCAATTGATTGTCATCATCAAAAAGGGGGAGATTGTTGAATCTCGGATTTTGATGATGAATTCAATTGTCATGTTTTATCTAATCCATATGTTGAGATAAGTATGCAGGATTAACTACGACAGCTTGAAGACATAAAGCAAGTCTACCGGAGTCAAGTTCGATGGGTGTTCGAGAGTCCGTTGAGAGTCCGAAGATTCGTCGGAGATGCTACCGGAACCAATCAAGAAGAAATCGGGGACTTATCGGAGTTTTCGGAAGTCCGCCGAAGAGATCATCGGAGGTTCGCAGAGATCACCGAGAAGGCTCGGCTACTCGTTGACTTCGCCACAAGATCGGGAGCCAGCTGGGAGTCCGTCGGAAGAAATCCAAGGGCGTATCGGAAGTCCGTCGGAAGATCGCCGGAAAGCTCGCCGGAACAAGACTTGAAGTTCGCCGATTAAAAACTTGCTTAGGAGTATGTCTTTAGTTACATAGTTTGAATGTAATTAAGGTTAGGATTAAGAAATAATCATATATCTTGATTAGGGACCAACTGGGCCCAAAATGAAACCTGGTTTGGGCCGGACTTAAAGCCCAACCAGTGACTAGTAAGGTCGGGCGGTGGAACCGCCGGTCTGGGCGGTGGCACCGCCCAGCACCCGAGAGCTAGGCGGTGGCACCGCTGGACTGGGCGGTATCACCACCCAGTACACTGTCAGTGTCAGAACTGACAGGCGGTGGCACCGCTAGCTTCGGGAACCGAAGAGAATTCAAATTTTAGAGCCCAAATTTGAATCCTCTTGAGGCCTATAAATACCCCTCAATTCTCAGCAGAGATTACAACCTTTGAGGTGTAAGAAATTGAGATAAAGCCTTAGGAAAGTCTTTAGCAAGTCTTGCTTTCAATTGCTTGAGTGTTCACCTCCTTCTTTCTCTTTGAAAACTTGTAAGAGTGTGAACCACTTGTAAAAGGTTGTAAGAGGGGTATTTGTCCTTCCCCTTCAAAGAGATTTGCTAGTGGAAGTTGGGAGCCTCATCGAAGAAGGCTTCACAAGTGGATGTAGGTCATTTTGACCGAACCACTTTAAATTGGTGTGTTCCTTGAATGTGTGAGTTCTTACTTTTCTGCAATCATTATCTACATACCAAGTTCTTACTTTTCAGCAATCATTATCTACATAGTAGCAAGTTTTCGTTTTTCACTTTACTCAAGTTACTATCGAAACGAAATCTCCTTGCATTTTACGAAATCGTTTTCAAACTTACAAGTTTAATCTGCTACACTAATTCACCCCCCCTCTTAGTGTCGCTCCGATCCTAACACTGCCATCGCGACTTGTTCCCTGCTCGACCTCTGCCATGTTGGGTCGGCTGGGGGGGCTACCAATTGCATGATCTATGGGATGAGCGAGACGATCATCTCCATCATTTTGGGCAGGGTTTGTACTTGCTAGCCATGCCGAGGAATGCCTCAGGCGAATTCGTCGAGTGTCCCGCAGTACATCCGGAAGGAGAGAGTCCTGGATCGTTGAATAGGCGCCAATTGTTAGGATCAAGAGTGCACTAAGAGGGGGGGGGGGGGGAATTAGTGCACCGGATAAAAATTTCAGTTTCGGAAAATCTTTTCGTACATTGAAAACTGAACTCGAAATTGCTTAACTTTGAAGGCAAAGTAAGAGCGTAAAGAAAGCTTGAAGGCAGTAAACAATTAAAGAGGTTTACAGTAAAGAATGATGCTCAAAGTAAATGCAAATTGAGATTTTAGAGTGGTTCGATCAATCGTGACCTACATCCACTTTCGGCTTCCTCCTCCGATGAGGTCACCGGCGTCCACTACATCCAACTTTATAGCTTTTCTCCTTTTGACGGGCTTAGGAGGCAACCCTTACACAAGCACTCACTCTCCTTTCTAAACAGAATTCTAACACTTAGACTTAGAGGAGGGAAATTCTAAAGAGATTGTAGTAGCGTTTCTTTGCTTTTAGACTCTCCGTGCTTTAACCAGGGATAAGAGGGGTATTTATATATTATAAGTGGATTCAAACTTGGAGCCTAAAAGCATCTCATCCTGGGTTTCCTGGGTGCAGGCGATACCACCGCTTGGGGGGACAGTGCTAGGCGGTACCACCACCTGGCACCCTACCAGGGGTGGTACAACTGCCTAGACTGGCGATACCATCGCCTAACATAGTCTCGAAGACTGTGCCACAACGGTGAGACTTCTTGGGGCACTGTTTGGGCCTCTTATTGGGCCCAACACAATTCTTACATAGGCCTAGCTGGCTCCTAATTGGGTTGGCCCAAATCCAAGCCCAATTACGTGCTAACTACAAAATCCTAAGACATTTGTTAAGCTAAATAAGTCCCTATGTCTATTCTTCTGGTGAGCTTCCGGTGAACTTCCGGCGAACTTCCGATGATCTCTCGGTAATGTTCCAACGGACTCCTGGTAAGCTCCTGGACTTCACAACGATCTTCTTGACAAGTTCCAACGAGCTTATTTGGCAAGCTCCGAGACTTCTCGGTTGGTTCCTCCAAAACTTCCGACGAACTCTCGAACTCCTAACATAATTTCGATTTTGACTCCGAGACTTCCTTTTGCTTCATGTCTTACTATCGTAGTTAATCCTGCATATTACTTTCAAGAGATTCAAAATGGACACAAACAACTTTATCAATCTCTTAGTGAAAAATTGATAAGATAGAGAAGAAGAAATTTTCAAAAAAAATACTTTTCTTTTTTTAGTTGTTTAAATTCATGTGATTTATTTCATTTATGCCAAATAAAAATGTGTATCAACATTTAGGATCGAAAAATGAATTTCGTCATAAAAACCATCAAGACCAATAACTCACAAAAATCATCATGTATAACTTTAAAATCTCATACATAAAATCATCAAATCATGGTATCAAAACTTCAATATTTTCATTACAACATCAAGCAAGGTTTCATTGGACATAATTTTGAATGATTCTTATAGATATCTAAAACTTCTTTAGTTTTAATTATATGATTGACTTTATATTAGCATGCTCAAATTTTTGTTCTTATGTCAAAACCATACATCATGTTTGAAAAATAAAGATAAGGTTCATAAAAAATATCTAGTCTTCCATATAAAAGTCATGCATCGTCATTGAAAAGCAATATGAAAATCATCAAAATACACATTCTTACTTTTCAAGCACATACATAAGATTAATCTTACTAGATGTGCAATCATTAGATTTATATCTAACATTTTATTGCATTAACATAAAACATGCAATTTTCATTATCATTTTCAAAATTACGAGCATGATCATATTTTTGCATTTTTATTTTTAAACATTTAATTTTCAAGAAAATAAATTCAAAATTAAATTTAAAAAAAAGCATCATGTAATTTTAAAGTAAATTAGGGGGATTTCGATTACCTCATCATTGAAAGCGATTAAGGCATAGTTTTCCACCTCGCCTTTCTTGATTTTCTCCTCGTCTTCGGAGGAGCTCGATTCATCCCAATTTTTGTTCTTCTTCTTGCATTCAAAGCAAGTAGTTCCGTTCTTTTTGTTCGTAAATTTTTGTTTCAATAACTTTTTAAATTTCTTAAAGCAGGTAGTTCTGTTCTTTTTGTTCGTAAATTTTTGTTTCAATAACTTTTTAAATTTCTAAGTGAGTTCAAGTTCACCATCACTTGAGCTTATGCTCGAGTGGTCTTTAAATGTTCTATGTCCTAAATCCTTCCTATTCTTTGGAAAGTGATTTTGTTCATCATGTTCATCATGTGCATTGTGCACCATTTCATATGTCATCAATGAATCGATAAGTTCTTTAAGTGGAAAATTATTTAAATCTTTTGTTTCTTATATTGCCACTACTTTCGATTCCCAAGTTTTAGAAAGTGATTTTAAGATCTTGTTAACAAGTTTAAAGTTTGAAAAACTTTTACCAAGTGCTTTTAGACTGTTGACGACATCTGTAAAACGGGTGTATATGTCAATAATCTCTCTTGGTTCCATACAAAACATCTTAAAATCATGCATCAAAAAATTTACTTTAGAATCTTTTACACTATTTGTGCCTTCGTGTATGATTTCAAGAGTGCGCCAAATATCGAAAGCAGTTTCGCACAAAGAAACACAATTAAACTTCATTTTATCTAAGGCAAAAAATAAAGCATTCATAGCTGTTGCATTTAGAGAAAACGTCTCCTTCTCCAAATCATTCCAATTGTTCATTGGAAGAGAAGACATTTCAAATTCATTTTCAACTATATGCCATAAATCGAGATTCAATGAAAGCAAGAAAACTCTCATTCGAGTTTTCCAGTAAGTGTAGTCCGTCCCATTGAAAAAGGAAGGACGAATGAGAAAGAGACCCTCTTGAAAGTTGAAAAGAGTCATTTTTATTTGGGTGTTAAACCAAATTAGAAAACCGTTGCTTTGATACCAATTGTTAGGATCAAGAGCGCACTAAGAGGAGAGGGGGTGAATTAGTGCACCGGATAAAAATATCGGTTTCAGAAAATCTTTTCGTACGTTAAAAACCGAACTCAGAATTGCTTAACTTTGAAGGCGAAGTAAGAGCGTAAAGATAGCTTGAAGGCAGTAAACAATTAAATAGGTTTGCAGTAAAGAATGATGCTCAAAGTAAATGCAAACCAAGATTTTAGAGTGGTTCGGTCAATCGTGACCTACATCCACTTTCAGCTTCCTCCTCCGATGAGGTCACCGACGTCCACTAGAGGCCTTCCTTTAATAGGCGAAGGTCAACCACCCTTTTACAGTTTTTCTCCTTTTGACAGGCTTAGGAGGCAACCCTTACAAGCACTCACTCTCCTTTCTAAATAGAATTCTAACACTTAGACTTAGAGGAGGGAAATTCTAAAGAGATTACAGCAGCATTTCTTTGCTTTTAGACTCTTTGTGCTTGTGTGCTTTAACCAGGGATGAGAGGGGTATTTATAGGCTTCAAGTGGATTCAAACTTGGAGCCTAAAAGTATCTTATCCGGGGTTTCCCAAGTGCAGGTGGTACCACCGCCCAGTGTCAATTTGGCTGATACTGTCCTGGGCGGTACCACCACCTTAGGGGACAGTGCTGGCCGGTACCACCGCCTGGCACCATGTTAGAGGAAGTACAACCGCCCAGACTGGCAGTACCACCGCCTAACACAGTCTCGAAGACTATGCCATGACGGTGAGACTTCTTGAGGCACTATTTGGGCCTCTTATTGGGCCCAACATAGTTTTTACATGGGCCTAGCTGGCCCCTAATTGGGTTGGCCCAAATCCAAGCCCAATTACGTACTAACTACGAAATCCTAAGACATTTGCTAAGCTAAACAAGTCTCTATGTCTATTCTTCCGGTAAACTTCCGACGAACTTTCAACGATCTCTCGGCAATGTTCCGACGGACTCCCGACAAGCTCCTAGACTTCACAACGATCTTCTTGGCGAGTTCCAACAAGCTTCTTTGGCAAGCTCCGAGACTTCTCGGCTGGTTCCTCCAGAACTTCCGACGAATATTCGGACTTCCGACGAACTCTCGAATTCCTAACGTGATCTCGATCTTGACTCCGGAACTTCATTTTCCTTTATGCCTTGCTATCATAGTTAATCCTGCACATGTAAAAAGCCACTTCGATCTAGACAATTATTACTAAGCTTGAATCTAGTGTTGTCCGATATGTCATTGGTTAATCGGCGCTTCATCCGAATCTTCGGCGCATCGTCCTCTCTTACGGCATATTGCCCAATCTCCTGTTGACCTCCGCAAATTCGATTTACTTGGCGCAATGTTCGCTCTTCTTGGCTCGATGCTCGAGATCTTGGCCCGAAACCTTCTACCATATGTCGACCGTTCCTCCGGCCTGACGTCCAATCTTCCGACATTTTCCACTCCGGCCCAACATGATTCTTCCTGCTTTAATTGTCTCTTCTTGATCAAAGCTACTTGCGTCACTCAAAACACATATCAAATCAAAACACTTATCGATTGGTTTTCATCATCAAAATCTGATATTCAACACCAATAGCGATCCGACGTCGGAGCCGGGATGCCCCCATCCCTGAGGACGGGGAGGGGCTGATCACCTGGTCCGAGAGGGGAGTGATCGGTTGGTAGTTCTGCCTTGGGGTGAGCTCCTGCGGAGTGCTCCTGGACATCGGCCCTCCTTCTAGTGTCAAAAATGTTAGTGAACTGATGCACCATGGCTGGTGAGTCAGCACGGCCAGATCCACAGGTCGATGTCAGGAGTTCGTAATCGGTGGGGAAGGCACCAGGTTGATCATGTCCGCAGGTCGAGATGCCGAGGTCATCTAAGGGAGGAGTTTCTCGATCGGGGAGGGCGTCTCGAGTTGAGTGGGGTGGTCGCTCCTCCCGGGGTGGTCACACTCCTGCACTCAAGGCCCCCGTTGGGTGGTTCCCGAATTTGGCCCCTCAATGATTAAGTTAGTGATTGTCTTCCTTTTTCTTTTTCTCCCCTGTCCAGATGCTGGTCAGGGGTTTTATGCTACTGTGCGGGGGTCGGCCGTACGTGGGTTTGGTATGACAAATGATCTCCGAGGGACGAGGTGGTACCTTCATGTGGCCATCGTCCCAGAATGCATAGAACGACGCCATGCGGCGTTGTTCCGAGCTTTCTGGGATCGGATGTACTGAAGCGTGCCTTGATACGGATCTCGCTAGGCATGTGGAGGTGCTCCTCATGCTGTTTTCGCGAGGCCGTGACATGCATTGGTGGCGACGTGGTCAGGGCCCATAATATGCCTCATCAGACTGTAAACAGAAAATAATTAAGAAGTTGCTGTATGCTGATTGTGTTTGTATTGTGCTGCTAAGAGCCTGGTTAAGCATGATGTTATTAAGAAAGCTCTTGCGTGCACTTTTATGTCTTCCCCATTCTTTATCATAACCTCCTTCTTAGATTTTATATCCTAATTAATTAATTAATTAAAATAAAGAAATCCTCATAATTATCTTTTCCAGAACTTTTGTTCTCGTGACCTTCCGACGACAATTAGTATTATAGATTTTTTCTCTTATCTTTCGATAAATCCCTATTCTATTAGTTACAATTATTCCAAAAATAAGAAAAGAGGAAAAATATATTACTTCCTAACATTCGAGATAACATGATCTATCAAATAAATCACCTAAGTTTATAAATATTATACAAACTCATAAAAAAAATTATCAAAGTATTATTTTTGTGACAAAAAGGTTATTTGAAAAAGACTATAAAATTTAGTTCAAAAGAGAAAGATATAAACTAATCTTTATATGTTTCGAATTAGACATGATAGAAGTCCCTTTATAATATTTAATAAATTAATTTTAATATTTTAACTCATGTTACAAATAATACACAGAAATTAATTTTAATATGAAAACGAAAAGTGCATGAAAGATTCACCACTACAGTGAATCATCTTAGCCGTTGTTATTTTTACGCTTTCTCGCCGCTACCGCTTCGATGATGCCATTGCCTTGCCGCTACCTCCCACGTACTCACTTGTCTTTTCCTTGTCTTCTTCTTCTTCTTCCTCCGTTTCTTCCTTCCTCATTTGTTCCTCATTTGTTCTTTCACTTTTTTTTTTCCCTCACCAAACCATCAGTATGCAACAGCATATCGCACGTCGGTACAACCGGAACACACTATTCCGACGAATTGCCAAAATGAGTCCGGGACCCAAAAAAAGGAATTCTTGTTGCTTTCTTTTGTAATCTTAGTTGTCAGAGCTTGCCTGCATGACTTTAGTACTTGAGAAAGCTTACCTATTCTTTTGTTACTTTTTTGTTTGGTCAACCATTGGAAAGACATGAATTGTTGACTCAACTTCGGATTTCTACATACTCGGCCTACCATTTTACTGAACGTGCCTACAGTATTTTTCACTATGCCATTACATAGTTAGGTTACCAACCCAACTAAAATAGCCATATTGCTGTCACCATGCTTGATGGTGAAATGGATTTCTGGTTTTGGCAATATTGATCATATGTATTTGGAGCTTTACAATGATTGTTTCATAATTTATCACAGTTATAATACGCTTGAGCTTCTTCACAAGGTTGACCAGTCGAAGAATGGTAATTCTGTGAATGCATTCGATGCACCCGCACAAGCTGCTACTGATATTTCTGTTGCTCTTCCTTTGTTCAATCTTCTAACTCGAGAGGTTTTAGGTTGCAATTGGCCCCACCATCTGAAACACAACGGCCATCTCTTAGAGCTAGTCCCAGGATATTTACCTAAAATGATAATTTGACAATCCAATAAGACAATAAAGCGGAAAACAAATAAAAGAAGAGACAAGAACACCAGAATACCAAATTTACGTGGTTCGGTCAATTGACCTACATCCACACGGACGAAGGAGGAGCAAATCACTATTATAAAAGAGAGACAATTACAATGTCTTAGGAGATGTTCCTAGGCCATAAAACACCGAAATACTAAACAAGAAAAACCCAAATCTATAAGCCAAACTATTTAACTGAGTGTGGACTTAACCCAAAGTAAAACACTTAGGTTTTTCTTGTGGTGCATCTGACTTCAAAGCTCAGACCCTTATTTTAGTTTAAACAGGAGATACCAAACTTGTTTTTCCTGATGTGGGACTATGAGACTTGCCAAACTAACACCATCCATCCATACATCAGTGTCTCGTAAGCTCTTTAAATGATATCTACAGTGGGCAATTGGATACTGAGGCAGGTACATCCTAATTCTACATCTTCAGTTCACCCCTTGATGAGCTCTTCAGTTCAACCTCTTCCTGCCCTTGATGAAGCATTTAAGAGGGAAAATTGGATAAAATATCCAGCTCATCTGGACTGAAAGACAATGAACGCACAGAAGCAAATAAGCATATCAATTCATCCGCCATTCCTTTAGTGAGAAATCAGTTGCAAGATAAGAAGAAGCTTCAACAGCAACATAATTCTAGTGCAAAAGATCAGCAGTCGCAATATTCCTTAGGGGAGACAGATTATACGAAGCTAATATTTGCAGGCTTTTCTCAAATGACAAGTTCTGGCCAAAAATTATCTATTATAGAAACAAGTTGGGTTCACAATCTCCATATCAAGCTTGTCTCAGCAATGTTGGCTTTTCAAAGATGTTGCATGATGTATCGATTATTAGGATCGAGTCGACACTAACAAAGGAAGTGAAAGTACTTACGATAAAAATGTCGATGAAATTTTGTATGTTGATGAAAACCGATGTTAGAAAAATGTTAACTTGAAATACATTTGTAAGCGTAGTGAAAGTAAGAAATCAGTTTTCAATTAAATGAAAAGTTTAAAGTAAATACAAACTAGATTTTTATAGTGGTTCGATCGTCGTGACCTACATCCACTCCCAATTCCTCTTCACTCGAGACCACCGACTTCCACTATCGATCTTCTTTCAATGGACGAAGATCAATTACCCTTATAACTCGATTCTCTTTTGACAGGTTTAGGAGAGAACCTTTACCCCTCCACTATCTCCTCTCTTAAACTTCACCAACACTTAGAGATTGAGAGGAGTTCTTATAAAATTACAACAGTATTTTTCTTTCTTTTTTCTCTCAGTTCTTGTGTAATCTAAGCAGGGATGAGAGGGGTCTTTATAGGTCCCAAATGGATTTAAACTTAGAACCTAAAAGTGTCTCATCCTCGGTTTTCAAGGTACTGACGATACTACCGCTTATGCTAGGCGAGTACTACCTCCTACAGCATTGACACTAGTCAGTACCATCACTCAATCTGACGGTACCACCGCCTGACATAGTTTGGGAGACTATGTTTGGGCCCACCACCCAGACTGACGGTACCACCGCCTAGTCTAGTGATACTACTACCTAACACATTCTCAAAGATTATGTCTTGGAGATCGAACCTTTGGCAGTGTCATCGCTTAGACCGGTAGTACCATCGCTTAACCCAACATTTGGGTCACTGAATAAGCCCTTCTCTTGACCCAAAACAGTCCCAATTCGAGCCTAGTTGGCCCTAATTGAGTTAGCCAAATTACATTCTAAACCAACACAATTACAACTAAAATTACTTCGATCTAGACAAATTATTACAAGCAAGAATACTAAGTTGTCCGACATGTTATTGGTTCATCCAGCGCTTCGTCCGACCCTTCGATGCATCATCCTCTCCTTTGGCGTATTATCTAATCGACAAGTTGTCTTCTCGCAACATCCGATCCTCTTGGCGCAATGTCCGATCTTCTTGGCCCGATGCCCGAACTCATGGCACGAAGCCTTCTGCTGATACGTCGACTGTTCCTCCGATCTGACGTCCAATCTTCTGACATGTTCAATTCCGACCTAATTTTTTATTCATCCTGCTTTAATCAATTTGCTTCTCCTAATTGAAGCTAGTTATGCGTCACTCAAAACAAAGATTAGATCATAACATTATCAATTAGTTTCATTATCAAAATCTGACATTCAACAATCTTCCTCTTTTTGATGATGACAAACAATTGATGATGGAGTTTAGCTAAACTCACCCTATCAATATGCCAAATTGATAGAACCTTGAATTCAAGTCAAAACAATTATAATCATGAGCAATACATTATGTGCATATCATTGCATTACATGCATCATTATCATAAGTTTTGCATGCATTATCATAAATATAAAATCATCACTATATACATAATTCCAAATCATCATACATAATTTCAAATTATCATTTTATGCATGATCTTCATCATAATTTCTCCCCCTTTGTTATCAACAAAAAGGAGAAGTGCAACTAGCAACTTTTTGATATATAATTTTAAATTATTACATTATAAACATAATCTAAGTTTTTGAAATATCATCATGCAAGCTAGTGATTTCTTTCTTCTCTTTTGATAAGTTCTTCGAGAATATAAAGTTTACCTAAGATTTTTCTTCTCTTGAGATAGCAACTTTTTGCTTCTCTTTACAATGTGCAAGTTTACAACTTTTGCTTCTATTTTAAGATGTGCATACTAGCAATTCTTTCTCTCCCTTGTCATTGGCAAAAAGAGGAAGTACAACTAACAAGTTTTTAGATATGCAAGCTAGTAAGATAGCAAGTTTTGAACATGCAAGCTAACAAGTTTTATATATATGAAAGTTAGCAAAATTTTACATATTTTAAGATGTGTAAGATAGCCTATTTTTGCATTTTTTGAAATATGTAACTTAGCAAGCATTGCTTCTCTTGAGATTTGCAAGATTTATTGCTTCTCTTTTGAGATAAGCAAGCTAGCAAGTTTTGCTCCTCCTTTGTCATTATCAAAAAGAATGGATGGTTACAATAGTGCAAAACTTTTTCTATTACATCATTTTTAAATCTTTATGTGAAATATATTAAGAAAAATTAACTTTGTGATGAGATATACAATTCATGAAAATAAATTTTAAGTTGTGAATATTAAGAGACAAATTATGATTCTTTTGGATAAATCAAATAGCGAAAAGAAGAATCATATTAAACAATCTTGATTCACAAGAATCTCAAGTCATAATTATCAAAGAATCAAGATCATAATTTGGATAAAAGAAAATCTTCTCCTTAGTGAATAGTAAAAAAAATAAACATAGGAGATAAAATAGCAATGATACCAATCATGATTTATTTAGATAGTAAGTAGCAAAAAGAAACAAAGAGGATAAAAGATCTAGATTCATATAGAATAAATCTCAAATTATAAATATCGAGAAATCAAGATAAAAATCATAATTAGATAAAACTCATCCAAATTAAAATCATCAAAATCACTTTCAAGAGATGACATAAATAGATTTATTAATCTCTTAGGAGGGATAGAGTCGTTTTCAAGAAAAATAATGTATTCTTCTATGTGATTGATTTCATATGAGCATGCCATTGTTTTCTAAGCCAAAATCATACATTATCATTTAAACTCGAAAAATAAGATTTATCACAAAAGTCATCAAGATCAAAAGAATAACACATAATTCCAAAGCATAAGATTGCAAATCATCATTACTTCAAATCCTCATGCATAATTAAATCATTAAGCATGGTACCAAAACTTTTAACATTTTTATTACGTCTTACATTATTATGCATCATCAAGCATGATTTTATTGAATATAAGGTATTTTTAATCAAAATCATTTTGTTGGTTGTAGTATTACATTTTTCTTTTTAAGTGAATCTTTTCATGCTTAGTTCTAGGAGTTAACATACAATTATCATGCTCAAATTTTAATTATTATTATTTCAAAATCGAGAAGCATAATTTTTTTATCATTTTTTATTTTTACTAACTAATTTAAGAAATAACTTATGAAAAGCATCAAGTAATTTCAAAATAAGGTAAAGGAAATTCGTTTGAGTTGTTTACCTCATTGTCGAGAGTCATCAAAGTGAAGTTCACCACTTCGTCTTCATCGGTTTGCTCCTCATCTTCAGATGCACTCGTTTTGTTTCAAGCCGCTTTGAATACTTTCTTCTTCTTCAATAACTTCTTCTTTTTAAGTTTATTTTTATTTTTTGATTCTTATTTAATAAACTCTTTAAACTTTGTTGTTAGGAGTTAAAGGTCATCACTTGAGCTTTCACTTGAGTGGTCTTCTTTTGTTCTAAGTGCAAAATCCTTCTTGTTTTTTGGATGGTTATTATCATATTCATCAAGTTTATCACGTGCCTTGTATATTATTTTATAAGTTATTAATGACCTGATAAGTTCTTCAAATGGAAACTTATTTAAGCTTTTAGCCTCTTGTATTACTATTACTTTTGAATCCCATTTTTTAGGAAAATATCGTAAAATTTTGTTTACAAGTTGAAGTTTAAAATAAATTTTACCAAGTGCTTTTAAACTATTGACGACATACGTAAAATGGGTATACATGTCAATAATAGTTTCGCTCGGCTTCATACAAAATATTTCAAAATTATGCATCAAAAGATTAATCGTTGAATCTTTAACTCTACTGGTGCCTTCATGTGTGATTTCAAGAGTGTGCCAAATCTCATAAGTCATTTCGTAAATAGAAACTCGATTTATCTAAAGCACAAAACAAAGCATTCATATCTTTGGCATTCAAAAAGAAAGTCTTCTTCTCCGAATCATTTCAATCGTTTGTTGAAAGAGAAGACTTTTGAAATTCGTTTTCAATGATATTCCATAAATCGAGATTTAATAAAAGCAAGAAAACTCTCATCCGAGTTTTTCAATAAATGTAATCCGTCCTATTGAACATATGAGGATAAATGATAGAGTGACCCTCTTGAAAGTCGAAAATATCATTTCTCTTGCATATTAAACTAAATGAGAAAAACATAACTCTGATACTAACTGTTATGATCAAGTCGGCACTAAGAGGGGGTGTTGAATTCTACATGTGCCTTAATTTGAATTCAAGACCCTCTTGAATTTTAACACAAGGTGTCTAGTTTGTCATAAATGAAGTTGTCATCTATCTTAAGGGATTTGGTCGTGCAGGGTTAACATTTCAATCCAAATGGATTGGTGAAATGCCATAAGATTATCCAGAAAGGGAAAACAACCTATCTCATTAGGTTTTTGGTGCCCAGACTTCTTTGTTCTAGATAGTTAAATGCTTGTACTTCAGGAAGAACAGGAATAAAATTTGAAGATTATGTCACTGATGACATTCGTTCTTTCCCCATTTTATATGACTTTTACTTGATGGAAACTGCATAAATTTTTATTTGGAAGAAATGTTTAAAGAAGGTTTTTATTTGCCACCGGCAGGTAAAATCTCGGTTAATTGTGTGATTCTGCTATTTTCTCATATACTCGTAAGCCTTATTTTTTCTACGTAACTTACAGTGATTGCTGTTGACATGTCTTGTTCAGTTGGCACTTCCAAAGGTGGTTGTATTAGTGGGAGTTTTTGTAGATCAAGAGTTGGTCATTCAGACATTAAAGGTAATTTATGTCATGTAAAGATTCTCCTGGAAGCAAGTTGTCCAATGGATGCGGCAGGGATAGTGAGCGTAGAGCAAACTTGCAGGTAAGACTGCAAAAGCTTTTAGTAATTCAATCATTTACAAAACCTTCAGTGTCAAGGAATGGATGTGTATGTTGGTCAGTTGTCAATTCAAGCTGAGCAAATGATTTTGGTCCATGACTAATATTTGCAGTGCTGCATTGGCATTGCTTGCTTCATCCATGATTCATCCTCATCCGGTAGAGAAATCATCATGTTGCCGCAAAGCACATATCTCAAAGTTGAGTATGTTTGATTCACAGCAACAAGAAGCTATGAGAGTTCCCATAAGATCTCCTCTCCGTTGATCTCTGTTGAAGAAGCCAATGGAATCCGGGGTCTCGATCTCCGATTGGGGGCGATGAACGTTCTTGCAATTCTTGGAACATGTTTGTGTACGTGGTTTTGTTCTAATTTCTTCTTTAAAGTAAATTTTTGTATATAATTATGTGTTTAGAACAGATACCAGATGGATAATAGGAATAATGTGAAGTTTAACCGGAATCAAGGTGGGTGTAATTGTATGTATTACTAATAAAATATATTAAGCTTGATTTGTCTTATCGGTTCGTATTGATCGATCATCAATATGATATGTATCGATTCATATTGATATATCAACACATGATATGTTGGGATATATTGATATATCAGTATGTACTGTTTGTACTGACTCTCTATCAGATCGATATGTATCGTTTGTATCGAGCAATATGACAAATTTTGATATTAAGACAAACGTAAAACTTTTTATTATTGTTACAAAATGATTGAGAAGATTCTCACACCATGGTTAGATTACATCATTCATCTTCTAACGCTGCAAAGCAAACATGAAAAAGAAATCTCTATTAACTTTTTATGGAGTTTTGATATAGTTTTTCTTTTCTTTAAGAGAAAAAAATCCTTCCAATATGAAGGCTTTGGACCTTTTATCGGTCAACCATTCCATCCCTCCCTATACGTTTCTATCTTTGCCGAGCGTCTCGTAGTTTGAGCTTATGATACGTTGACACACTTGAATACAACCATTGGCCATTCTTCCACATCGTCAGGTCGGATGTCAGACTCTTCTTAAGTGGCTGTATCGATTTTCCATAGCTCGTCATCTATTTTTCCCAAACGACTGTCCTCTTCATAGCTCTGATGGTGAAAGTCATGTCAAGCATCTGTTTGGAGTTCGCTGGATCTGTCCATGGCTGATGTTGTTGATCGAGAAGATACGAGATTGGCTGCCTGCACCAATAGATGCCCTGCGAAATGTCCTATAAAATAAGCCCTCCTGTTGATGGCGTGCTTTGATGTCATCAGATTGTGCTTTGTGCTACTGGAAATGATACCACTATAAATATTTATGTACTCGATCTCAAATAGTAGTATTTGGCATTTAAAATGAACAGTTCTTGACATTCTCAATTATGATAATCAAGTGATGACTTGACAGATAAAGCGAACATAGAAGCACAAGTTTTGATTGACTGATCTTCCAATCCTAGATGACATAGGAGAAGCTTGTGAAGTTTGCTCTCACCTCCATACTGCATCAGCTTGAAGAAAATTGGAAGTTACCTCAGAACCTCATTTCTTAACTCACAAAGAAGAAGTGATTAATGACATCTTTACCACAGAAATCTTCAGTTCTATACTCTTGAACCTGAAAGGAGAAAGAATACAACTAATTAAGCCTGCGTCACAAAGGATCTGTGATCATTGTTTCCAATATAGCTTATATGTTCCATGTGAAGAAACCCAGCAAATTTTATAGATTATGTATATGGTAATCACATTGCTGCTAGGTTTTCTGATACCCTGATGCCTAGGCAGACTGAGAGCATGCTAGAAGAATCTAAGCATCAAGGATAAATACTATCTAAATATTTGAGTCAACTTAAATAAAAAAAGCAGTCTTTGATTCAGATTAAAGACCTTTTGACTTCCTGTGTTGGAGCTTGTTCTTTGGCCTTGAGTTCACCGTTGTCCTTATTTGACTGTCATGCTCGTGTATGGTTGCAGCAATGAGTTAAATCAAACTTAAGATAACAATTTCCCCACATATTAAGGATAGCTCTGTCTTTGATCAGAGAGTTCACCTGCTAAGAAAATATATGCAGATATTGTTATCACCATTTTCTGCAATTACAAAAATCAAAATGAATTGGAATTTTGGAACCTTTATGAAAATGATTGAAGCAACTGTGCTAACTTGACTAGCTGGGGATCAAGAGCACAACCTTGTCCTCTTTTTTCTAACATCAGCACATTGACTGAGAAAATTTGGCCTCCTTTTGGTCCATATCTTGGTCGTTCTGTAATAAAAAAGCTTATAACTTCCTAAAAGGCCTGACTGATATCAAGAAAAAACTAAATCGAAAAAATGCAATAGATAGCCTACCTTCCAAACAAAAGAAGCTATTCACCGATGCATAACAGTTGGATGTGGGCAATATTTAACACTGACTGCAAGAAGGGTCCATGTCAAATATATTAACAATGAGTGAGCATAAAAGGTACTACTAATCATAATCAAAAGTATATGAGATACTATATCACACCTCTCAAACTTGCATTTCAAAAAGAGCTCTTCTTAGTTGGTTCACCACAGGAATCTGATGGATCCTGATACAATTTGCTTGAATTGAGGCCTCTGGATGCAAGTTTCCAATGCATTACTAAAATGCTTTTAATCCTATGTAGCACCATAACTTGACAAAGGCTCGTCTGCTGCGTGAACCCAACTAAATCCGGGCTCCTTTCTCATTTGTGATCCTGTTATCTTCCTCAAATTTTCTGCATCATGTTGTCTTCCTACTTCACAATACATATTGGACATGAGCACAACTGTAGGAACATCTTCACCTTGCATTTTCATAACTTGGTCTCTTGCTAGCTCGGCCAGGTCTAAATTACCATGAAGTTTGCAAGCAGATAAGAACGTTGCCCAAATTGAAACATTAGCTTCAAAAGGCATGTCATTGATCAACTGTTTTGCTCTATCTAACATCCCAGACCTGCCAAACAAATCAACCATGCATGCATAGTGCTCCATGCTTGGCACGATACCATGCTTAGAAACCATCAAATCAAATAGCTGAATTCCATCTTCTACTAGCCCACAGTGGCTGCAAGCTGACAAAAGAGAAACAAAAGTTACATGGTTCGGATGTACATTTTCCTTTTCCAATAGAGCATACATTTCTAGAGCCTCATGCCCATACCCATGTTGTGCATATCCAGTGATCATTGTGTTCCAGACTACTATGTCCTTGTTTGTTAGTTCATCAAAAAGTCTTCTACTCTCTTCCAGGGCTGCACACCTAGCATACATGTCCAGAAGAGCACTACTAGTATAGTCATCCATAACCCCATGCTTTATGACACATGCGTGAATGCGTTGTCCTTCCTCTGGACCAGCTAAATGGCCACAAGCCTTTAAAACACTTGAGTAAGTGAAACTGTTGGGTGATACTTCTGTAGAAATCATGGTTTTAAAAAACTTCATTGCATCTGAATAGTGACCTGATAGTGTAAGTCCTGATATCATTGTAGTCCATGAAATAACATTTCTCTCTCGCATCTTATCAAAAAACTCTAGAGCTTGGTCGGCGGCACCATCTTTGAAAAGACCATCTAGAAGTGTAACTCTAACCATCAAGTCTGATGCAAGTCCATGCTTAATTGCATGAACATATATGACCCATTCACACCCACAGCACGAAGATAACAAAGCAACAAAGGTAGCAAGATCAACATCTATATGCTTACAGTTCATGTCATTAAAAAGGGTTAAAGCCTCTCTGTAATTCCCATTTTGCCCATGTCCAGAGATCAAAGAATTGTAAGAAACAGTATTCCGTTTATGCATGCACCCAAACACTTGACAACTTTCCTTTATCGAACCACATTTTATGTACATATCAATCAAAGCAGTGTTAACTACCACATCTTGCCGAAAACTTGACTTCTCAACAAACCCATGAATCGCCCTCCCCAAATCCAAAGACTTCAAACCACCACATGCTTTGAGTACACCAGATAAGGTGCAATCATTTGAGATGAAACCTTTTGACCTCATCTCATGGAAATAATCTAATGCAAAAGTGTCAAGTCCATTTCTTGTTAACCCACCAATCATCGCGTTATACAATGCGACATCAAATGTCTGTACACTCTGGAAAACCATTTCCAAGCTTCGTGTATCTCCAAATCTGCCATACATATCAATGAGAGAAGTTCCAACAAAACAGTTTGAATCAAGTCTCATCTTTAAAATAAGCCCATGAAGTTGTTCTCCGATCCTTCTCTCCAATTCTGAGCAAGCCTTAATCATACTCCCAAAACTAAACTCTGTAGGATGGAGATTAAGACTCCGTCTTGCTTGCTGGAAAAGTCTCAGAGCCTCCTCATGGGCACCAAAACTTACGTACCCACTAACCATCGTGTTGAACATAACAGGATCCTCGACCGAAGACAGACCAAAAAGGGAGACAGCACTCGCCAGATCACCAAGCTTTGAGTACATGTCGATGAGAGCAGCATTGACAAAAGAGTCCGATCCCCATCCAGAGACCATCACTTGGGCATGGGTTTGCTCGCCCAGACCCAACATTCTGAGCTTCCGGCATGCCACAATGGAGGCTGAAAACACGAACTGGTTGAGCTCGATTTCTGCCTTGCGCAGCTGGGACAAGAGGCGCAAGGCGTACATAGGATCGCCGAGTCCAGAACTCGCAGACATAAGGGTCGAGTAGGAAACCAAGTTTCGCTCAGGCATTTCGTCGAACAGTGCACGGGCATCGTCGAGGCAGCGGGCTTTCGCATAGAGGTTGAGGAGATGGTTCCAAAGGGTTGTTTCTTGCAAAGACCCAATCTTGATCATGTAGGCATGGATAGATTTACCCACAGGGACACAATTCTGGGCGATGGCAGCTTTGATCCCCGAAGCGATCGAAGAATAACAAGACATGGAATTGGGCAGCCTCATGGCGTCCGCATACAACACAGGATTACCAGCCTTTGGGGCAAACACCCATCGATCATCCACCAACAACTCCGAAGAATGAATCTGCAAACGAGTGATCGATTCAGTGCATCATCTGACGACAACACTTTGACTCGAGCACCGACCAAGTACCCGAGTTCCAACCTGGCGGCAGGATTTCGACCCTTTGCAATCAATCTTGCGAAAAGTCAACGTGGACACTTAAGTCAAACCTTTCGAAGTCCTTAAAAATAATGAAGTTATGATAGTAAATATTGAATGATGTATTTTCACATAAATTAATGTCTATATCTTTCTGGTAAAAGTGAATTTATAATAATATCAAATCTTATTTTAGGAAAAATAATGACTCTACTTGCGGAGTCACCCAGCAAATCATAGCCACCTAGACAATGATGTGGGCAGGAGAATCAGGGCACCTCCTTTACCTTGTGATTGTCGATAGATACATGATCTTTTGTCATTTGCCATCTACGATTTTGGAAAAAATTGCACGAGCCAACCACATGATGCATTAATCTTTGGCGATAAAACTCATTTCTCCTTCCAGATGTTTAGCACAGGCGATCATCGTCTGTTTATCCTAGGTAAGCACTAGCCCCGACAAACAACACTCTTGTGATCATCCTTTGCTAATAATACGTCATAGGAAGATGGATCAACCAATAGTCAACATAAATGAGCTCATGAGAGACATACGAGATGACTTTAATGAGCCATCAGCCACCCTCCACTAGTCACTCAAGTATAAATTACTATATGTCTTCATTGATAAAAACACATTTGCAAGAATATCAAATCTTATTTTATGATAGGAAAAATAATGACATAAGTATTGACCTGTCGGTTCACCCGGCAAATCGCTACCACCTAGACGATGATGTGGGCAGGAGAACCTGCACACTTCCCTTCCCCTGCAATCTATCGATTTCGGGAAAGACCACACGAGCCAACCGTAGGGGATATTAATCTTTGGCAACAAAGCTCATTTCCCCTTCTAGTTGCCTAGCATAGGCGATCGTCGTCTGCTTATCCCGGGCAAACACTAGGGTTGGCAAACAATGCGCATGCGATCGTCCTTTGCTGATAATGCATCATAGAAATATGTATCAACCAACTATCGACATAAATGAGTTCCTGAGGGACGTATGAGATGACTTTAATAAGCTATCAACCTCCCTCCACCTATCGCCCCCCTCACCCACTAACAAGCCTAAGAAAGGACGAAAGAGAAGAAAAATCTATATTATTCTCACTCCACTATTAACTTTATTAGAGGGATCAGGTCAAAACCCTCGACGTCGATCACTTGTGCAAGGACCTCGACGAAACCAAAACACACCTTAGGACGATGCAAAATCCATCTCAGATTATATCGTTCGATCCGTCCTCACTGCAACCACATCTCGTGATCGTCATGTCGATCACTTGAATGTGCTTTGTACCTTTGGGATAGAATCAAGTCGTGTCGACCCCTCGATCAACGACATCAATGCAATAACATTTTAAGATATCAAATATTAAATATCAAAAAAATATTGAATTGAGTTTATTTTTTGTTCTTTAAGACAAATAATTCATTATAATTCAAAAAAAAAAGAATTTTTTTAAAGGTATTCATATTTTTATATATTTCAAAATATACTTTTTATTTATCATAATTCCTTGAAATATCCCTTATAAAATAATTAGAGTAGGTATATTATACTATATAGATCAGTTTATAAATGAATCTGTTGTCATTTTGCTATATAGATTGTTTGAATCCCTCAAGTATAAGATTTAAAATATCACTTAGAGGAATCGATTATTTTTAAATTTATAATATTTTTGACACCTCCATCAATGCATGGACTGAACAACCGATAGAAATCAAATTATATATATAATTAATAGATTATCTTATTGATTTAAGAACAAAAACAACCCAATAATATTTTTATACTGGTATTTTTAAATATGCTTACATACTATACCCGAGGAATTGGACCGAGTTCATGAACCAATCTCAGTGATATAATCAAATATGTGTGTGTGTGTGTGTGAGGGATAAATAAAAAATCATTATATTCGGAGAGATGTGTTTACCAATAACATTTTATTAATAAAAGAAGAAAAAAAAGAAAAAAGAAACGTGATTCATTCACCCACCACCGTTCCATGGAGATTCGACCTGGAGATTCCCCGAATCTCCGGATCTACGGATCAAGTATCTCGTCCGTTCACTGAGTCAATCGGAGAACATGGAATAGTCGTCGTTTTCAGAGAGGTCATCAATGAGGTGAATCAAATTCCAACTGTTGTCCAATCATCCGTCAACCTCCCATTAGTGCCTGCTGCGGTCTTCAGATTCCAACAGCGACTTTTTGTACAATATCTCATCGCCATTTTCCTTGGGTTTTAATACCTCGAAGATTCACCAACTGGCTTCCGCTTTCTTCTTTCAGAATTGCCCTGTGGCTCTCCTCCGCAAGGTGAGTTCTTTGGCTTATCTACTCTTTAGATGGATCATGTCGCATGGAATCTTTGACTTGGATCCTTTTACCTTCGGCTTAGATGTTCTTGGATCTGTTATTATGTTCTCCCCAGGAAAATTTTGTTGGAAAGACTGGTTTTTTGTTGTTCAAGACCGAGGGTTTATTCTGACATGTGATTCCTTCTTTGGAGTTCCTTTCCATTCAAAGTATGCTAGGTTTTTTTTTTATGTACCATTGCAATGATTTTACCCTTTTCTGATTGACTTTTACACTAGAAGTTCTTGAGTGCTGCTTCTAACTTCTATGACCACCATCAGTTTCTGTTAATGTGGCTTTGGCACCAGATTGTTGCTTGTGATTTTCATTCTCTCTTTTTTTTTTCGTTCCTGGAATATGGGTTGTTTTTATTCAGAAGAAAATAAGATTTAAAAGGAAAATTTTTTGGAGTTGATTTGCAATACGAAAACTCATGTGTGAGGAACTTATTAATCTGATGCACTATTCTTCACGATGTTTGTCATATTCTGCTTTGCCCTCGATTAGTATATCATAGATGATGAATCAATAATGCAGATCTAGAGAGAAAGGGTGTGACCATATGGTGACCTGTTTCGGTGTAATCACCGGATACACGGTAACCTAATTATAATCCTTGTTTGTGCATTATGATTAAAGAAATAATTAAAATCGGTTTCCTTAACGGCGTGGACAATTTAGAAAATCAATTAATTAATTAATTAATCCAAAAATTCAATTTTCTTTTCTTTTCTTGAGAAGAACGTCTCTCTCCCTTCATATATAAAGCTGGTGAGGCTCCTCTTCTATTCTTCATTGGGGTCAAGAGGAGCTTAACAACCACGAGATACGAGGGAGGAGAGAAGCCTCCTTGAAAAAGACAGGTTCACTACCTTCCTCAGAATTAAATTTCTTTTGTTTACTATTTGAAAAAAAAATGGATGCATAAGTCTAACAATCAATTTTTTGGACTTCAGATTAGTCTTACGAGGATTTAAGGTCAGTTTAATGATGTTCTAACTGAATTAAGTTTCCGAGTTAGTTGGACCAATTCAGCTAAGGTTTAGGTCAATTAAGGATTGGAATGAGATCGACACCTCATAAACTTACAATTTAAAAGTTTTATTTGAATTTTTTCTTTGAAAATATTAGTGATTTTTAAGAATTTAAAACTATCATCGATGATTTTGATGTGATTATTACCATGTGGTATATGTAGCTATGATAAGTGGTTCATATTTGAAGTGCCCTCGTGAAAGGAGCTTTAAGCTCATCATAATACGGAACCACCAATGGAGCCTCACATGTTGTATATTAAGCATTGTAGATCATGATATTTTATTGTATGACTTCTTAGGATGTATATATGAATGAATGAACAAAACAAATGAGAATTAATGATTCTGACATATGATAGATGAGGACTTTGTTTCTCTGCCAAGGGCCAGGATTAGTAGGCTACCAAATATATTGACTAGACAGTTTCCTACTGCTGTTGGGAGAGGAACACAACTCATTTCGATAGATGAGAGACCACAACTCCATCCACTCTTGAGAGTGCAATATGAGTTCTTTTCATCTGCCATTAGGAGAATATAAAACTCATTTCTTTTTATTCGTTGTTGGAAGAGTACTCCATCGGGTATCCGATGTCTGCCTATGTTTTATGTGAAATTACTTGCAAGTTATTGAGATATGTTGCATGAGACGCATGATTGTGTTTATTGCATACGAATTATTATTGGTTTATCTTGTTTTATAATCTTTGGAGGTTCTATCTAGCATAATTGCTGATATGATTTTGTTTTTGTTTTATATTTATTTGTAGAGAAAATTCTGACTTGTATTAAATTTGATACTTGGGTGGAGGAGACTTCTTTATGGTTAAGTAGCATCACCAAGTTCCAGCAATTCTTTTAGTTGATAATGTTCAGTATTTTAAAGATAAGAATATTAAATTTAGTGAAAAAATTTACCTGTGTAGTAATGGAGTTTGATGTGGTAATCTATTCACAATATAATTTTCTTAGTACAGAGTTAAAACATTTTGGGATGTGACAGTGAATCTTTCAGGTATCTATCTTTGGCTCTTTCTCTGATCAAGAACTAGTACTGAAGATGTACCTGGTACAAGATAAAGGAGGTGCTATTGCACTTATGTTGGCTGCCCTTTTATTCTTGGGCACCTGGCCTGCTGTTCTGACTCTTTTAGAGCGGAGGGGTCGTCTTCCTCAACACACTTACCTTGACTACTCCATAACCAATCTCCTGGCTGCTGTGATCATAGCCCTAACACTTGGCCAGATTGGCGACAGCACACCTGAGATGCCAAATTTCATTACCCAGCTTGGTCAGGTTATTTCATGCCCTCTAGTTTTAGTTGACATTTTATTTTTCTTCTCTTAGATTCAAGTACCTTCTTGATTCTGTACACTTGTAGAAGAATTGTTAGCAAGAGGAAATCCTGTTTGTATTATAAAAGTATCTAACTGCACAGTGAATTGGAGAATTTTGAATTCTTCTGCTTTTAACATGTCAAACAATTGCTAGGTGACATCAACTTTTTGTTTCAATCAGTTTTTTTTAAAAAAATTGAGTCTTTTGCTTAAGATCAAAGGTGAGTGGGCTTATAATCCAGTTCTAGCACTATATGTTGCTTAAACTGCATGCTACTTTGATTTTAAAGATTCATTTCAATACCTGTTTATTCTTCTGTAAAATAATCATTTTTGAAAATGGTTGCTGGACATAGTAGGTTTCTTTCCACATAATTTAGTTACCCTACACTCTATTTCAATTGTTGATAACTTCTTGACAGAATGATTCAATTTCTTGTGACTAAATTTAGATAATTAATATTTGCAGGATAACTGGCCTTCAACCTTGTTCGCAATGTCAGGTGGAATTGTTCTAAGTCTTGGGAATTTATCAACACAGTATGCATGGGCATATGTTGGTCTTTCAGTAACAGAAGTTATAAGTTCAAGTATAACCGTAGTTATTGGTAAATACCTCATTCCATCTAAAGGTTTAGTTAATTGAACAACTTCTATTTTACTTACTTTATAGAATTTGTTTTATTTTACTTAATAGAATAGAGGGAAAGATTGTTCGGATGATTTTTTTAATTGAATATTTTCTCTTTAGATCCCATGTGTTTGCAACATAATTTTACAGTCTGTTTATTATTTAACTTGTTATAGTTCCTAAATCAGATGTGTGTGCCAACGTACTTGAAGTTTTGGATGCCTTAAAGTAGTGACTGATAAATCATAGTATACTCTTTGTGATATTATAGGAAAAGAAGAATGAGAAACACTCTTATGCTTTAACATTATCTCAAATTTCATCATTAGCCCAGATTATGGATTTTTTTAGCATTTCATGGGCTAGAATTATCCAACAAGATGACCTAATATTTCTAGGATGTCTTGATCTATTCCTTTCCATCTTGAAAACAAGCCTGAACTATGTAGTGGAAACTCATTGGTCCACTACATTGAATGTACTTAAATTCTTAATTAGGGAAGATTACTCTAGAATGCATATTGTTTCTCCTTCTTAGTGTGTTTTAGCTAAACTCTTCTCCATTGTCTGAAATGCAGGAACTACATTGAACTATTTTCTTGATGATCGTATTAACAGAGCTGAGATTCTTTTCCCTGGAGCTGCTTGCTTTCTTGTTGCAGTTTGTCTGGGATCTGCAGTTCACTCTTCAAATGCTGCTGACAACACAAAGAAACTTAGTGGCTCCGCAAGTAACTCCATGTCCAAAACTTGGTATAGTGTCCTCATGAACTAATGTTCTTTTTATCCATTTAATACCTGTAAGGACTAGGAAATCTAAAGGGAAAAAATAATTAAATTTGTTAACTTCACTGACATTATCATTAGTAAGGATAGATCAAAGATATCTAGGAGAATTATGACCATAGCAAAAAAATTAAATGGGCCTTGTTTAATTATTATGGGCAGCTATAATTAATTACATTTTCCTTTCCCCCAATCCCAAATCATCAGATGAGATAATTTCTAGCAAATAATTTTGGTATCCTAGTTTTTGGGTACATCACATCTTTGCTCCTTAGCCAAGGTATTTTACCATTCAGCTACCTCCATCCATCCATGCCAACAAGATAGAATGGCATTTTATGATGCACTTTTCTTTTGTACAAACTATTGCTAAGTTTGTGCCATGTTGTTTACATGCCCATCAATATGTACCATCTGTTTGTGATGTTATCATTGACACTGCTAGAAATTTGTAGAGTAAAGATCTTATAGTTGTGCTTTTTTGAAATGCGATCAAAATTTTTTCCTTTGAATTGTTCTGAGTTTGGTTGTCAATTAAGATCAACTTTTACTTGTTTGTAGCAATTCTAGGGATCAAGAAGTCAGCAAGAATTTACCAGACAAAGGTTCTACTTTGAGTATATGTTTCTTAGTTTTAAAGCATAACTTCCAGCATTCTCTGTTCTAAGTTGTTTTTCTTAAATTCTCTGGCTGTAGATGAACCCAGGGACTTGGAAGATGGAGGTTTGGTTTCTGGCTCTAATATCAATACTGAGAAAGCAAAAGTTGGAACTGCAGAATTCCTTATACAGCTTGAGAACAAAAGATCTATTAAGGTCAGCGATTATACAGAATTCCTGTCGAGATCAAGTACATATTTTTTTAATAAAAATATTTTAAAAAGAATATATAAGCTTGATGTAGACAAGAATATTTTAAAAAAGCACAAACAGGAATATTACCTAGCAACCACACATGATTGTTCACTTGCATGCAGTATTAGCCATATCGATCTGTGCATATAATGCTCCAAAATATGCGTTCAAGAAGTCTTGCATACATTGGAACAATTTAACAATTATTTTACACAAAAGAATAAAGTTGTATGAGACCAGATTTTATCTATATACGTGCACTTGATTTTTATGTGCATCTGTTCGCTTTGTCAAATGCCTGTAGTTTGAATTGTTTAATATTCTGAAGCCTATGCTGCTGCAATGGCCAGATATACTCTTCTTGGTAAATGGTCAGATCCAAGGTCCTCATGCATTTGGATTATTTACATGCATTGAAGATACACACATTATCTCAGATTGATCAGTGATCATGTCTATTTACAGGTGATAGGGTCTAATACATTTCTAGGTCTCAGCATCGTATTCTTTGCTGGCATTTGCTTCTCACTCTTCTCTCCAGCATTCAACTTGGCCACCAATGACCAATGGCACACATTAAACCAAGGTGTGCCACACCTTGTGGTCTACACAGCATTCTTCTACTTCTCCAGCTCCTGTTTCGTTGTTGGGATCGGTCTGAACATCTACTTTCTATACAAGCCGGTGCTCGGTCTTCCGAGATCATCATTCACTGCTTATCTCAAGGATTGGAAGGGCAGGCACTGGGCTCTGCTGGCTGGATTGCTATGTGGTTTCGGAAATGGCTTTCAATTTATGGGTGGGCAAGCTGCTGGATATGCTGCAGCTGATTCTGTTCAGGTTAGTGTATTAGTGTTCTTTTTCTGACAAGTTATATGCGGTTGTGAGCTGTAACAATGCTGAAATATTCTCTATTTTTTTCCAAAGAAGAATCTTATAAACATAGACAAACCTAGTTTGGCCAATCATGAATTGAAAATGACCTTACCTCTCTTTTAGTATGTGGATGCCTCTAGGAGTAGGACCCTGTAACTAGTAAAGAGCCATAATAGATTCCAGGATTATTTTCAAAGTGTTTAAACTGAGTTGATTTATAGAATTCTAATTTTCTATAATTATTTACCAATTAAAGAAACAAAAACAATCAAGTTACATGTTTTTTTATTTTACATGGATTCTGGAAAATTATTTTCTGCTGTGTACAATGTTTTGCAGTAAAACTTGGATGCATGAAAAACCTTATTTCCACAACTTCATGGTAAAACTCACTTTAATGCCCTCTTGATCATGTATATGCTCCTTTTAGTCTTGTCTTCCAGAAAAAAAGAATTCTAGTTTGAACAAGTAGATATCTTTTTCATGTATCCATGAAGAACTGAACTAAGCATGAAAATCGAAAATGAAGTATTCACTTGGTGTAACTAGATTTTCATAACCTCACAATCAGCAAGATGACGAAAACAATTTCTGTGCTTTATTAAATATGTTAGGCAACAAAAGAAAATTACTTGTAGCCAATAATGGTGCCAAAAGAAAAAGAAAAAAGTTCATATAAACTGATTTACATATTGTTTCTAACGATTTCTTTGTATGAATCAGGCATTGCCACTTGTAAGCACATTCTGGGGCGTTGTCCTTTTCGGAGAATATCGAAGGTCTTCGAGGAGGACATATGTGTTGCTTGTGAGCATGCTTTTTATGTTCGTCGTTGCTGTGGGTGTTCTGATGGCTTCATCTGGGCACAGAAAAAGTTGATGCAAATTTGCAAAGGACAACATCTAATTCTCTTTGATGAGGTCGTTTTGGTATCTCCTTAACTCATCAAGAACTTCTCTTCATGTGTAGATTGGCACACTCTCCATTCCATAAGGTTTACAGTGGAAAGTTAACCTTATGAACCAAACAAAAGGTATTTGTGTTTGTTAGCACTTTGTAGATTGTTAGAACTTCTCTTCAAATAGCCACGTTTGTGTTTGTTAGCACTTGTCTCGTGCAAAGTATTTGTGAAGAACATATGGATCACTGCATGTTGTGGACAAGAACTGAATGAATGATGCAGATGGAGGATTGCAATTGCTATCTTTTATGGATACTGTAATCTGGGGAACATCCAACTTCTACATTGTAATAGAACATCCAACGACCATATTGATCATGCAAAAATCTACTCCTTTTTATGTCCACAATGTTAAAAGAATGTTGACCATTGTGATGTGTGTAGTTTTGAGGTTTTTTGTTCATGCACTTGATGATGTGTTTGAAATGGGAGATGACAATACAGCATACACATGTATCTATTGACTATGGAAGCAATAATGATGTTTGACATTTACTTGAGTTAATAATAATAAATTATCTATCTGTATTTGTTCCGAAATAAGATTGTAAATTAAAAAGACCGAAAGAAAATGCTTTGAAAAATTGAGATAAAATGATGTGGAAGCTGTAAAGAAAGATTAGTCCTTTTTTTTTCTATTATAATTTATTTACAAATGACAAAAGAATATTTGAAAGGTTTTTAAATAAGATGATGTGGATGTTGTAAAGGTAAAGCTTTTTTTCTAAAATGTTAAAGTTATATGCTTCCATATTGGTCCCAACAGAGATATAATTCAGATGATATGAAAATTTCAAAAATAAATATTTGCTTTAAATATAAATTTTTTATAAAATAATAATTTTATTGCACAAAAGAATATTCTAATGGGAAAATTAAACAAATTATTAAAAAATACATGCTACCTATGAATAGATTTTAGATTATATGATGTGAAAATTGTATAGTCAAACATTTACTAATAAAATAATATATTATTTTTAAAAAAATTATTAGTCAAAATAAGCATCAAATGGAAAATGAAATAAATTAATAAAATGCTTGCTAGAGGAAGAGCTAAGATTGTTTTAATGACTAGACCATGTGAAAATTGTAAAAGTAAATCTTTTTTTACAAAATTATAATTTTATTAATATTTTTAATTTTTATTGGTCAAAATAAGACTCTAATGGAAAATTAAATAAATCATCAAACAACTATATCATTCTATAAACTAATTAATTTTCCAAAAAAATTTAAAACAAAATATTTTAATTAATACATTTTATTGTTTTGATTTTATAATTTTTATTAATTAAAATAAAAATAATGATTCACTTGAAGGAGGGTTTATACCTCCAACACTTGTGGCCAGCAGCCACACACTCTAACCAACTTAACTATTCCAGCTATATATTTTTTCTATTTTTAATTTATATAAACTATTGTATTATTCTTACCTTCAACATCATATATATATATATATATATATATATGGACAAACAAATTAATTCAAGATATGATACACATGCTTCAATTTTTTCACCTCTAAAACTAAGTAGACTCCAACCACTACAGGTGAAAATTTTAAACCATTGGATGTATCTTATACTTATTTTGAAGAAATATATACAAACATACAAATTATGGCTACTATGATTATATAGTAAATCCACTTCAAAAATTATTTATTCCTTTAATCTTTTCTCTTTTACTTACATTTATTCATTAATAAGATGAGTGCTATGCTAAGGATTTTTCTTTTTTATTTGGATGATAATAGTTGAAATTATCTTTCTTCATTATTTTTTACTTGATTATCATTTTCCTATTCCTCCTTTCTTGCAAGGCAAGATAAGAATATCATGTAGTTTCTTGAAAGCATAAGCATATCCACATGCACATACTTACACATTTAGCTGTCTTGCAAATAAATCCAACAAAATATTGCATTTATCCTTATAATTTTTGATATATTATTACTCTAAATTTTAATTCATCTGAGAAAAAAATGGAATAATCATGGCTAATTGTAACAATGCTAACTAAAGTTAATGAAAAAGCATATATAACCATCTAAAATATCCAAATAATTAACAACAAATATATATATATATATATATATATATATATATATATATGTATGTATATATATATATATATGTGTATGTATATATATATGTATATATATATAAGAGGAGGGGCTGACATGACAAATCAAGAAGAATGATGGAGTGGATTAGAAAGAGGTCATTAGAGGACTTCAATGATACAGATAACAACGTCTCGTAACAAACATAAAATACTAACATTGTTGAGGGCTAATGTGCAAAACTTTCCCCTCCTCGACAAATTTTAAGCGCGAAGTCTACACGACCCTCCGAATATTCTTCTTCATTTGCTCCAAGATGCGACGATTCGATTCCATTCTCGTCAATCACCACTCAAAAATCTCAGTGTTTTTGTTCCCCGATCGTTTTCATCCTTCCTGCTGCAAAAAAGACGTTGTCTTGACGATCCAGACAAGCTATTGTTGATCGCCCAACCATCAGGTGAGCTCCGCTTCCTGCTGAAGATTTTACAGAGGTTTCTATCTCGTTTTGCTTAATTTGCATGTCTTCCGAGGATGCTGATGCTTAAAGATTGCTTTTTTGCGCTTTTTCTTGAGCAAAGGAGCTTCAGTTCTTGAAGGGGCTTTTGATCTCGTGTGTTACATTGGGGAGCTTCGAGGCTGGGGTTGCGCGATGAGGCTCTGGAGCTTGAATCTGTTGGTGACGATCCTCGCGACCCTGTTGAGCTCTGGTGCGGGTAAGCCCAGCGGCGAGCAGCCCCTTTCGAGAATTGAGATACACAAGACCACTCTCGCCCTCCATGATTCGGCTTACGTCGAGGCCTCTCCTCGTGTTCTCGGATTGCAGGTATTGTCCGATGCCGTTAGGTTGAATCACGAAAGCAACAAGGTGATACTCTTGAATTCATGTGATGAATTCCAATGATTCTATGCGCTTATGATGCTTCATTTTCAATCTTAACATTACTCATATATGATATGCATATGGATGATTCTATGCACTTATGATGCTTAATCTTTAATCTTAATATTACTCATATATGATATGCATATGGTTGCTTCTGCTTCAATTTCAAGGCTGATTGTTTCATGTTAAAAGGTAAAATCAGCAAAAATAAAATATCATTTAGCAGAAATAATGTTTTTCTTCTTTTTTCAAGCAACTGAATTTGCTTTTTTATAGCATAGAAATATACAAAGAATGAAGTAAATAACTGAACAACCATCTCTTTGATATGGATGAATTTCTCTGTTTTTTTGGCTGTGCCTCATCTGGTTCTTTCATTTTCATTTTGTGGCCTACTTATGCCAAACAACAGTCATGTGTTCACAAGAATGCTTGAATTGATTCAAACATGATTGTATCTGTAATAATAAGCTTAGGAAAGACACAGATTACTTTATCAATCAAGGAACCAATGTAGAACATTTTCCAATTTCACAATCTCGTGGAATATGTGATATATTGCAGGGTCAAAACAGTGACTGGGTGACTTTACAGTATAGTTATCCAAGTCCATCAAATGACGATTGGATTGGAGTTTTCTCTCCTGCAAGTTTCAGGTACAAGTATCTTATGTATCAATTTGGACTTGTATTGGTGAATATGTTCCTGGATGATGCAAAAGGAACAAACACTAAAGGAAGTTTCTGATTGGAAATTTTTTTGTTTTATAGTACTAGTGATAAACCTTTTTTGAGAAAATTTTTACTCGTTATATGAATTCCTAGATGTTAAAATAATTGTTTGGCTACAAATATTAGGCGAACGCAATAGTTCAAAAGCAATTTCCAAAGTTGACTTATTTTAAGTAAATGCAACGATTTATGATTTGGTAGCGCTGCTTCACAATTAGCTGATCTCATTTGTGTTTCAGTTCTTCCATCTGTCTGCCGGAAAATCCAACAGAAAGTCCTCCACTGCTATGCACTGCACCTATCAAGGTTTTTCTCTTGTCACACAATAAATACAAGACTTTGATGCTTTAACTGTAAGATACATGTAGAATATAATCATCAACTCATCCATGTTTTGCAGTACCAATATGCAAATTACACCACCTCAGACTACCGCAAGACAGGAAAGGGATCATTGAAGCTTCAGCTAATCAATCAGAGAGAGGATTTCTCGTTTGCACTATTTTCTGGAGGGCTCTCAAATGTATATGTTGAGACTGAATTTTATAGATTTTGACAAGCAAAACTTATCCTCTCACTTCCAGTTTTTAATTACTACTATAAGCTAATGTTGGCTTCATACTTTCTATCATTCCAACAGCCAAAGTTGGTTGCTGTCTCGAAAAAAGTAACTTTTGCAAATCCAAAAGCACCAGTGTACCCTAGGCTGGCTCAAGGAAAGTTGTGGAATGAAGTAAGTATTGCTTACATTTCTTTCTGTAGTTAAATGATGCCGACATACAGTTCTGCTTGAAACTGAAGCCACAGTTCCCTAGATTCTATTGAATTATGATCTGAATAACTAATCACTCTGTACTTTTTTCTTATTTCTGCAATACATAGTAGCATATATATAAACCATGCAGATTACTTCCACTTTCACTTCAGATTTGTCATGCCTGTTATTAGTTGACATTGATGGCTGATCATGCTTAAGCAATGAGAATATTACAAGTGATATTGCACCAGAAAAAAGTTGTACGTCCATAATGCCCTGCTTATATTCTTTAAGTTAAAACACCTACCAAGGTTTTTCTCTTGTCACACAATAAATACAAGACTTTGATGCTTTAACTGTAAGATACATGTAGAATATAATCATCAACTCATCCATGTTTTGCAGTACCAATATGCAAATTACACCACCTCAGACTACCGCAAGACAGGAAAGGGATCATTGAAGCTTCAGCTAATCAATCAGAGAGAGGATTTCTCGTTTGCACTATTTTCTGGAGGGCTCTCAAATGTATATGTTGAGACTGAATTTTATAGATTTTGACAAGCAAAACTTATCCTCTCACTTCCAGTTTTTAATTACTACTATAAGCTAATGTTGGCTTCATACTTTCTATCATTCCAACAGCCAAAGTTGGTTGCTGTCTCGAAAAAAGTAACTTTTGCAAATCCAAAAGCACCAGTGTACCCTAGGCTGGCTCAAGGAAAGTTGTGGAATGAAGTAAGTATTGCTTACATTTCTTTCTGTAGTTAAATGATGCCGACATACAGTTCTGCTTGAAACTGAAGCCACAGTTCCCTAGATTCTATTGAATTATGATCTGAATAACTAATCACTCTGTACTTTTTTCTTATTTCTGCAATACATAGTAGCATATATATAAACCATGCAGATTACTTCCACTTTCACTTCAGATTTGTCATGCCTGTTATTAGTTGACATTGATGGCTGATCATGCTTAAGCAATGAGAATATTACAAGTGATATTGCACCAGAAAAAAGTTGTACGTCCATAATGCCCTGCTTATATTCTTTAAGTTAAAACACCTACCAAGGTTTTTCTCTTGTCACACAATAAATACAAGACTTTGATGCTTTAACTGTAAGATACATGTAGAATATAATCATCAACTCATCCATGTTTTGCAGTACCAATATGCAAATTACACCACCTCAGACTACCGCAAGACAGGAAAGGGATCATTGAAGCTTCAGCTAATCAATCAGAGAGAGGATTTCTCGTTTGCACTATTTTCTGGAGGGCTCTCAAATGTATATGTTGAGACTGAATTTTATTTGTGTTTCTCAATAAAGTATCAGCCTCAAAATCGAGTATTGTTGGGTTCATTATTTCTAAGATCGGAACTTCATAGCCAGAAAGCAAGCTTTTTTCTTTAGTTTGATGAGCCTTTTATTTCTGAAGATTTGGCTAGGAAGAATCTTTTGTAATGTAAATTATCAATTATTCCTTTATTTTGTGCCTAACTTTGATTTGCTGCTTTAGATGATTTCCTGCATCACTTAGGGAGTAGGGAGTAAGGATTCTTTTTTCCTGTTTTTAAAAATTAGATATAAGAAGATAATTTTTAACCTAATCAGACTGAATTTTATTTGTGTTTCTCAATAAAGTATCAGCCTCAAAATCGAGTATTGTTGGGTTCATTATTTCTAAGATCGGAACTTCATAGCCAGAAAGCAAGCTTTTTTCTTTAGTTTGTTGATGAGCCTTTTATTTCTGAAGATTTGGCTAGGAAGAATCTTTTGTAATGTAAATTATCAATTATTCCTTTATTTTGTGCCTAACTTTGATTTGCTGCTTTAGATGATTTCCTGCATCACTTAGGGAGTAGGGAGTAAGGATTCTTTTTTCCTGTTTTTAAAAATTAGATATAGAAGATAATTTTTAACCTAATCAGACTGAATTTTATAGATTTTGACAAGCAAAACTTATCCTCTCACTTCCAGTTTTTAATTACTACTATAAGCTAATGTTGGCTTCATACTTTCTATCATTCCAACAGCCAAAGTTGGTTGCTGTCTCGAAAAAAGTAACTTTTGCAAATCCAAAAGCACCAGTGTACCCTAGGCTGGCTCAAGGAAAGTTGTGGAATGAAGTAAGTATTGCTTACATTTCTTTCTGTAGTTAAATGATGCCGACATACAGTTCTGCTTGAAACTGAAGCCACAGTTCCCTAGATTCTATTGAATTATGATCTGAATAACTAATCACTCTGTACTTTTTTCTTATTTCTGCAATACATAGTAGCATATATATAAACCATGCAGATTACTTCCACTTTCACTTCAGATTTGTCATGCCTGTTATTAGTTGACATTGATGGCTGATCATGCTTAAGCAATGAGAATATTACAAGTGATATTGCACCAGAAAAAAGTTGTACGTCCATAATGCCCTGCTTATATTCTTTAAGTTAAAACACCTACCAGAAGTGAAAAATTCCAAGTCTCTACATGCTTGATAGGATATTTTTTCTTTGAGAGGATATACTTGATAGGATTTCAAGACACTACGTTCTTTCAAGCTTGTTGGACATCATTGCATTTTCCTTTTCTGTGCACATACTTTCCTTGGAATTTCATGTTCAAAAGGTGTGTGACAAAATGTTCATTTTTCAGATGACTGTTACATGGACAAGTGGATATGGAATTAATGAAGCAGAACCTTTTGTTGAATGGGGTGCACGAGGAGATTCTCAAGTCCGCTCCCCAGCTGGGACATTAACTTTCAGTCGTAACAGCATGTGTGGTTTGTAATTTTTCCTTTGCTCTGGAAGGTCATCTTTATCTCTTTAGGGATCAAGTGAAAAACTAGAAGACTGCTGGCTATCATTTCTAGAACCTCTTACATATTTAGGTTTTCAAAATTCCTCAGGTAGATCTGTTGGCTGCAGACTAGAGTCATTTGTCTTGGTTATTATGCTGAATATCTGTTGAAGCTAGTCAAATGTGATGCAACATGTCTAATTTTACCATTGTTATAGATTACTTGTTTGTATTCCATTTATAGTCTCAATATAGGATTGTGCTTGGAAAGTTTGTTGCATGTACTTTGACTTGTCAATAAGATATAATGTGAGCAGAAAATCTCCATTCTTGAAACAGAAACTTGATCTATCATAGTCAGAAGCGAGTAGCTTTGGCCTTTCAAGTAAGACAACATTTAAAAAGATTTTGTAATAATGTGCTCTATGGTTAGTATGTTTATGACTGCATTTGCCTTCTCCCATGAGCAAGTTAGATTTAAAATTATTTGCTTGGTTGCACTTACAGGTGCACCTGCTCGGACAGTGGGTTGGCGAGATCCTGGTTTCATACACACTAGTTTTCTGAAGGACTTATGGCCTAATAAAATGTAAATATCATAGTTTCATCTTAATGTTTCCAGTCCATTTATCATTTGTTTATCTATTATCAGAGGGAGGTTCTTCCACAAGTATTCTAATGAGTCATACCTTTTACGTTGTAGGTATACTTACAAATTGGGACATAAATTGACCAATGATTCATATGTTTGGAGCCGGCCATACAGCTTTAAAGCATCTCCATATCCTGGGCAAGATTCTTTACAGCAGGTTGTCATTTTTGGTGATATGGGAAAGGTAATGATCTTGGTTAGTTTTGGTGTGCATTTAATAAAGACATTATTTAGACTCAATCACTGGTTGTTGACAGTTTATTTTCAGCTACTTGTGATGTAGACCAATGGTATTTAGCCTATTTTTGGAATGAACTTTGTTTTTCTCAGAAGCTGTAGCATATTCATGTCCTTACCAAATTATATGTTTAACCCAAAGAAACATGTGAAGTATATATATATATATATATATAACATGATCAATTCACCAAAAACATTAAAAAATAGATTAGTGGTCATTCAACCTTGAGAATACATGGATTTGTGTTCATATCCACCAGCTTAACATACATTTGAGTTGGATAGTTTGCACCGAGGTTCCACAAACTACAAAGTAATATTGCTTCCTGATTTTAGTTGATTTGGCTTTGATAATAATCTTTGGATTATCTTTCACTTGTGCTTTTCAATTGTTTTACTCACAGGACATGCTTCTCCTTTGCCTTGAAGATCTTGAGTTCAACAGTAATACATAGTAAGAAGAAGATTTGATGTGATCTGACTCAGTTGATTTACTGGAAAATAAAGTAACAAATCTATGGTAAATAGTGTTAACTAGACTATAATGTGCATATATATGAATCATGTTTGATGTATATCCTAATGTTACTTGCACTTATTGAACTCTGTGATTATAGATCCTAAATACCAACTGATTATGAAATTAGTAGTGGTTCATGTTTTCCCATTATTAGCACATATCATATAGAATTCATTACAATAATTCTCCTAGTATGATTATGATACCAAATTGGCACTGAGATATCCATGCATCACTGCTTGCAAAAGTTACTGAAAAATATTATTACAAATAAGACCTCTCAAGGCTTTTTTGTCATGCAATTAATCGTCTTACAAGATAAGAGAACATAGTTTTCATCCGAGCTGTGGCAGAAGATGCTTGAATAGGAGCACATGCTATCACTTTGCAATTTTTCTCTCTACTTCCTGGGCATAAGATGGTTTACTGTTTTGGCTTTCTTTACCAGGCTGAGGCTGATGGTTCAAATGAGTACAACAACTTCCAGCCTGGCTCTCTTAACACTACTTATCAGCTTATCAAGGACCTAAAGAATATTGACATAGTTCTCCACATTGGTGATATCTGCTATGCAAATGGTTATATCTCACAATGGGACCAATTTACCTCACAGATTGAACCTATTGCTTCAACTTTACCTTATATGATTGGAAGGTTAGTTCTATAAGTTACTCATATCACCATGAAAAGTGGAAATGACAATGTTTCATCCTCATCTTGCAGAGGTAACCATGAACGGGACTGGCCCGGGACTGGATCATTCTATCAGAATACGGATTCAGGTGGAGAATGTGGTGTACTGTCTGAAACTATGTTTTATGTTCCTGCCGAAAACAGAGCAAAGCTTTGGTATCACTCTGCAGACATATACTAATTTTTGTTCCCTTATGACAGCGATTGTTTGCATCATACGGTTTGAATTTGTGTATGAATTAATTGCCATCCAGTTTACTTAAGTGTGGTGTTCTACATCAAATAACAAAATTGAGTTTTTGTCAAAAGGTCTTGATGTTGGATTTCTTACTCAGTGGCATGCACTATTCCTTTCTAATTTTCCATCCTATTCTAAAGCTTAATTGTTCTTAATTTAGATATGCCATCTCATAAGTTCTCCAGCCAACAGTATGCATCAGTAAGCATAAAATGAATTACTTTTGTTGGGGATTCAGTTTTTTCTACTATTTTTGTTGATTTGAGCAAAGCAGATTATTGAACTCGTGTATTTATCTCGCTGAGTCTCCTATGATGCAATCTAAAAGTCTTTAACTGTGTTTTCAGGTATTCGATCGATTATGGCATGTTCCACTTCTGTATAGCTGATATTGAACTCGTGTTTTTATCTCGCTGAGTCTCCTATGATGCAATCTAAAAGCCTTTTAACTGTGTTTACAGGTATTCGACCGATTATGGCATGTTCCACTTTTGTATAGCTGACACTGAGCATGACTGGAGACCAGGAACCGAGCAATACAGCTTCATCGAACACTGCTTGTCATCAGTTGATAGACAGAAACAACCATGGTTGATCTTCCTTGCTCACCGGGTTCTTGGCTACTCTTCTGCCGATTTCTATGGTGATGAAGGAACATCTGAGGAGCCCATGGGAAGAGAAAGCCTTCAAGAACTCTGGCAGAAGTACAAGGTTGACATTGCCTTTTTTGGACATGTACACAACTATGAAAGAACATGCCCTGTCTATCAGGTACACATCTTACAACCAGCCCTTTGACATCAAATATACGTTACGAGTTCTATCAGATGAACACCGAGAGCATGTTCTTGTTTGTCTGTTGCAGAACACCTGCATACGGAACGGATCGAACTATTACAGTGGCCCCTTCGAAGCAACCACACATGTAGTTGTCGGAGGTGGAGGTGCCAGCCTTGCTGACTTCACCACGGTCCGAGCGAGATGGAGTTACTTTCAAGACCATGACTACGGGTTCGCAAAGCTCACAGCCTTCAACCATTCGATGCTGCTACTCGAGTACAAAAGGAGCAGCGATGGAAGGGTCTACGATCACTTCATCATCTCCCGGGATTACCGTGATGTTCTCGGTTGTGCCGTTGACAGTTGCTCAAGAACAACCCTGGCTTCTTGAACATGGCCACTGAGGCAGCATCGATCTCCACGGAGGAGAAGTCATCTGTTATTATGGTTGATACTCATTTATGTCGCATGTTGATTGATTCTTCTATGGTGATTCAGAATTCGTATTGTTCTGGGAAACAGAAATCTCAGAGTAAGGATTTGGTAATCCTCAACCCAGATGCAACTTCACCATCTGCCTCTTGAGCTTGCGTCCACTAGAACTCAATCTGGGAATCTCGATGATACGATGAGATTAACGCTTTTAGAGTCTCTTTCAAGCACTTCAATCTTGGTGAATGAAATGTCAACCCAACCACATAAGATTTAGCTTGTGTTAAGCATCATCGCCTCTTTATATCTTTTCTCTAGTCATTTAACCATCGAAAATGAGTCCGATACATCATCAGATCAATCACCAATATCTAATCATAAAATTCAACACCATCAATATTCGATATGTATTATCCGATATATCACTACCATACCAATCCATTATCAATGCTGGATCAAGATTTAATATTATACTCCAAATTACATCAATCAAGCCAGAGGCAGTCAGGCAGGAAAAAAGAAAGCAACATTCATTTGCAGCAGCTTCTTCTCCAGCCATCAATTTTGTGCATATAGACACGTAGCTAAGGAACTGCTTTGTGGTACTCTTTGCAATCTGCATTACTTGCATTACTTCGATCATCACAGCTCCAAAAACTCAGTTACTGCTAACCAAATGATTACGACAAGCTCCGGTGAGCAAAATAGAACGAGCCAAGAGGGAGTAGAACTCATAGATGAGCCGCAAAGGCCAAGTAATTATCCATAATCTCCCAGTAACAAACACCTTCATCACCTTAAGAAGCAAGGTAGGAAGAGAAAAAAGAGAATCACAACTATGAAGTGCAGGTGCAATTTCTCATTCATCTTTAGTAGAAAACTGGCCCAAACTCTAGTAGGAGACGAAGAGAAACGCACTCTTCCATGGAAGCAAAGAGAAGAAAAGATATCACGATGAGGTTGCGGACGGAGAGGGATTGACGACGATGTGCCTCAGAGGGTGGGAAACATCGCCACCTCCAGCATGCTTGACAAACTCAGCCGGGGTGAGGAAGGTGCCATGGCAGACACACACTATCCTTACCTCTTCTCCCTTCCTGTATTTGTAGAGGAATCCCTCGATCTTTCTCCCATTTGGACCATCACCCCTGGTGGAAACACATGGCATCTCACCCACCATGTTCCTCCCTCGATTCACACCATCAGTTGCAAAGTTCCTCAATGAGTCTTCCTCTCCAACAACAGTAATAGGTTTCCTGACTTCCAAAGTAGAAGTCGAACTTGTGGCATTACGAATAGAATCTGAGTGAGCTGAAGAGGCGTTCTTCGTATCATCTATGTCACGAATAAAAAGAGACAGATCGAACCCTGCAACCAAAAGGACAAAAAAAAGGAGTCATAAGCTTCTTCTTTTTACCTTCCTTTTCTTAACTTCTAAGAAAGTTTAGAATATTGGCGACTACAACTGGAATATTGACATGAAGTGAAGACTTGTTTTGCTTCCAAAACTATTCGAAGAAGTAATTAAATAAAGAACACACACCTAAACAGTTCAGAGAACAGTGTTAATTCTTTCAAATCCAATTCTTTCTGTCTTTTTAAGAGAAACTGATATTCATTCTTCTGGTAAGATTAAGCAGAAACAATAGTTGAATAACTTCAATGACTACAGGCATAGTTAGAGATGATAATATAGTCACATTTTTTCAGAAAAAGGAAGGAAAATACTATAAGAAACATCCTAACAAAGCACAACTACAAGTGATACATCTGATGATTCTATTGTTGCTGACAATGAAAAGATGAATCTACAATGCAAAGATGAAACTCATCATTACTTCTCATGATTTGAGATATCCTCAGACAATGACATGCGAGTCTATGACAAACAGCAAAACTTATCCTTGCTACTCACTATTTGAAGTATCTTTGAACTATAATATGCTTTTGAACTTATAAAAAGCGAGACGGATAACATCTACAGTAACAATTACAACAAATAAATTATTGTGGCATTGCCTCAGCGATCCGCATTGTCGGAAAATGTTTACTACCCAACATCGATGGAAAAGAAACATTGACAACACACGAATTAAGCATCACCATTCTTGCAACATTACAGGAAAAACAAACCAGAAAAGTGTTCTTCGCCTGTCAAGGATACATGATATACTCCAACTCCAATCATTTCTACCTCAAGAAAAAAATATCACTAGCTTATACAATTCTACCTACTGATGAGCATAACCCAAACAAAAAAAAGAACTCAAACTTTTAATTTTTGCATTTTTTCAATAGATTTCATTCATGATCTAACCAAAATTCTCAACAAGAATGCAGTACCTTGGGCTGGCGTCTTCCTCTTGAATTCAAACACGCCGTAGGAACTGCCGCTGGCCCGAACAGAGCCATGTGGGATTGGTGGCAAACACCCTGTCACATCTACCGGCGGTGACGCAGCCGTGCTTTTAGACCCTGCCGCCCATGCAAGTAGCTCGGAAGGAGTAGCAGCACCGAACAATCCTCGGAATTCTTTCCCCTTCAGAGGCTTGAGGCGGCCATTGATCATATTTGGCGTTATCAAGCTTTTCCTTCCATCCGCATCCTCATCTGATCTCGAAGCATCTGGTTTGATGCAATTTCTCTTCTCCAACCTCTTCCTCTTCGCCTCGAACCTCTTCAGGCTCTGCAGCTCCTTCCGCTTCCTCCTCTCCTCCTCCGTCTCAGCCGGCAACGAGTTCGTCCTCACGAGGGCCGTGGTCATCACAGGGAACTCGTGCTCCCTCTGCGGTGAGGAGAAGGCGGCGATGGACGACGACCGAACCAGCTTCTTGGCCTTCGAGTCCGTTCCGAAGCATCCGCCTAGGGAGAGACCGAGGTTGAGCTCGACCTCGCCGGACTCCCGTCCCGGCACCTCAAGCTGCTCGCCAAAGCAGCTGTTTCCGTCCAATCTGCGGAGCAAGTCTCTTGGAAATCTATCGATAACCGACGAGGTTAGCTCCCTCTCCCGCTCCGCTGCCTCTTCTTCCATTTGAGGATCAACAAACGAACCGTAGATCAAAAGAACAGATAAGTATCACAAATTTCGACCAAAAAGCTACCTTTTCTCTCAAAGGTTTGATCTTTTTTTCGATCTACTCGAAACCCGAAACGTGGATTCCTATAGCATTCAAATTCCAAAGAAAAAAGTACACAGAAAAATCGCAAAAAAAGAGCAGAGGAGACATGGGACAATGAGATATCAGATAAAAAGGAACAAAAAAAATAAAAAAAAGAAGCAATCTTTGAGCTTCCTAAGAGCTAAAAATCATCATAAAAATAAAATAGAACGCGTCAAAAAGAGGAAGTCTATGAAAGCATCAAGGCGGAGATTCCATTAAATTAAACAGCGAAGAAGAAGAGGAACGGAGAGCTTTCTCCCGTTACCTATCGGCGTTCCGTGCCCTGGATATTGGGCAATGTCCAGAATGCCCCTACTCGTGGGGTGGGGGGAGCCCTGTCGAGGATACGCGACCGCAACGTAGGAGGAGAGAGACGATGGGGAGCCGAGGGCCGCGTCATCGCGAATCGAGCGGCGCCGCGCCCCTCGGCTCGCGCGTGAGCCGATGGCGTGGCCTTCCTGCTGTCCGAAGCACACGTGTCGCGGACCAAAAGCACGTGACATCGACACGTGTCGAACTGCCATCCGACCGGCCAAGGTAAGGGCGCTGCCTCGGCCTATCTAGCTGTCACAGTCAGACAGCGACCTTACGGTGGAAAGCGGATCCGTTATGGAAAAAGAATTTGGTACCCGTTACCAGCAGCAGATCCGGTCTACATGGCTCCTGCATATCCGTTCTCACCCCAGAGACAAATTTTTACTGAAAATAAATTTTAGGCTATATGACCGATTACTTTTTAAGTTTTTGTTTACAGAATTATTTTCGATTTATATAATTTTAAAAGTTGATATCATTCTAGAATGTTGTAATTAGACAATGTGAATAAATTAATAGTACCGACGCAAAAAGAGATTGAGAGACTACTGAAAACAATAAAAAATAAATATTCTTAATCTATTACCTTTATACATACAATAGGGCCTAAATAATCGGGACATTGTCCGATTTAGTCATGTTGTGTATAAAAAAAAATTCAATGCAGCTTTTTATAAACAAAGGTGCCACGTAGGCACCACCTACTAGATATAGTAATTAAATTTGGTGGAGATGAGGACCTTAAATAAAATGTTGAAGTGAGGAAAGAATGATGCACAGATAAATAATCAGAAGACTAATTCAGATATATTATTATTGATTCTTTTATCAATATGAAAACACAATATAGTAGATATAGTTAAACCCTTTTTTTTCTCGATTTAATGGAGAAACATCTAATTCTACCATGGAAACCGATCCACATCCTTATCCAGAAATTATTTGATAAAAAAATTTGGATGCGAATATGAACACAGAGCATGTGTTATATATTATATAATTCATTTGGCCTCCCACCACCAGCAATTAATTCGGTGGCAAACGGCATTGTTTTGCACCGTCGCAGCACATGGTCTTTTGTCGAGAGTCCCTCACGTGCATTTGCACGTGTCGAAGACTGGTTTTGTCCACCCAAAAAAATAAGATACAGACGAAATCCATGGAAGACGTCGACATAAAGATTTGACCAGTGCTCAATCTTATTTTTTGGGATGATGCGATCTCACACTGTTCTTTTAAGCTATTCTGGTAACAAGAACTGAAGGTAAAAAAAATCAATCGATATCTCATCAAATAACTGCGAAATGGAATTATTGATGATATGTTTCAACTTTTATTTGTATGAGAACTAACCTTAGAATGCGCTTTCATAAGCGCCAAGAGCCACGTCTCCATGTCACGCCCACGTATCCTCCCATAAGATACATGCATTTTCAGCAATCAAAGGAATAAAATACTCCAAAAGGTACTCCAAATAGTAAAATGTTAATGGAACAGGTGATTCTGGTGATCTTAAATCTGTTTGATTTACATCCAAGAAAATGATAAGTCATACAGAGCACTGAATGAAAAAGTGAAAACACCTTGTCATAAAAACATAGAAATGCTTATTGCTCCAGAAATGCCATATTTTCTCTACAGTAATATAAATCTCGTGGAGAGTTCAACGTTTGATAGTAAGGTCATGAGAATGAATATTGAATATTGACTATTGAATATGGTCTTCACCATTGCATATCATGGAAGTCAATTGCTTGTCAAGTAATCCAAAGCTGTTCATAAACTAGAATTAAGCACTGGAATTTCGAAACCAATTTCCGAATAATAAGATATTTGCAAACATTAGTAGAAATTTGAAAAATCTTATTAATAAAGTTCACAAAGTGTGAAAGAACATGCATTACACTGAATTTTTTGATTTGTTATATGAGAATCTCATTGAATCACTATGAGTGTAGCATTCATTGAAACAATCTAGTTTTAGTCCATCAAATAATATGACAAAGACTTAAGTTTTTAAATCCGGATAGAGTATAAAAAATATATCACTTTGGGAGTGTCAAAATCATGAAATCTTTAGAAGAATATGTTAAGAAATTGAATCATACACTCATACTTGCCTTGCTGTTATTAAAGTCATCTCTCCTTCATTATCTTGTGACACAATGCTCGAATTCAGATAAAATTTATGAACCCGTGGAATATGACAATGCTGTTGAACAAAAGCATTCCCAAGCTGTGAAAATGATGTCCAAAAATAAGCATATGACATTTAAAACAAAACTATCAAAAAGAGCAGAATCAAAGGAAAAAGACTAAATCACTAGTCGACTTGCTTGAAAAGGAGCTGCAGTTGGCAGAACCACACCACACAGTAGGAATAAACAAACAAAAATTGAACAACAACAAAAAGAAAAGCCTTTGAAGGTAGTACACATTCGTATTGGTGATGCATTGGCATTGGACCCCGCAAACAAGGCAAATAATGGATTACTACGGAAATGAAAGAAACAGAGTGATGAAAAAGAATTGTTCCCTGGTGAGGTAAAAACACTACGGCGCATCAAAGACCATACCACATGCAGCACTATGTTGAACATGTCTCTTCGAATTCTTACTCAGTAGACATTGGACAAGAAGAACAAAAGCTATTAAGCCAAATAAAATAAGCTTAAACTGAAAATATTGATTCTCAAGCATAACCAGAGAGAGGCATGCATCCTTATGGCTTTAATTTAAAAACCTTTTGCATCACATGAATCCATGTCTCAAAACGAGAACCTTAGCATCAAGAGACAATGACAAAAAAGATTGCAATTGAGAATCCATTACATAATAATGAGATTGAAGCTAGAAATCAGAGGTCCGAAGATGGCAAGACCTACTGGGACTCAAAAAGAAAATGAAATTTATAATCAAGGTTGCAATTGTGTGGCGTTTTCCAACTCGATAGTTTTTGTTTGGACAGAGGAAATGTCCAGTGTTGAATTCAATTCAAAATATGCAATGAAAATATTTAGTTTGACTCAGATGCCCATAAAATTTTAGTTAGGTTATCACTAATCCCGAGTTTTAGCAATCACTTATCAGAAAAAAAAAAAAACATAAAAAAAGCATTTTCCTTTCCAAAAGAGGTTTCCACATCACAAGCAATGACAAGAACATTGATTGCAACGAATTGATGCAAGAATAGAAAAGTCGGACGCAAATTATCGCGTTTATAGATATAAAATCGTAAGCATAGACAACCCCATATGACCTGAACCAAAACCATCCAATTCCAAGATCGGCAAATTCCTAAAACCCTAAAGTTCCGAGTAGGCATGAATGATGAGCACGAAAACCCCAAGCCTTTAAACCCTAACTTCCATGGCTCAAATCATTCTGCCCATAGCATTTATCGTGGGAAGATGAATCAAACAAGCAAGCAGACGGACCCAAAACGCACTAAGAATTCACTCAAAGAATGCTCGTTGTTCTCAAATGTGGCTATCAGAAGAATTGAAACACATTATTGTAAGGAACGACCAATCCTAATGAAACCCAAACTAGAAAATAATAGAGGAAACCATGAAACGAGGAGGAGGAAATCCGTCAATATTGAATCTTTTCCAACGAAGAAAAGACGTAAGTGGGTGAATGCGTCGATCAACGAGGGTAAGAAACAGATTACTTTCTTGGAGATGTGGCGACGATAGAAGAACTCCAGCTCCGCTGTGACGGGAGCCCTAAGAATCGAAGCCAACGCGGGAAAGCAGAACAGAGCAGGACTTCGCAGGCTAATGGATTTCAGGATTTGTACCATCGGCTCTAATTTGATCGATCCAAACACACATCACAGAGTGACCAAATCAAAGTTCACGCGAATCTTAAAGCACTCGATCGGGAAGAGTTTGTTATGCAAAAAAATGGTATCATTGATTTAGATAATATGTATTTATACATATTTTAAACTTTTAATGAGAGATTTTTCTCGACCATATACTCAAATTATATATTTAAATCTTTTACTCAAATCTATGATTGATCCTCAAATCATATATTGATTGAGGATCAGAGCACATAAGGAATATAAAGTTGGCATTTCATATTTACCCATCATGATCTTCTATTATGCCCTCACAAGATTAAGGCTCTGTCATGGATGTCAATCTTGGATAGATACAATTGAAATATCATACAAGCAAGAGATTTTGTGAGGAAGTCTATTAGTTGATAAACAAATATGAAGGGAGAAATATGTAATTAACGTTTGATAACTTAATCTCTAATAAAGAAGAAGTCGATGATTGCATTTCATGCATGAGTGGAACACTGGGTTGACGTATAGGTAGGTGGTACCAATATTATTATTATACTTTATAGGAGTAGATTGGGAGGTGATGTCAAGTTCGTGTAGTAAATTGGTAACCCAATTAAGTTCTACAATAATGATAGTGATGACTTAGTATTGGTACATCTTATGACCATGTGATGTTTTTTAGAAGTCCAACTAATCAAATTTGCTCCAAGAAAAATAATATAGGCTAACATAGATATTCAATCATCCTTGCCCAAGCAACATCAATGAAGGCATAGACTTGAAATTATTAATGTTTATGAATAAAAAGTCTATAATTGAGAGTCTTTGTAAGATATTGCAAGACATGTTTTAGTGTAGATCAATATACAATAGAGAATTGATACATGAATTATGATAATTTATTGATTACAAATAAAATGTCTAGACGTATGAGAGATAAATACTACAAGGAACTAAGTATTTATTGGCATTGTGTAAGATCCATAATGTTAAGATTATTATAATATAATTTGAGTGACTTAAAGGTGGAGAGTAAGGCGGGGATTTCTTTTATAATATATATATTCATATACGACAGGAAAAGTATATAAGATGTGAACATTATTTCTACTCCCAGAAAATAGCTTAAGATTCCTATATCTTTATTGAAGAATTAATCTGGTAAGTGCTTAAAGAATTATTTAATCTTCATGAAATTATTGCCCGAAGATAATGTCATCTACATAGACAATTAATACATCTCTTTTACTATCGTAGAAATAAAGAGGTTTAGACTTAGAATTAACAAAGTCAATTAACATAAAAAAAGAGTCAAATTCGATATCAACCTCTTGGAGCTTTGCAAAGTCCATAAATATCTTTTCATAATTTACAAATATTATTTGGATATTAAGGATGCATGAAGATAGGAGGTTATTGTATAAAGACATCTTCAATTAAGGTTAGTAAGAAATTATTGTTAATATCTAGTTAACATACATGTCAGCTTTGAGTGATAATGAAACTTAGGATGACTTGAATTATTATCGATCAGTGATTTAAAAGCGCTAGGCGCCAAAAGGCGCTAGGGTCTAAAACACCCGAGGTGCTAGGCGCTGGCCCGAGCGAAGCGAGGCGCTAATATAAAAATATATAATATAATTAATAAAAATATAAAATATTAATAATAATATAATATATAATATAATTAATAAAAATATATAATATAATTAATAAAAATATAAAAATATATAATATATAATATAATTAATAAAAATATAAAAATATATAATATAATTAATAAAAATATATAATATAATTTGAGTGACTTAAAGGTGGAGAGTAAGGCGGGGATTTCTTTTATAATATATATATTCATATACGACAGGAAAAGTATATAAGATGTGAACATTATTTCTACTCCCAGAAAATAGCTTAAGATTCCTATATCTTTATTGAAGAATTAATCTGGTAAGTGCTTAAAGAATTATTTAATCTTCATGAAATTATTGCCCGAAGATAATGTCATCTACATAGACAATTAATACATCTCTTTTACTATCGTAGAAATAAAGAGGTTTAGACTTAGAATTAACAAAGTCAATTAACATAAAAAAAGAGTCAAATTCGATATCAACCTCTTGGAGCTTTGCAAAGTCCATAAATATCTTTTCATAATTTACAAATATTATTTGGATATTAAGGATGCATGAAGATAGGAGGTTATTGTATAAAGACATCTTCAATTAAGGTTAGTAAGAAATTATTGTTAATATCTAGTTAACATACATGTCAGCTTTGAGTGATAATGAAACTTAGGATGACTTGAATTATTATCGATCAGTGATTTAAAAAGCGCTAGGCGCCAAAAGGCGCTAGGGTCTAAAAACACCCGAGGTGCTAGGCGCTGGCCCGAGCGAAGCGAGGCGCTAATATAAAAATATATAATTAATAAAAATATATAATATATAATATAATTAATAAAAATATATATATAATTAATAAAAATATATAATTAATAAAAATATATAATATAATTAATAAAAATATATAATATATAATATATAATATATAATATATAATATATAATATAATTAATAAAAATATATAATATAATTAATAAAAATATAAAAATATATAATATATAATATAATTAATAAAAATATATAATATAATTAATAAAAATATATAATATATAAAAATAGATTAATAAAAAATATAAAAATATATAATATGAATTAATAAAAATATATTATTAATCTATTAACAGTATGAAAATTATCATTTCAAAATTCAAATAAATTTAATATAACAGTATAGCCTGCTGACGGAGAAACGAGGAAGCAACGGCGAGCGGTAGCGGCAGTGGGAAAGGGAGCGGGACGCGCGAGCAGCGGGAGGGCTCGGGGAGGCGTGAGCAGCGGAAGACCGCGAGCAACGGGAGGCGCGAGCAGCGACAGCAGCAACGGGAGTAGGAGCAACGAGCAGCGGGAGGCGCGAGCGGCAACAGAGGCAGCGTTGCGAGCAGCGACAACGGCGAGCGGCGACAACGACAACGTTTGCGAGCAGCGACAGCGGGATCGGGAGCGGCAACGACAGCGGGTTAGGGTTGGGTAAGGGTTATATCGGTTTAGTTGGTTCGATTGAACCAACTAACAACTGAACCAGGACCGAACCAGATCTAAAATCCTGGTTCAATCGCCTTGGTTTATCCAAATGCTCGCCCGAAGCGCCCAGCGCCTGGGCTCGGGCGAGCACCCAAGCGGCGCCTGTTTGAAGAGCGCCGCCTGGGAGATTAGCGAGGCGCTCGGGCCTCGTCTCGCCTCACCTGAGTGCCTAGGCGAGCGCCCGAGCGCCTTTTGCAATCACTGTTATCGATATGATAATTTGATTGAAAGTCTATATGAAATCAACACATGATCATTGGTGAAATTCTTTAGCCACTAGACGTGCTTTGTATCTTGTAATGGATCCATTTTGGTTTCACTTAATTTGAAAGATTCACTTATACATGATGACATTTTGCATGTTGTGAAATGGTACAAAGGTCTATAGGATATTATGAAGTAGAACATCATATTATTCACATATGACTTTATGTTGTTATAGAGATTTTTAGTCTTGGGTGATAGTTACGGGTTCAGTAAGCTTAGTTGGAGAGCTTGTGACAGCATGAAGATCAAATATTTGATATGGTTTAAAGACATCATTTTTGGAGCATGTTGTCAGGTGATGCTTAGACTCGATGGTATTATTATGTTATATTGAAGGTATAAGAATTGGTAAAGAGTTAGTGACACATACTTAATCAGATTGATGTACTTCAATATCACTTGATCGAGGAGAGGACAAAAATATTATTTCTGGTGTCGAGGCAATTGCTTCATCGGGCATTGCAGAGAAAGTTAGTGGAGGGGTAGATGAAGTTACAAAGAAGGTGAGGTGCTATTGAACTAGAGTAATAAGGGAATATAGGTTTAGATGAGAACTATTGGTTGACATGATAAGAGGTGCATTTGAAAAAGTTCGACGATTGACAAAAAGGGGATGAGGATGCCAGTGATGATGTTGGGTAGTAGGCATCAATATAGGAATAGAGGGAACACCCGTCAAGTAGAACTAAACAATAATGTAAATCATCGGATAAGCAAGTCAATCATTAGAGGAGGGTAATTAGATTGATAAAGTAGAGTAGATATATTACAAAGCATATCACACTAGGAGATTGATAGAGAGGAGTCCCGTGTCTTCATTTTTGGTACAATACTAGAATATAAAAGCAGCAGGAAGCAAAAAATAGAGAGTTAGTAAAATAACAACGTAGAGGGCAAGAAAGATGAATAATAATAGTCAATAAATCAATGGGGCAACGAGGAAGAAAGAGCCTTGCTTAAAGCAAGAAGACTCTGATACCATGAAGAATTGAAGAATTTTTGTAAAAGAGATGATATGTAGTGTGTATTTATATAAATTTTAAAAGAGAGATTTTTTTTAATTATATACTCGAATCATACATCCAAATTATGTACTTAAATTTATGATTGATTCTCAAATCATAGATTAATTAAATATTAAAATATATAAAAAAAATATAAAATTATCATTTCATATTTATCCGATTTTTATCATATCCCACTATCACCTGAGCAATAGTAGTCCTATCTCTAATTGTTAACTATATTATATCTTATATAGCAAGTTTATATAAGATATAATCACAAAAATAATATTTGAATTCTGATTTCTGTTCTCCTTATTTCTCTATCAAATCATCTTTTCTTCTTCTCTCAGTGGTATGTATTTGTTGATGGTGGTGGTGGTGGTGCTGTTGGGGGATGAGGGAGGTGGTGTTGGGTGGGGGGAGCACACTTGACTGTCGTTGTTGGATTTACTGGTATCTGCCATAGTTTCAGGAGACATTGCAGGAATTCTACTAAGCTTGTACAGAATTTATCAGCGCACCCTTTTCCAGCTTGCATGCAGACTCTCCATTGATCTGCTTTCAGGACCAGCTCTCCTGCCCTAAAGCCTGTTTACCCACCTTCTCTCTCTCTCTCTCTCTCTCTCTCTCTCCTCTCTCTCTCTCTCTCTCTCTCTCTGTGTGTGTGTGCTGTGTGTTTGGAGCGGAGCCTTAATGCACTCACATACATGGAGATCTCCATGACTCTCAAACCATAGGCTCACTGCAAAACCCTAAAATGGTAGGCATGTGATATCTGGGTTAGTTCACGAGGACACCCCTCTCTTTTCAGGCCATCAGAGAGGTGCATGTGCCTGTGCATGCGACAAGACTGCAAAGAGCAAGGCAAATGGCTGCTGAATCTTTCTGGGTTCGGTTATCATGGTCGTGATGGACTTCCCTCTGCTTTCCTGTCCGACGAAGGTTGACAGAGGCCACCAACGAAGTTATATTCTTCCTTGCAAGAGCATTCCATCCCATCCACTTCAACCTCCTTCGTCTCTCCCTTTTTCCCTGAGGAGAAGGTGAGCAATAGCCGTTCCCCATCACTCACTAATTAAGAGCCGCCTCCTATGTTCTTTCTTAAGCTTACTTCGTGTTTCTCCTGTGTTTTCATTTCTCTGACAGATATGCTTGGTCTATTTATACACGGATGTGGGTTTTATGTCGCAGTCGTGTTATCCAAAGAAGGAAGATGTTCTTCTCTTCGGCATTGCTCCATGTTCAGAAAGTTCATCCTCTGTATTCCCTTTCGGATCACAATGAAGCCTCCTGTACGAGCAACTGTAGCTGCATTTGTTAGATTACCAAAGATAAGCATGAAATCAACTCTTCTCTGTGTTTCTACGTGATGCAGAAGCTACTGAAGAATCAAGGAGTCTCTTGCTCTTACCACATCTCATTAGAACTCATACCTCTTGAAATATTCCCTGAAACTATTGCTTAGTGAGCTAACTTTTTCTCTAAGAAACCATCTTATTTCAGCTTCAAGGCACTGATTGTGTTTAGCTCATGGCCTTCTTTTCCTGCAACAAGGATCACTCAACTGTGATGAGATGAAAGGCATCGCTGGCTCTTCTGCAACAAAGAAGACTTAAATGTGATATCAAATGTGGTGCAGCTAGGAGCTATGATGAGGATCAAGACCACTGCAGACATGCCTCGATCTGTTTGCAATTTGCTTTGCGCAGACTTGTCTAGCCAAAGAAGGCTGGCAAACTCAGTGGTCCTCCAAGCATGAGTGGATGTCTTAAAGAGGTTATGATGGTCCCTGGGCTACTTGGTACCTTGTTAGGGTTTCAATTATACATGCTTTCATGGAAGGTATATATACCTACAAGGTCAAAATACACACTTCCATCAGCTTGACTCTGCAAAAACTATACAAGCATGATCCATGTTTAACTTGATTTTGGTTGCTGTCATACCTTAAGAAATCAATTCTTGCTACCGTAGTTTGTTTGACTTCCATCTGTCATGTAAAATGCACCAAAGAGAAAAATATGCCCATAAGAACATGATATTATGGGAGTAAGTTGACTTTGTTACTGTAACATGCATAATTCATATGTATGTATGTATGTTTCTTATCACGCTATTCACGAGGAAAATGTCTCTATTTGAACATTTTCATCATGCTTTTGTCTGTACAGATTGAAGAATAGAGACTCTTCTGAAACAGATTGTTTGTACATGATGAAAAATACATGTAGCAGACCAAATTACCCCTGTTGATGAAACAGTAGTTGCTAGATATGCTTGAGCTACAAGGAGAAAAGTGGTGACTTATCTATCAACTTGATAGGCATAAATATCCACCACATGTTTGCAAATGGGCTGCACCTTTTTATTTTCTCTTTTTAGGGTTCCTGCAAACACAGCATCTGAACAAGATCAAAGTGCATAACCTGATGAAGTTGCCTGCAAATTTCGAGAAGTCCAACCTAATATGAAGGCTGACCAAACCTGGAGCAAATTGGAGGTGAGGGTTTGCCGACTCCCGGATTCTTCCCCGATAGCTTGATTTTTGAGTTTTGGAAGAATTTGAGTTCTTAAGTTGTTCTCACTCTTCTTCGTTACTATATTGAACTAAGAAGAGGTAGTTCTTGCATATGAAATAGTTTATTGAGATCCTTGTGTGCCTTTTTCTCTCGTTTTAGAGAAAGATGGAATCATAAATAATCCTTTTCATTTTGCTTAGGTAATATGGTGTCTTAGATCTATGTATCTAAAATCTAAGAGTTCAATTCTTAATTGTTCTTCTTGAGAATTTTCAGAAATAAATCAAAATTCAGCTTTCCTCTCTCTCTCTCTCTCTCTCTCTCTCTCTCTCTCTCTCTCTCTCTCTCTCTCTCTCTCTCTCTCTCTCTTTCTCTCTCTCTCTCTCCCTTCATATATTGTGAGAAAAAGAAATTTATTATGCTTATGCTGTGTATAAGCAGCATCTTTTTTGTATCTCTCCTTTTGTGTAGATGCATGCTTGATATGCTGCATAAATCATATGATATTGATCTTTAATTTCTAAAGATCCAGTTAACATAACTTGATTTTTAAAGATCCAAGCTAGATAAGTTGTCATATGTATTTCAACAAGTAACACCAGTAGATTTCTCCTCTCTCTCTCTCTCTCTCTCTCTCTCTCTCTCTCTTCAATTTAGATGAAAGAATTATATATGAATTATCTAGTAACTGATGATGAAAACAGTGATTTAAGATGATCCAAAACTCAAGAGAAGGAGAAGCTTTCACCGAGCAAGGTGTTGATGATAAGGGTCAAACAAGTTCGAGAGCATGGTCGGCACTCAGAAATCCAAGAATCGTGCGAGTGTCAAGATCCTTTGGAGGAAAAGATAGACACAGCAAGGTGACAACTATAAGAGGTTTAAGGGATCGACGCATCAGGTTATCAGTGCCCACAGCAATCCAACTGTATGACCTTCAGGATAAGCTTGGTCTGAATCAACCCAGCAAAGTCGTGGATTGGCTGATCAATGCTGCTCAGCATGAGATCGATAAGCTTCCCCCACTGGAAATGCTGCAAGGAGATCTCACTCAGTTCCCTCAGTCTGTGGCAACTCCAGCTTTCTTTGGCTACACCGTTCCTGGTGATGGTGAGTTTCTTCCCAGAGATAAAGCTCATCGATTAGCATCATCATCATCTAGTTTGGCGACTGCTGATATCTTTAACAGCAACGTTGTGCCAAGATATGTCAGTAACAGTTTAGATGTTCTTATGGGGAGCAAAGAAAAGGAAGCGTTGAAGGAAACCCATGGCGTTGTGTTGGAGAAGAGTGCAGTCACTTACAGTCCTTTCTATCATTTGGAGCCACCAAATGCTTACTCTTCTCTTGCTCAATCCGAAGCGCCTCATGGTTACCGCCCGATTGCGATACTTGCATCACACATGGCGCAGAACATGGAATCAAAGCAGTATGGCCACGTTCAGATGGCAAGCCCAGCATCAGGAAGTGTCCCCCTGAGAACTTCTCTGCATGCAGGTATCCCTAACTTGGTGGTTCTCCAACAAAACAGTAGTGTCTTCAAGCACCACCCTCATGATCACTAGCATAAGAATAAGCAGTGTTTACTCACAACTCAGTAATGTTCTTTTTCTCCATGTACTGGAAATGCTGGCCTTTTAAGTATTGGATGTGGCATATAAAGGTTTTCTATGTTTGAAAGTAGAAGAAGAAGATTTATATATAGGAATTGTTATGTGTTGTGTGTGTGTGTGTGTGTGTGTGTGTGTGTGTGTGTGTGTGTGAGAGAGAGAGAGAGAGAGAGAGAGAGAGAGAGAGAGAGAGAGAGAGTGAAATTTCCAGCTGCAATTGTACTCCATTGCTGCATACTTGCAGTTATATATACAAAGCATGGCACACATTCCATCATAGCATTCTATCATTAAGATTCCTATCATATATTGCAAATAGCTGCATCATTCATGCATACTTGATGCTTCTAAAAGTACTAAATGATCTCATAAAACCTATCTGCAGTTACCAAGTCATTTAAAGTCTTATCTGACAGATGAGATATGATACTGTTGCTTATGTTCTGATGCTTAATAATGATAAATGAGAACATTAATCATTTATGCTATCACATGTGGAACTGAACTTAGTTAATGAGAAATTACATGTTCATAAGACTCGAATATGCTGAATACTCTCAGCTTAGGCTTCCAACAGCGATAGTAATAGTATTTGTTGAAAGCAACTCTTCTTTTATCTACTACACAGAACAGATAAGGAGATTTACATCATGTCTTTGTGACCATAGCAGCTCCATCTTTATCTAGAAATCCTGATCACTTCCATCACATATCTTAGGTATATGTGTCACATCCATTAATAGCTTTGTCTTCCCCTCATCAATGTTCAGATGTCATTATGTATTAACTGCGAACAATCCACTGTGATCCGTTGTGATAACTTGTCTTAGACCTGCATCCTTGTGTTCTTCACCAAGACAGAAGGGATAGATATCACAGTGATCATCATAACTTCTTAAGACCAAAGGAAATAGTACAGATTGTGGTGGGTTTGCAAAAGATGCATGGGAAGTGGCACGTTGCCTTTACATGGTAGCCAGTGGTCCAATGGACCACACTAATGCTTAGGATGGACCTTAATATATGTTTTGCTTTTTCCTATCTTTGATATTCTTTCATGTTATTTATTTTATCACGCGTCATGCATATATATATATTAATATAACATATTTTGGTGTTCATCTTACGTGACACATCAACTATCACAGACTCGACGTGGTGTCCGAGCCAACTCGACGACGTGGTGTCTGAGCCAACTCGACACCATGAGCCTGAGTCCAACTAGCCACCTGATGCCATCCCCCTATACTCACTCCGCTCGAGGCTATACAGGGCAACGTGACCATGTATCAAGTCACACAGGAGGCAGGAAGTAGTGTTGAATGAGACTAAATTGAGCATATCAGATGATGCCTACACCCAATGCACGAGCAGCATAGAGTTAGACCTCATATGCAATGATGATCGAGGATCATTAAAGCTGCTACGTATGACCGCACATAGGAATAGGTATAAAAGCCACCCCCAGGAATAATGCTAGGGTTAGACCTCATACACACACACACACACACACTCCAACTCTCCTATCTTTAACTCTTGCTAACGTAAACATTAGAGAGATCAAGTCGGGAATCCCCCTCCTGATTTCGACCTGTGTGTAGGTACCCGACGGACAGCTAAAAGAGTGATCTTTAGCCTCCACCTGGGAGAACGAGGCCTACGCCTCCTCAACCAGACCTCGGGTTAACATGCTCCAGCTCAAAGATTGTGTTGGTGATCTTGCGTCCTCGGAACGGGCCAACCATGCTAACACCTCGGCCACAGCATAAAGGTGTAAAATATTTTTGGTGCTACAAAGAAGGCTCATGTCATAAGAATGCCAACCATCGACCAACCTTAGCAAATGTCCTGGAAAAGAGACGCATGCAACCCCCTCCACTTTCGGCCTCGAGGGATAGCTCCCCCTCCCTCTGCATGTGGATGGAAATGCTATATCCCAGACCCCGAGCCGCTACCGAAGGTTACTTCACAACCCTGGGCTTTCTCCCCTTACAGGGAGCATGGAACATCTCATCATCTCTACTAAGGCGTTCCTCAGCCTCACCCATCAAGTCCAAGCTTTGACTGGGATGATGCAAACCATCATTCCCTTCATCCCCCAACTTGCTCAATTGACAACGTCGCCACAACTGCCCTTGCTTATGGCCCCACCAACTCTCTCCCTTATGCCTTAGGACCATCCCATGGTTGATCGACAACCCTGAGCGGCGAACACTTGCCCACCAAATGAAGAACAGTCAAGAGGGCGGAGACTGACGCCAAAGCACAGTACCCCAAAGGCCCCACGAGTTGCCATGAGTTGTCCAGAGCCAAACACTCTACTATCTGACTCAACAGACTCTTTCAGGGCTTAGTTACGCCTAGTTAGCTGACGCCTAAATGAGGTCCAAAGAGTGTTTCGCAAGTTGAAGGAAGAACATAGGGGAGACACCTTCAAGGGATCTCCTTTGTCCCAGAGATCCAAGATAAGCTGATTCCCCTCAATTTTTGCCTCTCGACATTAGAGGCCTACGATGGCAGCTCCGACCCAGTGGAGCATGTCATCACCCTCCGAGCCCAAATGGCTTTGTACAGCATATTCGACGCTTTAATGTGCCGAACCTTCCCCACCACCCTCCGAGGTCCAGCTCAGATGTGGTATAGCAGGTTGAGGCCTTCTTTAGTCTCATCCTTTGTTCAACTCACAAGAAATTTTGAGCTCAACTTCTTGGCCAACCTGACCCAAGTGTAGTGAAATCTAGGGGTGACATCATATGTGCAGCGGAATAATAGAAAACAAAAATCCCAAATTTCTCAAAAAGGTGTTCATTGTCATGCAAAAATTGGTGCAAGAAATCTATAAAACTAAAAATCACGCGTGAGATAGTTGTGTTACCTAGAGATATCGTATATTCCTGAATCTCTACAAATCTGTAGGAGACGTTGAAGGAGGTCAAGCATCCTCATCTCTAGCGGTGATCCACATAGCACAGTTGCGACGATGCTCCTCGAATCGTTGCCCAAATCTTTACACATACTATCTGAGGAGGAGAAAGAGAGAGAAGAATAGGAGGTGGCAACCAAGAAACTTCTAGTATAAGAGTGTTTGGTTTTCTCCTATTTATATAGACTCCCTTGTTAACTTAACCCTAATGGATCCTACCCTATTGAGTATTGGATCTCCATCAAACTACCCAAGCCTCTTAGATTAGTGGATCTTTATTCAATAATCTATTATTAGCTCTTATTGAATCTCATTCATAGGATCCAATAATTCAAGGGCTTATTGGATATCCAATAAGATAGGGGCTTCGATGAATATCTCATATCTGAACCTCTACTCGTCGCAACACCTACCATATATGTGTGACCCTCTAGGCCCAATATCGAGATGGCTATAAGTTATACATGTCCAAACTCCTACTAGCTCAGTTAATTATTATCACTCGACTCATCGACTATGGACGTACTAGGCCACTACGTCGTAGTCCCTAGACGATACAGGGGAATACAATCCATTGGACCTGTCTGTCCTTAGTTTCCATGTATCTATATTCTCTCATCCATCTAATACCTCAAAGACCGTATACTAGGCATGGTACTGTCAGACCCATATAGTTTCTACTCAGGTCTTGCTCTAATCAAATTCTCCTGGAGAATACTTTCTCTCTCAATCCGAATGACCTTGGCCAAGGATTTATCTAAGCAAGAATATATGAGATATTCCTCTCATGACACCAAGAATAGATGATTCTCTATTGACACTCAATAGTCCTTATAAGGTTGGCTACCATTACTATTGACCGATTGTGCTAGATCTAGAACTTCCAAGCAAAGTCCGGTATCAAAAAGTGGAGTACTTGTATATGACGTGCTTGATATCTTAAATCTAAGGACCAAGTACACTATTAGAATAATGAAATCGATGTTTGATAATGAGGTATCATTAACCATCCAACATTCTTTGAGTTGATCAATTAGTAAACTCATTTTCCAATGAGTACCTGCACTGTAGCCCTAGTATCCCCACACAAGCAGCTATGAGACCAACTGCCTCTATCATATGGATGGATATATAGTACACCAATATGTTCGGTTATCTCGATGTCCCTCTCGAGTAACCTATGATTAGGATTATTTAGGGTCTATGTTTAAAGGTGAATCAGTCTCATTATCGTGATCTCATCACAATCTGATTCCTATTGCATAGATCCATGGACATCACAATATATTCATGCAATAAGTAATATAAAGTGAGAAAATATTATAATAATAATAGAAAAAAAAAGACTGTGTATCATGTCACATGTGTCATCACTCATGTGATTGGCTTGTAGGGCACCTATGACTAGCAATCTCCCACTTGACCTAAAGTCAATCATCTATGGGTCCGATCCCAATCAGACCTTTATGAAGCTTAAAGATAATTTGAGATAATGACTTTGCTAGTGGATATGTGATGTTATCTTCGGATGGAACTCTTTCCACTACTACATCTCCTCAGGTCATGTCTCTCTAATAAGTTAGAACCTCCTCAAAACACTTCTAATGAGACTCGGGTTCCCTCATTTGAGCGATCATCTCGTTATTGTCACAATATAAGAGAATCGACTTCTTGTTGCCCAACACAACTCCCAAATATGTGATGAACTTATTCATCCAAACTCATTTCTTTACTACTTCTGCTATAACAATGTACTTCACCTCTATGGTCGAGTCAACTGTAATACTTTTCTTGGAACTCTTCTAGCATACTGCTCCTCTATTCAGGGTAAACACATAATATCATTAACATCGGACTAGAAACTCGAGTTAGTATAGCCTTCAACCCTGAGACTATTACCTCCATATACCAGTAAAAGATTCTTAGTCATTCTTAAGTACTTAAGGATACACTTTATTACTTTCTAATGCTCCAAGTATGGATCCGCTTGATACATGCTCGTGACACTCAGAGCATACACTATATCAGGCTTGATACATAGCATGGCATATATGATAGACCCTATCACTAAGACATATGTTATCCTATCCATATTCGTCCTTTCTTTAAGAGTCTTTGGGGATATACTCCTAAAAACCAATATCTCATATCCCACGGTATGAGACCTCTTTTGGAATTTTTCATGTCAAACCTTTTGCTAATAGTATCTATATACCTGGACTAGGACAAGCCAAGCATCATCTTAGATTTATCTCTATAGATCCAAATTCCCAAGATATATGATGCTTCTCCCAGGCCCTTCATGGAGAAGTATCTAGATAACTAAATATTTACTATGGCATTCCTACATCATTCCTAATTATCAGGATGCCATCCACATATAACACCAAGAAGGTGATAGCGCTCCCACTTATCTTTCTGTACACACAAGACTCGTCTTGTTCTTAACAAAGTCATAAAATCTAATCGTCTCATCAAATCTTATGTTTCAACTTTGAGAAGATTGTTTCAGTTCATAAATAGACCTAAGTAATTTACACACCTTAGCTAGGCAGTCCTTGGACACGAATCCCTAAGGTTGTATCATATATACCTCCTCATCGAAGTTGCTATTGAAGAACGTGATTTTCACGTCCATTTGTTATATCTCATAATCATAATGTGCTGCAATAGCCAACAGAATTCGGATGAATTTCAATATGGCTATGGGTGAGAAGGTTTCGACATAATCCACCTTTAATGATACCCCTTAGCCACTAGCTTTGCTTTCTAGGTCTTTACTTTTTTATCTACTCTAATCTTCTTCTTGAAGATTCAATTGCAACTGATGGGTATAATACCCTTAGGTGCTTCAACTATGTTCCAAATCTTGTTGGAGTACATGAAATCAATCTCAGAATTCATGGCTTCTTGCCACTTCCCGAAGTCTATACTCATAATAGCCTCTTTATAAGTTTGAGAATCAATATTATTAATATTATCTCCTCTAATATGTCCTACATATCTTTTAGGAGGATGAAATACTCTATCGGACCTATGTAAAGTTAGAATTTGTGCGTTAGGTACCTGAACATACTTGAGTTATGGAGTGATGCTTGAGCTAGGTTTTCTAACATTGCTCAATTGTATCATGCTCTTACTATCTCGCTAAAAATGTATTCCTTCTCAAGGAACACTACTCTCTTGGATACAAAGACCTTTTGGTCTTCATAGAAATAATATTCATAAGTTTCCTTGGGGTATCCCACGAACTTGCATTGTTCTATTTTGGATTCCAACTTATCGAGATTGTATCTTTTAACATGGGCATGACATCCCAAATCTTAACAATCTTAAGATCGGGCTTCTTCCCTTTCCATATTTTATATGGTGTAGACACTACCGACTTAGTTGGAACTCTATTTAGAAAGTAAATTGCAATCTCTAAGGCGTATCCCCGGAATAAGGCGGATAGGTCAGTGAAGATCATCATGGACCATACCATATCTAATAGCATATAATTCTTTCTTTCAGATACACTATTGAGCTAATATGTATAAGGGGGTGTCTATTAGGATAGAATTACATGATCCTTAAGGAATTGGGTGAACTCTGTACTCAAGTACTCACCTCCTCGATCTGATTGAAGTGTCTTGATACTCTTTCTAGTTTGGTTCTCCACTTCATTCTTATTCTCTCTAAAGTTCTCAAACACCACGAACTTGTACTTCATCAAGTATACATGTCCATACCTTGAGAAATCATTAGTAAAAGTAATAAAGTAGGAGTAACCACCTATGGCATGAGTTGATATGAGTCCACATACATCACTATGTATGAGTTCCAACAGCTTAGTGGCTCTCTCTCCAGTTTCACTAAATGGAGAGTTGGTTAGTTTTCCACTAAGGTAAGGCTCACAAGTTGCATATAACTCATAGTCGAATGGATCTAGATATTCATCATTTAGCAACTTTTGAATCTTTTTCTCATAGATGTGACCTAGCCTACAATGCCACAAGTATACATTGTTCATCTTATCTCGTTTTCTCTTGGACACACTTATATTTATGATATGTAAAGCAATGTCTAACACAAATAAACCATTATGTAATGTCCTCTCATGATGATCTCATCATCTAATAATATTGAACAATCATTGTTCTTAAAAACTAATTTATATCTATTAACTATCAAATATAAAATGAAAATAATATTTTTGAAGGTTCATCTCACCTTTCGCCAATTTTCTAGGTCTCGCTAGAACCTACAACGAATTGTAAATATAATAAACACTACCCGTATCCAATACCCATATGTTATCATAAAAGTTTGACAAATAGAGACTGATCATGAATATACTTGAAGTTTCTCCCAGCTTCTGTTTCGCCCTCTCTACAATGTACTCTTTGTAGTTCCTCTTCTAGTGTGTCCATCTTTGCTATAATGGAAGCACTGACATTTGTCCTTTATCGGGTCTTTCTTAGCAATCTTTGCCTTACCCGGTCTGCCCTTGCCCTTGTCCTTTCTTAAGGAACTTTTCTATCTTCCTTTTCTTTCTGATCTCACTAGTATAGAAAACTGGCTTCTCTTTCTTGGTAGTACTCTCTGCCTCCCTCAGCATATCGAGAAGCTCAAGGAGAGTCATCTCAAGCTTGTTCATATTAAAATTTATTATGAACTATGAAAAAGAATCCGATATAGACTAAAGCACAAGATCCACACACAGGTTATCCTCAAGAACCATTCCTAGATCTGTGAGTTTCTCTATCCACTCACAGATAGAGAATTGATTTACCTTCAATCATCCTAGCGCGAAAGAGGCTCTTAGATATCACATATCACTATGTCCTTCCTTGTTCCTCAAACAGTTTGCGGACATATAGGAGAATAGATATGGCATCCATCTTTTCATGTTGTTTTTATAACTCAGGAGTCATAAAGCCAAACATGTAACACTGAGTAAGAGTAGAGTTATCTGTATACTTCACGTAGCAAGCAATCTCATCCTCGTTTGCCCATTCCTCGAGCATAGGTATCACTGTATCAAGGACGTACGTGATTTTCTCCATCGTGAGAATAATTCTCAAGGTACGGAGCCAATCCATATAATTCGGACCAATGAGGCGGTTGACATCAAGTATGCCACGTAAGGGATTTGAAAGTGACATTTTCTAAAAATAAAGATGTAACAGAAATAAATAACATGCAAATTTTATAAAAAAATAAACAAATAAGATACTTCTATCTTAATCTACTCCCACTATTTTCTCGCGAAACACATAACTCCCTCTGGTATGTGAATCGGAGACCCCCCGATAGATCCCTAGTGGGGATCGGGATCCAATTGGCGTGTTAACGTAATCTTAATGGACTCAACCAATTACGCTAAGCTCGTAAGCAACCCTTGCCTATCACAACTCCTTGTGATTCTTGTCCTATTCAGCCTCCGAACCACCATGGTCTCGAGGGACTTGACCAACCATGATGTTTGATTAAGTCAACACCATTATTACAAGATGAGTCTGATTCGATGATATACCCTCGATGGACTCGATCAAGCATACCATATCCTCAGGTCACCGGTGACATCACTATGTCATAAGTAAGCGAATAACGATATAGGTGAGCTTCGAGGGACTCGACCAACTCAACCTATGTTGAGAATTGGTCCCTACCTATAATGATGTAAGGCCACGTGGGTCAATCGAATTGTCTCATGTTTATCGACTTAATATTATCAAGAGATGAGATTTTGATTTGGTCTCCTAATATGACATATCACACATATACATATTTAATATATATCTATGTCGCATGTAAATATATATACATATCTAGTAGGTGTATAAGCAATCACACCATATGATCATGAACCATATCTTAAAGTGATCATGCCCAAGCCAATGGGCCTAATCACTCACATCAAGATCTATATGTGCAGCGGTGCATCTTCATACCTTGTGATCATACATTTCATCCTCGTCGGTTCCGTTGGCATCTTGATGCATCTTCATGTGTCGCGATCGTCCGTCTCGGCCTCGTGGGTCCCGCTATCACTTCCACGCTCTTATTGTACCTCTTCGTGTAATTATAACTTAATCACAAGCATGCAAGCCTAACAATAAACGAAAAATAAATTGGAGGCTCGCAGACCCCAATAATAATAATAATCACATGTACACACGTATCACACGGTTCATAATCATCCGTCCACATGATACATTATATATACATATCATAATATAGGACTACTATATGATAATAATAATTAATTAAACCTTTTAATTAACTAATATTTTTTAAAAATGAGGACATGCAAGAAATTTTTTGAATTATGAGGGGTTTTAGTAATTAAAAAAATAAAATCTAAATTTTTTTAAATTCTAAGGGGCAAAATTATCCTTTGCCCCCAAAATGCCCTAATCCCCTCCTGCTTATTACGACCATTGCCACCCTACCAATGGCGGCCCTCTACGGGCGAGTGCACCCCTGCTTACGGGTGGAGCGGTCGTAACGGAGGGGCGCCCCCTTTGCCCGCGAGCCAGTGTCGCCCCTACAAGCATTTCTACGCCTACGAGCGGTTCAGCCCATAGGCAACGCTACAACAGCCCGCAAGTGGTGCTACCCCCATAGGCGGGCGCCCCTACGAGCAGTTCTGCCCATGGGCACAATGCCCACAGGTTGTGGTGGCCTCACGGGCACCTCTACCAGCGGGAGTAGCACCCGCAAGCGCCACCCATGTGACTGCTTGTCGACCACAAGTGGCCAGGCCTTGGCCAAGGCTGCAAGCAGCCATTGGCCAACCTACAAGGGTAGCAACAGTTGCTACCCTTTCTTGTCTTTTGCATCAACGATTTTGACGTCAAAAGTCTTTCTAAAACACAACACATACATTTTAAAACCAATCTTTCGCATGAACAACCTGGCTTTGATACCATTGTAGTAAAATCTAGGGGCGACATCACATGCGCAATGGAAAAAAAGAAAATAAAAACCTCAAATTTTCCAAAAAAGTGTTCATCATCGTGAGAAGATTGGTGCGCAAAATTTACGCAACTGAAAACCACGCGTGAGAAGTTATGTTACCTAAGGAGATCGTATATACTTGAATCCTTATAGATTTGTAGGAGATAATGAATGAGGTCAAGTGTCCTCTTTAGTGGTGATTCACACAGTAGGGCTACGACGACACTCCTTAAATCGTTGCTCAAATCCCCACATCTGCTATCTAAGGAGAAGAAGGGGAGAGAAGAATAAGAGGTGGTAACCAAGAAATCTCTAGCCTATAGGTGTTTGGTTCCCTTCTATTTATAGAGGCCCCTATCAACTTAACCCTAATGGATCCTACCCTAATGGGTATTGGATCTCCATCCAACTACCCAAGCCTCTTAAATTAGTGGATCTCTATCCAATAATCTCTCATTTTCTTTTATTGGATCTCATTCATATGATTCAATAATTCAGGGGCTTATTGGATATCCAATAAAATAGGGGCTTCGATGGATATCTTATATTCGAACCTCAATTCGTCGTAATGCCTACCATATATGTGTGACCCTCTAGGCCCAATATCGAGCTGGTTGTGAGTTATACTTGTCAGAACTCCTTCTGGGTCAATGAATTATTATCTCCATAATAATTTACTCGACTCATCGACTGCGGGCATACTTGGCCATTACGTCAAAATCTCTAGACGATAAAGGGAAATTCAATCTATTGGACCTGTTTGTCCTCAATTACTATGTATCTATAGTCCCTCATTTATCTAATACCCCAAAGGCCTTGTACCGGGTATGGTACTATTAGGCCCATACAGTTTCTACTATAGTCTCACTCTGATCGAATTCTCTTGGAGAATTCTTTCTCTCTAAATCCGAATGACCTTAGCTAGAGATTTGTCTAAGCAAGCATACATGAGATTTTTCTCTCATAACACTGAGAGTGAATGATCCTTTATCAACACTTAATAGTCCTCGTAAGATTGGCTATCACTTTCGATGATCGGTTCTGCTAGATTTAAAACTTCTAGGCCTATAAGTCTAGTATCAAAGAGTGGAGTACTCATACAGGACATCCTTAGTGTCTCAAGTCTAAAGACCAAGTATATCACCAGAATAATAGAATTGTTGTTTGACAATGAGGTATCATTAACCATCTAGCATTCCGTGAGCGGATCAATCAATAAATTCATTCTCTAATGAGCACATGCACTGTAGCCCTAGTGTTCCCACACAAGAAGCTATGAGACCAACTACCTCCATTATATGGATAGGTATATAGCATACCAGTCTATCTAGTTATCTCGATGTCTCTCTCGAGTAACCTATGACCATGATTATTTAGGGTCTGTGTTTAAAGGTGAATTAGTCTCATTATCGTGATCTCATCATAATCTGATTCTCATTGCGACATCATAATATATTCATGCAATAAACAATATAAAGTGCGAAAATGTCATAATAATAATAAGCAAAAAGACTGTCTATCATGTCACACGTTATTAGAGCTAGCCCCAGGATATTTACCTAAAAAGGTAATTTGGCAATCCAACAAGACAATAAAGCGGAAAACAAATAAAAGGAGAGACAAGAACACCAGAACACCAAATTTACGTGGTTCGGTCAATTGACCTACATCCACGGACGAAGGAGGAGCAAATCACTATTATAAAAGAGGGACAATTACAAATGCCTTAGGAAGATGTTCCTAGGCCATAAAACATCGGAAAATACTAAACAAGAAAAAACCCAAATCTATAAGCTCAAACTATTTAACTGAGTGTGGACTTAAACCCAAAGTAAACACTTAGGTTTTTCTTGTGGTGCCACTTATGGTACCTCTTGTGGTGCATCTGACTTCAAAGCTCAGACCCTTATTTATAGTTCCAAGACGAGACAACAAGTCTGATTTTCCTGATGTGGGACTATGGGACTTGCCAAACTAACAAATCTCCACCTTGGCATGTCCCAACAAAACTTGCTCCACCTTCATAAAAGCCCCAACGGGCAATCACCAACAATGAACACCAACCAAGTCCAAGCACTGCTTGAACTTGTAAACCGGAAGAGGCTTCGTAAACATATCAACTGGATTGTCCTTCGTATGAATTTTCTGAACAAGGACCTTTCCATCAGCAATGGTATCCCATTTGCATCCAACAATTTTCTTACCCGAAGGCAGCTTTACAAGATCCCAAGTTCTATTCTGATGGAGAGATTCAATTTCTTCATTCATCGCAATCAACCACTTAGCGGAATTTTCACAAGAAACAGCATCTGAGTAGGAAGTAGGTTCACCAACTTCACTTGTTTCTTCTGCAACAGACAAAGCATATGCAACCAAATTTGCATATCTTTGTGGTGGTCGAATATCTCTCCGTGGTCTATCCTTGGCTATGGAATATTTCTCTTCCTCTGGATCATCTTCGTCAGTAGACTCGGGACCATCTACTGGCATTCTTTGAGTAGAAGAGTTCGACTGAAAAGAATCTGAACTACCAATCTCAAGCTCCACCTGCTTCTGTGCACTATCATTTGTACAAATAGTAGATTCCTTTTTGGAAGATAACATAGACAATTCATCAAAAGTAACATCTCTACTGATTATAAATTTTGGGGATTTGGGATCAGAATACCATAATCTGTATCCTTTTACCCCAGAAGCATACCCAAGGAAAATGCACTTTTCAGCCCGAGGCTCTAATTTTCCTTCATTTACATGCATGTATGCTGGACACCCAAAAATTTTAAAATCAGAATAATCAGCAGGAGTACCTGACTAAACTTCCTCCGGAGTTTTAAAGTTAAGTGCTGCAAAAGGAGCGCGGTTGACAACGTAACAGGCCATATTAATCGCCTCTGCCCAAAAGTCCTTTGTCAACCCTGCATTTGAGATCATACACCTTGCTCTCTCCAAGAGTGTTCTGTTCATACGTTCGGCCACACCATTTTGTTGAGGCGTCATCCTAACAGTGCGATGCCGAGCAATTCCTTCATTTTTGTAAAATTCTTCAAAGTCACCTTTACAAAATTTCATGCCATTATCTGTTCGAAGCCGCTTAATCTGTCTACCTGTTTGCTTCTCAATTAAAGCCTTCCATTGTTTAAAGGTTAGAAAAACATCATTTTTATGCTTCAGAAAATAAACCCAAACTTTCCTGGAATAATCGTCAATGAAAGTCAACATATACCTGGCACCACCCTTAGACTGAACACGAGCTGGACCCCAAAGGTCTGAATGAATATAGTCAAGAGTACCTTTCGTTTTGTGAACTGTCGGAGAAGTGAAGCTGACTCTTTTCTGCTTTCCAAAAATACAGTGTTCACAAAAATCAAGTGGCCCAGTACTCTGTCCGCAAAGTAAACCCCTTTTGCTCAATATGCTCAAACCTTTTTCGCTCATATGACCCAAACGCATATGCCATAATTTGATGATGTCAGAATCAGACAATGATGATGACGAGACTGCAACCGAGCCTGTGATAGTAGTTCCCTGCAGAATATATAAACTACCAGACCTACAAGCTTTCATAACAACAAGGGCATTTCTAGAAACTTTCATAACTCCACCTTCAGCTGTGTATTTACACCCAAGAGCCTCTAGGGTGCCTAAAGAGATGAGATTCTTTTTCAAATCAGGAACATGTCTAACATTAGTGAGCGTCCTCACAATACCATCATGCATTTTAATTCGGATTGTGCCTTTACCAACAACATCACATGCGGCATTATTGCCCATCAAAACAATTCCACCATTACAAGATTCATATGTGGAAAACAAATCCCTATTGGGACACATGTGATAAGAACAACCTGAATCTAAAATCCATTCATTTTTAGACCTTGTCCTATCATCAGTAGCAAAGAAAATATTTCCAGTATTCTCATCAGCTGCTACACTAGTTTCAGCGGACTCAGTAGTTTTCTCAACACTTTTTCCCTTTTGCTTTAATTTATGTTTCAATTTAAAGCAATCAGATTTAATATGCCCCATTTTATGACAATATCTGCATTCCAAATTTCTATGTCTGGATTTAGATCTAGATTTAGATCTACTATTGTCAAATTCTCTTTTATCCATTCTACCCCTGACAACCAGACCCTCAGCCTGATTCTCTCTACTTTCCCCAGTGATATTCCTGTCTATCTGCTCCTTAGATTTCAATGCAGATTTAATTTCTTGATACAAAACTGTTTCTTTTCCATAAATCAAAGTATCACGGAAATGCTTAAAAGATTGGGGAAGAGAACACAAGAGTAACAAAGCCTTATCCTCATCATCAATTTTTGCATCTATATTCTCCAAATCCATAACCAAAGAATCAAACTTATCAAGATGTGAGAGTATAGATGTACCTTCAGTCATCCGAAGCATATATAGACTCTGCTTCAAGTAGAGACGATTCTCCACTGTCCTCTTCATGTACAAGGCTTTAAGCTTGTCCCACATGCTCTTAGCCGTAGTCTCCGTAGCCACCTCCCGTAAAACCTCATCAGAGAGATTTAGGATGATGCTTGATTGGGCCTTCTTATCCATACCCGCAAGATCTTCCTTGTCATACCATCTGGAATGTTCTTTGCTCCCTGTAGTGCCAAATCAACTCCGTCTTGAACCAGAATGGCTTCCATCTTAAGTTGCCACATGCCGAAGTTGACATTTCTGTCGAATTTCTCGACGACGATCTTTGTTATTGTCATTGTTGCCAAAAGATCCCGAAACCAGGCTCTGATACCAGTTTGTTAGAGCTAGCCCCAGGATATTTACCTAAAAAGGTAATTTGGCAATCCAACAAGACAATAAAGCGGAAAACAAATAAAAGGAGAGACAAGAACACCAGAACACCAAATTTACGTGGTTCGGTCAATTGACCTATATCCACGGACGAAGGAGGAGCAAATCACTATTATAAAAGAGGGACAATTACAAATGCCTTAGGAAGATGTTCCTAGGCCATAAAACACCGGAAAATACTAAACAAGAAAAAACCCAAATCTATAAGCCCAAACTATTTAACTGAGTGTGGACTTAAACCCAAAGTAAACACTTAGGTTTTTCTTGTGGTGCCACTTATGGTACCTCTTGTGGTGCATCTAACTTCAAAGCTTAGACCCTTATTTATAGTTCCAAGACGAGACAACAAGTCTGATTTTCCTGATGTGGGACTATGGGACTTGCCAAACTAACACACGTGCCATCACTCACATGATTGACTTGTAGGGCACCTATGACTAGCACTAAGCTATATGTGGTTGTGCTTCTCGACTTGAGCCAGAAGGATGACGAGCCCCTTTCCTACTTCATCACCTGCTTCACTACTGAAATCAAGGCGGTCCCTAATGCTTATCCTTCTTTGATTATGTAGGTATTCTTGATGGGACTATGTCCATCCAGGTTCTTTTGATCATTAATTGAGAGGTCACCAGCGATTGTCCTAGAAATGCTCTAGCGAGCCAACCAATATACAGAGACTGAGACATTAGTGGTCGAGAAGCACGAGGACAACAAAAGACACCACATAGAGAAGCCCCGAGGTTAACCCACAGAACCATCGAAAATGAGATACAACACAACCATCGCGTGAAGAAGAAACCTTAACCTCGTCTCAAGGGTATCAATCGACAAACCAAACCCATTTAGGAGCGGGCCAAAAGGCCGTTGGTCGACTTGAGGAGCATGTAGCTCATACTCAGATGATATGTAATACCTAGACCTAATCATTGACAAAAAAGACTCAACTACAACTGAGTCCTTGTCATGGTTTCTCAGCATGACCTTCTCATTCAAAGGGGATGAGGATCTGGAGGGGGAACACTCTCCCTCGTTCCTCGCACCGCTCGAGGAAGACGCTGCAGGCCTCACTTGACTCAAGATAGAGAAAGCAGGAGACATTGCAAAGGAAAATACCGAGGAGGGACAACGTGACATCTCGTGATCCCAAGGAAATCCACATTAAATGAGGCCAAATCATATTAGTAACTGTCGAAATTAAAGCATTCCACTCGCTGTAGCTTCAAAGTGGATGACAGAGCAGCACATCGAAGAGGTCAAGGCATGTCAGCAATCACCACAATTTGAACTTCCCACTCGTAGGTGAAGTTTCCACTAATTCAATGCAGTTAAGCAAACCTCCATTTATCTGCTTCAATGCTATGGAATCTAACCCCCAAGAGCATTCGAACCAAGTCTTCTACATCAAATGATCCATCGCCCTAAATCGAAACTAGTAGACACCCCAATGGAGAGACACCATTCACCTCACAAACAGTTGATCACTGAAAACCAGGTCCCAACCAACCTTCGTCGACCTTATCTCGGCCATCGTTGTTGAGCAAACCTCGCTCAGCCCACTTGAGCATGTCTCAACCAATCTTTGTCGAGAACTTCCTAGCCAGCATGGGATCAAACTTGCAGTGAGGTACTCCACCCAATCGGTGAGACCAAGATCCTGACTCGCAAAAACCCTAAGTCGTGCCCCACGATTCTCCTATAACATGACTCCTTTAGGGGGGTGGGTGGAGAGAATGATATAACATATTTTAGCATTCACCCCATGTGACACATCAGCTGCCATAGCAGACTTGACGTGACATTCCTAAGTCAATGTATTGTGTCGATCCAACTCAACACCATGAGCATGAGGCCAGCCAACAGTTTGATGCCATCACCTTGCACCCACTACGCATGAGACTGTACGAGGCGACGCAACCATGTACCAGGCCACACAAGAGGCGAGAAGTAGTGTCGAACGAGACTGAATTGAGCAGATTAGATGACGCTTGCACCCAACACACAGGCTGACTACTTGCGACGTCAATGAGTCATAAACACCCATGTACAATAATGATCAGGGATCATTAAAGCTGCTACGTACGATCGCACATAGGAACAGGTATAAAAGTCATCCCTAGGAATAACATTAGAGGTTGGACCTCATATAGGCACTCCAACTCTCTTATCTTCAACTCTTACTAACTTAAGCATTGGAGGGGTCAAGTCAAAAATCTCTCTCCTGATTTCAACCTATATAGAGGCACTCAACAGACAGCTAAAGGAGTGATCTTACGCCTTCACTTGGGAGAACGAGGCCTACATCCCTTTAGGTATATTTTCTTTTGTTAATATCAATCTTGATTATCATATTGACAAAACTGAATCAATCTAATCCATTTATTTTAAATTTTATCACATTTGAAGTTGGTTATTTAATTAGAGTAAACTTATAATATGTTCTATAATGTTACCATAATCCTTCCAAAACTACATTAGGAGCATTCTTAGAGACTCCATTTATAGTGTTTATCCAGTAATCATGATCAAATATAAAATAATGATATATCAAATTTATTTATAAAAAATAAAAGGTTTGATACATATTTTGAAAGTGCTAATTAGTTTAGCTTAGCAAATAAACCGTCTTTATCACTTGTAAATCTACATTGTTTTATGTTGTATTTAGATAAGTATTTCACTTTTTTAAGATTTGTCTTTGCCCATATTTTTCAAGCATACTCCTTCATTTTCATGTTTAATGAAAAAAATGAGGCTTTCTTTATATATCAAAATCATGGGCCCAAATATAAAATTATTTTAAAATTGTTTTATTTTTATATATACCTCCACAAAATTATCTATTGCTATATTTTCCATTTCAAAGAATCGTTTTTTGTATTAATAAGAAAAAATCACTATGATGTCAAATGACAAAATTGACTCTGTAAATCTATATCACAATAAATTCTTCTCGATGATCGTGTGATTGACATCAATTAGTATAGGAAGTTTTTGAAAAGCATCAATGATAATTTTATTTTCATATTTGTTAGGATTCACTCGACACTTGATTTGACACATAAAGATCATTAGGATGATATATACAAGGTTAGATGATCTATGATCAATAGCTAAAGAATTTAAATTAATTTACTTTCCACACATTAAACGATATATAAGATATTCTTATGCGGATTCAAATCCGAAACCTATTCAACCATAAAGGTAGCCTTCCATTTGTCATGGCATTTAAGTTGAAAGCCACCACCTAATTTTTTGCTACTTGATTGATGCCAACCATGTTAACTAAATTGAGGTCATGTCTTGGATTCTTACACGATTTCGTCGAATCGGATAAACCAGATTTTTGATGTCCATTGATATGCTCATCGGCTTCAGAATCCGAATGGTGTGATGGATCCGCACAGTAATTGGAGAGGATCCGATTCGGATGGGCTCGTCCCCAAAACTTGAAGCCCGTGACATATCGCGGAGTCTTGATAATTGATCCGGACCATAACTTGACCCGACCCGCTACGATATATGTTTGTGGTGGGTCCCACTTCGCCGCTGGTTGGCCTCGTCTTTGGTTCATTCTGTCGGGCAAATTTGTGGAGCCCACATGTGGGACCCTTAGGTGGAGATGCAGGTGGATGGCAAAGGAAAAAATTATTATTCTCATCATCTGCAGGATAAATTCTCGAAAAAATTTTAGTTTTAAGAAATTTTTCTCATTTTTTTTATTTTTGTAGAGCATCATTTCTTTCCAAAAAAATAATTTAATTTTTTTAATAATTATCATCTTTATCCTTGATCGTCTTCGTTGTTCGTCTTACTATTTCTATTTTTACTATTTTTTTTATTTTATCATCTTTGTCATCCTTATCGTTATTATGATGGAAGCGATTTTGAGTGAAGGCATCATTTGTCATTTTCATTGTCCCATCATTGATATTGATATTGATATTTATTTTTACTTAGTCTTCAATTTTTACATCTATAAACTTTTTAAGGGATTAGGTAATATGGGGATTGAATGAAGGTGTTATACAGACTGATAGAGTACCACCACCTGAGGTGGTATCAATCTTCCTGAGCAGTAGAATTTGCCCAGTCTCATGCATGAGCGAGCAATAGTCTTGACGATTGTGTGGCCAACAAAGTCGCAGATTGGCCGTCCTTATCTCACTTTATTTTGCCATCATTTTGCTGCAGCTGACTCAGAATGACAGCCACCATGCATGACTTCTTCCATCACATTCTTTATACCACCAGGAAGTTGAAGGATCAAAAGACGAGGCAGCCTAAAGAACTTAGTAATTGAAGTGGAATGACCAAACGACAATGTCTCCATACAAACAGGACCTCAGTCTGCTGGTTTTTTTGGTTTAAATCGTTGGTTTTTCTAATTAAAATTATTTTTTACAATAACAGCCAATTCGAATGGAAACTGAAAACATTGGTTTTGATTTGATCAAATCAGTTCAAATTCCAGTTTGATTTGAAATCAATAAACTGTCAAATCGATTTAGTTTCGATACTAACTTGATTCAATTCACTCCAATTGAACTGTGATGATGGCAACTTCTAAAGGAAAAAAAAAATCATCAGTCGCATATTTGAAGTTTCGACCACCTAAAACAAAAGAAATGAACACAGATACGAAGAAACATGTATTCTTCCTCATCAGTGCCTTACACGCCATCTTGTCTGTTCTCTTCTATCACTGTCATCACTGGTGTTTTCGGCTGCAAATTTTCAATTTATATATATATATATATACAAACGATTTTCATAAAAAATATATATTTTAGATATTTTTCAATTGGTATCTCATCTTTTATTTTTTTTTCCCTAAAAGTGCCCTTAATTTTAAAAATATTCAAAATATTCCTCAAAATTTTTTGATCAATTTTTTTTCATATATTTTTTTACCAATTTTGAATTATTATAATATTTTCAATGAGCTCGTTTCTAATATTTTTTAATAATATTTACAATATTTTATTAAAATATTATAAAAAATACTATAAATGATATTGTATTATGTCTTTTTAGTTGTCATTGCTTGGTAGGTTATTAAGATATTATGTTTTTAGATTTTTAGTTAGTTTCGTTAGGGGGTTATAAGTGAGTATTTACAATATTTTCGAGTAGATTGTATAGTATTTTTATTGTGATTATCAAAATCTTTTAACAAGTTTATTTTTAAATTTTTACTTGAATGATGTTATTTTTAAATTATTATAAATATCTATTTAAGTGATATATCAGTCGGTTTCTATCGTGTTTTAATTTTATTTTACTCATTTATACTGTTTTCAAGTAGATTTTATAGTTTTTTTTTTATGATGATCAAAATATTATAACATTCTAAAAATATTATAATAGGCTAAAACACTGTAAGAGATGAAAAAAATTTGAGGTATAATTTAGGGGTTCTTTAATTACAAATATTATTTAAAAAAAATAAAATAGAACATATGTATCTAATTGGTGAAATCACAAATGGTGAAGTCATATAATTCAGGAATTTCATCTGGATGTTGTAGCACTCACATTAATGTTTGATGTTGAGGCTTAGCAGTAGATAGATTCTGTCACGTTTGCTCCAATGATCCAATCTCAATCTCACAACAATGAAACAGTTGAGAGAGAGAGAGAGAGAGAGAGAGAGCATTAAACACAAGAGAACGATGGATAGTAGTGTCGGTGACGTGTAGTAATTCGATTCCCACTGTCCAATCATGAGACCCGACTGCCGGAGGTGACGGTGCGAGGCACGAAGACCCATGTATCACGTGTTCCGACCTAAGTCACGAACGACTCAGTTCTCCCTTCGGGACTAAGTTGTGACGTCAAAGTTGTCAGTTTATAAGATATTATTTGCCTACGTCCATCGTAAAGTCGTGTGATGAGTCGCGATTTAAGTCTCGGAGAAGATTGGGGAGTGCCGGCGACTTGGACGACGACTGAAGCGTCGACTTCCGTACGCGAAACGATGAATGCGCGAAAAAGACGACTGGCGAAGCGATGACGTGGCCTGCGGACTGTGGACAGAGGAACAGTGCACTGGGGCCCGCCTCGAGCTTCGCCTCCGATTGGATCTCCGCAGCGGGTCCCTGATCTTCGGCCAGCCGAGGGCCGTAACGTGTCCCAGGGGCTGCCACCCGCTACTGTTCCTCCTGCTGCCCTGTCACTGCAGCCGCCTTCCACGGAAAGACTGAACAGAGGTAACATTTCATCTCGTCTCAATCCATTCCATGACACACGAAATGCTTGGCTCGGAAGTTACTTATTGGTTAATTTGGACTCTTAAGATGATGTTTAGCTTCACGATTACAGGCATCAGATTGGTTGCAGGAAGATTACTCCAATCAATCTGTCAATCAATCATGAGTGACAAGTCTAAGAAAACAACGCCTAATCATATCAACCTAATGTACCTATAAATTCATCAACGCGGTTTTTTCCTTATGAAAGTTGACTTACGAAATATTTCTTTTCCATCATAATAAGATTGTTCTTACGTTACATTAAGTGCGGCAAGGATACTACACTTATCGACGTGTAATTACGCTGCAAACCCAGTGGCAATCTCATGCATGCACGGCCTTTGTTATCTCGACACGTGTTCATCAGGAAGGTTAATGACCCGGTGATGTTCTTGGTCTCCCCGTGTACCATCTGAATTATTGCAGGCAACGACGGAGAGCAAGAGAGCACTCTTTCTTCTTCTTCTTCTTCTTCTTCTATCGGTGCAAGCAGGCAGTAGTGTCAGCTACACTGAACTAGAACAAAGAGCAGAGAGAGATCTGCGTGCATAATGGGGAGAGGGAGGGTGGAGCTGAAGAGAATAGAGAACAAGATCAACAGGCAGGTGACGTTCGCGAAGCGGAGGAACGGCCTGCTCAAGAAGGCCTACGAGCTGTCCATCCTCTGCGACGCCGAGGTGGCGGCCATCGTCTTCTCCAGCCGCGGCAGGCTTTTCGAGTTCTGCAGCAGCTCCAGGTATGCATGACGCATGATGAGAGCCGTTCCACCGACTCGTCAAATCACACCAAGGGATCGAAGGGACCCTCCTCTTCACCGCAACTCTCTCTCTCTCTCTCTCCCCTTCGTCAACATCAGATCTTACACAAATTTCATGTCACTCTCTTTGATGATCTTGGCTTTGGACATGTTCTTTGGAACCGAAGTAGGAAATGACAGCTCGGTCGTGAGGAAAACGGAGATCTGGGTAGGAAACGAGCAGGGGTACCTTCTCATGGTGCTATTATCTTAGGGTTAGTACTGTTTCATCTGAGTTTTCTACGTCGAGTACTCCATGTTATGGTCCTCCGGGAAACATGGTCTTTTATCATGGTGGATTTGGTGGAGCTCATCACGCATCCCTTCTTTACTGCCAAGGAGATCTTTCTCCGCTATCTGAATTCCCTGCAGCTAGCCAACAAGAGATCCTGAAATGAAAGCCTTAATTATGGAAGCTTATCCCATTCTTTCAGTTAGATCTCCTCAATCTGTCTCATCTTTTATTTGCTTTCTTCCCTATGAACTCCCTTTGGTTGAATCCAAGTTATATATATGCATATACACATACATTGGGACACTCATTTCAATTGCCAAAGATTTGATTCTTCATCTACCACGAGATGTTGGATCATCTAAAGAACACAGGGATATCTTTATATTGGTGCTATTTGAGTTAAATAGCATCAAACAGCAACATAAAGCTACCCATAAAAAGATTGAAGGAACTCCTAGAGAAACAAAGCAACAAAGAAGAACAATATCGAATTAGATACTTCACATTAGCTAGAAAGACCCTCAAATGCGTAGTTCTGTTCCTAGAAACCACTGTTCTGCATCAACTTGAAGCTATATATGATATATCCAAGCATTTCACTTCTCTCTATAATTGACTGTGTCTCTCGAGATTAGTATTTTTATAGGTGGGTTTAAGATCTTCTGGGGATGTGATTTCCACTTAGGCAACGCTTTGTATCTAACAATCTCTCGTTGACACAGGTATTAAGAGATCAAGCCAATAAAATCTCTACCACAAGTGACTGCTATCAGTGTGGATCTTATGCGAAAGGATTGTTTTCTATTTCCACGACGCGACAAATCATGCTATTTAATGTCTCTATGATTCATTCTAGCATAAAATGTTTCATTTCTTATCCAACGTTCCTTGTATTGTCTCTCAGTAATATGGTGAATTATGTGGTCCGACTGTAACTTATTGAACTTGATAAAAAGAAGGGATGGAGTTATCAAATAGAAGAATAGGATAAGCTTCGATCTTCTATATTTCTCTCAAGAAAACTTTTTATAATTTCAGAAACTCTATATCTTCCATGACCCGACATATGGGATTTATATAGTCCCCAAATATATATTATATTAATTGTATTCAAGATTAATCATTCTCTTTCAAGAAACCCTTTCAAAAACCAATAACTAATTTGACTTATCTTTCTATAGACTTTTAATCTATTTTTTCTTTTTGATGTAATGAATCTTCCTCTTGATGCAATGAACCTTTCTTTTGATGAAATGAACCTCTTTATGACACTTGAACAAGTTTAATTCCAACATTCTCTCCCCCTTAAACTTGTTCTATCTAACAAGTCAAGTTTCTTTCGAAGTTATTGAAATATTTTAAATCTGAGAGGTTTTGTAAGGATATCGGCCACCTATTCACTTGTCTTGATGTAGCTCCACTTCTTTATTTTTGATATGATCTATTATAAAATGAAATCTTGTGTCGATATGCTTCGATCTTTCATGATAGACTGGATTCTTAGCTAAGGCAATAGCTGATTTATTATCAACATAAATCTTGGTTGACTTCTCCTATGACATATGAAGTTCTTGGAGTAATCTTCTTAGCCAGATTGCATGACAAACACTAGAAGAAGCTGTTATATATTCTGCTTCATAACTTGATAGAGTAACGATCCGTTGCTTTTTTGAAGACCAAGTGAATGTAGCTTCACCAAAATAAAATACAAATCCAGTTGTACTCTTCCGATCATCGTAGCTTCCGGCCCAATCACTATCACTATATCCAATAAGCTCCAACTTTTTAAATGATAAATAGAACATTCCATACTCAATTGCTCCTTTAATATATTGTAAAATTCTTTTAGCAACATTTAAATGAGATGTCTTAGGAACTTCCATATATCTACTTATTAAACCAACTCCAAATAATATATCAGGTCGAGTGCATGTCAAATACCTTAAACATCCAACTAGACTTTTATAATAAGTTGGATTAATGTATTTACCTTCACCTTCCTTAGTCAACTTGGTGCCATATTCAACAGGTGTATCTGTAGGATGACAATCTTCCATAGAAAACTTTTTTAAAACCTCCTTTGCATAATTTTCTTGTAAGATAAAAATTCTTCCATTATCTTGTATAACTTCGATACCAAGAAAGCAAGTCATTAAGCCTAAGTCGGTCATCTCAAACCCCTTTTTCATATAATGCTTAAAATCTTTAATCATGGAGCTACTATTGCTTGTAAATATTAAATCATCTACATACAGGCATACAAACAAGATATCTCCATTAGAGTTAGATTTCGTATAGAGAGCATGTTCATGTGGATATTTAAAAAAATCATTTTGAATAAAATAAGTATCTATTCGAGAATTCCATGCTCGTGGGGCTTGTTTACGTCCATAAAGAACTCTCTTTAACTTGTATACTTTGTTTTCTTATTCACGAATAATAAAACTAGGGGGTTGTTGAATATATACCTCTTCTTCAAGTACTCCATTAAGAAATGTTGATTTGACATCCATTTGTAAATTTTTCATTTCATTTAAACTGCTAAAGAGATAAGTAATCTTACTGTCTCTAGTCAAGCAACTGGTGCAAATACTTCTTCGTAATCAATCTTATATTGTTGTTTGTATCCTTTTGCAACCAAACGGGCCTTGTATTTCTCCACCTCTCCTTTTGCATTTTTTTTTGTTTTGAAGATTCACTTAACATCGATAGCTTGGTGGTCTTCTGAAAGTGTAGTAAGCTCTCATGTATTATTTTTGTTAATTGCATGAATCTCTTCATTCATAGCTTGTCGTCATTTTTCATCTCTATAAGCTTATTCGAAGGTTAATGGATCATATCCTGCAAAAAAACAAAATAAGGAAAGTTCATCATTGTTAGTATCAATTCTTCGAGTCACATCATATAGGTCTTGAACCGGTCTTGTCTTTCTTATAATTAGACTTCTTGAATCATGTGACCTAGCTGATCTAGGTGATGATTCCGGCAAAGCCACTTTAGTACTTGCTTGTATTATATCTTCTTCTGAATCTATAGCCTTCTTATGATGCTAATCACTTTTCTAGCTCCAAATCTGTTGTTCATCAAACTCAACATCTCTTGATATCACAATTTTATTTGTGGTAGGATTGTAGAGTTTTTAACCATTGGAATTCTCTGGATAACCTAGCAAAATACATTTCTGACTTTTATCCTCCAATTTTGTTCTCTTTTCTTTTGGTATCTTCGTAAATGCAACACTTCCAAAAACCCTCAAATGATCAACTCTTGATTTTTGTAAGCTTCATGCTTTTTTTGGTGTAACATTACCAATTTACTTTATCGGAAACCTGTTAAACAAATAAACTGCACAAGCAACAACATCACCCCAAAATTCTTTAGGAATTTTTCTTTCCTTTAACATGCATCGTACCATATTAAGGATAGTCATATTTTTTCTTTCTGAGATAACATTTTGTTGAGGTGTGTATGGCATGGTGAATTGACGTAAAATTCCATTATTTCTACAAAAAACTTTCAAATTCATTTGATATATATTCACCACTCCTATCTGTCCTTAAACATTTAATCTTACAACAACTTTGTCTTTCAACCAAATCCTTAAACTCTTTAAATTTGCTTAACACTTCTTTCTTTTTCTTTTAACATGTAAACCCAAGTTTTGCCACTATGATCATCAGTGAAGGTAAGAAAATATCTGCTTCCTCCAAGTGGTACGGAACTGATAGGGCCACAAATATCTGAGTGCACCAGATCAAGTCGATTCTATGCTCTTTTCGTTCTTATCACTTTGAAAGGCTTTTTTTCTTGTTTACTCATGACACATACTTCACATAATTTTATTGGGCGATTAATTTTTGGCATTCCTATCACCATATTATACTTCTCTAGAAGTTTCAAAGCCTCAAAATTTAAGTGAGCATATCTAAGATGTTAAAGTGTAGAAATATCCTCAATATTAGCTTTAAAATAATTTGATTGATAAAAAATACTTAAATGTAGAGGAAACATTCTATTCTTTGTCATTTTCACATGTGATATCAATGTTTTATTCTTGTCACGAATGAGAGAGTCATAACTGTCATCTCAATTCATAACATTTTCAAGTAATTGTCTAGAATTTTACCTTTGCCTCTTACTGGTCTTTGAGACAAATCACCAAATATATATTTCCGGAATAACTTGTATCCATTTCTAAAAATAACTCTTTGATGCCACACTGTGATTTGAAACTCCTGTATCTAAATACCATGTCATAGATTGATTCTCTTTCAAATTATCATAACTCATTAGTAAAACTTGATTTTCGTTCTTTTCTTCCTCAACAAATTTGCATTATCACCTTGATTGTTAGGATTAATAATAACATTCATAAGAGTAATGTCCATACCTTTTGCAAATATACCATGTATTTCAGACCTTTTAGAGTTTATCTAAGCTTCGTTTGTAATGCTTGCTCCATAGTTTTGTCTTCTCCTCTTTTTATAATCTTTTGTTCATGAACTTGAAGGGAACCCATATATTCTTTTAAAGACATTTTTTTTGTTTTGAAGATTCACTTAACATCGATAGCTTGGTGGTCTTCTGAAAGTGTAGTAAGCTCTCATGTATTATTTTTGTTAATTGCATGAATCTCTTCATTCATAGCTTGTCGTCATTTTTCATCTCTATAAGCTTATTCGAAGGTTAATGGATCATATCCTGCAAAAAAACAAAATAAGGAAAGTTCATCATTGTTAGTATCAATTCTTCGAGTCACATCATATAGGTCTTGAACCGGTCTTGTCTTTCTTATAATTAGACTTCTTGAATCATGTGACCTAGCTGATCTAGGTGATGATTCCGGCAAAGCCACTTTAGTACTTGCTTGTATTATACCTTTGCCTCTTACTGGTCTTTGAGACAAATCACCAAATATAATATTTCCGGAATAACTTGTATCCATTTCTAAAAATAACTCTTTGATGCCACACATGTGATTTGAAACTCCTGTATCTAAATACCATGTCATAGATTGATTCTCTTTCAAATTATCATAACTCATTAGTAAAACTTGATTTTCGTTCTTTTCTTCCTCAACAAAATTTGCATTATCACCTTGATTGTTAGGATTATAATAACATTCATAAGAGTAATGTCCATACCTTTTGCAAATATACCATTGTATTTCAGACCTTTTAGAGTTTCTATCACGTCTACAACCTCGGCCACGTCCTCGACCATAACCTCGGTCTGATTTCTCCCTCCTCTTTCTCTTTGTCCTCATCCTCTTCCTCTTTGAGAATTTGATTCTCCTTTATTTTCAAGAGTAAGCTTCGTTTGTAATGCTTGCTCCATAGTTTTGTCTTCTCCTCTTTTTATAATCTTTTGTTCATGAACTTGAAGGGAACCCATATATTCTTTTAAAGACATTTTTTTTAAATCTTTAGATTCTTCAATCGCAACACCAATAAAATTAAATTTCAGATCTAGAGATCTCAATATTTTTTCTATTACTCTCTGATCATTTACTTGTTCACCATTTTGTCTCATTTGATGAACAATAGAAATTATTTTTGAGAAGTAATAAAAAATAATTTCAAAAATATCTTATTGTAATTTTTTAAACTCGGCTCGTAAAACTTGTCGACGAAGTTTCTTTATCTTATCAATACCACCGAATGCTTTTTGAAGCATTTCACAAGCCTCCTTTGAAGTATTTGCTGGAGCGATGATCTCAAACATTATATCATCAAGCCCTTGGTAGATTGTGAACAAAGTCTTTTTCTCCTTCTTTCTTTTTCTTTTAACATGTAAACCCAAGTTTTGCCACTATGATCATCAGTGAAGGTAAGAAAATATCTGCTTCCTCCAAGTGGTACGGAACTGATAGGGCCACAAATATCTGAGTGCACCAGATCAAGTCGATTCTATGCTCTTTTCGTTCTTATCACTTTGAAAGGCTTTTTTTCTTGTTTACTCATGACACATACTTCACATAATTTTATTGGGCGATTAATTTTTGGCATTCCTATCACCATATTATACTTCTCTAGAAGTTTCAAAGCCTCAAAATTTAAGTGAGCATATCTAAGATGTTAAAGTGTAGAAATATCCTCAATATTAGCTTTAAAATAATTTGATTGATAAAAAATACTTAAATGTAGAGGAAACATTCTATTCTTTGTCATTTTCACATGTGATATCAATGTTTTATTCTTGTCACGAATTGAGAGAGTCATAACTTTCATCTCAATTTCATAACATTTTCAAGTAATTGTCTAGAATTTTACCTTTGCCTCTTACTGGTCTTTGAGACAAATCACCAAATATAATATTTCCGGAATAACTTGTATCCATTTCTAAAAATAACTCTTTGATGCCACACATGTGATTTGAAACTCCTGTATCTAAATACCATGTCATAGATTGATTCTCTTTCAAATTATCATAACTCATTAGTAAAACTTGATTTTCGTTCTTTTCTTCCTCAACAAAATTTGCATTATCACCTTGATTGTTAGGATTATAATAACATTCATAAGAGTAATGTCCATACCTTTTGCAAATATACCATTGTATTTCAGACCTTTTAGAGTTTCTATCACGTCTACAACCTCGGCCACGTCCTCGACCATAACCTCGGTCTGATTTCTCCCTCCTCTTTCTCTTTGTCCTCATCCTCTTCCTCTTTGAGAATTTGATTCTCCTTTATTTTCAAGAGTAAGCTTCGTTTGTAATGCTTGCTCCATAGTTTTGTCTTCTCCTCTTTTTATAATCTTTTGTTCATGAACTTGAAGGGAACCCATATATTCTTTTAAAGACATTTTTTTTTAAATCTTTAGATTCTTCAATCGCAACACCAATAAAATTAAATTTCAGATCTAGAGATCTCAATATTTTTTCTATTACTCTCTGATCATTTACTTGTTCACCATTTTGTCTCATTTGATGAACAATAGAAATTATTTTTGAGAAGTAATAAAAAATAATTTCAAAAATATCTTATTGTAATTTTTTAAACTCGGCTCGTAAAACTTGTCGACGAAGTTTCTTTATCTTATCAATACCACCGAATGCTTTTTGAAGCATTTCACAAGCCTCCTTTGAAGTATTTGCTGGAGCGATGATCTCAAACATTATATCATCAAGCCCTTGGTAGATTGTGAACAAAGTCTTTTTCTCCTTCTTTCTTTTTTCTTTGAGTTGTTTTCTTCCTTCTGCATTCATTACGCTTTCTTTTGCTGGACTTGGTTCAGCAAATCCATCTTCTACAAACTCTCATACATCTTAGGAGCCCAGAAGAACCTTCATTTGGATGCACCATATGTCATAATTTTCTTTTGTCAATCTAGGGATTTAAAGTAGGATGGTACTTGAGAAAGAGATCATAGCTTAACCTATGCTCTGATACCAAATGTTGAACTTGATAGAAAGAAGGGATAAAGTTATCAAACAAAAGAAGAGTATGATAAGTTTTAATCTTCTATATTTCTCTCAAGAAAATTCTTTACAATTTCAGACACTCTATATCTTTCATGACCCAACATATGGGGTTTATATAGTCCCCAAAGATACATTATATTAATTGTATTCAAGATGAATCATTCTCTTTCAAGAAAATCTTTCAAAAATCAATAACTAATTTGACTTATCTTTTCATAGACTTTTAATCTATTTTTTCTTCTTGTTGTAATGAATCTTGCTTTTGATGTAATGAACTTTTCTTTTGATGAAATGAACCTCTTTATAACACTTGAACAAGTTTAATTCCAACACAACTTACATATCCAGCAAAACTTACATTCACATGTTGGAGGACTCCTAAGTTTCTTTCCCTCATGTAAGAAAGGATCCAACTTCGCAGCATTCCAATGATCTTTACCCTCTACTCACTGATCATTCCCAATGCTTATGACAATGCCAGGTTTAGTGCACACTATAACAAGCATAAAGTAAAGCTATCTACTGGAGGTGTATATGCACACTGATCATTCATAAAGCTTTCTCCATAGTCTTCTTCTCGACTCATAGGACAGTGACTGGCTTGAGTCTGTCTTATGTAACACTCCTGAGTTCTCTGGACTTTCATATTCTTTCTATCTCTTGGTTCTATCATCCCAAATGTCTGATAATTTTCATCAAGATTTTCTAAGACATTGGTGATTATATGAAGTAAATGAATAAAAGAATGGATTTGTGCACATAATTTGGCAGAAACAACCATTAGATTTCTTTGTGTTCATCGTTATTTAGACACATGTAACGCTTCTGATTAGACCCACATCGAAAGTCGACAGGACTAAGATTGACTTGTAGAGTGTATTATTATCAAGCATATTTTGGCTAGTGATTTAAGCTTATGGATGATTTGAGCTTATGATCAGTGATCACATGGCATTTCTTTTCTACTTGATACAGCATGCTCAAAACAATCGAAAGGTACCGGAGGTGCAGCCACCACGCATCAGAATCCATGGTTCCAACAAATGATACACCGGTAATTCGATCATAGTAGCTTCACTGTTGGAATTCTTCTTCATGCTTCTGTACTTTTTGTATTGTTTTCTTGATGTAGCATTTGCTTACTTTGTTTGATGAACCTGTAATTTTTGCTCTGCAAATTAGTTGTAATGAAACCTCTTGTTCTTTCCTCGACAAGAACCAGTTTCGATATTCTTTGAACTCTTTGCATTGCTGAGAAATGCTTCAATTGACTCAAAAGGGAAAATATGTTGTGATATAATCCTGTTCCGTTCTAGAGATCTGTGCTTCTGCTTTCCCTTTAGTTCAGTAACTTGACCCCAAAAGAACTGCTTTAGCTGAAGCTGCAACCAAGTTAAACTTTTGATACCCTAACTGCTCTTTGGGGCTCATAGTGACGCTCCTCGCACAATAAACTAGGTTACGTACTCATGCTTAGAAATGAAGAAAATTAGATGTACAATTCTACATGACGAAAGCTGGAAAGTTTTCTTCCCTTTTTCAGATTTCTATGATTGGAAGAATATCATCTTCAATATTTGTAAGTATAAAAAATATAATATGTAAAAAAATTTAATATTAAAATCAAATAACAATATATCAAATTTATGATAGGTACGTTATCCAAAAAAACCTTTATATGATCTTTATAAATATCATCCTCAAATCCGAAGCTAACAATGATATCAATATACAAGAAGAACTAGACTTAACTTCTCTTCTTTTCTTGATCTTCACAGGACCTGATGGATTAGGGAATAAAGGTATTCATGCATTCATATATCTACTTATCTGTGTATTCGTGTATCCTTATATTGTGTATTTAGTTCCTAAAATTTCATATCTATAAAGAGTAGAAGATAAGTAGGAGAATACCTCCATCAAGATATCTCCTAAATAATTATATTATAATTGACATTTTTTCTATTGATTGATAATTGTAATCAGAATCCAATCATATCTATAATATATCTTATCTAGTTAGATAGAACCACATAATTTATTTATTTTTTTAATGAAGCATTTTCAATCTTAAATTATTTTATTATAACGTTTCGATATCTTTTAAAGAATCAGTTATTCAGTTCCTAATGGTATCATAGGATTATTTTCCATGCCAAATTCTTAGCCTGATTTGAAAGCTCTCTTAGAAGCCAAAAACTCTATTCAAAAGTCAGTATTTTCTGCTTAAGCTCTTTACCACTAATTGTTGTGTTAATCTATAAGATCATTAATGCCTTCATGCGACAAGTGATTATTCCACCTTTTTCACGCTCGTGCACAATGGATCTGTGTCATATTTAGAGTTGATTTTTCGGCTAAACATGTTTCACTAGATCGATATTAATGAGTATTCTGGATTTTGCTGCATAAGCTTCATATAATCTGAGATGCAAAAAGATGAAATTGTTCTCTCTGATCAGCATTATATACATTTCTAATTCTAATTGTTTAGTTGCATTTAAAGAACTGCAATTACGCTTAACCATGCAATCCTAACAATGTTTTTGGTTTTCTGTTCTAAAGCAGAGTTGTTATCAGGAATACTTGAAGCTGAAAACGCATGTCGGGTATCTGCAACATTCTCAGAAGTAGTCTTCGAAACTCTCCATCTTGATGAAGATTTTTTTTATATATATATGCTTTGCTGAATTATAAGTTCATTATTGTCATATCAACATGGTTAATGATATGCTAACCATGTCACTGAAGGAACCTCCTTGGTGAAGATTTAGATACCCTAAACATTAAGGAGCTTGATCAACTTGACGATCAAATAGAGATGTCTCTAAGGCTCATCAGATCAACAAAGGTACTCAAACAAGTAAATATGAATCAATCAATCCAAAATTGCTTATGTATTGGAGTGTTGCAAAAAAGATTGCATTATGAGTTCATTATCATGATAAGTACACCACACGATGATGTCGTAAGAGTCGCAATATCCGAGAAATAATAGAAGGTCATCTACGATACACTGTCATTTTTCAGAATCTAACACTTGTAATAGAGTTTTAAATGTCATCTTCTTCTTCTATCGCGAGTTTTCATGCTTGTGATTTAAAATGGTCTTCAAATAATGTAAACGAAATATTATGCAGCTTAAAAGTTAAAGAGGATATCATTAGCATATGCTTATTAATGCTTCTGTCTATACTTTCAGACCCGAGTAATCATTGACCAATTAACGGGTCTTAAACGTGAGGTAATTTTCTCCAGACAGTATTATGGATGGATTGATATCGATTTGCATGATCAGTTATGTATGTTTTTGGTTTAATCAATTTATCTTTGTGCAGGAACAGATGTTGCTGGAATCTAATAAAACCTTAAGAAGGAAGGTAAGGCAAAAGGTTCCTGATAATGGACCTTTGTGTTTTTAGTCAAAATTAATGATTTTGGCCAATCTTTAATATTGAAATCTTTGATGTAACAATATATTCATCATCCAATGTTCCTGCTTCTTGGCGGCAAATGCACTGCCTTTTTCATGCCTTTCTTCTTTTAAGATTAAGTTTTAGAGTATCATCTTGGCTTGCTTATGGATATGATTCTAGCAAGCTTCAAGAGCCAGTTCTTTCCAATAACTTCCTGTTTCTGGTAAGATCTCGTCGACTAAATATGCTTGTTGCACTATTCAATTTTGATTTTTGAATGGAAGTATAATCCTATCTAAATAGATCTTTGTTTTTGATGTTTCAATTTTCAGTAGTATTCGTCTTACTTTTTCTTTCTGTTCAAAGTTAGTCTTTTGTTTTTCATCTTTGAAATTAGTGTACATGAAACACAGGAGAGATTAATCACAAAGAGGACATCCTCAAAACAGTGTGTCGCACTCCCTCCAATCTTCCACTTCTGTTTAATGTCATCTAAAACATGCTCTGATGGATGACACTTATTACCTTTTGATTGTTCTGTCATTTCTCCAAATTTCAATCAAAGGATCCCTCTTTTTATTTTTAGTACAATAATCATCTTTTATCAGAAATGACAACCATGGTTTCTGTACTGATCCTTTTTTTTTTTTTTTTGGTTTCTTAATCATAGTTGCAAGAAGTTGATGCAGAGAATTCGATCCGACTTCCGTCGCAGATTCGTGCCAGTAACTGTATCAATGAGCCTCCTCAGCCAGAAAAGTTCTTTGAGCCTCTGGTGTGCCACCCTTCACTGCAAATTGGGTAATGCTCACTCTTGAAATAACTTGATGAATCTACACATCTATTAAACAAGATTGTGGTTTCAAAGCTTCCCTTGTGATCTTGCATTGCAGATTAAGTCAAGCTTCTACTGGTCCATCTGGTGGAGGAACCGTGTCGCTGAATGTTAATGGTTTCGATGCATCATGGATCTGAAAACCCATATCTTCGATGCTACTTCATGGACTGTTTGATGTGCAGATACATTCTTTGTCATGGTTTATCAGTCCTAATTACCTGTCTTCTCCAATCTTCTGCTTTGACCTCAAAGAACTAAGAGGACAACAAAATTATCCATCTGTGAGTGTGTTATGCTGAAACAACAATTTGTATCACTAGCTTATTGGCATATACAATTGAATAATTGTAGCATGAAGGCTACTAAGGTTTTTATATAATTTTTGCTGCTGCATTTCGTGATGGATGCATTAGCAGAAGCCTAAGCAGAAAAACAAGATGTGATTCAACACTGTGACCACAAGTCCATGATCTTAGCATGCTTTCTTCAGCTTTTAAGGGTTTCCACTTTTTGACATCAAACTTTGATGCAACTCTGCGATTGTGTTGTTGTCTGTCATATCTCCCTTACTTGCAAAGATTACTTTGATACAAGTTGGATTAGGTTTTGCTCTATCAATTTTTGTGGAAAACAGTTATTATAGAGTTGAAATTAAGTTGTCATTTTAATCTCATCATTGCAAAGTCTGATGCTGTCCAAGTTTGAATCTCTGACCCACCAAATCTTTTTATCAGTAGAGATTATAAGTTAACATCAATTGAAACAGCTGTATAGCTTTCATCCTCTAATATTTCTGTATCAGTGCAACAATGAATATATGATTGGTCAGACTAACACTAATAAGATACCATCAATAGCTAGTTTAGTAACTAATATATGCTGCATCACACTGAGAACTTGATCAAAACAGAGTTCTAAAAACTATTAATATTTACTAGAACAGAAAACAAAGAGAAAATAGAGGATTCTCCATATAATGATTGAATAAGAGATCACATTTGTGGTTTCTGCCAAGCATCTTGATATTGTTCACTGTGTCATATCAATTATTGTACATAACAATCAAGATGAAAGAAACTAGCTGATGGAATATCTTATTTTTGGCTGTGTATTCCCATTCTCACAAATCTTAGCTTAGTGAAATGTGAAAATAATGGACAATTATTGTTGGAAGTTCTTCATCTCACAAACAGTCCTTTTTTTCCTCCTTTTTTTTTTATTTATCTCTTTGAGTTTCTCAGCTAAGAAAAATGCAGCAGTAGACCTTCTCTTGTCAACACCAAAATGTTGTCAGATCACATGCACCAGACGACAACATCGAACATAAAAATGTTGTAGTACATCACTGTACATAATCATGAGGTTGAATGCTTGCATCTTTCGGACATGTGAAAGATTTGAATGGGATGGATTCGTGCAGGATCCTGCATTGAAGTTTCTCCGTCCCCCAGTAAGTCTGTCGGTTCCTCCTCTTAGATCCTCGTTCCTGAATCCAACGCCTCTGTCTCTACTCTGCTCTGCTGCTGAACTCTAAACCAGGATGCTCATGATTCATGCCAGGCTTAAGCGTGCATTTACCCAACACTTTGATGCCATCCATGCCGAAGTATATGTAGGACATGAGGAGGAAAGTAGAGTGAGAGTCCTCCTCCTCAGTTTTGCAGCAAAGGATCATCTCGGATCAATGGGGAGGACCAGCACGAGACTACCGGGATTCTGCTTGAGCAGTGTCGCCACTCGCGTCAAGCTCCCATCCCCGCCGCCGATCAAACCGAAGCCTCTCTACCGTGAGAAGCTGATGGTGGGTGGAGCTAAGGAAGCGACGGAGGGCGGTCGGAGGATCATGGTCGTCGTCGACCGGAGCCCCGAGGCCAAGGCTGCTCTGAAATGGGCGCTGTCGCACTCGGTCCGTAGCGACGACACCATCGTCCTGGTTCAGACCGTGAGGCCTTCCTGTAAGCACGGTAAAGGTTCGGAAATGGCGGTTCTTGCTTGCTTCAGCAACGAATGCGTTCCAGAGGTGGAAGCAATTGAGTGTTCTTGTTTCTTGGGCAGGTGAGAGATTGCAGAGGGAGAGAGATCCAAAAGGCTTGGAGCTCCTGCATGCCATGAAGAGCATTTGCCGAGCGAACAAACCTGAGGTAAGATGCGAAGACGGAAAGGAATCATATCATCATCTCCGGCATGATGGATGGAACCACATGTTCTCCCAGGTGCAGGTTGAGATGGCGGTGGTGGAAGGGGAAGAACGAGGGCCGGCGATCCTGGAAGAGGCGAGCAAGCAGGGCGCCTCCCTGCTCGTCATGGGGCAGAAGCACCGCTCCATGGCGTGGCGATTGATCACGGCGTGGGCAGGCAACAAGGCCGGCGGAGGCGACACCGTCGACTACTGCGTTCGGAACGCCGCTTGCATGGCTGCGGCCGTGAGGAGGAAGAGCAGCAGAGGCGGCGGCTACTTGATCACCACCAAGCGGCACAAGGACTTCTGGCTTTTAGCTTAAGCTTCGAGCCGATGCTCGTCTGCGTTCGAGGTCTGTGTATGATACGCTCGTTGCCGTCGTCCATCGCCAATGCTGCTGTACGATATACACAGTCTTACATTGGCTCTCTGCCACCAAAGTGTAACAAAGCTGCATTGTGCACCATTGCAGTGACATCAAAGCTGCCATCAGTTGCTCTGCTCAAGGGAACGTGACACGTAGATAATTCGAGAGCACGTCATATTGATACTTGACTTGACTTCAATTATTTCTCGATGCTCCTATAAAAAGTTTTGAACTCCTTATGCAATGATTCACGAGTCAAAATTTGCACTAATAACATCGAATAAATTCATGGATACTCCAATCATTTAAATTATCAATGAATTAAAAATAAATTATATTGAAAACAAGAATGGATCAATTTTGGTAATGTTACTTAATACCATATCTAGGAACGAGATCTGATCAAGCGAGTGGCACGAATCACAAGGAATAGAATACGAGTGTTCCCACTCATCGAACACGAATCACAAGGTGAGGTCGGCATGATCTCAACGACGGCCTTTAGTTTAAGACTCAGAGAAAAAGACTAAGATATCATGTGATTGGACGGACTCTCTTCACAAGCCAACAAAAGGTCACATCATGCGCCAACATCTTCAATTGTGAAACATCAAGAGTCGACGATGGTGATGTCCCAAAAAATGACAATGCATTAGGTTTAAGGTCTTCTTCCTTCCCTTCCACTGTTGCATTCTCTCTCTCTCTCTCTCTCTCTCTCTCTCTCTCTCTCTCTCTCTCTCTCTCTCTCTCTCTCTCGATAAATGAAGCATCATAGGAGAGCAAAATTAGATGATCTCACTAGTAGCACCTCTTCCAACTACTGCAAAATGCAACCATGGCTCCTACATATTAAAATCCTTATAAATTACTCAAATCAAGCCCCGTTGGATCACTAGTCGAATGGTGAGGTCAATCGAACTTTAATCGTAATTTGGATGGATTGATTTATCGGACTTGATCGTAATAACTATGATCTGATCAATCATATGAAAGTATGACTTCTTACCAAGAAAAAAGAATTGGAGTAGTTGCTTGCAATTCCCAATCAAAATCTGACTGAGGAGTCCACATGTTTAGGTAACAATCAAATCGTATGTAACCAATCAACATGTAACCCATAAAGAACATGTGTTTATCACATATAATCAATCAACATGTAACCCACAAATCGTATGTAACCAATCGACATGTAACCCACAAAGAACATGTATTTATCACATATAATCAATCAACATGTAACCCACAAATCTTATGCAACATCTTTCAACCCTTGAAGTGACCTAATCTTGGATCTTACCACATTTGGTGTCAAGTAACCTCCAGAGGAGCGAAATTTTCTATGATTAGTCTCTCTCACATGGTGACACTTGACATAACATGTGTTTCCACCATGTCATTCTCAAACAAAATTTCACATATTCTTTGCTATGAAATTTTATCTATCATTCATTCTAAATTAGGGTAATTAAGATTAGTTCCCTCTAGAAATTTGATTGCTCGAAAGAACTATCAGGATAAGCTTACTCTCATCACTAAGCTCAAGCTCGTCTTCTCTGTGTCGATCAAATTAAATCATTTCCAATTATATTTCAATGCTTATTTTGGTTATCTCCAATTGGATCTAACACTTCAGCCTCTTATATGAGGTAAATCTTCCAACTTTGTGGGATATCCCATTTATGTGAGGTAAATCTTTCAACTATATGGGATATCCTACGTATATGAGGTAAATCTTCTAACTTCGTGGGATATTCTACTTATGTGAGGTAAATCTTCCAACTAGCTCAACCAATTAAATCATACTTTAGCCTCTTATGTGAGTCAAATCTTTCAACTAGGATATCCCATTTGTAAAATGGATGTTAGTCATCTGTCACTTAATTTAGTTTATAATTATAATACAAAAAAATAAATATATAGCTACAATAGATATAGATCACCTCATATTTTTATGGTTCTTATTTATAAGAAAATATATTTAATTGTAAGATAGTTAATTGTGTGATTCACCAAATATATATTTTTATTAAATCATGAGATAATAATATCATCATCGGTTAGTGATGGGATCATTGACATGGATGTAATCAACGATACAAATTGATTATACATGGAATAAAAATTGATTGGTAATGAGATTGTTGACACGGATGTAATCATGATAGCGATACAAAACGACACATAGAATAAAAGTATATGTGAATTTATGTACATTATTTTTACAACTAAATATTGATTAATAATATAATATCTTTTAACAATAACAATAATAATAATACTACTAAATATCATAAGATTTTTCTTTTTAAAATTTGATTTATGATGCATTAACTTGATCTAGTTTGACTCTTAATGTACTATATATATGTCATAGGTTGTATTTGAAAACACATTTATATTTTTAATATATAATTGGAGAAAGGAATTCCAGTGAATTTACAAGTGTGGAATACTTCAAATGTTTGGTAAAATAGTATATGAAACTTCAAATTATAGTAAATAGTATATGAAACTTCAAATTATGTCAACATCCTACAAATAAATATTGAAATGCTAATGTCCTGTGGTAGCATCAGTATTTAAGTATTTTCATAATATTTTGATCAAATATGATTTAAAAAAATTAAATATCAATTTACATTCCAAATGTTCATTGTTTTCTCAATGTAAAACGTTTTATTCTAATTAAACCAAAAAGTAATATTATATATATATATATATATATATATATATATATACGCATCAGCGGACTACACACACACACACACACACACACACATATATATATATATACGCATCAGCGGACTACACGCATCACTTCCTCTGTGCCCGCCCGCTCTCTTCACTAGTATCCTCCAACTTCCCTCTCTGTTGATTCCAAGGATCGTGGTTTGGCGATCTGGTTTGAATCTGTGCTCCCGTGAGATCTGATTCGAGGGGCCGAGTTTGATCGGCGTAAAGCGGGAGTTTATTTTGCTCTCTTGTTCCTGTTGTTGTGTTGTTTGGATCGCGTGGACATGCGGCGGAGGGCGGCCGAGTTCCGGCGCCCGGCCAGAAGGCGGCTCTCCTACTGGATCTGCTTGCTTCTCGGCGTCTTTGTCGCCGCGGGGTTCGTCCTCTTCGTCTTTCAACACCATCATCAAGATCGGCTGGAGCCGCCCGTGAGGGTATGCCCTGTTTTGTTCTTCTTCTTTAAGCTTCTTGTGCTGGATCAACCTAATGTTCAGATTACATGATCTGATACCGTCACTCACAGGATTGGTGAGAAGAACAACAGATTCGTATATTTGATTGCTTCGTGTTCTTTACTTCTTTCTCGTTTTTCAGGACTATTCAATATTGTAGATCATGTGTGGCGGACTTGATATCTGCCCTATTGTGACTTGGTCTCTAGAAATTTTGGGCCATTCTCCTGCAGAATACCTGCTCATAGATTCAATAATTTGTGAATAGTTCCTGGAAGCCACTTTCATTGGATGAGTCTTGATGAGAACTCATTGACTTATTAAGTGGAAGGATCTTGTCTCGGGGATTAGGTAGAATGTCCTTGTACTAGGATGTAACATCAATTGCTTTAGAGTTCTATTTTTCCTGGTTTGCCAATGGGGCTACATCTTACATATGAAAGTGCTGACTCGGCATGTGCTATTTATAGAACCAAAAAAATAAGAAGCTCTGGAATTTTGTTATCTTCGTATAATAGGTTTTATTTTTCCAATTAAATAGAGACAGGTGTAACATGGTGACCGGGAGATAGTTATCTTCATGCAAACCAAGTCTAATGTACGAAAAACCAAGTTGATAAGGATCTTTACATGTTGATTCAATTTCCTGAAGTTAAAGAGGTTTCAGTTGACTATATAATGTGATCATCCATCCATCAGATTAATTAAATCATTGTTTTGCAACTTCAACAACTTAGTTCATTATGGCCTATTGCTGTAGAAAGTAGAATCTAATAATCGAAACTGCTGTGTGTAAAATTTTGTACTAATATGTGAATTGGGTTCTACAATTAAAATGCCTAGTTTAATGGGTAAACCCAATATTATAGAATCTATTTTCTTGTAGAAATTTTCTGTTATGCATATTTGTTCATTTTATTCTTCTTAACTGAAAAAAGGCAGCCAATTGCACAAGGCCCTCCCCTGCCAATGATGGGTCTAGAAAGGTTCAATCTGCATACTTTTATCACCCAGGTTGCGCGATAGCAACCATACAGTGGACAAGTTTTTTTTTTCCTTTAAACTCTTTCTCTGAAATGCAATGTCCGAAATGATGTTTCACTAGGTAACTTATAATTTTAATTCAAGTGTTCTTAATAGTGTGAACAATATACTAGAGATCTTTGTTTTACATGTCGGTGTGCAATAATCCTTGTGCGTGCATGATGCGAGTTTGTTGTAAATTTCATCTTTTGTCCATATGATGTTCCTTTTGTGGGCTTCTCACAGTTCTTTTGTGTTCTTCACTCCCAGGACAAGGTTCCAGCTGATAAGGAAATCCCTCATGAAACACAAAACCTTGGCCAAGAACTGTTAAATACCACTTCCTTTGCCAGACAACTTGCTGACCAGATGACACTAGCCAAGGCATATGTAATCATAGCCAAGGAGCATAACAACCTTCGGCTTGCTTGGGAGCTCAGCTCGCAGGTAAGGAATGGTCAATGGTTGCTCTCTCGAGCAGCTGTCAGAGGTAAACGAATCACTCTAGAAGAAGCACATCCGATAGTCAGTCGACTAGCACATCTTATATATAAGGCCCAAGATTCAAATTATGATATCAGCACAATGATAACAACACTGAAGAGCCACTCCCTTGCTCTTGAGGAGCGTGCAAATGCAGCAACTGTGCAAAGTGCAGAGTTTGGTAAATTAGCTGCAGAAGCCATGCCCAAAAGTCTCCACTGTTTAAACATAAAACTCACAGAGGAGTGGTTTAGAAATCCATCTTATAGACAACTATCAGAAGAGGGAAGGAACTTGCCTCTACTTGTTGACAATAATCTATACCATTTGTGTATATTCTCTGATAATGTACTGGCAACTTCTGTTGTCGTGAATTCCACAGCCTCTAATGCTGGTTATCCACAGCAGCTTGTGTTTCATGTGGTCACAGACAGTATCAATTACCAAGCTATGACTACTTGGTTTCTCAGGAACGAATTCAGAGGATGTACAGTCGAAGTTCTATGCATCGAAGACCTAGTTTGGTTGAATGCCTCTTTCTCTCCAATGGTCAAAAGAATAATGAGTGCTGAAACCCAGGCTTCTTACTTTGCTGGTAATTCAAAAGATCAGAGTAGGGAAACAAAGTTGAAGGGCCCTAATTATGCTTCTTTGTTGAATCACTTGCGCTTCTACATCCCACAGATACAGCCACAGTTGGAAAAGGTGGTGTTTCTTGATGATGATGTGGTGGTACAGAAGGATTTAACCCCTTTGTTCTCAGTGGAATTGCACGGGAATGTTATTGGAGCTGTGGAGACTTGTCTAGAAGCATTCCATAGGTTCTACAGGTATCTCAATTTCTCCAATCCAATCATTAGCTCAAAATTTGATCCACAAGCATGCGGATGGGCTTTTGGGATGAACATCTTTGACCTCGTAGCATGGAAGAAGGCAAATGTTACTGACAAATATCACTACTGGCAGGAGCAGAATGCTGACCGGATGCTCTGGAAGACAGGGACTCTTGCTCCTGGCCTTCTGGCATTCTATGGGCTGATGGAACCCCTTGATCGAAGATGGCACATACTCGGATTGGGTTATGACTCCAGTGTCGATGATAGGTTGATTGAGAGTGCGGCTGTGGTGCACTTCAATGGGAACATGAAGCCATGGCATAAATTAGCTATAAGCAAGTATAAGCATTTATGGGAACAATACGTCAATTTATCTGATCCAATTATTAAAGATTGCATAATGCACTGAGATGTGGATAATTGCCTGTTCTCTTTTTGTGTCCTCTGTCAAAATACTTTTGACATGCATCTCACAAAATGGTACCTTTTGAGGGAGAAGGCCAGACAGTAGGCAGCATCACCGGGCATCATGTATTTGGGGGAATTCAACAATTCATTCTGGAAGATGTAATAATTCCATATTAGATGTTATATTTTGTTGGAATTCAAAATTTGGAAATGAAATCAGATAACCTTGAAAGTGATTGTAAAACTCGGGAAATAACATTCAGTTTCTGCCATTGCCTCTCCAGATGTCTCAGGTGTCCTGAAGTTCATATGGAGTTTTGACTGCACAAGCACTTACATCGGACTGCAGACTTTCAGCATGTCACTCCAAATATAAGATGAAAGTTTGAGGTCAGGCATCAGTTGTCTGAATCATGTTGTTCTTTAGACAGATATTGATTCTACTAATTAAGTAGCTCATTTTCCAATATTTGGAGCTTGTCAAATGATGGAGGATATTTTTCTTTTAAAGTGTTATATATTTGATAAGCTTGTAAATGATGGAAATGGTCATTTTTTTATGTTTAAATTTGTTTTACAACAGATTTTTTATTTATAGATTCTTAAGCATCCATGTTATATGATTGTCCAAGAAAAGAGAAGGGAGTGATGGAAAAACATGCATCTGTCGGACTACTCGGATATGAATCAATACATTGGATCAGCTTTTATGGGTTTCACTTGCAGAAAAGTGGATACAGGTAGCTTATATCAGCTTCTACAGGTCACCTACAGAATTGCTACACTGTTTTTGCTAACAGGTACTGGTAACCTACTTCATCTATTTGTGTCTACTTTTCTACAACAGCAAGACATGGTTCAAGTAGTACTTGTTTTATGGCTTTGACTCTTGATAATCTTAGGTTTCCAACAGAATGTGATCATCAAATGCTGCTGCAAACCTTCTTTATTTTCAGTACTGCCGCCATCATCCATGAGAGAGGTCAGCATCTAAATTGAAATAACTTTACATGATAGCTAGCTAGATGATCAGTATTTATGGCAAGCAGAAGTGCTTGTAACATTGGTTTTGTAGCTCTTACCTCCTCCTGGTCTCTGTTATGCAAGTATCTATTGAAAGAAGGGTGATAAACATTCCAAATTTAACCCAGCATTTTTTTTCAGGTTATATTGTGCAAATAGGACCAAGTGAGAATAGTTTGTATGCAATGACCTACACTTCATCGAGGTATTTTCTAATCACAGTTCGTTTTTTGACTCTTTTATGATGAAGTGGCTTCTCATACTTTGTTTTTCATGATGCTGGTTATCGGTTGGAATAGGTGGTACTTAAGGTACAAGATACTGATGTTCCTATAATCAATCAATCAATCAATTACATGATGCAGCACATGGTGCAGATGAAGCTCCTCCTCACCACAAGTACTTTTCGCAACTGATTCTCTCTGCATCTAACATTCTGTAATAGTTTTTTGCTTCATGTGTTGCGCTTGATTCGAATCTTAAAGTAGTAGTGCATCCAAAGCCTCCCTGTCAGTGCCTTTTCCTACTTTTTGATGTTTTTGGAATTCATATAGGTAATCAATCCTATGATTACCTCCAGTCATGCTAACATAATAGATAAAAGGAAACCTGTGCTTCGATCCAAAAGTTGATTGTGTATTTTTTTAGAACAAGCTTGTTCTGACTACTTAGCTTCCAGATGTTAATGTAGGACGGTGATCACTTGGCTCTTTCGGAGAATTCAACCAGCTCAATGCATGTTATCGTCTCAGATTTCCAGGAGACGAGCATCCACGTGAGCTTTATCCTTCAGACAATCAATCTGCGCCAGTTATGGAGGAACATGAGCTTCATACCATCCCCAGCTTGGCAGAGGACAAAAAAGGTGTCTTCATGCTTCCCTTCTCCTTCCTTCTGATCTCTTTTGTCATACTTTGTTAGTTCGCAAGTAGTTTGAATGGCTTTCCTATGACTGACATCAATGTGCTTCAAAGATTCATGAGCTGCCAACCTCAAAGAAGAGGCCACGGTTTCCAACCACTCCATTCTTCTCATTCTTCAAGGCGCCCAATGCAATCTGCTCGGCCATTATATATACTGCATGAACTCTGCTGATTCCATATCAAAGATCAGTTTCTTCAGACACAATGGGTTTAGGATCGCACTGCTCACATGTTCTCCCGTTCTTCTGCATCTTCGTTTGCTACGCTGCTGCTCATGGTGTGAGGAAGCAGCTCCCATATGCACTGGTGGTTGGAACTGTCGACTGCGATACTTGCTTTCACCGAGAACCGTCGAAGCCCACCCATTTCATCTCAGGTCACTTCTCTCTCACCTCAACCCGAAAGGCACCCTTTGACCCCATTTTAGATTAAATATGATTTGTTGATTTATATTCTTAATACTTTTTCACGTGGCGATAAATTGACTCAAACCCAACTCATGAAACTTCAATTTATTGAAAATATTTTTCTTAATATGTGAGCTAAAGAGATTGTTTTATTCTGATGTTATTTTAAAATTGTAGCCAATATCATTTAATTTAAAATTTGAAGTCGAATTTATGTTCTTGATTGATTCTTTTCTGACAGGCGCTTTGGCAGCAATCATATTTAAATATAAGATCTTAATTTTTTTTTTAATGCATATGTTAGAAAAAATTTGAATACTTTTTTTTTTCGTTCTAATATTGCTTTGAATTTTTATCTATGCCATTTCTGCTAAAATTTTAAATAATTAGAGAGGGATACGATATATTATTGATCTATTTTAACACTATTTTGAACGACACGGGCTATGGTGGCAGTCGAGTGCGGAGACGGTGCGAACAAGCTCAGCTACAGGACGGTGGCGACGACGAACCGGCGGGGAGTGTTTCGAGTCCGGCTGCCACTGAGGATAAGCAAGCACCTCCACCTGATCCAAGCTTGCTCGGTAAAGCTGATGAAGAGCGACGAGCCATTCTGCGCGGTAGCGTCCACTGCGACGACCGCCGGCCTCCGCCTCAAGTCGTGGAGCCACGGCGTTCACGTCTATTCCGCTGGCTTCTTAAAATTCAAGCCCCTCGACCACCCGGAGCTGTGCCACCGGAAGCCGGCGCTCCGAGATCGGAAGATAGACCAACCTGCTTTCTCCTTTCCACTTCCGACCATCAACTTACCATCGTCGCCGCCTGGTGCCGGCGGGGTTCCGCTGCCAACGAACCCATTGTTTCAGCCGCCGTCTCTGCTGCCGCCGAACCCACTTCAAACGCCACCGACTGTCCTGCCGCAGTTCCCTCTCCAGCCACCGTCGCCATCGTTCAGTTATCCTCCACTTCCATTGCTCACACCACCGCCACCGCCAGCTTTGCCCTTCCCTGCGACCCCATTCCTTCCATTCCCCCGGTTCCCTGGAGTCCCACTCGCCTTCTCTTCAAAGAAGGCCTCCCCATGAACGAACTACTATCGCCACTAGTGCTTAGAATAAAAAAAGAAGCTCTAAGAATTCTGCTTTTCTCCGAAGAAAAGCCATTATGTCAACTTTAGCCTCCAAAGTAACTCAAAAGCTTAATTATGTCAACTCTTAGAAAATATAATTATCTTTATGTTTGAATGTTGATATTGTCTAATTTGATTTAAACTAAATAGCTCGAAGTAGACTCAACCAAATTTAATTTGAATTAAACAAGCCAAGCATTAGGGCCCAACATCTAAGATCATATATTGTTTAGATGGGTTAGAGAGTATTCTACTCATTCCCATCTCATATCCATATGGGTAATGAAAGATATTCTCTATCCTCTCTCCACAAGTCCCTATACTCAGTAAATATAATTTACACCTCTATTCGTCATCTCTCTTTCTTTCTTCCTTCAATTACTTCTTCTTTGTTATATACTAAGATTCGATGATGGGGATGACAAGAGTGACGAAAGCAAAGTCAAAAGTAATTATATCTTTTAGAAAATAAAAAATATCCTATGAAAATAAATAAAAATAGCACATCAATAAAAAATAAAAATATAAGATATTTTGAGAAACTATATATATATATATATATATATATATATATATATATATATATATATATATATATATATAATGGAATGACTTGAATAACAATATAGCTTTAATTATTTATGGAAACGTTGACGTTGGACGAGCAATGGTGGGATAGAAGCTGACAGACAAAAAAATAAATGATAACCATCAAATTTGCTATGGCTCAAAGAGACAACTCCCTCGATAATGTTGAGGAGCATGTCCGGGAACCAGACGCATGGATGCAGGGCGGCAATGATGCCAGTGAGGGGCATGTCTAGGTATAGCCGGACAAAGATTGACGGTTTGCTCGAGAGGGAGCATGACGTCGTGCTCATTGTACTCTTGTAGGGAAGCCGTCGAAGTCGAGTCGTCCTCGTTTAGGAGCTTGTGAGCTGGTGAAGAATGGAGAACGACGCCATTGTTAACAAGGAAGAATCCTGCTTTGTGGTCGGTACAATGTTGGATTTATAGCGTGTGTAAGGATGTAGCAAGAAGGAAGAGAAATATAGAGGGGGAGAAAAAAAATATCATGATGAATCAAGTCAGATCAAGACAAATCCACGTACAAAGGACTAACATTTCTTATATATCAGAAACAAACCTGTAATATGGAGTTAATTTAATGGTCACTGGATCTCTTGTCGGATCGATTAATTAATTGGTCGAAGTTCAAACTATAAATAGATCTTAAAAGAGGTGCAAAAATTAAAGAGACATTTTTATGTACTAAGGAGCCCAAAAGGTAAGCGTCTAATTCAATAATTGGATCAAATTAGCTTACCCTACTAATTAAGCCATGTTATTGATTTAAATGGTTCGTATCAGTTTTTAGTGTGTTAAACTAACAAGAAGACCATCTACCGAAGCTGGTTTACCGAGTGCCGCATCATTTATCATAGGTTATTTCTACATTGAAAAATATGCGGAATATTATGAGTCACCGGATTAAGCTTGAGTTACTTCTTCACCTACTGGACTCCAAATACATCCAAACCGCTTGTACCTGATTCAGGTAGTCTTCAATCCAAAGTGAAATTGACTTGGTTAGAAGAATAAGTACCTGAATCGAATTGGACTTTGGATTCCAGTATTAATCCGCTCGAGCGTCGTCTCTCTCCTCTTCCTTCCCAGAGCGCGACCGTCTCTCATGAAGCTTAATTTTAATTTCTGTGGAATGAAAATTTGGCAGAGATATAAAGAAACCAACGATTATTATAAGAAATAACAATAAAACGAAATCCACAGCCAACATTTTTGACAGCCTTCTCAGCAAAGTTTGAGTTTGAACCCGTGTTTGTATGATGGTGTGGACAAGTAAAAATTCCAAGCATAGCGACAAAGCAAAAAACCATGGAATCAGATTCTTTCTGCATAATGCATGAGGCATTACTGTAAAGTATTATACATCGACGCAATGAACTCTTTAAGAGTTGTTAAAATTGGCTGCATCAAAAGTTGAAATAATCTGAACCTGTTAATAGAAGCCCAAATCAAATGTTGGGACATCTTCGATAAGGCTCTCGTCTAATGAGTTCTGGCAGTCAAAATTCTCATGTATCATGTGGGTAGCAGCAGATGCATCCGAAATTTCAACCATCCTCCACCTCCCTTCATGTTCATTGTCCTTTGACGACGACATCTGAACCAGAAAGAGAGACATCATTAATAGTCAGCAAAAAGAAATTACAGATGTCTCATCTTTAATAGAAGTGATCATTTTCCTTTCAAGTTCACAATAGATTGTAGAAGCACTGGAAAGAGATGCTTCTGGTAGTGAGTGTATCAGCAGACAAATAGTTAATTGAAACCAGTAGAAGAGGTTCCAGGATGAGAGTCCCAGACCGGGTGAGTGACTTCATCTTTCCCTTCATTGGCATTTAAAGTGCCATTGCAGCTCCTTCCTATCACAAACTTTATGTCAGTGGCTTGTTCTAGAATAAACATGTCAAAATTAGATGTTTCAAAAGCTAAGCATTCACCAGAAATACTGCTATCAGAAGTGTTATTTTCCTTCAGAAAATTAGCGAAAGGTTCAGCGGTATCTTCTTTTCCATCTGATGGACAAGGCTCTCTGACAGGCAGATTTCCATTCATGAAACCAGCAAGCTCTCTCGAGTCTTGAACATTAGGACAGCATTTGTCTGCCGACATTCCCTGGCTACTTTCAGACAAAGAGCTATGATCTGATGTATTGTGTCCTTCCACAGAGGCTGTTATAGCCAGAGAATCCACTTCTAACTTGGGTTCTGTATGTGTTACTTGCCTGAATTATAATTATGCATGAACGAGTTTTAATAGCCACGGATAGGCATCGGAAGCATATAAACTAAACAGGAAAAACCAGATCATCCTCATGCAATATATGGGAAGTCCAAATATTCCAATCGGGAAGTTATATGATCAAACTACTTCTAAACGTCAGGAACAAAAAAAATCTAGTTTTTCTCTTGGAGTATGCCTTGTATTTGACAAGCCTGAAGATTACTTGATCTAGAAAGCAAGCATAGTAAATTATTTTCATATATCCGGATCCAAAGTGATATATTTACACTCTTCACGTACATATACACATGAGTTTCTTATGAAGCTTGGATATATCATGCAGTCACATATCAACCTTGAGCTTAAGCCCCAAAACACAGGAAACTAGCCAGAATTTTACCCAACTACAGGAGTCCACAACACCACCAGAAGAATTAATATAAATGAAAGGCACATGTATCCTACTGCAATGAAGATATACATGAAGCTTGTTAGGAACAAAAATTTATCTGTTACTTCAAGTATTTGTTGGTAAGATAGCAAGACATGTCAGAAAGTGTGATTTTTTTTATTTTTGGTCATATTAAATTTAATGGAAAAGATACGAAATGAAAACTGATGATGAAAAGCAAGTAGTTGCATATCAGCAAATTTGGAACATTTGTACTGAAGGGTAATGTCAGATGCAGGAACTTACTGAGATGAAGTCGATTTTATGTCAGGAGTTCCTGGCAAGGAAGTTTGAGAAGCACATTCACTAAAGTCACCTTTGTGATTGCCACCCCCTCGCAAATTTAGATCCTTGCTCTGGCATTGTGCATCCGGCAAAACAAAATCAAGAGATGGTGATGCATTGACATGTGCTACCGGAGAGTTTCTTGGATCATTTTTCTCAATAGGAAATGGCTTCTTAAGAGTGCGAAGAATTTGGCAGGCTGGATAGTGACAGGTAAAAATCATCAAATGGCAAACAGTTACTAGTTAATGAGAATCAATGAGAAACTGAAAAAAAAAGGGTTCACGCCATGTAACAAAGACATGTACGGGAAGGAGTTAAGACAGAATGACGTATGTTTATAACATATTGAGATGGACGTCATCAAATAAAATGCATTAAGTTAAGATGGACAAACCATCACGTAATGGCTTGTTACTTTGTGCCCGGCTAGAATCCATGGACTTGACAGAATTGGAGCTGCAGGAACCTACAGCTTGTTCCAAGTGGGTGTTGCAAATGTCCTCTGCAAACAAGTTGAGATATGAGCATCTTGCTTACTAGAGATACCATCTAACAGAGAAATTGCTGGTTACCAGGCTCGTACTTGTTGGCTTGTTGTTGCTAGAACTGCTAGATCTCATAAGTTGCTTTGATGGTAAACTTTGGAGACCTTCTGCACGCCACATCAACATCAGTCATGCCCTTTTGGCTATGAGAACTAATCATGTTATCTTTCTGCTAATAAGAAAAAACTCATGCAAATACTCCTGCTTAACTTTATATGTTTAAATGCTATCAACGAAAACTATGCTCCCTGATGCATACATACTTTGCTAGAAAAAATAGTAGTTAAGATTCCAGATTTGGATGTATGTACCTTCATATCGAGTCCGTGGTTCACAAATTTCAACGAGATGGTTGGGTAACTCACATTTGCTCCCAGTTCTAATACATTCAACAGATTTAAGGTACTTGCTACTCAGTACTAAACCATCTTCACTCAGCAACATAATCTGACATAATTTAGGAGTGTAAGAAAAAGTCTACAAATAGTCTGGGATTCTAATATTTAATCAAGTGTTTCATATCATTTGAACATGCAGAAAATTAATCCTTATGAAATATAACACAACTGTCATAATCTATATTTTGTAACAATAAAAAAAGGATGATCTACTACATAAGATTTACACTGATAAGATATCCGGAGATAACTAATATATGCAGTCCTAACCTTGAAAGCAAAGAGGGTTACTCATACCATCTTAATCACCAGGATCAGAAAGGAAAAAGCCTTACTTACGTTTCATCAATAGTTAATATAAAAGTTTCTATTAGTCAAGTAATTCGCTCTGCATTTGCTTGTAGCAGTATGTATACTAATGAACTAGAATCGGACCAGCTGACTGGATAGAAAAAATAAAAAACCAAACCCTCAGCCACTTTAGTTCACTAATTAGATTGTTTGAGCCTAATACATTCTTCAAATGCTATTAAAGGTACTTGAATTTGATCTAAGACATTTGAGCTTTTTCATTATGAGGATGAGAAAGAAGATAATCCTATTATGTTCATTAGTTTGTCATCCCCTCTACATGCTCCTATATCATTGTCTCTGCCATCATCTTTGGCCATTATCCTCTTTATTTCTATTATGAAGTTATTGTTATAAAATATGATTATATTCTATTTTTTGAAATATTAAATTTGCAATCTGACCATTTGACTTACGTATTCAACCAATTACCTACTGACCCAATACTTTAGACTAGATTGATGTCAGGATTGATTTAGATAACTACGATGATAGTATATAAATCAGAAAAAGTTCCATTATTGGGTTAATATAGTTTTTCTCAAATGCCTAAGCTATTATACTGAACCTTTGGGTAGTTAATCAGGTGTCCTGCTAAACAAATTGCAGTAGATGAAAAAGCTATGCAAATTCTTTAAAAACAGATTACCAACAAACAGGAGTTTAGGATATTCACTAACCTGATTCATATGTGATCCACATAATGAAAGTCGCAATACTCCATCATGATACTTTTTTGCCTTTTGAGACATTTGAGTGGTGTACAAAACATTCCACTCTACGTAAGAGGAAAGAAACCATGAGTACAACATTTTTGTGAGCGTTAATCACAACTTTTTTCAGTCTTTGGAACATTTGAAACGATTGCAAAGTGGAAACTTTCTATTAACTACAAAAGTCTCAATTAGGGGAAAAACTCTTGTGATCCATAAAAAAAACATGCATTAAATATTAGAATACAGAAATGAAAGAATATTTCTTCTGTAGAAGTACACAATAAAATATGTATTTCTATTCCAAAGTCAACTAGTTTAGTTAGGCATAAAACATTGGATAAAATACATATCTCACCTATGTAGGATCTTAAGAAAATGAAACATTTAAATGCAGGAAGAATCATGACAGGATTGGAGATGGACTCTTGAGTACAACTGGATCATATGCTGTTAAAAATGAATTCCTAAGAACTCACCACTAGTAGCATGCCTGTAGTAATATGTACTGGCATGAATAGCTAGCACGATGTAGCATCTTGCTGGACTGTAACAGCACAACCATAGAGAATACTCTGAGAGCTTATTTAATTTCAAGTGCCATTTAACACTAGAGCGCATGCATGCAAATATATCCCTTTTTTCGAAAACAAACATGAAAAGATTTACTAGATAAATCAGATAGAGAACATAAAGTGCAAAAGAAAAACTGGTAACAGTACATAACTATTTTTGTGGCATAATTAACAACCACCAACAAAAGAAAACTAACATACCAACCTTTTGGATCACTGTGGGTAACATCATGAGTTTCTTTTGCTCCCAGGCTATCAGGTTCGTTCTTGTTCACTAGATGGGAAAACAAAAATACATAACTTGTTATCAACATGTACCAGAGACATCAAGTGAATATAGCATGAGTAATAATACAAATGATAGAATAGAGTTATTATTAACCTCTTGATGGAAAAAACAGTGCAACATGAGAGAAAAGAAGTATTAGAGGTTAACACAGAAAACACTGCATGCCTGGATTTTGTTTACCACAATACATATACTACTAAAGTCCAATCATTTGTGCTGTTTTTTACGGCATTCAAACAGTCTTGCAGTGATCTGCTTCTGAAAATGCTTTTCTTGTTCTTGGAGGATAAAGGCATTTATTGCAAGGCAGAGATCAATTTTAGACAGCAGTCACCTATTAACCAAATAGAAAAATCAGAAATGGGGAAAAATCTAACCTCTGCTTTTGCTGTTTGCCACACTTAGATATTTCTGTGCCAGTTTATTGTGACGCATGCTTTTCTCATTCTCTGCATGAAAGCTACCATAGCTGAGCTAAACTTTTTTTGCAATAAACTGGGGTTTCACATAATGATGTAAAGTTCACATATTGAAGATAAATAGAAGATTGAAGGTAAGTACTCTTCTGTTGCAGATTCTGAGTAATGAAGTAAAGTTCACATATCGAAGATAAAACGAAGTTAGTAGTTGAATGTAAGTACCCTTCTGCTGCAGATTCTGAGCCTTTTCACTTAATTTTGAGTCATTTCTACTGGAATTTAGATTTTTGAAAGGCCCTTTTTCTTCGAGGCTTCCAATGTCAACAAGATGAGCTTCAAAGGACAGAGTTCCACCACTTCCAATTACTTCATCTTTCTTCAAGAATCTACTATCTATGAGCTTTTCGCTATCATCATACAACAAAACCTGATTTTACAAATGTACAAGCCAGTAAAGAAACGTAGGACTGAATATGACAATCATTGACTTGACAACTACAGACTCATTTGCAAAGAAACAAATCATAGGCATGATTGTTGAGGCAACAAACTATAAGCATGATCATAACTGAAGGATGGTGCATTCCTATGTACCATAGTAAGACAACAGGTGACGCTGATAAGATAACAAGGTTTGCAACATTGGGACCACTCATGTGACTTGGATCAATGAAGGCCTAATCAGATTCTTGGATCAGCCAAAATAAATCTAAAAATCAATAGAAAAGGGCATAAAAGGGGAAGAAACATATAGCTGTCATATTGTTAGTTTGTCACATGTTATGTAAGCTCTAACTTGTAAAAGATAGGCATGTAATTTATAGCCTGCAGGGACCAAAAGAGGGTTTTAGACTCTATCTAAAACCCTCCCAATCTCTCAAGGTTAACAGAGTGAACCAATAAGTGACATATGACAATCAGATCAAAGGGTTTTTGCCCTCTCCACTTCTCTGCCTTTCTTCTTTCTCTCTTCTTCCTTCCCTTTCCTTCAATTTCTCATCTTCTTTCTCTCCTATCTAAAGCTAGTTTATGCAAACAAAAACTACCCGTAACAAATCAAATCGGCCAACTTCTGACAATCCATGTCATTACACAATTTCTGTTGAGATTGATCGATCTCGAATAAAGGCAGACAACCAACAACTTTTTAAGCTGAATTTTCATCAAATTCTGACAGAGGCAGCAATAGTGAAAGATACCCCAAGAGCCCTAGCCAATAAAATTGATCAAACCAGGTTCTGCCCTGGTCAATCCACCAAATTATGTCATAATAGGCAGTCGAGTGTATGAAGCTCCTGCCACTACATGATTTATATTTTATGGAGATTAAAAGTAACCTCCCATATGTCAAAAGGGTATTTCACTTATTCAAAATCAAACAATCTCGCTGCTTTGCTAGGGACTAACATAGGATTTATGACGTTAGAAGAAGTCTGATTCCAGCCATTAAGCAAAAATGACAAATTATACAATTGACCACCATGAGTGACAACTAAAGTCACCAGTGATGCCCTAAAACCAATGACATATTGAGATTATAATAATTACATCAAACTTTATATTCAAAGAAAAAAAAGTAAAGATAAACTAACATAAATCAGATTGAGAGGCTTGCTAAAAACAATCATAAAGCCAGAACTCCTAAAGCCGGATGGAAACAGAAAAAAGAAAAGAATAGTTTGATGAAATGGTGATTGTTGGAGAAAGGAATTTTGGTGTGTTGACAATTAGCACTTTGGTCAACAAAATTGTGCAAAGTAAAGGTGCTGCCTTGGATAAAATACAGTTCACTGTTATGAAAAAACAGAATGCTTCACATGCGTTTCCAGTGAGCAAGCTTGAAGTGGCTACTCCTGATAATCTACTGATTCATTCAGCAAGGGAATTACCTACTGCTTGCTGGAACAACATTTTCCATATGACAACTAAGACGATATTTATCTAAGAATCATACATAAAAACTATAGGAGATAGATTGCACCAAAAATGTTTGTCGTGGAGAAAATTCAAGGGAGATAATGTACCTTGTTTCCTGAATCACTAATCTCTAGTACACCATCGTGATAGGTTTTTCTCTTCTGCTTCAAGTGCTTGGTGTATGTAACAACCCATCTCCCTGTGCAAGTCATGTTACCGCGCAAGTGCCCTGGTCAAGTCGATTCACCTTTGTAGAATAACCTGATTGACCAACAAAGTAAGGGCAAGTAGACAGATAAGAACCACAAAGAGGGAGTAAAAGATATTGGTAAATAGGATTTGAAGAAAGAGGATTCGACTTCAAGAAGTTCCTGCATATGGCCAAATGCCAGGACATGTAGTTACCTTCGCCTTTGTTAAAGACACAAAAACCTATAGAGAACATCTCCATGCTCCTGTCCTCGATAGAGAAAAAAAATTATTTCCAAAAAGAACCAAACCCTAGAACTGATTGCAGAAAATAATTCACAGTGTTCTGCTGATTACACGCCATAATACCACCATGCGTTCCTACACTCATCGTGGATTGCCGGATATCAAATCAAGAAAGCTAGGGCTAGGGCTGGTGATCGATGGAATCATCAGGGAATCTTGGATACCCACCTATTCGGGAATGCCTCGCTGATCAGAACGCGAACCCGTGCACCGCAAGGGAAGAAAGCGCGATCAACCGAATGAAGAAGAGCGAGAACAAAGAGGAACGATCGAAGTAGTTCGTCAGGTGGAAGCGAGATGAGGCATAGATTACCTGCCAACCAAGGTTCTGTCGCAGCTGATTGGGGCGATCGCGTCGTGCTGATTCGTGGACGACGATCGCCGGTCGTCGCCGGCGCCGACAGGACGAGAGGCGTCGGTGGGAGAACCGCCGACTCGAGAGAGCTACGAGATCGCCGATCGCTCCATGGCGCGTTCTTTTGAAATTGCCGCCTACGCGGGTTTTTGAAATTTCGCATCATTTACCGATACGTTAAAGAAAACTGTTACGACATCATAACGGAAACAACGTAATGTTTCTAAATTAAATTTCTAAAATTATATTATTAAATGGAAGAGGTTTCCCGTAAGACTTTAATATTATATTATTATAATAGATTTTGATTGGGGTTGGAAGCCAATCCGAGACTACAGGTAGAGTGACAATAGATAGTGGGCTCGACGACACCTATAAAAACTATATCAGGAGTACATTCAATAAAGATCTCTCTAATACTTCAATTTATAAAGAAGTCGAGGGATTCAAATATATACATATATTATACAGTTTGAGTTATCAGAAAAGTAATCTTAGGAAGTCTTTTTATAGAAAGCTTTTGATAACCATTTGAATTAAATGATGAGCTAATCAAAGAGGTGGAATCCTTGATCATCACTTAATCATGAAGGTGTTGGTTGAATCATTAATTAATATAGTTATCGCATATAGGCTTGTGCTAATTGCTATACATCAGCTGATGTATCGACATGACTAGGCCTCTAAGGTAGCATCAAATTGCATCAACCTTTGTGGGTTCCATTGCCCACAAACACAGCAATGCATGGCTTCATGCCTAAATCAATCACTCACCACCACTTGTGCATGCAAACATACACGATTAAAACACCGAAAAGATATGCGACCACCATATAATCTCTAGGAAGTGACACATTAGACGGTGAAAATGAGAGTATTGCTCCTTTTTGTTTCTGATTAATACTTAGGTTCTTCTCAAGCACATCATCTCACTGGAAGAACTACTTACAAGCACAAGTTAACATGTCTCCATATCTGGGGGCAACCAAACTAACAAAGAAAAAAGTCACAATAATGGATTTGAAGATCTAGTAGTTGTACATTAAGCGGATTGATGAACAAGATGGGACGCGAGTCCACTAAGGCCCTTTGGCGAAGAGGCTTGAGGCTTCCATCTATGGATTCTTACCACCATTTCCTGACTTTCCTCTCCTGGGTTCATGCCTGGAGTTGTGTCCTCCGTAGTCATAATCTAGTATAACCTCTACCAAAACCTTTCTTGTTTGCACCTAGCAATAGTGACAAGAAAGAAGGTGAATTGCAAAACAGGAACTCGAGTCAGAATCTGATTAAAGAAACATGCATGAGACAACAGGTCATGGCAAACATGGGGCAAAACTAAACCATAAATTCCGACATAATTTCTGAAGGCTGTGTTTACATGTCCATCATGTTTCCAATGAGCTCTAATGTCAACACTGATGATTATATGATTAAAGATATTTAGCATAAACAAAGAAACTCATACGGAATCATGTTAAACTTTCACGTATCGACAGTTATAGCTTCAGGGCAAGGAATGTCTGCATTACAGATGGAGCAAACAAGCCATAGCAAAGAGGAGATTTGGTGGTTCATAATGTGACTGTGCCACAGATCATGAGTTCAAGATTCACAATTGAAGTGGTAAAAACATTAGAAACAACAATGCCTCGGGAAGAATTATGCCAAAAAAATGCATCACACTTCTATATTTATTCATTCATGGATACCTTGGACACCAGATCTGAGGTCTTCATTGGCTCAGTTCCATCCTCAGTGATGTCAGCCTGGCCTGCAAACACAAACAACTAGTTGGTCACTCAAAAAACAATGATATGAAGATGGTGTGACATGAAGGAAGGTGCCAACCTAAAGATGTCGCCAAGAGAAGAACTAGCAAAATATTGGTGAGGAAGGGTCGGATCCTCAGCATCGTTGGTAGTGCTGCTGCTGTTCTGAGGAGGAGGATTGTGCGGGCTTTGGGAGGCCAAGGCTTCTTTTATGGTTGTGCAATGGCAGCTGGAAAAGCCTTAGAGGTGTGTGGTACAGTTCACTGTTCATGATAACTTTGCAGACTGATGATGAAATCCATATCAGCCCACCAGCTTTAAGTCAACTGCACTAACTTCAGAATTCAACATACCTATTTCCACCAAAAAGATCAGTGATATGATGGTAAAAAGAAAAAGGTCTTCTGCTTGGCTCCAACTCCACCTCTATTAACCTTGCTGATAAATATTTCTGCTTAAAGGCCCCTTCAAAGATTCATTAATAGATCAGGTCATTTCCAAGCTCCAGAAACAAAAGAACTCGGTCGCAGAAGATATTCGCCATCACGAAAAGCAGTTCTCTATCCACATTTTGTGGCGTCAACTGAAATTAGACAGACAATAGAGTTCACAAAGTAGGCTATTAATAAGACCAGAATCAAAAGCACTTCATGGAGCATCGACAACACAAGTAATGTTTAGCACAACTGCAGAAGACCTTCACTTTATCTAAAAAATAGGCTTCATATGGATTGATTGTCTTCATAAAACTTGCTTTTTTCTCTTTAATTAGAACAAATTAGTGCATCTCTAATTGTAACACAAGATTTCTCTTTAATTAAAGCATTCTCTTTTTTCTCTTTAATTAAAGCATTCTCTGAAGCATAGACTGATTCATATAATGAAACTAGTAGCTACAGTGCATCTTATACCGATATCTTGTCATTCAGGATACAAAGAGCTTGGCAAACAGCTGTTAGAAAGGAAAATTTATCGATTACATCACATGATATGCATGTGTATCCAAATGACAATTAAAAGTAATAAGAGATATTTTGGTTTCTGAAACTGAAGTTAGTCTAGAACAATCAGTGAAGGCCAACTTACACTGAGCCATACAAAGTGGACCAACCATTGCCGAAAGGGCCAAATGTGTGGCTGAAAAAATGTGGTGCTAAATCACTGGATAGTTCCTTCAGTGCTGCATGCTGTTTCATATTTTCTTTATATTGCTTTCTGTGTGATTTCTGTATAGTGCACCTATGATGATCATAGTTCTTCGATAGTTTGGGTGCAGAAGTTGTTTCAGCATAAGGAGAAAAAAGAAGACCATTCCCATCCACCATGACTGTTGTTTCAAGTTGATAACAAGAAATGGGTGGTGACTTTGATATTACTGGGTTGCCACATTCCAGTCGTTGACCAGTTATCTACCTCTCTTGCTTTATTGCCTTGCCATAGAACAGTCATCTTCTCTGCTCTCTTAAATTTTGCACAGAAACCTGTACATTCTGGAAATGAAGAATTCGGTGATGACTCTTCTAGCTGGTACATTTGATGGGGTTTCACTTTCTTTTCCAGCACCATCTGAAACTCTCACTTGTTCAAACGATCTGAAATGAAGACTTTATATCAGCAGATCAATTTACAAGCACAGTTCTCATTTAGGACAAGTCTTGAGTGTCTGAGGAAGAACAGGAGAGATAAATACATGAATGTATAAGCAGTTTCCCTACAATGGAAAGAAGCCATTAAAATAATAGACCAATTCAAGAATTTGCATAAACAATTTCCTACAGACAGGATAAGAAAAAGGGATTGAAATAAAAGAAAGAAAGGCCAGGGTAAATAATGTGCCGGCCACTGAGACCAACAAGGAGCCACTACTGAAAGGCCTGGGTGGATTAATCACAGGATACAAGAGAGTAGAACAAGGTTACTAGTGGTGTATCTTATTTATTATTATATTGTGATGAAGTAGAGGTATACCTATTGATTCAGTATAATAAGCACAACTAAGAACCACCACCTTAAGCTTTCAGAAAATCCCATAAAAAAGAAATGAAAATTAACAACTGCAGGAGAGGATTTGAAGTCTTATTTCATACCCAATCATCTACCGTTTACAAAGAGATTACCAATAAATAGATGTATCTACAAAGCCTCCATATATATAAATGTATATAAACATATATCAAATACATGCTCCAAGATATCTCGAAGGAGAAAAAAAAACAAAAACAATCAAAGAAAGTATAAAAAAAGAAAATACATTGACGAAGATACCTGTTAGAATCTTCATATGCCAACATTGGCGAAGTTTAGAAGACTTGGACATAATTTTTGTCACGACCCAGCTTGATGGGATAATTTGCCTATTAACCTCGTTAAGCCTAAACACCAGCTAAAATACATAAACTGAAGTTTATAATAGTACATTCATCGCACCCTTATAGGCTAATCCTAATCTAAGCCCACTTACGATGTGAGAACTAATCGGGACATTATAATCTCCCTCACTTAAGGGTTTTACGTTGTCATCAAGGCTCAGCATAGCTCAGATCAAACCTTAGCATGGTACATGTAAGATATAGCCCAGTGATAGCTCCACATCATGACGAGTCCTCTGACTCCGTCTACGAATAATTCTTTCCTACTCAAACCCCTCACCATGCTCCAATACCAAGTTGCCTCTAATACCAATGGTCACGACCGATGAATAACTAGTCTATTAACTTCATTAAGCCTAAGTCACTGGCCCAAAATGTTAAAGCTGAAGTTAATAATTAGTAAACTCATCAGACCAAGTCAATCTTAGTCTTAGCCCACTTCAACATGCATGTAAAATTATTAAAAGTGAATTTGCATTTGAGATAGCCTTTCTCCCTGAAGTTAATAATTCAGCATCAGACTTCATTTAGCATGTACCTAAATTGATACAATCAAGGATGTTATATACAAGCAGATTGTTCCTTGGATTCAACATTTATAAAATGGGAAAGTGACAACGTATTAGGTTACAGTTTACCTAGCAATCATTGTTTTGAGCTAGAAACTAATATTGATTACCAGCTATCAAATTTTGTGCTTTAGCAGTTCTGCTTCTACCAAGCAATCATGGCCCTGTAAGTCATTTTGCTTCTCCCTCCTGTATGATGAATGCTTTGTGCTTCAAATGTTTGATGGAGTTCCATCACGAAGAGGGGGACCAACCAGATAGTCAAATATCTCAAAATTTCATTCAGTCTCATAAGCAGCAGCCCTCAAGGGGGATTTTTCAGCATCCTATATAACAGCCTCTTTGAAAGGAAACAATTGGAACGCAGCACCAACATCCTCGTAGCCTTGATCAATGAAGTACAAAGTTCCACAGGCTTTTTCAGCAACATTTAGAACATGTTGCATGCTCATTGAGGATCTTCTGACAATTCTCGGGCATAAAAATGTGTTTCTGTAGTGGAGCCATGAAGTAACCCAAAAATTATACCAAGCGTCATACAGTAGTGCCTTCCACATGGTTGTTCGGGTCTTTCGTCAATGCATTAGCATAACATTTAGTGTAACAGTGATAGTAGTTGTGTGCTTGTCTGGGATGGACCTCCAAAGTTGATATAATTGCATAAGTTGCTGCATCTCTTTGGCCTCCAATCTGGTTTTGCTACATTTTCCTTGCCAAAAGGCATCATAAGAAGGGAGTATAATATCTCCAACTGTCCATGCAACCAATCCCAAGCATGTCCCAAGTAAGGTTGCTTCACAAATAACTCTCATGATATAGTCTCCCTTTCCATGCCATTTGAGAAATCCACTTGTGCAAAAACTAGTACACTGTACAATGCTTGCTTAGCAGCCAGCCAGACATCAGCACTCCACTTGGAAGAATTGATGCCCTAAACAACTTAAGTATCTATTCATTTGGTCTGGAACAATAACTTGCAGAGTCTTCCTCACATGAGTAACCCAGGATTTCTAATGTGGCTTGCTTAACATGAGGCTTCCTAGTTCAGACCACTGATCTTGTGGTAGCTCAATACCAGCAATCTTAGCAATGACTTGTGATGGAGTGGACCTAGCATCAACATGAGAGATTGCAAGTGTTCACAAAGCTTTGACTTCGGTCTTGAGAGTTGTCTCTAAAGATAGTCATCTTTGAACAAGTTCATTTTTCCTGTGTTACTATTTTGCATCCAAGGCATTTTAAGAACCAAAGCAGCCAACTGATGGCCATCAACAGGTTTCTCATTGTTTACCAACTTACTAGAAAGTGACAGCAAGATAGCAGAAAGTTTTGTTCCTTCAACTGTTTCAAACTTTATTCTACATGTTTTTCAAATAGTGGCATCCACTGGCTGTGCACTAAGGAGGATCTAGGTCATTTCCACTGTCATCTTCTACTCTGAAAGGAAAGACAAAAATTATAATAATTTGAAAAAAAAGAATTATGTTTTGCATGCAAATGAATGTTGTAGAAGTATATTAATGGATCCAGAGACAAAAGTGGCATCATGCTGAGGAACCCTTCACGTAACAGCCTTTGCTTAAAAGTGGCAGAGGAAAAACAAAATTTCATGTTCGGTGACGAACGTATTGCATAAAACGCTCCATCTAGTAAGTTCTCACATAGACAAATGAAGAATAGATGCACAACTTACACATACAGTAATGAAATCAAAGTTCACTAGCCTCTTAATGTTTATATGTATAAGAACTTCTCTGATAAAGCATAGTAGGATGCATACTGGATTTTCCTTCAAAACATTTGAATCATAATAAGCCCCGGTCCAAGGAACTTCAAATAGTCAATTCTACTACTATCAAAATTGTTAGTCAAATAAAATGATATCATAAACCACATACTAACTTTTAGATAAAATGAAGAGATCCTCCACCTCAGTCTGCTATCATATCCATAAATCAACAAGAGAGGCTTCCGACAGAACACGTCACCAACTGTCAGTATCAATCCTAACGATAAGGCCGAGATCAGTCATAAGAGCCGTGTAATAGTAGGTGGATATGCAGTTTTACAATTCACATCATTTTTTCTTAGAAGTGATCCATTGCTCCTTTCGTTTCCAATCACAGACAACAATAACTTCATATCCCAGAGAAGCAGTGTCAGTAAAACCTAGAACCAAATTAATGTTATACATCAAACCAAACAAATTTCTAGCCTCATTCCTAGAATCACATGAAACGGGCTTGAAATACTCGGTAACACCAGATTTACTGATAAATACGTGGATTGATAACCCTAGCCCACGGAAGCGGCGGCGAAATTATCTATCTACAACACGAAAACACAGAATTAGCGAAATTTCCATATCCCTCGCATCGAAATCGTGACTGGTAATCGCGAAACCCTAGAAGCCAAAGAGGGAGAGTGGGAGACCGAAGGCTGGAATTGGGGTGCATACATCGCTTTCTTTTTGGCCGACTCCACCGTCTATTCTCACGGTTTCGTCCGGTGTTCTGCCCGTTAGTTGTCGTTGATGAGTCGACTTGTCACCAAAGATGGTGTGAGATTATCAACGTCGTGGTCTTATAAATGCAGATTTATTATAACAATCATGAGATTACTGTAATTAATCTTTTTTTCTTCCCCTTTTGTAGTGTTATTGCACGACATCTTCATTTACTCCTGTAAACCTACATCCGGATCCTTTGAGTGGAACAAAGAGGTGGGTCCCGCACTTTAGTAAACAGGGTGCAGAGATGGGTGCCGTTGAGTGGGAAAGGATATGGGTCCCGCTATTTAGCAAAGAGGGTGCGAAGATGGGTGCGTTTTAGTGGAACAAAGATATGGGTCCCGCTCTATAGTAAAGAGGATGAAGATATGGGTCCCGATCCGTGGTAAAGATGGTGCAGACGTCGGAGCCTTTGAGTTGAACAAAGATATGGATCACGCTCTTTAGTACAGAGGGTGCCGGGATGGGTGTAACCAATTTTGTTTGTCGTTTTTTCCGTTCGTCGGAGGGTTTAAAGGGGATTGAGCGGGTCGGATCTTTTACGGGATCCTAACCCAAGCATGCCCATATATTGTCTCAAACCACACTATTTGTCTATTATAGCAATATTATGTAGAAAATTATTTTGATAGTATTTATATTTAACACTTGAATCAAAATTTTGATGCCACTTACATGTTTTAAGGTTGAGAAAGAAGGGGATCAAGTATAATGCATGGACACCACTCTATATATATATATATATATGTATATATATATATATATATATATGTATATATATATCTATATGTATATATATACATATATATGTATATATATATATATATATATATATATATATATATATGTATATATATATATATATGTATGTATATATATATAGTATGTATATATATATATATATATGTATATATATATATATATATGTATATATATATATGTATATATATATATATGTATATATATATATATATATGTATGTATGTATATATATATATATGTATGTATGTATATATATATATACATACATATATATATACATATATATACATGTACATGTACATGTATATATATACATATATATACATATACATACACATATACATATACCATACATATATACATATATATATATAACGTGTTTTATTGCATGGACATATGGAATTATTTTTTTTCAAATTAGTTTACTAGCTTAATAAGCAACTTGGTAGTTTATACAGTCTTAATATCAAGGTGCAAGACAAAAATATAAAAATTCATAGCTATCATTTCATTAAATATAATAATTATAAATATATTTTATTCATAACAGTGAAATAAATAGTATTTAGGAGTATATCAAAGGCATAAGAAATATTTAGGTATATATCAATTGGCGTAAGAAATATTTAGGAATATATCGATGATATAAGAAACATTTAGTAGTATATATGAAATATATGAAACATTTAGAAGTATATAAATGATATATAAAATATTTAAGCACATATCAAGAGAACAAATGAGAAAAGTAAGCTCAAATATTGAAGTATAAAAGAACATTGTAAATAATAAATTTAGCTTGCATAGGAAGAATATGTGAAACAACAAAAACATACATATGCATATATGAAATAATATGAGGTAATATAAACTTTTATATAATATATTCAAATATGATAAGAATTAATAATAAGAGATACAAGAGTTTAAAGTAATCACATAAAGCTTTTTGATGGAAGAATTCTAGATGAATTTAAATTCAAAGAGATAGAATAAAAACAGGCAAATTTGATAAAAATTTTATTTTGGCAAAATCTTTAAAGCACATTTCATAAATTATTTGAATAATCAATCATACTCCAATTTACTCAAAAAAGATATTGTTTGAAAGATATATCAATCTAACTTTAAATAAATTAAGTTTTATAAAAATTAAAGTTTTCAACTAGGAGTTACAAGCAATTTAGTATGGAAAGGTAAGAAATTATTATCTCTATTTTACAGAATTTATAGCGTCAAATGAAATAAATGTTTAGGTAAGTAATTAAACTCTAAATCCTTTAAGCAAGGCATAAAAAAATATATGAGTTTAGTTTCAGAATTAAGTCTTATCCAATTCAAAATTTAATATAAAAAGTTATAGCTAAAATAAGATCGGACAGTCAGAATCTCAAAAAATTTTAAATTCATAATTTTAGAGCTCAACAAGGTTGATATCATTTATGACAAAATCCTTCAAAGTACTCATAATCAAAATAAAATTAGAGATTAAAATTAATATAGAAATATATTAGAACACTTATCTTAGAAGGACTTGATCCCAAATAAAAGAAATTGATAAAAAAATAGGTTTAACAAGAAAGATTAATTGGTCCAATTCGAACAATTTTACAATACGAAAAGAATTCCCAAGAAATGATTTATTAGTCATTGATGAGGTAGTTTTGTTATTTTGAGTGTGACAAATACTCTTAATATTTAGAGTTTCATTATATTTATATTTATGAAAATCTATATATTTATGAGTGTAAATTCCAAAAAAAAAATCAACTTTTGAGATTTTCTTTGAGAATGTCTCATATTTCTAAAATTTTTTAATAGTATTTTTTTACATAATACCTATAATAATCTTGATTTGGTAGTTCCTCAATTATCCTTTTTTTTCTTTCTTTTTTATATGGATCGATCCATATAGTATAGTGGTCTAGTTATAATATTTTTACATTGTATTAGTGTGAACATTATAACATAGTGTTTTTTATTATGTTATAATATTTTTGTATTATGTTATAGTATTTTCAATGATAAAAAATATTATAACATAGTAAAAAATATTATAATATAATATTTTTATTACATTATAGTTCTTCTATATTACTAAAAATACTATAACATAGTATGAAAATATTAAAAAAAACTCATAGGAAATTCGAAAAGGATTTTTCTATTTATAATCCTTTTTGTTATTTACAACGTGAAGTTTGAATATTCCTAAGCTATCCCTTTATAAATAAATATATATACCCTCATTTTACAACATAATTCTAATAAAAAAATTTCACTCTTTATCTATAATCTTTTTCATTTTATTTTTTCTCCTTTTTCTTCTCCTCCTCCTCCTTTTAATCATCGAAAGTCATATAAAATGATGAAAAAAAGATAAATGATGAAATGAAACAATCTAAAGATGGAAGAAGAAGAGTTAAAAAATTATTTTTGATATTTATTATAATCATTTAATAATTTTAGGATTATATATATTATGTAATAGCTTAAAGAATGATGGGAGATAAGTCATGGAGAGAATCAACAGTAGTTGGGTGCACATGTATGCGAGAACAAAAAAAAAAGGGTGGGGAGAGTAAAAGAAGAATTAAATGGGTTATAAATAGTGAAATATTATTTTATTAATTTATTTAAGGGATTATAAATACTAAAGAGTTATGAATAGTAAAAAAGAGACTCTAAATAGTAAACTCATTTTGAAAATAAAGGAAACTTTCAGAAAGAAAATCTAAAAAGATGATTTTTTTTATTCAACCTAATTATAATTTTATCTTTCGTTGACTATATGATTTGTTTTCCTCATGATCCAACATTCTAATCAACGATCAGTGACTTTACATTTGACTAAATCACTAGTTGACTTGGCTTTGTTTACCTTATGCTGACCATTAGTTCGTATAGAAGACGAATATTGAATGTTTCAATTTTGTTTATTTTTATAGTGTGCCTAAGAAAATATATATTATAACAAAGCAATATTTAATTTAGTCGAGATGTGGACTTTTGCAGATAAATATTTATTTCAACATTTTTTTTTTGAATGAACATGCAGACATCTTGTCATAATAAATTTGCCGATGAGTAACGATGATTTTTTTCTTTTGATGAATTGATGTTTTTTTATTAGATCCACTTGAGGTGTCCGAGTGGTGATAGTTATTATATTTGATCAATCAAAACTGTTATGTCAAATAGGAGAATATCTTATAGAAAAATAATTATATTTTTAATATAGAAAATAGAATATTTAACAAAAAAATTATATACTAATTTTATCATAATAAAAAAATATCGGATATAATCTTTGTAATTATCAAAACAGGACTAGTCCCTCAATTATTTCATGTGAGATATTTATTTATAATATTTTTTATGTATTAATTAGTTATGACATTACACATTCCTTTCGTATTAGGAAAAATTAGATAAATCATCTAAAGCACTAGATGTAATGTATTACATAGTTGTTTCATCAGGAGATATAATGTATTCAGGTTAAGGATCAGGACATTGTCCAATTTAAATTATTGAATTAGATACAAATCTGATAATATTGAACATATAAGACATTAATGTTATATTGGGTATGTACTTGTTGTCGAAGTATTATGTTTTTATTGATTAAAATAAGAAGAGAGTAATACATCAACCTCTAGGTTCACTAGAGTTTATTTTTGCTTATTCTGAAGAGAAGATATCAATCTCTTTTATCTCAACAATGAAAGCATGGATATTCTTTGAGGGTGGATGTATAGAATATCTAACAAATGTGATTGATACTAAGGCGGAATCAAAAGTTAAGCTAGAGGATATGTCATTTGTAAGCAAATTCCTTCAGGTATTTCTAGAGAACCTCCCTATGCTATTACTAGATCGAAAGTTTGAATTTGTTATAGACTTCATTCTCGATATTGAACTAAGTTAAGGTGTTTCATTATGAGAAGCATCAGTCTTATTTGTAAAGAAAAAATATAAAATGATTTGACTATACATAGGTAAATATGACTATTAAAAATAAATACCCATTCCTCAGAATTAATGACTTATGATCAATTGTATAGTGTATCAGTATTTTTCAAAATTGATTTGAGAGTAATGTATTATCAACTAAAAATCAAGAAGGATGACATTCCCAAGACTTACTCTAAGATCAAATATGGATAATTAAATATTTAATTATGTCATTTGGTCTAACAAATACTCCAACTATCTTTTTGGACTTAATGAATAATATATTCAAGAAGTATCTAAATAAATTTATGATAGTTATTATTAATAATATTTTGATATACTCACAGGAGAAACTTGCAAAACATTTAAAAATAACCTTTAGTATTTTGAAGGAAAAATAATAATATATAAAGTTTAAGAAGTGTGAATTTTAGCTAGAGAAAATAATATTTCTTTGGCACAATGTATCTAAGGAAGGGACTTCAAAATCCAACTAAGGTGAAAGCATGCTTAGATCGACTATTATAACTAAAGTTAAGAATTTTCTTAGGATGACAGGTTATTATATATGTTTTGTAGAATGATTCTCCAAAATAGTATTACCTCTCACCCAATTAACAAAAATTAAATTAAATTTGAATAGAGTGATGCTTATGAAAATAGTTTTTAAGAACATAAAAAATGATATTAATTTCAGCTCCAATTCTTGTTATACTATCTGGGTCAAGAGAATTCATGGTATATAATGATGCATCCGAAATAATCTATGATGTATTTCAATGTAGAATGATAGAATTAGAGCTTATGCTTCGAAGATAACTAAAACAATATGAGAATAATTATCCAACCCGTGATTTAGAATTGATAATGATAGTATTTACCCTAAAAATTTGACGATAATATTTTCATAGAAAAAATATGAAATATATATTGATTATAAGAGTTTGAAATATTTCTTTGCTAAAAAATGTTGAATATAGATAAAGGAGCTGACTGGAGTTAGTAAAATAGTATAATTGCTGATGCAAAAAGTTAGCCAATTTAATTACTTTATCAAAAGTTTAATGAAGAGAGATATCATCCAATTTATTTAAAAGTATCTAGCTTATCAATAAATCAAAATAGAACATCGAAGGTCAATATATACTTTAAATCTATTGTAAATACCCCAATGAAAATGGAAAGATGTTAGCACAGATTTTGTCATTGGTTTGCCTAACACCAACAAATGACATGGTGAAATTTGGGTCATTATTAATAAATTGACTAAGACAACTCAATTTCTACCTATACTGCTAACTATTCTAAAGATCAATATACTCAATTAAATATCTAGGAGATAATTAGACTTCAAGGGGTGCTCACATCCTTATGTGATAGAAACTTCATATTTATATTAGGATTTTCAAGAAATTTTTATAAGACACTAGGGATAAAATTAGCTTTTAACACTACTTTTTATCCTCATAGCCAGTTAGAAAGAATCATTTAGATATTAGATGATATGATAAGAGCTTATGTCATGAACTTTACGGATCATGAAGCAAATATTTATTTTTGATAGAGTTTGACTACAATAATAGTTACTAAGCAACTATTGGAATAGTACCATTTGAAGCACTATATGATCAAAAGTGAATATCACCTATTCATTAAGATGAGTTAGGTGAAAGAAAATATTTAGGGCCAGATTTGATAAGAAAATTAACAGAAATAATAAAAAAAATTCGCCAAGGATGAAGACAACAAAAAGCAAGCAAAAATATTATGCCAATAATAAGAGAAAATATTTAAAATTTTAAATAGATAATAAATTATTCTTAAATGTGACATAAATTAAAGGAGTTATGAGATTTGGGAAGAAAGATAATCTAAATCTTCGATATATAAGACCATATAAAATTATTGATAAAATTGATGATGTGATTTATAAAGTAACCTAATCTCTTTTAGTAGTAAAGGTACATAATGTATTTCATGTATTAATATTAAGAAAGTATATTTTAAATCTTTCTCGTATCCTAGAAGAATAACCAATAAAATAGGATAAAAATTTGACATACAAGAAATAGATTATATAAATTCTTGATATAAAGGAGAAAAAACTTTGTAATAAGAAATTACGTTAGTTAAAGTGTTAAAGAAGAATCACCCATGAACGAAGCAATTTGAAAAAGAGAATAAGGGATGTGAGAGAAATATCAAGAATTATTTATGTAAAAAATTTTGAAGATGAATTTTTTATTAAGAGGAAAGAATTGTTGCGCTCAAGTCTCATGCACATTAAATTATAACTAATATGCTAATAGAAAAAATTAATATTTATATGTTATTTTTACTTAGTGATATGATTTATGATGTCAATGCTTCATAAATATGATAAATAACATATTCATCTTTTCAACTTCTAAAATTAAAGTATAATCTTTCCAAATATATTATTCTCAATATTCTACAAAATATTGGTTAAGCACATATAAGCATCAATATTTACTTTAAGTATATTTTATAATGAAAAGTATATTCCTTAAGTATAACAAGCTTTAGTGTGTTGGTAGATTTGAGTATAAAGTTATGTTATGATAATAAATATGGATATAGTGATTAAAAGTGGCAACTAAATTATAACAGACCTTAAGTGAATCTCGAGGCTTGATTTAGTTTAAACATGATTAAAGTAAAAAAGTTTAAGCTTTAAGTATCATGTATATGGAAGATAATAAGCTACGTAGACATGGATGGAGTAATAAAAAATCAAATAAAATATAAATTAAAGATAAGTAATATTAAAAACATTAAAATACATAAGTGAGATTAAGATATAAGTTTAGACAAAAAATATCATCTTAATCAAATCAAATTAGACTCAATTAAAGTTGTTAAAACTTTATAATTATATTAATAAAAGAAGAAAAAAATTTTGAAATAAGATCTAATGGGATTGAACCCTAGATCTCAGGATAACCTTTAAGGCACCTCTATCTTATTTTGGCCTCATCTTCTTTACAAATAAGATAACTATGGCTTTTTTTTTTCTTCTTTAGTCATTCTCTTAGCTTTTTTCATGCAAGCTAGGAAACCCTAACTATAAAAAAGATTGAAGTAAGAAAAACTTAAATTTTCTCTTTCAATACCTAGGATTTTGGTCTTATAAATTATAGATTAATATTTTTTACTTTTGAGTAACCTAGACTTTAAATTAATATTTAGTTTTTGACTATATTTTGTATAATTCTCTTATGGTTATGAGATCTTTAGTATAATCTTAATCTAAGATCAATAAACAGAGTCCTTAGTGTCTCAATCTAAGATACTCAAAATCTTTTATTTTATAAAAATGAGTTCTATTCGAGCTAAATTAACTCTCTTAAAGATATGCTTAGGCTTTATGCTAGTTACAAGTATTTATCACGTGAGTGATGACACATATGATACGTTGCTTAATCTGTTTTGATTAATATTAATAATGATATTTTTATTTTATATTATATGATGAATATATATTATGATATACTTGGATCTGTGTAATAGGAATTGAATTATGATGAGATCATAATAATGAGGCTAATTCGTCTTTAAATATATATCATAAATATTTCTAATCATAGGTTACTCAAGAACGATATCAAGGTAACTGGATAGATCGATGTACTATATACATATCTATATAATGGAGACAGTTGGTCTCATAGCTGCTTATGTTAGGACACTAGGGATATAGTGCATGTGTTGATTGGAGAATGAGTTAACTGAATGATCCGCTTACAGAATGCTGGATGGTAAAAGATACCTCATTGTCAAATAGCAATTTTGTAGTCCCAATTATATATATGATCCTTAAACTTAAGACACCAAGAATACTTTGTTTAAGTACTTTATTCTTTGATATCAAACTTACAAGTATGAAAGTTTCAAATCCAATACATCATGTATTAGAAATAACAACCAATCTTATGAAGATAATTGTATGTTAATAAATGATCATCTACTCTTGGTATTATGAGAGGAATATCTCATATATTCTCACTTAGGTAAATTTTTAGCTATGGTCATTCAGATTGAGAGAAAATGAGTTCTCCGGGAGAATCCAATAAGAATGAGACTCGAATTAATTCCATATAGGCCTGATAGTACCAAGCCCGATATACGGTCTTTGAGATATTAAATAGATGGGAGATTATAGATAAATGATAACTAAGAGCATATAGGTCCAATGGATTATATCTTCTGTATTGTTTATGGACTATGACGTAGTGGCCTAGTATGTCCATAGTCGATGAGTTAAGTAAATTATTATCGAGATAATAATTCACTAAGTCAAAAGGAATTCTAATATTTACAACTTATAACCAACTCGGTATTGAACCTAGAGGGTCATACATTTATGGTAGACAATGCAATGAATAAAGGATTGGTTATAAGGTATCCACTAAGCCTATGTTTTAATAGATTCATTTGGTGAGACCCAATAAAACTTAGAGTGGTTATTAGATAAGGATCCAATAACCATTAAGTTAGTGGTTATTGGATGAGAATTCAATACACATTAAAGCAGATCCACTAAGGTTAATAGTAGGCGCTCTCTGTAAATAAGAATTGGGGCTTCATGAGTCATAGGCTTGACCCTATAGTCATCGACCTCCTATCTCCTCTTCATCTTTCTCTCAACGATGAGCCCTTTCCTGATATGAGAGGACAGCAAGAGGGTCGGCTTCTCTCTTGGCTATTATTGCGTGGTGGTGCATGATCACTATGAGAGAACCCGCTATGCGGGGAGGTGTGTTGTCATTGCATCCGCTTTGTGGATTACTGCTAGAGAGGAGTTCACGAGAGTTCCTTCATCCCATGGACCAAGATATATGATTTAGGGGATATATGATCTCCCCTAGGTGAGAACGTTTCAATCTATTGATATAATTTTATCATTTCGAGTTTTACATTCTCAGTTGTCATACTATGATATGAAAAGATATGTTTTGGGAACAATTTTTATTTTTATTTTACACTATGCACATGGTGCTATTTAAAGTTTCCCAACACTTTATTCTTTTGATATATTTTAAAAGATTTCTTAGGGTCCTATGGGATTTGAAATTGAATAAATAATACTTCTATACACCAAAATATAAGGTTTATAAATTTAGATAGTCCTAACCCAAATTTAGCAAAATAGAAAAGGTGTTAATAGGAATTAGGTGGTTATTTTGGTATCTAAATGATTCTATTATAAACTAAAAATTAGTGTATATTTAGTTTTATATATCTCATAGTTTTCTATAAAATTTCATAATAATTCAAGATTGTTTGGTTAGCTACACTAATGAAGTAAAATTTCTTCACAGAATTATGATAGTTTGAATGAAACTAACAAGTTTGTTTAATTATAGTGTAGATTATTAAAAACTATTAATAAAATTTAAATAAATTCTTAGGTTGAATATATTCTATTTTATTAAGAATTTTATCAAAAATTTTATATGAATTATTATAAATTAATAATTCAATATGTATGATTCTTAATTAAGGTATTTCATAACTCTATACTCGCAATTTGATAGGTGTCATCTCCTAGCACACTCAATAATTAAAAAATATAGTTTTTTATTATCATCTTTATTTTTAAATTAAATCAGATAAGTATAAGTTTAACTTACTATAAAATAGTAGTCGTATGAATTATTGTATCCATATTGTATTTTAGAAAATATGTTTCAAATAATATGATTGTCATTAGTTAGATATAAGTTAAATGTGAATATATATATATATATATATATATATATATATATATATATATATATATATATATATATATATATATATATATATATATATATACATATACATACATACACACGGTGTGAAAGTACATATATTTTTAATGTAATGTGGGAGTGCACGGATATATTACGATGTGCAATGCACATACATACTATAATGTGTAGTATAAAAGTATATATATATTACAATAACATATGATGTGGGAATGCATGTATATATTATAATATGAGATATAGAAGTTTAAAATTTTGATATGTTTCTTACACGTGCATATAGACATTTTGAATTATTTCGACACAGAATTTTACCTCTTGGTTTTGCATGTATGTTATAGGGTTATGTTTGCTTAAAATAGTCATAGGATGAGATATTTATTATTAAATGTCATATGTCGATAATTTTAAAATATTATATATAAGACAAGATAAATTTTCATTTAAATAAAATTATAAAGATTTATATTTATTAAATAATTATTAATTATAAATCCTATTTTGTAAGTAAAAATGCTAGTACTCCACTAAGTGATTGGCCCATGCTAATATAGATTTGGACGATAACTTTTGGACATATTTTTTATTATTTTATTTAGTAAATTAACATGTTTAACTTTTATTACACTCTCGTTGATAGTCGTAAAAAAACAAAATGTGTGTGTGTGAAAAATAAAAATCAAACACGATTCAATTCTTAAAATCTAGAACAAAAACTAGAATCTACTTCATTGATCCCAAACCGGCTAAAAATAAATAAAACAGAAATGAGTTCACGATTTAACGTTAGCCCTTCAAACTCAAGATTTAATAACATGAGTTTGAAACCTTATGAAATCTTTTTTATCTTTGTTTTTTTAATTAATAGAAACCAATAACTAAAATCAAAACTGAAATCGATGATTTGATAACCGGAACTGAGATCAGTTAGAATCAAATCGATTCCGATTTTATTTCAAGGGGAATCGGAACGGTCAACTACAGGACTATATGTATATTTTGTTGTAATGGAAGGATCCCAGCCGTCGGTTATGACGTTAATGAATCAACTTAATCAATTGAAATTGAAATTGATGGTTACAATAGGATGAACCCTTTTGATGGTACCCTTCGAGCAATTCCTACGTACGTGCATGCAATTCGCATTCATCAGAACATCCAATCGAAGATGTATCTCTCTCTCTCACACACACACACACACGCACACACACTCTCTCTCTCTATCTCTTCCATCGGAACATAATTAAACAAATAGTCTTATTAGTATTATTAATATTTTCAGAAAAAATAATAATATGAAACTACTGTCGCTGATGTGATACTGCGTCGAACTTCACCGAATAATTACTGGCAACCACAAGGTTACATGGGACCTACGAGTCCCAAATGGGGCCGAACGCAGGTATTCCAGCTTTATTGCATGCCCTGATGACGTCCCTGCTGCCTTGAGGGTTGCTCGTCACCACCACCACCTCCGCCTCCCAATCCCTCGCCGCCTCCACCGCCACTTGCGCCACGTTCGGCCGCCCCAACACCGCCGTGTCGTGCACCACCACCTTCTCCTTCGGCTGCCGGCTCAGCAGCTCCTTGATCTCCCTCCCGAAGTTTTGCTCCACCCCTTTGGTCACCCACACCAGGCGGACCTCCGCCGCTGTGGGCTGCAAAATGAAGGAAAGGAAGACGCAGATGCCGGAGCCAGTGGCCAACAGTACCACCCGGTTGTACATGTTCACGAGGTACGGCAGGCCGGCGAAGTGCACCCCTCGTACCCACAGGTGGGTCGGCGGGTCCGAGACGAGCCCTCTGGTGAAGTCGCCCACCGCGCCGGCGAGCATCATGTGGCCGTCCTTGCCGTCTGATATGATCCCGAAAGCGTGCCACTCCGACAAGGCCGACCTGCTGATCCGCCCCAGGAGACCGGCTTCGACCCCGCCGGCGAACTTTATGATGGAGGCGTGACTGGACGGGGCGGTCACTGTGACCGGAACTCGTGATACCGTGCCCCAGGGGAGGATGATGAAGAAGGTGATGGTCGAGGTGAACCAGAACTCCTGCTGCTCGATGAGCTTAGAGCCTTTGAGGTTGTCGTAAGATTTTGTGGCCGGATCATAGCCGACGGTGAGGACGACGAACGCCCAGAGAAGGGCGAGCGCCGTCCATCCGGCGAACCGATGCGTCCGCTCGAAGAGGTTGTGGTGGAGGTGTCGGACGAGCGGGAACGCGGCCATGCAAGAGAGGCAGAGTAAGGCGAGGATCGCGGAGGCGACGGCGATGATCTCGTCGGACGTGTCCTTCCGGGACTGGAGCGTGAGCACGAGAGCGTAGATGAGCCAGGCGACGGAGGAGAGGCCGCAGCTGCTGTGGATTCCGCCGAGGGACTGGAGGAAGGATGTGGCGGCGGTCTTGACGAACAGGGGCACCCAAGGCCGCCCAAGCGCCTTAACGGCGAGCCAGAACACGACGCGGAGGAAGGCTTCGCTGCGGCAAAGCGTCAGGGCCAAGATGTTGCCCATGGAGAAGAGAGCCGCTCTCTTCTTGGCGTAGGGGAAGTGGCCAGTGACGGCAAGGACGAGCGCGACCACGTTGACGGTGAAGCAGACGGCGAACAGCCGCTTGTACACAGTGAACAAGCCCTGATCCAGCAGTATGACCGACAGGCGGGACGACTCGCCGCTCTCCCTCCTCACCGAAGGGCTTCTCGTGGCCGCAGGCTGGGGGACTTCTTCTCCGGACGCTTGCTGCTTCTCGACATCGCCGTCCTCGTCCTCGTCCTCAAGGTCACAGAAGTGGCTGCTGGAACGGCTCGTGGACTTCTGTAAGTCGGAGGCGAAGGGCTGGACCTTGAAGGAGCTCAGCGAGACCTCGCGCTCGCAGGAGTTGTCGCCTGCCGCCCGAACTCGGACGTCGAAGAGGACGCTTTGTGGGTGGTTGATCTCGAAAGAAACCCCTCGGCAGCTGGAGAAGCGCTGCAGATTGGTTGGCTCCGCCATGGGTGCACTCAGGAAAGGAGTGGAAGGTGCAGTTGCAATAAATAGGAGTCCCGCTACGGCGTGCAATCGTCGAGTACATGGTAAGGCGAGAGATGTGCCGAAGAGAGAATAGTTGACGAGGACAATCCATGATTGAACGTTTCGAATCCGGCAGTGGTGGAATTTAGCTTTTTCTTTTTTGGTACAACAAAATTTCTTGCGCACTTTAACGAGCTAATATTTGCGTCACACATCTGGTAGGAAATTTAAGACTTCTATTACTATACATGGAAAATATTATTAGAATCCAAGCTCTGAATCAACGCGGTCAGAATCTATGATAGATCCATTAAAAATCCTAATTTAATGATGTAAAGATCGGAACCGAGCTCGTATAGATATGATGTAAAACCTAATTTAATCGCGGTATTTTGTATCTATTGATGCATCTTCTGTCATCATTATGTCATCTCGCATTAAGCTGTCAGTGGTGGCACCACTACCACCTGACGTTTAATCCGCATCGAGCTCTAGAATTATGGCTCGAATTGGATCCGGATCCAGATAGACGGGTACTTAGTTTGATCCGATCGGACCCGATGTTCCGATGAATGAGGTCAGCGAGGAGGTGGCTGTCACGGCAGTCGAGTGGGAGCGGGTCTCGGACGCAAACAGGTGGGCTTGGCTCGGAGTCGCAGTGTCGAACGTTGACTCGATTTTCCTCCCACAGTCAACGCCATGGGGGGTATTGCGTTCAAAGACGGCAAGTCGGGACCGATTCCGCATCGCCATGATTTTGTTTGGAAGTGCTCCAATAATTGTGCACTCTCGCATCAACGAGGCCGACACGTCGTCGTCTTAACATTAATTACGTGCAGGGTAGTGAATGCATCCCTGCCGTCGGATCGAATCACAATGAGAAAATATTTATTCTTCATCGCCGGTATATAAATTTTTTCTCATCATCTCAATTAAGTCATTCGAGTTGATTAGATCAAATTTTCATATTTATTGTTTTATTAGAATGAATTGAAAATCCAACGTAGCCTATATAATTTCTGATAAAGAATATACTCACGTGATCTACTAATTACTATTAAGATGCTAACGTGGATAGAAAGAAGCCTTCTCAACGATAAATGATAGGATAACAATCTATCGAACCTAATATATCACGATTTAGAAGTGTGGAGAAATCTAAGAATGACATCACATATACAGTAAAAAAAATAAAAAAATAAAAAAAAAATTAAATTTCCCATCTTATCATCTTAATATTAATTACATGCAAGGTAGTGAATGCATCCCTGCAATCGAATCACGATGGGTAGGCTTGAATAATACTGATGGGTAGGCTTGAATAATACCGATGATAGTGAGAATAAATAAGAAAATATTTATTTTTCATCGCTCGTATATAACTTTTTTCTCATAATCTCAATTAAGTCATTCAAGTTGATTCGATCAAATTTATATATTCATTTTTTATTATAATGAATTGAAAATCCATCATACCATATATAATTTGTGATAGAGAATATACTCACATCAGTTTGATCTACTGATTACTATGTGGGTAAAAAGAAGCCTGCATCATCCCTTCCTAGCGACAAACGATAAGGCAATAATCTATCGAACCTAAGAGATCATGATTTAGGGGTATGAAAAAATCTAGGGGTGACATCATATGCATAGTAGAAAAATAAAAATAAAAATCCCTAAATTTCCCATCAATTGTGTCCGTCGTCATACGAAGATTGGTGTGCAAAATCTACAAAACCAAAAACTACGTATATGAAAGATTATATTTTATTTAGGAATATTGTATATCCATGAATCACTACATATCTGTAGAAGATGATGAAGGAGGTCAAGCGTCTTCCTCTCTAGCAGTGATCCACACAGTAGGGCTGCGATGACGCTCCTCAAATCTTCAGGCCTGCTATCTGAAGAGAAGAAGGGGAGAGGAGAATAGAAGATGACAAAAAAAAAAAAACCTCTAGCCTATAGGTATTTGGTTCCCTTCTATTTATAGAGGTCCCCTATCAATTTAACCCTAATGAATTCTGCCCTATTAGGTATTGGATCTCCATTCAACTACCTAAGCCTTTTAGATTAGTGGATCTCTATCCAATAATCTCTCATTGGTGCTTATTAGATCTCATCAATATGATTCAATAATTCATTGGCTTATTAGATATCTAATAAGATAGGGGTTCCAATGGATATCTCATATCCGAACATCTACTTGTCACAACGCCTACGATATGTGTGTGACCTTCTAGGCTCAATATCGAGCTGGTCATGTGTCATACTTGTTAGAACTCTTTTTGGCTCAATGAATTATTATCTTTATAATAATTCACTCGACTCACCGACTACAAACGTATTAGGCCACTACACCATAATCTCCAGATAATACAGGAGAATTCAATCTATTATCTATCCTTAATTATCATGTATTTATAATCCCTTATCCATCTAATACCTCAGAGACCGTTCAACGAATATAGTGCTGTCAAGTCCATACAGTTTATACTCGAGTCTCGCTCTAATCGGATTCTCCCGAAGAACTCTTTTTTTTTAAATCCGAATAACCCTGACTGAGGATTTGTCTGAGTAACAACATATGAGATATTCCTCTCATGACACTAAGAGCAAATGATCCTCTATCGACACTCAATAGCCTTGTAAGGTTGTCTACCACTCCCGATGACCGGTTGTGCTAGATCTGGAATATTCAGACCTATAAGTCCAGTATCAAAGAGTGGAGTACTCATATAGGATATCCTTGGTGTCCTAAGTCTAAGTACCAGATATTACACTAGGACTATGGAATCGTTGTATGATAATAAGGCATCATCAACCATCTAACATTCCGTGAGCGAATCAATCAGTGAACTTATTCTCCAATGAGCACATGCATTGTATCTCTAGTATTACCACACGAGTAGCTATGAGACTAGTTACCTTCATCATATGTTTAGGTATATAGTACATCAGTATATCCAGTTATCTCGATGTCTCTCTCGAGTAACCTATGATCGAGATTATTTAAAGTCTGTATTTAAAAGTGAATTGATCTCATTATCGTGATCTCAACATGATCCGATTCTCATTGCACAGATTCATGGACATCACAATATATATACCATATATGCAACAAGTAATATAAAGTGATAAAATATCAAATAATATAGTCAGCAAAAAGTATGTGTATCATATCACACATGTCATCACTCACGTGATTGGCTTACAGGGCATATATGACTTAGCAATCTCTAACTTAACCTAAAGTCAATCATCTATGTGTCTGATCCCCATCAGACCCCTATAATGCTTAAAGACAATCTAAGACAACGGCTTTGTCTAAGGATATGTGATGCTATCTTCGGATAAAACTCTTTCCACTTCTACATCTCCTCGGGCAACGATCTCTTTAATAAGTTGGAACCTCCTCAGAATATTTCTGATGAAACTCAAGTTCCCTCATTTGAGAAATCACCCCGTTGTTATCGCAATATAAGAAAATCGGCTCCTCGTTGCATGGCATGATTCCTAAATTTATAATGAACTTCTTTATCCAGACTCCCTCCTTTGCTGCCTCTACTACAATAATGTACTTTGCCTATATGATCGAGTCAACAGTAGTATCTTGCTTTGAACTCTTCAAGCATACTGCTCCTTTATTTAGAGTATACACATACCCCGAATTCGACTTGCGATCATCGACATCAGACTAGAAACTCAAGTCTATGTAGCATTCAACCCTGAGGCTACTACCTTCATATACCAGTAAAAGATCCTTAATCCTTCGTAATTATTTAAGGATATACTTTATTGCTTTATAGTGCTCTAAGCTTGGATCTGCTTGTGACACTCTAAGCATGCACTATATCAAGTATGGTACATAGCATGGCATATATGATAGATCCTATCGTTGAAGCATAAGCTATCATATCCATATTCATCCTTTATTTAAAAGTCTTTTGGGACAAACTCCTAGAAAGTGATATCCCATGTCTTATTGGTATGAGACCACTCTTGAATTTTTCCATATCAAACCTTTTGACAATGGTGTCTATGTACCTGATTGGGATAAGTCAAGCATCCTATTGGATCTATCTCTATATATCCAAATCTCCAAGATATAGGATGCTTCCCCTAAGTCATTTATGAAAAAGTATCTAGATAACCAAGCATTTACTGTAGATAGTATTCTTACATATTTCCCAATGATCAGGATGTCATCCACATATAATATTAAGAAGGTGATAACACTCTCACTTACCTTCATGTATATGCAAAGCTCATCTTCATTCTTGACGAAGTCATTAGATCTGATTGCCTCATCAAATCTTATGTTCCAACTCCAAGAAGCTTGCTTTAGTCCATAAATAGACTTAGCAACCTACACACATTATTTGGGCGATCCTTGGACATAAATCCCTCAAGTCGTATCATATACAACTTATTCTCGATGTTGCTATTGAGGAACACAATTTTTTACATTCATTTGTCAGATCTTATAATCATAGTGTGCTACAATAGCAATAGAATTTAGATGAATTTTAGCATGACTACGGGTGAGAAGGTTTCGTCATAGTCAACACCTTGCTTTTGATGATATCCCTTAGCCACTAATATTGTTTTATAGGTCTCTACCTTTCCATCTACTCAAATCGTCTTCTTGAAGATCCACTTATAACCGATGTATACAATACTCTTGGGTGCATCAACTAGGTTTCAAATCTTGTTGGAGTATATGAAATTCATCTCATAATTCATGGCTTCTTACCACTTTTTGAAGTCTATACTCATAATAGTCTCCTTATATGTCTGATAATCAATATCCTCAACATCCTATTCTCTAATATATCTCACATATCTCTCAGGAGGATGTGATAGTATGTCGAACCTACGTAAAGTTGAAACTTATGTGCTAGGTACCTGAACAAACTCGGGCTGTGGAGTGGTGCTTAAGCTAGGTTTTTCAACCTCGCTCAACTCTATCACGCTCCAATTGTCTCCGTCAAGAATGTGTTCCTTCTCAAGGAACACCACTCTCTTGACTATAAAGACCTTTTGGTTCTCAAGATGATAGAAATAATACCCACAAGTTTCCTTGTGGTATCCCACGAACTTGCACCGCTCCGTCCTGAATACCAACTTATCAGGGTTATTTTTTAATGTAGGCAGGGTAGCCCTAAATCTTAACAACCCTAAGATCGAGCCTTTTCCTTTTTCATATCTCATATAGTGTATACACTACCAACTTAGTTGGAACTTTATTCGGAAGGTAAGCTACAGTCTCTAGGGCGTATCCCTATAATAAGATAGGTAGGTCAGTGAAACACATCATGGACTACACCATGTATAATAGTGTACGATTCCTCTTTTTAGATACACCATCAAGCTGATGTATATAAGAAGGTGTTCATTAGGATAGAATCTCATAGTTATTGAGGAACTGGATAAACTCTGTACTCAAGTACTCACCTCCTCGATCTGATTGAAGAGTTTTGATACTCTTTCCAGTCTGGTTCTTTACTTCATTCTTATACTCTCTGAATTTCTCAAAGGTCTCAAACTTATACTTAATCAAGTACACATGTCCATACCTTAAGAAATAATCAATAAAAGTAATAAAGTTGGAATAACCACTTATGACATAAGTTGACATGAGTCCACATACATCACTATGTATGAGTTTCGATAGCTTAGTGGCTCTCTCTCTAATTTCACTAAAAGGAGAGTTCGTCTATTTTCCATGAAGGTAAGGCTTACATGTTGCAGATGACTCATTATCGAATGAATCTAGATATCCATCCTTTATAAACTTTTGAATCATTCCCTCATGAATGTGACCTAGCCTATAATGTCACGGGTATGCACTGTTCACCTCATATCGTTTCCTCTTGGAAACACTTACATTTATGATATATGGAGCAATGTCTAGCATAAATAAACTATTATGCAATGTTTCTCTCATGATGATCTCATTATCTAATAGTATTGAACAACCATTGTTCTGAAAAACTAATTTATATCTACTAACTATCAAAATAAAAATAATATTTTTGATAATAGAAGGAACAAAACAATATGTATCTAATGCAATAATAACTCCATTAGACAGATGTAGGGTGACCTCGAAAATAGCTACTGTAATAATTTTTGCTTCATTTCCTATCTTGAGGTTTATCTTACCTCTCGTTCCTCGCCAGTCTCCTAGGTCTTACTAGAACCTACAATGAATTATAAATGTGATAAGCACTACCGGTATTTAACACCCATGTGTTATCATAAGAGTTTGACAAATAGAGACTGGTCATGAATATACTTGAAGCTTCTCTAAGCTTCTGTTTCGCCCTCTTTACAAGGTACTATTTGTAGTTCCTCTTCTAGTGCCCATCTTTGTCATAGTGAAAGCATTGACCTTTTTTCTTTGTCGGGTCTTTCTTAGTAAACTTTGCTTTACCAGGTCTACCATTACCCTTGCATTTGCCCTTCTTAAGGGACTTTTCTGTCTTTCTTTTCTTTCTGGTCTCACTAGTATAGAAAATTGACTTCTCTTTCTTAATAGTGCTCGCTGCCTCACTCAACATAATAAGGAACTTAGAGAGAGTGACCTAAAGCTTGTTCATATTAAAATTCATTATGAATTGTGAAAAAGAATCTGGTATAGATTGAAGCATAAGATTTACACATGGGTTATCCTCTAGGATCATTCCTAGACCTATAAGTTTCTCTATCCACTTAATTATGTTTAGGATATGGTTCTTAACCGATGTCACCTCAGTCATTTTAGTACGGAAGAGGCTCTTGGATATCTCATATCATTGAGTCATTTCCTATTCCTCAAATAGTTTATGAACATGTAGGAGAATGGATTTGACATCCATCTTTTCATGTTGTTTCTATAACTCAGGAGTCATGGAGCCCAACATGTAATACTGAGCAAGAGTGGAATCATCTATATACTTCATGTAGCGAGTGATCTCATCCTCACTTGCCCCTTCCTCCGGCATAGACATCATTATATCAAGGACATACGTGATTTTCTCCGTCATGAGAACAATTCTCAAGTTACGGAGTTAATCCGTATAATTCGGACCAATGAAATGATTGATATTAAGTATGTCACGTAAGGGATTTGAAAGTGACATTTTTTGAAAATAAAAATGCATCAAAAATAAATAACATGCAAATTTCATAGAAAAATAAACAAATAAGATATAGACTTTTATCTAAATCTACTCCCACTATTTTTCTAGCGAGTCACACAACACCCTCAACACATGAAACGAAAGTCTCTAGCAGACTTCTAGTGGGGATCACGATCCAATCAGCATCTTAGTGTGACCTCGAGGGACTCAACCAATCATACTAAGCCCAAAAGGTAGACAACTCTTGCTGATCATAACTCCTTGTGATTCGTATCTTGTTCGGCCTCCGAACCACCATGGTCTCGAGGAACTTGACCAGCCATAATGTTTAGTTAAGTCAACACTATCGTTACAAGATGAGTTTGATTCGATGATATAACCTCGAGGGACTCAACTAAGCATATCATATCATAAGGTCACCGGTGACATCTCTATGTTATAGCAAGATAACAAATCATGACATAGGTAAGCCTCGAGAGACTCGACCAACTTAATATACATCGAGAATCGATTCTCACCTATAACGATAGAAGGTCACGTGGGTCAATCTAATTGACTTACGTTTACCAACTTAACATTATCAAGAGAGAGGAGTTTGATTTGGTCTCCTAATATGATATGCCACACACATATATATTAATATATATCTACATATCTACATATATATATATATATCTACATATATATATATATATATATCTACATATATATATATATATCTACATATATATATATATATATATACATATATATATATATATATACATATATATATATAATATATATATCTACATATATATATATATATACATATATATATATATATCTACATATATATATATATATATATATATATATATATATATATATATCTAACATATATATATACATATATATATATGTATATACATATATGATATAGATATATATATAGGTATATATTATATGTATTATATAGTATATATTATATCTATTTACATATATATATGTATAATATTATATAGTATGTGTATAAGCAATCACACATCATATGAGCAATTATCCATATGATCATGGACCACAGTCTAATTGTGATCAGGCCCGAACCAATGGGCCTAATCACATCGTATTAAGATCTATGTGTGTAGCGGTACATCTCCATGCCCTACGATCGTCTATCTCACATCCTCGTCAGTTTCGTCGGTATACTCGATGCTATCTCCATAGGTCGCGTCATCCGTCTTAGTCTCGTGGGTCCCCCTATCGCTTCGACGCTCTTATGGCCGTCTTCTCGTGGTGATTACAGCTTAATCATAGACATGTAGACTCGACAAAACGAGAAATAAAGTGGTGAAGGTAGGTTAATAATAATAAGAATCACAAGTACACACACATTACACGGTCTATTATCATCCGTCAACATCATACATCACATATAAATATCATTATGTAGGACTATTAGATAATAATAATAATAATAATAATAATAATAAATTAAAATTTTTAATTAACTAATATTTTTTTGAAATATTAGTGGACAAATATGCAACAAGCACGTTATATATATATACACACAATATATAAAAATATGTAACAAATTTTTCTGAAACCTTTTAGTTAACATATCCATATACATCATAATATATATATATATATATGTAACAAGTAATATAAAGTGATAAAATGTCAAATAATATAGTAAAAAAAAGTGTATCATTTCACACGTGGCATTACTCACGTGATTAGCTTGTAAGGAACCTATGACTAGCAAGAGGAAGGTTGTATGGCGTGATCGTCATGAACAATAACCCCTCAACAACAAAGTCGGTCTACCCCCTCCCTGGTCGACTTGCATAAACAACCATCACCTATCCCTGGCAGTCGTCAGGATTGACAAGCGACGTCCCTATGGTCATCCTTTAATGATGACGCATCATAGGGAATTGTATCGATCGATCATTCGCATAAATAAGTCACGGGCGGATGTACAGGCCAACCTCCATTAACCATCAACCTCCTTTCGTTGACTGCCCAAGTATAAAAGTCAATCCCAAAGGCTTGAACAAGGGATCGAACTCGAAAAACTCTATTGTTTGCTAGTCATAGGTGCCCAACATGTATATATTGACTATTGCATATATGAATATATATATTGTGATGTCCTTGGATCTGTGCAATGAGAATCGGATCGTGATGAGATCACGATAATGAGACCAATTCACCTTTAAATATATATCCTAAATAATCCTGGTCATAAGTTACTCTAGAGGGACATCGAGATAACTGGACAGACTGGTGTGCTATATACTCGTCCATATGATGGATGCAGCTGGTCTCGTAGCTACTCGTGTAGGGACACTAGGGATATAGTACAGGTGCTCATTAGAGAATGAGTTCACTGATTGATCCACTTACGGAATGCTGGATGGTTGATAATGCCTTATTGTCAAACAGCGATTTCGTAGTTCCAGTGGTGTATCTGGTCCTTAGACTTGAGATACCAAGGATGTCCTGTATAAGTGCTCCATTCTTTGATACGAACTTATATGTTGGATGTCCCAGATCTAGTACAACCGGTAATTAGAAGTGGCAGTCGACCTTGCGAGGGCTATGAGTGTCGATAGAGGATCATCCACTCTCGACGTCATGAGAGGAATATCTCATGTGTTCTTGCTCAAACAAATCCCTGACTAGGGTCATTCGGATTGAGAGAGAAGAGTTCTCCAAGAGAATCCGATTAGAGCGAGACTCGAGTATAAACCATATGAGTCTGACAGCACCATACCCGGTATATGGTCCTCTGGATATTAGATGGATGAGGGACTATAGGTATACTGTAACATCCTCGAAGTTAGTCCAGTTGATAGGGCCAAAACGAAGTTGATAGGCCAGTTAGCCCATCAAGCCCAAGCCATGATATTGATATCAGAGCGACCTAGCATTTGGGTATGGTAAGGGGCTTGAGTAGGAAGGACTACCCTGGATGGTCAGAGGCTCCAATGAGTTACTGATTGAAATGTTGGTGGATGGTTAATGAATTCTTCATTTAGCTCTAATAAGAGCTAATGAGTAGTGTTTATTGGATAAAAAATCCACTAATCTAAAGACTGGGTATATAAATTTGCCATACGATTGTCTCTCACCTCGTCAGTGTCGTCGGGTATACGATGCTTTCTACATATGTCGAGATCTCCGTCTTAGTTATCGTGGGTCCCCCTATCGCTTCGACGCTCGTATTGCGTTCTTCTCGTGTGATACAGCCTTAATCATAGACATGTATCAGACTCGACCACAAAACGAGAAATTAAAGTGGTGACTCGTAAAGGGGGGGGGGGGTGATGAATAATAATAAGAATCACAAGTACACACACATTACACGGTTCATTATCAGCCGTTTGTCAACATCTTTTACATACCGACTAACTATCATTGGTAGGACTATAGATAATAATTAATAATATAATATATTATATATATATATAATATATATATATTATATATATATGTATGTATATATATATATATATAATATATTATATATATATATACATATATATATATATAATATATATATATAATATATATATATTTATATATATATATACATATATATATATAATATATATATATATATATAGTAACAAGTATATAAAGTGATAAATGTTCAAATCATATAGCTAAAAAAAAGTGTATCATTTCACACGTGGAATACTCACGTGATTAGATTGTAAAGGAACCTATGAACTAGCAAGAAGGAGGTTGTAGTATGGCGTGATCGTCATGAACCAATAACCCCTCAACCACAAACCAGTGGTCTACCCCCTCCTGGTCGACGTGCATAAACACATCACATATCCATGGCAGCCGTCAGGATATTGACAAGCTGAAGTCCTTGAGTCATCCTTTATGATTTGACGCATCATAGGGAAATGTATCGATCGATCATGGCATAATATAAATACGTCCCGGGCGGCAGGGGGGATGTACAGGCCAACCTCCAATCTAACCATGCAACCTCCTTGCGTTGATCTGCCCAAGTTAAAAGTCAAGCCAAAAGGCGGTTGTGTGAAACAAGGTGAAACTGTCGAACTCGGGAAAAAAACTCTATGGTTGCTGTATAGGTGC
>CM017190.1:25305243-25652743 GCA_004837865.1 Musa balbisiana | reverse complement strand
TGAACCTATCCTTATGCGTCTTACCTATGGCTTCGGTGGCTATTGATTTTTCTCACCCTAACTTTCATTTTCTCTGCTTTGTCAAATTTATGTCTTAGCCACATAATCCTTACCCATAACATAAGTGACTAATAACTAAAACGGAGACAAGGGACTATGATTAAAAAGATAAAAACATGATATATGAGATAAGAATTAAGGTGATGAGAGCCAATGATCACATGTGTCGTGGGTGAGAACGATGAGGGCGAGACGCATCGGGGCGAATGCGATGAGGTTTACAATGGTAGGCATGGGTTCGACAAGAGAGGTGATTATCGACAGGGATAATATTTTTTTCTAATATATATATATAATATCCCTAATTTAAATTTTTTTCAAATTATTCTTTAAAATATTTTCTACTTATTTCAGTGTTATTGGCCTACCTACTATGATATTTTGATCATCATAATAAAAAAATTAGTTATAAAATCTAATGTAAGATGACTTATAAAGTTCACATAATGTGAATGATCCAACAATTAAATACAATGACACAAGTGATTTTTAAGTCAACCGTCCAATGGGTGTTTGAGGAGATGACCTGACCTTATTTGAATCAAAGGTCCGTACAAGAGCTGCTGAAGATGGTGGCAAGGGTTATACGAAGAACTCAACCTCCCATCCCATCCCATCCCATCCCATCCTATCCTTCGTTAAAAGACCTCAGTCAAAAGTTTATTCCCTCCGTTTGATCTCTCCAACGTGTCGGTTAGTGGAAACCTGAGCTGAGCAGTCTCCGACAATGCATTATCTTTTTACCCACTATCGTACCACGGTCCAGCGTACACGACCAAGTGGCCCCACATCTCACTCCGCCTGTTCTCCTTTCCCACACCACCTCTTAAAATCTCGCCGGCAGACATCCACAGAGCTGCAATAAATGGAAATTAGGAGGCAGTTGGACCGGTTTCTTCGCTTGTTTCTTTCTTCGAATCTCACCCTTCAGGTTTGATCTGATAGGGAATCAATCTTTTGGTACCGAATTGGTTTAATTCGAGTTCGACTACTTCTTCTTCATCGGATTTGATCGGTTTAAATAGAATAAAACAGGGAGTAAATTCTCTTCTCATATTAAATCCAAATTCAAATATATTGCTAAATGATAATAGTGGTCTATCAGTCCAATAGACTGTGAGTGATATGAGACAAAAAAAATCCGACCCAATGAAATATCGACACGTGGAGTTTGTCGCATTATGATGCTTAAGATTAGCGACTCTTTCAGTTTCGACATACGTGTCGCTCTACGGTTGGTGGACTAATGGCATGCGTGTAGTGGGGTTCACAGATTGTGTTCATCAGAAGGCCAACACGTAAGCAGCATCCGAGCTGCTGGCGTCATTGCTCTTCTCTTCCACGCGCTTACGCGCGAAGGTTCTCGCTCGCTTCCACCCACCTTCCGGTCCCTTCAGATTAATCTACTGCCGCTGTATATTTCCTGATTCCAGCACAGGGTTTCCATGGTCAACCCATCCATCACAGTGTTTCTCATACTGTACGTACGGAGATATGGTCAAAGGTTAGATCCATCTGTCCTCCTCCTCCTCCTCTTCTTCTTCTTTTCTTCTTCCACCTAGAAGACCGAAGACCGGTATTTTGGGTGAATATGTAGTACAACATGTTGAGTTCTAACGACGACAAGATGAATGGTTTCTTTGGACTTTAATACTGGCCTTATTATATACCATCCCTTCCCTCCCTGTTCTCATCATCTCCCATCACACTCTCTCTCTCTCTCTCTCTACTTGGAAGAGTAGGGGCTGCCAACGGTCTGAGCTCGTCGTAATCGTTTCTGGTCTCAGCTTGGTGAGATTGAGATGCTTGTGAGCCACTTTTCCTTGTGAATTCAGCTGGATTTGTACCATCTCTTTCCTTTCTTGGACTTAAGCAGAGAGCTCTGCTTAGTAGCCCGACATGGAGAAGGACCAATGCCTTCTGCTGGCCGAGCTAGCTCGAGCTCGGAAGCTGGTGGGACAGATGGAAGCTGAACTCCATCGACATTCTGCAAACGAGTCCTGCAAGGCACTGCTCCGGGAATTGTTCGCCTCGATTGAGAAGTCCATTTGCATGGCTAAGACAAGCAGACCAGACTCTTCCCGCCCCTCCACAGGCGAGAGCTCGCAGAGCGATCCGTCCAAACCAGGCTTCAAGGATCAGACGCCGAAGAAGAGGTAGATGGAGAAGAGCGATCGCTTTGTTTGCCGGTGAAACCAGTTGACATGGCTTCCTCAATCACTCGTGTTTCCTTGCAGGAAGAAATTGCCCAAGTGGACTAGCGAGGTGAGAGTGAGCTCAGCCGCCGGAGGAGTCTTCGAAGGGCCTGTCGATGATGGCTATAGCTGGAGGAAGTATGGCCAAAAGGACATCCTCGGAGCCAAACATCCAAGGTGAGCTCAATGCCTCACCTTTCTTTCGTGTCAGCGATCTCATGCTCTGTAACCTGTCGCAGAGGCTATTACAGATGCACGCACCGCGTCGCTCAGGGTTGCCCGGCAATGAAGCAGGTGCAGCGATCGGACGAGGACCCGCTGCTCTTCCATGTGACCTACCATGGGGTGCACACATGCCTTCGGAAGCAGGGGCAAAAGCAGCGGCGACCAAAGGAAGACGAGCATCAGACAGGGCTCAGAGTTGAGGCCTCCTCCCTTTCCTTCTCTTTCGAATCGGGACTGGAAGCTGCGGCAGCGAGGGAGAACATGTTTGCCTCACCCGCAAAAATCGAGAACTGTTTCAGTAGCTCAACCTCTCCCACCTTTCAGTCGCCGGCGGCGTCCGACTCGACCTTCTTCTCGCTGTCTCGATGCGTATTCGAAGACGGAATCAAGCTCTGGAGCCCGGAATCCGACGTGACGGAGATGGTATCAGGAGCTACTTCTGTCGCCAATCCCCCTGCGGTGGACATGGATTTCATGCTCCAAGAGCTGGACTTCGAGGCGGACTTCTCCAGCTTCTTCTCATGAGACCCGGAACAGAAACCAATTCGTTACACTCACTACACAACAGTAGCTGCTCTGCTGCTGATGCTGATGCTGATGTATCCAGAAGCTGAGGTTGTCTGCATAAATTCTTGAACTAAATTGTGCATAATTTTCGCTCCTTTGTTTGATCGATGATTGACCAACGAAGATCGGTTTGCATTAGTTGTCAGTAAATCCATAAACAACATTCCGCAGTGTCAAATAGTTGGAAAGGTTAATGTGCCGCGATGCGAGGAGAAGATGGATGGACAGTCGTAAACATTGTAGGATCTAAAATTCCTTGGAAATCATATGCAACAACGCTGACAGGAAGCTACAACTTTCTTTTACTATGGTATTAGTACATGTGCTCTCTGTGCAGAACCGAACAATCTTGAAGACACTCATCCTCTTTTGAGAAGAGGATGAATTGATGACTGTCCGTCGTCAACCCACCACATCATTGCTGAAGAGCTTGAATTGGTGGGCGTCGAGCACCAGCTTCCTGATGGAGGCGAATGCCCCCATTATGCCGACTCCGGTGAACACAACCATGATGAAGATGTTGATCCAGTGGATCGCCGAGCGCTTGGAAGGGCCGATGGAAATGTTGTACAGAAGCATGGGGAGTACGAAATCCAGAGGGATGAACCCGATCGCGCCGACGACGGCAACGATGTCGCCAAAGAACGGGAGCATTGCAGCCATGAATCCACAGAACACCATGTAGAGCGTTCTAAGGATCAGCCTGGGCACGAGGTTTCTCTTGGAGAACTTGCTCTTCTTGATGTCGGCTGAATTCTTCTCGATGATCTCGTAAGCGACCTGGGAGTAAACCTGCAATCGGAACAATGTTGGCATCAAGTTCCTCGGCTAAGCTTGTGCCTCATTGGATCAGTCTCTTACCAAGCCAATGGCTAAGAGTTGGAGGAGGACGAAGACGACCGCAAGCCCCAGTAGCCATGTGGGTGCCAGGGAAGGTCCCGAGTCGGGAAGAAGGCTGTTGAGCACATTGGAGTTCACCTTGTTTCCGAAGGCCCAGTAACCAGAGACTGCAGCCGAGTAGAACGTCACGATGATCACGGAGTAGCACAGCATCAGTCCTTTCACCATCTTCCCGGTGGCTGGAGGTGCCATGGTTGCCTGCATCGATGCAGCTCGGTGGGTCAACAAGAGACACTTTGATGCAGACACCGCACTCATGTAGCTGTACCTGGATTTCCGGAAGTATTCCATTTCCATAGAGCGAAGCCAGGATGGAGATGGACGTGAAGGCATTGAAGGTTCTCTGAACCTTGGATGAGTCCAATGAATAGTTCCTCGGAGGAGCATTTCTGGAGTAACCTTTTGCAAAGAAGAAAGGCAAAGGGTTGATCATTGTGCTGCTTAGGCATCTTTTTCTGATGATGGATCATATAACATGATCTTTATTAGATAGTATATATATCTCTATATGCCAAGAACATTCTCTCTGCATATACTAACTAACAAGAGCTGTGTTCTTCCATCAAGAAGAATATGATTCGCCTTATCGGCGTCTGATCAAATGATGAATCTGAGTGTGATTGCTTGGAGAACAAGTGAGAGGATCGAGGAAGAGAATGACCTGCGTTGATGCAGCCTGCAGCTACGAGAGTAGTGTAACCCAAGCTCAGAAAAAGGGAGACCAGGTTGATGTGCCGGAGAGAGTGGAAGGATGGCAGCTGAGAGAGAAGGATCAACACCACGGTCACCATAACGATGAAGTGATACAGCCTCAAGGGACCATGAGGAGAAAGACTGGAGTACATGATCTGATCCATCATCCCATCCCATGCACACAAGAAGCACAAAGATGTTAGAATAACACAATCATCGCATGAGAATAAACATGGAGTCTTCCAACAAGTTCTTCATCTGAATTTATCATCTGCTACTTTCCTATGTGTTTTATACTCTATTTTAGTGTTTTCTTTTCACCGACTATCTCATGTTGCTAATCATTTCAGCACCAGTATTTTACCCATATTCCTTGACTAACACCATAAAATAAATATGCCTAATTCCTCTTCCCAATAATGAGTTTAGGAGAGAAGAACAAGAAGTAAGAACAGGCAATTAGGATGTGCACCTCACATTTGTGTCGATGATGAACTTCCAACATGCAATATGGAACTTGTTGCGTACACACAATGATTACTGTCCGCATCAAAAAATGCTACAGTTTGTGATGGTTCAGACGATGTTAAGGTGATTCTTTGGGCTTAATAATGAAATGGTATCAACTGTTTAACTCATTCTTCTCCAAAAGAGACGACTGATCGGTAATAAACAAAAGAACTATTATCGCATATTATAGTGTGTAAACTACCGAACCTTTGGATGCTATGAAGACAAAGCTAAAAGGTCAGCAACATCAAGTGAAGAACACAAAGTAAGAAAAGGATGATGAAAGAGACTTGGGAAAGAAGAAGACGAAAGTAAACAAGGTAGAAATCATGGAAAACAACGCTACCTTGAGGCATTCTCCGGCGAGCAAGACGCAGCCGATGCTCACTCCGGTGTTGATGGCCGTCTGGAAGAACACCACGAAGTAGAACATCCAACCGGAGCCTGTAGCAACCAGAACAAGAAGAAGAAAAGATGGTCAAGGGAGGGAAGAAGAGTGGCGGTCGACATGGATGCGATGGGGTTTCCGTACCCAAGACGTCGGCGGCGAGTTCCCGGAACCGGATGTGCCGTCGGCCTTGCTTCTCGCAGTGATCCAGGACCTTGGACATGAGGGTGTAGGCGTAGAAGGTGACGGCGCCCACGACCGTCAGCGCCGCCAGCCCCACGCCCCAGCCCAGCCCTCGGAATGCGTACGGCAGCGTCAGGATTGTGGGGCCGACGATCGCCGTCGTGAGATGGAACCCCGCGTGCCACCAATTCCCTGTAACGCCGACGTGCATGTGGTGGAGTTAGAACCCTAGCGATGCACCGACGAGGGGAGAGAGAGAGAGAGAGCTCACCCACCCTTCGATTCGAGGACGAAGGCGGCGCCGGCGTCGGGCGGAGGCGGCACCGGCGACGCTTCCCCCATGGAGAAGGAGGAGGCAGAGGAAGACGGGGGAGAGGCGACGATCCACGAAGCAAAGAAATGAAATATCGTTGCAGAGAGTGCGTGTCTAATGTACGTGGTGGGGCCAGGTGAGGCCTACCTGCGATGGACGAGGAAGAAGACGACGGCGAAGGAAGATTACTGGAGGATTGGGATTTAGGTTAAGGAGAGGGATTAGATCGGGGGTCGAACGCGACTTCCGGCTTTCCCGGGCAGATATTGAGGAATAGGAGCTCGAAAGAGGATGCAGTCGTCATGGCTTCTTCAGCTGATCTCAGCACGCAATCGAGATCGCAAATATGGAACGTGACAGCACATTTTTTCTGTTTCCATTCCTTTTTGTTATTTGCCCTTTTTTTTCTCCTCCTCCGGGAACAACAGAGGACGATAATGGATAACGAGATACCATCATTACTCGACCTTCGCGGTTACCCGAGTGGTGATTGGCAAGAACATGATGGGGTTCTGCAGGACCCATTCTTCGATCCTGCGATCACACACGACGGTAACCTGAGGCCATGAGGTCATCTGGCTCGTCGCCGACTTCGGGGCCCAGAACTCTCAAACCAATAGGCAGGCATCCTTTCCTAGTTCGTGGCTCGACGCAGATAGATGAACCAGGCGCTGACGAGACCCGGTGTGATGCCTGGCTTTTGATTGACCAAGTAACTAATTAAGGCATTAATTGTAGCTCCTTAATTATTTATTTAGAGCTTTGACTTATTGCCAGGTTTTTGACGTGAAAACCTATTTTGATCATTTCCATATATATATATATATGATTTAACTTGAATTAAATGATATGTTGAGCTGATATCATTGATACTGTTCTTATCCGTGAACTGATTAAAGGAAACATGATTCGGTATTGAATCGAATTGATGTCCGATTTAATTCTGATAACTATCCTGTTATATCTTTAGGAAGTCAGATGCGTGTTTATTTCGTACGATCTATGTCTCTGACTTTTCTTCGCCGCATTAAATGTTTGCCGTGGGATCCCTTTTGATTGAGTGACGCGCTGTTTCCTAATCTCACTGCTCGCTATGGATCTTTCAGTTCCTTTGATTGAGAGTGACAAGATATTTGCATTGATATGGTAAATTTTGGGCCATTGTCACGTGACACTCAATGCTGCGCCATTCCACCACCAAGACAATAAAATGAGCGCTCCCATACGCCGAACCAAAGTTTGTACCAAGATATCTTCCCCCAGTATGCCTTGGAAACCTCGGGGCGGCGCCGTCTCGCATATCCTAGGACGACGATCGCATAAAGACACTGTCTTGCCGCTTCATGCGTCCCGGGACGACAATCGTGCAAATGTACTATCCCATCGTTCCGAGCGTTCCAGGATGACGGCCGCACAAAGGTACTATCTTGCCTATTGAGGATTGATCGCCACGTCAAATTCGCGTACGGCCTACCCTCGTGCGGTGGTATAAAAAACCCCGACCGACGTCTGGCTAAGGGGGACAAAAAAAGGAACAGAGCAGATAACACTAACTTACTCATTGAGGGGCCAAAGTTGGGAATTACCCGACGAGGGCCTTTTGTGTAGGAAAGCGGCCACCCCCGAGACAGGATTAGAAAGGCATCTTCCTCAAGTGGCTCCGACAACCCGACCGGCGCCCGAGGATTTCCGACCAGGATGGCGGACATCCTGAGCCACGACCGTCCCAACCAGGAGACAACGACCATCATCCCGACCTCAGCACCTCGACCTGCGACCGACCAACCACGGTGGTTCGTCAAGTCGATCTTTGATTCCCGACATCGACCCGTGGACCAGGCCGTGCTGGCTCACCAGCCATGGTACACCAGTCACCAATATTTTTGGCACTAAAAGGAGAGCCATGTTGTAGGAGCATCCTGCAAAAGTTCTACCCTAGGGAGAATCGCTGGCCGGTCACCCCCCCTCCAGACTCGGGGACCAGCCCCTCCCCGCCCTTAGAGATGGGGGAATCCTGGCCTCAACGCCAGATCGCTACTAGCGACTACTCAATGACTCGAGGCTCTCTCCTCCCGAACATGTCATAGGACATGCGACCATCTCCCCCGAAGCATTCCACGCCCTGGCCAAGCAAGTGCAGACCATAGCGGGAATGATGCAAACGGTTGCCCTGCTCATCCCACAAATGATACAGTTGGTAGGTCCCCCGACCGACCCAACACCGCAGCGACCGAATAGGGAACATGTCGGGACGGGTGAGACCCGAGAGCCGATGGTCACCTCAAGAAACCTTCCCGAGCTAAGCATGCTAGCAACTTGCCAAATCGCTCCATTACTCCTCGAACTTGATACCCTATCATCAGACTCGATGGACGACCGTTCAGGGTATAGACGCTTGGACGAGTTCCAGCACGAGTTCCAGAAATCATGGGGCGAAGCAAGCGAAGGCACGGGTGGATCACCCTTTGCTCAGGAAATACAGGACAAGCCTTTACCGCTAAACTTCAGACTACCGGCATTGGAAACATATGACGACGGCTCCGACCCGACGGAACATATCATCGCGTTCTGGGCCCAGATGACCCTTTACGGCACCTTTGACGCCCTAATGTGCTGGGCATTCCCGACCACCTTCAGGGGACCGGCACGAGTGTGGTTCAGCCGACTGTGCCCATTCTCGGTCTCGTCCTTTGATCAGCTCACAAGGGAGTTTGAGCAAAACTTCTTGGCTAGCGTGTGACCCAAGCCTTCCATCGCCACCTTGCTCCCGTTATCCCAATGCGAAGATGAATCGCTCTCCCAATTTATGACACATTTTTCCGCTGAAATATGAGGATTCTTGTACGCTCACCCTTCTCTGATCATGCAGGTGTTTCTGATGGGCCTGAGACCCTCAAGATTCTTCTGGTCGCTGATTGAGAAGTCGCCTGTGACCATCCCCGAGATGCTATAGCGTGCCAACCAGTACATCATTGCCGAAGCCCTGATGGCAGGGAGGCGCGAAGATAATAAGAGGTTGAGGATAGAGCCGGCCCGAGGAGCAGCTTTGGCACCACCAACACAGCCTCGCAGGAGACCCCACAGACTCGAGCTGTCACTCCCGAGGCCCCCACCTCTGCCTCTGAACACATCTCGTACCGAGATATTTCTCCAGATCAAGGAGAAAGGTCTCCTACGGTAACCGAATCCCTTGAAGGCTACTCATAAGGACCGATCTAAATATTGCAGGTTCCATCGGGACTACGACCACAATATGAAAGAATTCCGTGACCTTTAAAATCAAATCGAGGAGCTAATATGAAGATGTCACCTCAAGCGTTACCTCAAGGAACCAGGAGAAGCAACCCCGCACCCCAGGGGACCTATCAAGAGACAGATCGATGTCATTACCGGTGGACCGGCTGCCGGCAGCAGCAGCTCGACGGCAAGGAAGGCCTATGCACACAGCACGGTAGAAAAATGCCCCTAACCCTAGTTCGAGCCCAAAATCACCTTCGGAACTGAGGAGGTCAAGCGCTCCCATCATGACGATGCTTTGGTAATCTTTATCCGAATCACCAACACTCGGGTCAAAAGAGTAATGGTCGACACCGGGAGCTCTGCCGATGTGCTGTACCTCGACGCCTTCAAGAGGCTCGGCTTAACCAATGAAGACCTCACCCCATGAACTCGGCGCTCACCAGAGATTCTGTCTCCCCGCTCGGGACCACTGTTCTCCCCGTTACCATCAGGGAAGAGCCGAGAGCCAAGACGACAATGACTACCTTCATGATGGTCAATCTACCCTCGGCCTACAACGTTATTCTCGGCCGCCTGACCCTCAACAAACTGAAAGCGGTAGTGTCCACCTACCACCGGGCCATCAAATTTCCAACTTCGGTAGGAGTCAGGGATTCCCGAAGCGATCTGGGAGAATCAAGACGGTGCTACCTCATAGCTGTTGCTCTCCCGGAGAGGTCATGCCCCCGTCAAGTCCCATATCCCCATGAAGGAGCCGTGACCCCAATGCACCTCGAGCCCCCTGAGCAACTCACCGAGGTGCCCTTGAAGAGGAACCAACTCGATTTGGCTGTGAAAGTCAGGATAACACTCCCTGAAGCAAACCAGCTCTAGCTCATCAATTTCCTGAAGGAAAATGCCGACATATTTGCATGGTCCTCCAAGGAGATGCCTAGAATCGACTTAGGGGTGACCCAACACCACCTCAACATCCACCCCGAGGCTAGGCCGGTGAAGCAAAAACCGAGGAAGTTCGCTCCCGACCGACAGAAGGTGATCAGTGACGAAGCCGACCGGCTTGAAGAGGCATGATTTATAACCGAAGTGAAATACCCTCGGTGGCTATCGAATGTAGTCCTCATTAAGAAACCCAATGGAAGCTGGAGGATGTGTGTTGACTACACCAATCTCAACCGAGTATGCCCCAAAGATTGCTATCCCCTCCCGAGAATAGATCAGCTGGTTGAAGCCACCGTAGGCTATGAGCTCCTTACGTTTATGGATGCATTCTCGGGTTACAACCAGGTCAGATGGCACTACAAGACCAAGAGAACACTACCTTCATCACCGACAGAGGAGTGTACTGCTACAAAGTGATGCCTTTCGGTCTGAAGAACGCCGGGGCAACTTACCAAAGAATGGTTGACAAGCTATTCAAGTAACAGCTTGGGAGGAACATGGAGGTGTATGTAGATGACATGATCATAAAAAGCAAGACAACAAGTACACATCTGGTCGACCTAGCAGAGATATTCTGAATGCTCAAGCGATTCAACATGCGCCTGAGTCTCTCGAAGTGCGTCTTCGGGGTCAGCTTCGAAAAATTCCTCGGGTTCTTCAACCACCAGAGAGGGATAGACGCCAACCCGAAAAAGGTTCCGACCATAATAGAGATGCAACCTCCCCACTCGATCAAGGAGGTGCAACGCCTCACAGGAAAATTGGCGGCGCTCAGTCAGTTTGTGTCGCGATTAGGCAACAAGTGTCGTCCCTTCTTCTGGGCTCTTTGGCAGGTCGACAGCTTTGCATGGACCCCAGAATGTCAGGGAGCCTTCGAGAATCTGAAGGCGTGCCTCACTCGATTTCCCCAACTCGCCTCACCCGAGTCGGGTGAGGTCCTTGGTCTCTACCTTGCAGCTTTGGCACAGGCGGTCAGCTCGGTGCTAACTCAAGAAGCGCCGCCGACACAGAAACCTACCTATTATGTTAGCCATGTCCTCGTCGGGCCCGAGTTACGGTACTCTTCGGTTGAGAAGCTGACCCTCGCGCTGATGAAAACAGCCCAAAAGCTACGACCATACTTTCAAGCCTACACGATCAGAGTGATAACCGACCAACCATTGTGACAAATACTCTCCAAGTTCAATGCGTCGGGTCGGATGCTACGATGGTCGGTCAAGCTCAGCGAATTTGACATTCAATATGCCCCCAGAATGGCTATCAAAGCTTAGGAATTGGTCGACTTCATCTCCGAACTAACTCCTAAAGATCATGTTATTGAACAGGAATATAGCAAGGGTGTATAGACCTTGCATGTGGATGGCTCGGCCACCGTTGAAGTGGTTGAAGTCACGCTTATCCTCAAAAGCACAACCGGAGAAACCTATAAAAGATTGCTCCAGTTACAATTCCGGGCCATTAACAACGAGGTCGAGTATGAGGCGCTATTGTACAGGCTACGCCTCGCCTCGGAGATGCACGTGGGCGACCTCGAGGTTTTCAGTGACTCCCAACTGGTGACAGGACACGTCAACAAAAGCTATGAAGCTCAAGATCCGACGATGGTGCTATACCTGACAGAGGCAAGATGGCTCGCCTGTCGCTTTAGCCACCTCTCGGTCACAAGGGTTCCTTGGGCGTAGAACGCATAGGCTAATGCTTTGGCAAAGTCGGCCTCTGCTCGTAACCTGGAAGTAATCCTGGCAATTGAATCCATAATGTCACCGACCATACCAACCCATGACATCGTCGAAACAGAGGTCTCGTCGAACTGGATAGAAGAAATCCTCTGTTTCAAGAGGGACGGGACGTAGCTCGATGACTCGATAGTCGCGTGACGATTGAGGCAGACCCAAGCTTGGTACTACGAGTTCGGCGGAAGGCTATACTAAAGGGCTTTCTCTCAACCCCTCCTGCGCTGTCTTGCACCATCAGAGGCCGAGATGATCCTCGCCGAGCTCCACAAGGGGATTTGCGGGGAGCACATCGGGGGCTAAACCTTGGCCTTCAAAATCCTTAGGCAGGGATACTATTGGCCAACCATGTGCCAAGATGCCATATCGTACATATGACAATGTCAATAGTGCCAAAGACACACTCGATTGCAACACCAGCCAGCAGTGCCTCTCACCCTGATAGACACAGCTTGGCCCTTCGCCCAATGGGGACTTGACCTCCTCGGGCCCTTTCCTCCAGCTTCGGGATAACAACGCTTCCTTATAGTCAGGGTCGACTACTTCACGAAGTGGGTTGAAGCCTACAAGCAAGACAACTCTGAGGAAGGCCTTCAGGCAAACTTAGATCTCGTTGAAGAGAAAGAGCCAAGGCACATCTGTGTACCTTGGCATACAAGAAAGCCATGACTCGGATCTACAACTGCAAAGTTCGGCCATGACCAATCAAGGTCAAAGACCTCGTCCTTCGAAAGGTGGAAGTAACCGACCCGACCCGAGCGAGAGGAAAGCTCGCGCCAAACTGGGAGGGTCCCTACCGGGTCTACGACATGGTCCGAGAAGGGACCTACTGTCTCAAGACTATGGGGGGGAATCCTTTACCAAAGACATGGAATGCAGCAAATTTGAGAAGATTCTATCCATGAAGACAGAAAATCAAGATGCCAAAAAGTCAATTTTCATTGATCAAAGGAACATACATATTGTGGTTGGGCAATACAAAATAAAAAATTGACCCGACCAAGGCAAAAGAGAAAATATTACAACCCTAGCTCGCGGGAGGAGTCTCAGGTCCGTCGTCAAAGGGGATGTTCGCCGGCATGTCGACACTCTGATCCTCCGGTTGGTCGGCGAAGGGGTCCGACTCTAGTTCCAGGTCCGGGTACCTCGCACGAAAGCAAGTGAAGACAACCCGATACCCAAACTCATATGTCACCCACCCCGACCTCACCAGGCCATGCTCGAACCTAGGGGACGATGTGTACTCGGCGATCGCCCCCTTAATCTTCTCAAGCAGTGCCAGGTGCTCTTCCTTCAGAACCGCCTCGGTAGCCCAAGCAGAAGACTTGGCGGATTCGACGTCATGGGAGAGGGTCTGTAGCTCATCGTCGAGTGTCCGAACACGGGCTCGGCTTTCATCCAGCTCAGCCTTCAGACGATTGTTGAATCTCGAATTTTGATGATGATCTAATCCATATTATTGAGTTAAGTGTGCAAGATTAACTACGATAGCTTAAAGACATAAAGCAAGTCTACTGGAGTCAAGTTTGATGGGTGATCGAGAGTCCGCCAAGAGTCTGAAGATTCGTCGGAAGTGCTCTCGGAACCAACCGAGAAGAAATTAGGGACTTGCCGAAGTTTTCGGAAGTCCACCAAAGAGATCGTTGGAGGTTCACAGAGATCACTGAGAAGGTTTGGCTACTTGCCAAAGACTCGCTGAACTCACCATAAGATCAAGAGCTTATTGGGAGTCCGCCGAAAGAAATCCGAGGGTGTATCGGAAGTCCACCGGAAGATCACCGGAAAGCTCGCCGGAAGGGAACTCGACATTGCCGGTTAAAAACCTGCTTAGGACTATGTCTTAATTTCATAGTTTGCATGTAATTAGGGTTAGGATTAAGGGTTAATACTATAACTCGGTTAGGGGCCAATTGGGCCCGAGTTTGGACTAGTTTGGACAAAGTTTGGAGCCCAACCAGTGAGCTGAAATAGTCTAGGTGGTGGCATCGCCAGACTAGGTGGTGGCACCGCCCAGAACCCGAGAGTTCTGGCGGTGGCACCGCCAGTACACTGTCAGTATCAGACACAGATAGGCGGTGGCACTGCCACTGACAGGCTGTGGCACCGCCAACTTCGGGAAACCCAAAAGAATTCAAATTTGGAGCCCAAATTTGAATCATCTTGGGGCCTATAAATACCCCTCAATTCTTAGCAGAGAAGATAACCTTTGAGAAGTTAGAGATTAAGATAAAGCCTTAGCAAAATCTTTAGCAAGTCTGGTTTTCAATAGCTTAAGTATTCATCTCCTTCTTTCTCTTTAAAAATTTGTAAAAGTGTGAACCACTTGTAAAAGGTTGTAAGAGGGGTATTTGTCCTTCCCCTTCAAAGTGATTTGCTAGTGGAAGTTGGAAGCCTCATCGAAGAAGGCTTCGCAAGTGGATGTAGGTCATTTGAATGAACCACTTTAAATTGGTGTGTTCCTTGAATGTGTGAATGTTTACCTTTCTGAAATCGTTATTTACATAGCAGCAAGCTTTCGGTTTTCATCTTCTAACTTTACTCAAGCTACTCTTGCCAAGTTATTCATTATCGAATCAAAATCTCTACGCATTTACGAAATCGTTTTAAAACTTAAAAGTTTTAATCCGCTGCACTAATTCACCCTCTGCCCCCCCCTCTTAGTGCCGCTCCGATCCTAACAACGATCTACCTCCTCCCCTAGGTCCAAGGCACGCTACTTGGCTGCGGCGACGGCCTCCGAGCCGGATCCGCTCTTCAACTCCAAGACCTCCATACGAAGGCCAGAATTGGTATCCGACAGACGCTTGATCACCATCCCAACGTCATAAACGCGATCGATCAGTGCCATGGTATAATGTTGGCCCTACACGAAGATCGACGTTAAAACCCATACACAGAAGGAAGAATCAACATGATGGAAGAACGCCACTACTTACCCAGATGAATGACTTCGCCGCCCAGTCCATCAGCTTCTCCGAGGAGGAGCAGTAGAGCTCCTTCGCCAACACTGGATGGAGCACCCCTCGGGTAAACTCCTGAGCAGTTGGCCTGGAGGTTTATGCACCAAGAGGCATAGGGGGTCCTTGGCTCCCCTGCAGGGAGGTCGGCCATGCGTAGGGCCTGAAATTCATCACCCTCGATTTGAGGTCGGACGCGACACAAGTCCCGCATCGACCTCGAACGCTTCGATGGCCTCCTCGAGGGGTCGCTGCTGGACGGTCCAGCCACCCCCTTCCCCTTCGCACTCCCCAGAGCCTCGCCTCGAGGAGTGGCTCCAGACGACCTGGGGCAGCACTCCTGCGAGCGGCCGAGCACCCCTAGCACCAGAACCCTGGCCGTCCCGAGACGATAGCGCAATGGCCTTAGCATAAGACACTCCTTTTACTGACTGGGGGTTCACAATCTCTGCAAACAGAAACCCGATCAATCAGCTAGCTCAGGATGAGGTGGGCGATCCACAATGCAAGAGCGGTCGTACCCCTAGTGGCTGAGCTTAGTCCCACCTCGACCAGCTATTTCTCGGTCATCTTCCTAATTGCCCGAAAGGAGGAAAAAATTCCCCTTAGACGATTCACGTCTGTTGTTTCTCCATCAAAAAGAAACGACGGGACATTGTTGATGGTTCAGGAAGTCCATCCGGTACTGAAACCCCACCCCTGACTGCAACTAATAAAAAAATAGCGACTCTTCCAACCTTTGTTGTTGGAAGAAGCGTCGCTGATCTTTAACCACTATGGGCAGTCAGGTAATACCCACCTTGCCCCTTACATAGGCGGAAGTAGGCCAAGAAGAGCGTCCGGATCAGTTCAATCCCTGCTCCCTGACACTCCTCGAGGAAAGCCACTATATAGCGCCAAGAGTTCGGCGCCATCTAGGATGGCGATATCCCCCACTTACAGAAGCACCTCTCGATAATAGGATGCAATGGGAACCGTAGTCCCGCCTTGAGGGCACCCACAGTCAGCCTAAATCCATCGAGAAACAGATCATATGGCCGTTGACCGGGTCGAGGGGCATAAATACCATAGCACCTCGGGATACAGTAGCGATCCCGAATCGCCCCCAAGAGTTCCTTGGTCACCACCGAGTCTTGATCGTGCCACTCCTTGAGGGTTTCAAGCGCGACTGAACCCCCGGTGACCCCCAAGGGCGCGCCGCCTAAAGGCGAACTAACCACCTTTACCCTCGAGCCCCTAAAAGAAGAAGATGAAGAGGAAAACGGAGACATCCTGACCTCAAGTTAGGACGGAGCCGAGGCGCGGAATGAAAGGCTGAGCAAAGTAGTGGCCATTGTTCTAGAAGGAGCTTATAAAGGGGAAGCATTCCCATGGCGAACGACGTTTGGGCTCCCCGAGGAAAGAGATGGTCATAGCATTCAAAGCCCATCATGACTCCTGGGATTTCCCCAGATTCTCCAGTCTCGAAGCTCCCACTAGAAGCAACTCGTGACAAAAGGTCTCTCGCCAGAAGCAGCTCATGATAAGAGGCCTCTCGCCAGAAATCGCTCATGACAGGAGACTTCCCGCTAGTTAAATCGGAGCCCGAGACCAGTCACTCGGCCAACAGGTCCAGTCTTTGCTCTAGTCGTGTAGTTCGGGTCCTCGACTTGCAACTCGCCAGTTAAACCTGAGCCCGATATTAGTCACTCGGCCAACGGGCCTAGTCTTTACTCTAGTCGTGCAGTTTGGCTCCTCGACTTGTGACTCGCTAGTTAAGCCAGCCTTAGCTCGAGATCAGTCACTTGGCCAACGGGTCTAGTCTTTGCTCTAGTCGCATAGGTTTGGGCTCTCTGACTTGTGACTCGTTAGTTAAACCTAAGCCCGAGACCAGTCACTTGGCCAATAGGTCCAGTATTTGCTCTAGTCACGCAGTTCCGACTTACGACTCGCCAGTAAACCTGAGCCCAAGATCAGTCACTCGGCCAACGGGTCCAATCTGTTGCTCTAGTCACGCAGTTCGGCTCCCCGACTTACTACTCGCCAATTAAACCTGAGCCCGAGATCAGTCACTCGGCCAACGGGTCCAATCTTTGCTCTAGTCGCGCAGTTTGGCTCTTTGACTTACGACTCGCCAGTTAAACTTGAACCCGAGACTAGTCACTGAGCTAACAGGTCCAGCCTTTGCTCTAGTCACGTAGTTCGGCTCCCCGACTTGCGACTCGCTAGTTAAACCTGAGCCTGAGACCAGTCACTCGGCCACTCACTAGTTAAACTTGAGCCCGAGATCAGTCACTCGGCCAACGGGTCCAGTGTTTACTATAGTCGCGTAGTTCGGCTCCCCGACTTGTGACTCGCCAGTTAAACCTGAGCCCTAGACCAATCACTCGGCCAACAGGTCTAGTCTTTGCTCTAGTCGTGTAGTTCGGCTCCCCAACTTGAGACTCGCCAGTTAAAGTGAAAGTTGGGAGCCTCATCGAAGAAGGCTTTGCAAGTGGATGTAGGTCATTTGACCGAACCACTTTAAATTGGTGTGTTCTTTGAATGTGTGAGTGTTTACCTTTCTGAAATCGTTATTTACATAGCAGCAAGCTTTCGGTTTTCATCTTCTAACTTTACTCAAGCTACTCTTACCAAGTTATTCATTCTCAAATCGAAATCTCTATGCATTTACGAAATCGTTTTAAAACTTACAAGTTTTAATCCGCTGCACTAATTCACCCCCCCCTCTTAGTGCGGCTCCGATCCTAACAATTGGTATCAGAGCTAGGCTTACTCTCATATTTGGTTTAATACCCAAGAGAGATGGCTTACTCCGGCATGCATGAGGGTCATTCTATTACACGTCCGCCTATGTTTAATGGGTCGAATTACACGTATTAGAAGATTCGTATGAGGATCTTCCTCATTTCCATGGATTTTGAGCTTTAGACTATTATCGAAAATGGATTTCAAAAAATCTTCTCTTCCGATGAGCGAATGGGATGAATCAGAGAAGAAGGTTTTTGCTTTAAACGCAAAGACTATGAATGCCTTGTTTTGTGCACTTGACAAAAATGACTTTAATTGCATTTCGATTTGTGATTTGGCTTTTGATATTTGGAGAACTCTTGAGGTCACTCATGAAGGCACTAACCGAGTGAAAGAGTCCAAAATCAACATTCTTATGCATTCTTATGAACTTTTACGGATGAAACCAAGTGAGTCCATCGGAGACATGTACACCCGTTTCATGGATGTCATCAATGGACTCAAAGCTCTTGGTAAATATTTTTCTAACTTTGAACTAGTAACTAAAATTTTAAGATCCCTTCCAAAGAGTTGGGATCCAAAAGTTACGGCCATTCAAAAGGCCAAGGACCTTAAAACATTTCCTCTCAAAGAACTTATTGGGTCTCTAATGACATACGAAATGACGTGTCATGCTCATGAAGAGCTCGAGAACCCCCTTCCAAAGAACAGGAATGATATGACACTTAGAACACAAGAAAATCACTTGAAAGGAACATCAAGTGATGAGGACAGTGACGATGACATTGCACTTTTAACTCAAAATTTTAAAAAATTTATAAGAAATAAATTTGAGAATAACACCAAAAACAAACTTGAACATAAAAAGGACCAAGTAATATGCTACGAATGCAAGAAGCTGGGGCACTTCAAAATGAATACTCCCAAGCCAAGAAGAAGCAACCGAAGAAGAAGAAAGCTTTAAAAGCAACTTGGGACGACTCAAGTGATTCCGAGAATGAAGAAGCTAGCAACAAAGAGGAGGCAAACTTCGTGCTAATGGCTTTAGGAGGAGAGGTATGTGATTTAATTAATGAAGAATTATCTTTCGATGAACTTTCTATCGCTTTTCATGAATTATTTGATGAGTGTAGAACTATTAGTAAGAAGTTCAATTTATTAAAGAAAGAGCATGCCTTACTACAAATAAGCTTGATAGTCTTCAAACTCTTCCATGCTCTAAGTGTGAACACTTAGAAGCAATAAAAATGAGAATTTGCTACTTAAAAAGACCTTAAACAAGTTTAAGGTTGGTAGCAAAGGCTTGGACATGATCCTTGCAAATAAGGGTCACGTCCCAAATAGAAGTGAAATTGGTTTTGTGAGAGGATCTCACCAAAATCCTACCACTTTCATTAAAGGACCCACATTGCATGTTTCACCTCATTTGAAATGCAACTTTTGTTATAAATCTGGACATATTGTTTACAAATGTCCATTTAAGAAAATTAGTCCACATAAGTTGATATGGGTTCCTAAAGGAACTATAAATAATTCAATGATGAATGACAAAATTAGTAAATCAATTTTTGAGGCACCCAAAATCAAATGGGTACTTAAAAACCATCCTCTTTTGTAGACAAACTCACAAGCTAGGAGCAAGAGATGATATCTTGATAGTAGATGCTTAAGGCACATGACCGGAGATCCATCTCATTTCTCTATGCTCACTAGCAAAGAAGAAGGGTATGTCACCTTTGGAGACAACAACAAAGGTAAAATCATTGGCAAGGGAACTATAGGTAACAAATTAAGTTTTTCAATTGATGATGTGTTGCTAGTTGATGGATTAAAATATAATCTTTTAAGCATTAGTCAATTATGCAATAAAAGTTACATTGTTAGATTTGAATCTAATGTGTGCATTATTGAAAAACCAAACAATAATATATCAATGATTTTCTTAAAACAAAATAATGTCTACACCATCAACCTTGATGAACTTAGTAATGAAATGTGCTTTTCCACTTTAAATGATGATGCTTAGTTTTGGCATAGGAGATTAGGCCATGCAAGTATGAAACTAATATCTAAGATTTCATCTAGAGAGTTAGTACGAGGAATTCCCAATATGAAGTTTGTTAAGGACAAAGTGTATAATGCTTGTCAATTAGGAAAACAAATAAAAACTAGTTTCAAACCAAAAAATCAAATTAGCACAACTAGACAATTGTAATTGATCCATTTAGACTTATTTGGACCAATTAACACAACGAGTCTAGGAGGAAGCAAATATGCCTTTGTAATTATAGATGACCATAGTAGATACACTTGGACCTATTTTTTGGCTCACAAATGTGATTGTTTCAAATGTTTCTCTAAATTTTGTAAATTTTCTCAAAACGAAAAAGGCTTCATGATTTCATCAATTCGGAGTGATTACGGTGGCGAATTTCAAAACTGTGACTTCCAAAGTTTTTGTAAATCCAATGGATATAACCACAACTTCTCCACTCCGAGAAATCCTCAACAAAATGGGGTAGTTGAAAGAAAAAATAGAAATTCACAAGAAATGGCAAGAACCATGTTAAATGAACATAGTCTACCTAAGTATTTTTGGGTCGAAGCCGTTAATACGGCTTGTTATGTTATGAATAGGGTTCTAATAAGATCATCTCTATCAAAAACTCCCTATGAATTATGGAATAACAAAAAATCAAATGTTTCTTATTTTAAAGTTTTCGGTTGCAAATGCTTTATTTTGAATGAAAAGGGTACTTTAGGAAAATTTAATGCTAAATCCGATGAAGGCATCTTTCTTAGTTACTCTTCCATTTCTAAGGCTTTTCGTGTTTTTAACAAAAGAACCTTAGTTATAGAAGAGTCTATTCATGTAGTTTTCAATGAAATTTCTGAGTTAAATAAAAATAATTTTGATGATGATCTTAGTTTTGATAATTTGAATTTAAATAAACCCTCTCCTCAAAATAGCAACTTGGATGCATCTTCTTCCTTACCTAAGGAATGGAAGTATGTGGATGCTCATCTAAAGGAGCTAATTCTAGGAGATACATCAAAAGGGGTTCAAACTCGTTCTTCCTTCAAGAATTTTTGTGCTAACGCCACCTTCCTTTCTCAAATTGAACCTAAATGCATTGACGAGGCCTTGAAAGATGATTCATGGGTCATTGCAATGCAAGAGGAATTGAACCAATTTGAGAGGAATGAGGTATGGAAGCTTGTTCCTAGACCTAGTGACCATTTAGTCGTTGGTACTAAATGGGTCTTTAGAAACAAGCAAGACGAATGCGGTATCGTGGTTAAAAACAAGGCTAGACTAGTGGCCAAAGGTTTCAACTAAGAAGAAGGTATCGACTACAAAGAAACCTTCGCTCCTGTGGCAAGATTAGAAGCCATTAGGATGCTCCTTGCCTATGCTAGTAGTAATGATTTTAAACTATTTTAAATGAATGTTAAAAGTACCTTCTTGAATGGTTTTATTTTCGAAGAAGTATATGTCGAACAACCTCCCGGATTTGAAAATTCTTTTCTTCCTAATCATGTATTCAAATTGACTAAGGCTCTCTATGGCTTGAAACAAGCTCCTAGAGCTTGGTATGAAAGGCTTAGTTCCTTTCTCATTTTAAATAATTTTACCAAAGACAAGGTTGATACTACATTGTTTATCAAACACTTTGAAAATAATTTTCTTATTGTGCAAATTTATGTTGATGATATTATTTTTTATTCTTCGGATGAATCACTATGTGAATCATTTGCCAAGTGTATGAGTCATGAATTTGAAATGAGCCTAATGGGAGAATTAACCTTCTGTTTAGGATTACAAATTAAACAATTTAGTGATGATATATTTCTTAATTAGTCTAAATATACATTAGAATTGTTGAAACGAGTTAACATGGATGGTTCAAAAGCGATAAACACTCCTATGAGTTCTTCGACTAAGTTAGATATGGATGAAAATAGTGAAAAGTTTGATAAAAAAATGTATAGGGGAATGATAGGTAGTCTACTTTACCTCACCGCGACTAGACGGGATATCATGTTTAGTGTAGGACTTTGCGCTAGGTTTCAATCTAATCCTAAATCATCTCATCTTAAGAGTGTTAAAAATTTTTTTAGATATCTTAAAGGAACTCCCAATTTAGGATTGTGGTATCTGAAATCCGATAAATTTGATTTAATAGCCTATGCAGATGTCGACTTTGGCAGATGCAGGATAGATAGAAAAAGTACATATGGAACATACCAATTTCTGGGACATGCACTTGTTTCTTGGACTTCCAAGAAACAAAATTCAGTTGCACTATCTACGGCGGAAGCCGAATACATTGCTGCTAGTGCATGCTGTGCACAAGTTATTTAGATGAAGAATACATTAGAAGACTATGGAATTCACTTGAAGAACATTCCCATAAAATGTGATAATATAAGTGCCATATGTCTTACCAAAAATCCAATTCAATACTTTAGAACTAAGCATATCGACGTTATGCATCATTTTATATGCGATCATGTCCTTAACAATAATGTCATTCGAGAGTTTATTAACACAAAGCATCAATTAGCAGATATTTTTACAAAAGCCTTAAATGAAGACCAATTTGACTTTATTAGAAGGAAACTAGGCATGTTAAATTGTCCTTGAAAATAAGCTTGATTATGTGTCTTTTCCGAAAGTTTTTTCATCATCTTTTCGATTTTCATGGATTTGATTTCTTCCTTCTTTTTCGATTCCAAATAACATCTTAAAGAACAATCCAAGTGTTAGAACCCCTATAGATTCTAAGCTTGACGTTGATCTCTTTAGGGGATCGGCCTCCTAGAACTCTACAGGGGTTCCTTCCTCCAAGTTGCTGCTCAAAGGCTGCAGAAAAGATTCATCTATTGCTTAACAAAAGAGGATGAATACATGACTATTTATAGGGTTTCTAAACCTTAACTCCTAATAGGACTCCTACTCAATTAAGACTTCTACTCAAGACTCCTAATAGGACTCCTACTCAAGACTCCTATTCCTTTACAACTCCTAATTCTTCTCTAAGAAATAACCTCCAAAGCCTAGCCAGCCTTTTTACCTCTTTATTAGGGTCGGCTTAGGTAGGTTTTACATGAATGTCCCTCTCAATTAGGACTCTTCTAGCTAGAGTCATAACACCAAGATCATATCTTGAATCACACACATCTAAAAACAAAAAGGGAGGAAAGAAATTTCTTTTCTTTGGCACCGCTCGGATTGGCGGTGGCACCGGCCCGAGAACTCCCTTATAAGAGAATGAGTTAGGGCCGGCGGTGGAACCGCCCCCAACCCGTGAGAACTCTCCCTAGAACTCTCACAATACTCTCTAAACCTCTCTCACCCTCATTCTAACCTTTAGAAGCCTAAAAGAGGGATTTTTGTTGGTTCAAACTCTCTATCTTCCAAGGAATTCTCCATAAGGTAAAATCTGAAATCTTTCCTTCCTCTTCGCATTATTTTGCCTACTCTTCACAGTTTCATATTCTTGATCTGTCATCTTGTTTAGATAATGGCTCCTAAGAGATCAACAAGAACAAAAGGGAAGAGGGTGGAAAGAGATTCATATGACTAAAACCTTTTTAGATCTAATGAAGTAGCTCTTAGGTTTCCAAATTTCGAAACAAGAACAACTTAAATCATAGCAAGAGCAAATTCAAATTCAGCAAATTGAAATTTTGAAGGAACTGCGACAAATGAATCAAAAAATAAATGTCATGTATAAGAACTATGGATTTCCTCCTAAGGATTAATCAATATGCCTTCTTATTCTATTACCTTGACATGCGATCCTTATATGATTACTCTTAATGTTAAGTTAAGGTTTTGCCATCTTCTTTCTTTTGTATGAAAGCCATGCTGTTTCTTTATAAGATGTAACTTTTGATGAATGCTGAATTTTTCTAATGAATTTGGAACGAATGCTAAATTTTTTCAAATATGATGAATTTTGAATGAATACTGAATTTTTCTAATGAATTTTGAATGAATGTTGAATTTTTCTAATGAATTTTGGATGAATGCAAAAAATTTCTAATGAATTTTAGATTTTGTTTAATAGGATAAATTTTGTATAATCTTATGAATACTGAATAATCGATCTTAATGGTGAATTTTTTAAATCACAAATTATCGACTTAAAAGTCTCATCTCCTTTTTTTGTTGATGACAAAGGGGGAGAAGAATGAGTAAAAGATTGATGAATTGTATGCCAATGTAATAGCATGACTTATTTGAATTGTGAAAGCTTGTGTCAATGCAAATGTCTTATATGCATCGATAGCATGACTTATATAAATTGCAAGAGCTTGTCTTAATGCAAATGTCTTATATGCATCGCAAAACTCCTTCAGAATACCGCAAGTTTTTAGATTGGTTGATTATATTAAATCATGCCTTACATTTATATCATGAGATTTATGTTGAAAGTTTACATCTCTTATCGAAATGATAATTATCTTTTATCACTCGACTTGAAAATAATTTTCATAGCTTGAAATTATGAGAAATACGAAGTTTTGTATTTGCTCATGCTTATTAAGAATAACGATAAGTTCAACGGATAGAACATATCGGTTTAGGCTTGAATTCAAAGAGATTGAATTCAAGTGTTTTTATCTTTTCATAATATGGCATATAGATAGGGGGAGTTATGTTTAACTCCATCATCAATTGATTGTCACCATAAAAAAGGGGGAGATTGTTGAATCATGGATTTTGATGATGAAATCAACTGATGGGTTAATTGATCTAATCCATATTATTGAATTAAGTGTGCAGGATTAACTACGATAGCTTGAAGACATAAAGCAAGTCTACCAGAGTCAACTTCGATGGGTGTTTGAGAGTTTGCCAAGAGTCCCAAGATTCATCGGAAGTGCTGCTAGAACCAACTGAGAAGAAATCGGGGACTTGCCGAAGTTTTTAGAAGTCCGCCAAAGAGATCATCAGAGGTTCGCGGAGATCACCGAGAAGGTTTAGCTACTTGCCAAAGACTTGCTAAACTCACCACAAGATCGAGAGCTTGTTGGGAGTCCGCTGGAAGAAATCCGAGGGTGTATCGGAAGTTCATCGGAAGATCACCAGAAAGCTCGCCGGAAGGGAACTCGATGTTGCCGGTTAAAAACCTGCTTAGGACTATGTCTTAATTTCGTAGTTTGTATGTAATTAGGGTTAGGATTAAGGTTTAATCCTATAACCTGGTTAGGGGTCAATTGGGCCCGAGTTCGGACTAGTTTGGGCCAAGTTTGGAGCCCAACCAGTGAGCTGAAATAGTCTAGGCGGTGGCATTGTCTAGAACCCGAGAGTTCTGGCGGTGCCACCGTTGGAACTCTTGGGTTCTGGGCAATGCTACCGCCAGTACACTATCAGTATCAGACACTAACAAGCGGTGGCACCGCCAGCATCGGGAAACCCAAAAAATTTAAATTTGGAGCCCAAATTTGAATCCTCTTGGGGCCTATAAATACCCCTCAATTCTCAGCAGAGAAGATAACCTTTGAGAAGTTAGAGATTGAGATAAAGCCTTAGCAAAATCTTTAGCAAGTCTTGTTTTCAATAGCTTAAGTGTTCACCTCCTTCTTTCTCTTTGAAAATTTGTAAGAGTGTGACCACTTGTAAAAGGTTGTAAAAGGGGTATTTGTCCTTCCCCTTCAAAGTAATTTGCTAGTGAAAGTTGGGAGCCTTATCGAAGAAGGCTTCGCAAGTGGATGTAGGTCATTTGACCGAACCACTTTAAATTGGTGTGTTCCTTGAATGTATGAGTGTTTACCTTTCTGAAATCGTTATTTACACAACAGCAAGCTTTCGGTTTTCATCTTCTAACTTTACTCAAGCTACTCTTGCCAAGTTATTCATTCTTGAATCGAAATCTCTATGCATTTATGAAATCGTTTTAAAACTTACAAGTTTTAATCCGCTGCACTAATTCACATTCCCCCCCCCCCCTCTTAGTTCTGCTTCGATCCTAACAACGATCTACCTTCTCCCCCAGGTCTGAGGCACGCTGCTTGGCTGCGGCGATGGCCTCCGAGCTGGATCTGCTCTTCAACTCCAAGACCTCCATACGAAGGCCAGAAATTGGCATCCGACAAACGCTCGATCACCCTCCCGGCGTCATAAACGCGATCGATCAGTGCCATGGTATAATGTTGGCCCTGCATGAAGATCGACGTTAAAACCCATACACAAAAGGAAGAATCAACATGATGGAAGAACTCCACTACTTACCCAGATGAATGACTTCGCCGCCCAATCCATCAGCGTCTCCGAGGAGCAGTAGAGCTCCTTCGCCAACACTGGATGGAGCGCCCCTCGGGTAAACTCCTGAGCAGTCAGCTTGGAGGTTTACGCACCGAGAGGCATAGGGGGTCCCCGGCTCCCCTGCAGGGAGGTCGGCCATGCGCAGGGCCTGAAACTCATCACCCTCGATTCGAGGTCGGATGTGACATAAGTCCCGCATCGACCTCGAACGCTTCGATGGCCTCCTCGAGGGGTCGCCGTTGGACGGTCCAGCCACCCTCTTCACCTTCACACTCCCCAGAGCCTCGCCTTAAGGAGTGGCTCCAAATGACCCTGGGGCAGCACTCCCGCGAGCGGTCGAGCTCGCGTACGTCTTCCGGGTCGTGGTTTTCGCCTTCTTCTGTGGGCGACTTGCCTTCGGAGATCCCAGCGTCCTCCTTGGTGTGCCCTTCTGCGAGGCACCCCTAGCACCAGAACCTTGGCCGTCCTGAGATGACGACGCAATGGCCTTAGCATAAGACACTCCTTTTATTGACTGGAGGTTCACCATCTCTGCAAACAGAAACTCGATCAATCAGCTAGCTCGGGATGAGGTGGGCAATCCACAGTGCAAGAGCGGTCGTACCCCTAGTGGTTGGGCTTAGTCCCACCTCGACCAGCCATTCCTCGGTCATCTTCCTAATTGCCCGAAAGGAGGACAAAATTCCCCTTAGACGATTCACATCTTTTGTTTCTCTATCAAAAAGAAATGACGAGACATTGTTGATGGTTCAGGTAGTCCATCCGGTATTGAAACTCCACCCCTGACTGCAACTGATAAAAAAATAGCGACTCTTCTAACCTTTGTTGTTGGAAGAAGCGCTGCTAATCTTTAACCGCTACGGGCGGTCAGGTAATACCCACCTCGCCCCTTACACAGGCGGAAGCAGGCCAAGAAGAGCGTCCAGATCAGTTCAATCCCTGCTCCCCGACACTCCCTGAGGAAAGCCACTATATAGCGCCAAGAGTTCGACACCATCTAGAATGACGATACCCCCCACTTACAGAAGCACCCCTCGATAACAGGATGCAACGGGAACCGTAGTCCCGCCTTGAGGGCACCCACAGTCAGCCCAAATCCATTGGGAAACAGATCATATGGCCGCTGACCGGGTCGAGGGGCATAAATACCATAGCACCTCGGGATATAGTAGCGATTCCGAATCGCCCCCAAGAGTTCCTTGGTCACCACCGAGTCTACATCGTGCCACTCCTTGAGGGTTTCAAGTGCGGCTGAACCCCCGGCGACCCCCAAGGGCGCACCGCCTAAAGGCGAACTAACCACCTTTACCCTCGGGCCCCTAGAAGAAGAAGAAGAAGAAGAAGAAGAAGAAGAAGAAGAAGACGAAGAGGAAAACAGAGACATCCCGACCTCAAAGTTAGGACGGAGCTGAGGCATGGAACGAAAGGCTGAGCAAAGTAGTGGCCACTGTTCTGGAAGGAGCTTATAAAGGGGAAGCAGACCCACCGCGAACGACGTTTGGGCTCCCCGAGGAAAGAGATAGTCATAGCATTCAAAGCCCATCATGACTCCTGGGATTTCCCCAAATTATCTAGTCTTGAAGCTCCCACTAGAAGCAGCTCGTGCCAAAAGGTCTCTCGCTAGAAGCAGCTCGTGACGAGAGGCCTCCCGCCAGAAATCGCTCGTGACAGGAGACTTCCCGCTAGTTAAATCGGAGCCCAAGACTAGTCACTTGGCCAACAGGTCCAGTCTTTGCTCTAGTCGCGCAGTTCGGCTCTTCGACTTATGACTCGCCAGTTAAACCTGAACCCGAGACTAGTCACTGAGCTAACAGGTCCAGTCTTTACTCTAGTCACGTAGTTCGGCTCCCCGACTTGCGACTCGCTAGTTAAACCTGAGCCTGAGACCAGTCACTCGGCCACTCACTAGTTAAACATGAGCCCGAGATCAGTCACTCGGCCAACGGGTCCAGTGTTTGCTCTAGTCGCGCAGTTCGGCTCCCCAACTTGTGACTCACCAGTTAAACCTGAGCCCTAGACTAGTCACTCGGCCAACAGGTCTAGTCTTTGCTCTAGTCGTGCTGTTCGACTCCCCAACTTGCGACTCGCCAGTTAAACCTGAGCCCGAGACCAGTCACTTGGCCAATTGGTCTAGTTTTGCTCTAGTCGTGCAGTTCGGCTCCCCGACTTACTATTCGCCAGTTAAACCTGAGCCTGAGACCAGTCACTCGGCCAACGGGTCCAATCTTTGCTCTAGTCGCGTAGTTTTTGCTCTAGTCGCATAGTTCAGCTCCCCGACTTGCGACTCGCCAGTTAAACCTGAGCCCGAGATCAATCACTCGGCCAACGAGTCTAGTCTTTGCTCTAGTCGCGCAGTTCGGCTCCCCGACTTGCGACTCGCCAGTTAAACCTGAGCCCGAGATCAATCACTCGGCCAACGGGTCCAGTCTTTACTCTAGTCACATAGTTCGGCTCCCCGACTTGCGACTCGCCAGTTAAACCTGAGCCTGAGACCAGTCACTCGGCCAACGGGTCCAATCTTTGCTCTAGTCGCGTAGTTTGGCTCCCCGACTTGCGACTCGCTAGTTAAACCTGAGCCTGAGACCAGTCACTCGGCCACTCACTAGTTAAACATGAGCCCGAGATCAATCACTCGGCCAACGGGTCCAGTCTTTGCTCTAGTCGCGCAGTTCGGCTCCCCAACTTGTGACTCACCAGTTAAACCTGAGCCCTAGACTAGTCACTCGGCCAACAGGTCTAGTCTTTGCTCTAGTCGTGCTGTTCGACTCCCCAACTTGCGACTCGCCAGTTAAACCTGAGCCCGAGACCAGTCACTTGGCCAATTGGTCTAGTTTTTGCTCTAGTCGTGCAGTTCGGCTCCCCGACTTACTATTCGCCAGTTAAACCTGAGCCTGAGATCAGTCACTCGGCCAACGGGTCTAGTCTTTGCTCTAGTCGCATAGTTCAGCTCCCCGACTTGCGACTTGCCAATTAAACCTGAGCCCGAGATCAATCACTCGGCCAACGAGTCTAGTCTTTGCTCTAGTCGCGTAGTTTGGCTCCCCGACTTGCGACTCGCTAGTTAAACCTAAGCTCGAGACCAGTTACTCGGCCAACGAGTCCATTCTTTACTCTAGTCACATAGTTCGGCTCCCCGACTTGCGACTCGCTAGTTAAACATGAGCTCGAGATCAGTCACTCGGCCAACGGGTCCAATCTTTGCTCTAGTCGCACAGTTCAGCTCCTTGACTTGCGACTTGCCAGTTAAACCTGAGCTTGAGATCGGCCACTCGGCCAACGGGTCCAGTCTTTACTCTAGTCGCGTAGTTCGACTCCCCGACTTGCGACTCGCCAGTTAAACCTAAGCCCGAGACCAGTCACTCGGCCATCGGGTCCAGTCTTTGCTCTAGTCTTACAGTTCGGCTGCTCGACTTGCGACTCACCAGTTAAACCTGAGCCTGAGACCAGTCACTCGGCCAACAGGTCTAGTCTTTGCTTTAGTCACGTAGTTCGGCTCCCCGACTTGCGACTCACCAGTCCTAAATTTGAACTTAAAATCGGTCACTCGGCCAACGGTTCCAACCCTCCCTAAAGCATAGGGCGCCACCCATAAAGCAGCTTCATGGTGAGCCCGCCCGACTTCCCCTCACGAGCAATCAATACACCCGCAGCACTCTGACCCAAGCGCGCCCTTCTCCCTCTCGCAAGGACCCCACGGCACGCCTCGGCGGGGGGTGGGGGGAGTGATAAGGTAAAATTTAAGCCTTGGTCACGTCATAGTCAACGCCGCGCCACTCCACCGCCAGGTCAGCAAAAGGAGCGCTCCCATATGCCGAACCAGAGTCTGTAGTCTTCCCCCAGAACGCCTTGGAAAGCCTGGGGCAATGCCGTTTGGCACCGTCCCGCGCGTCCTAAGACGACGACCGCACAGAGACACTATCTTGCCGCTTCACGTGTCCCGGGACGGTAGCTGCACAAAGGTACTATCCCATCGTTCTGAGCGTTCTAGGATGGCGGCCGCATAAAGATACCATCTCGCCCCTCGAGGATCAGCCGTCACGCCGAATCCACGTACGACCTACCCTCGTGTGGCGTTATAAAAACCCCCGATCGACGTCTGGCCAGGGGGGACAAAAAAAGGAACAGAGCAAACAACACCAACTTACTCATTGAGGGGCCAAAGTCAAGAATCACCCGACGAGGACCTTCTGTGCAGAAAAGCGACCACCCCCGAGACGCGATTAGAAAGGCGTCTTCCCCAAGCGGCTCCGACAACCCAACCGGCACTCGAGGATTTTCGAATAGGAGGGTGGACATCCCGAGCCACGACCGTCCCAACCAGGAGACATCGACCATCATCCCGACCTCAACACCCCGACCTGCGACCGACCAACCACGACGGTCCGTCAAGTCGATATTTGACTCCCGACACCGACTTGTGGACCAGACCGTACTGACTCACTAGCCACGATACACCAGTTCACCAAAATACATATCATATGGACAATTAGAAGTGATAGGGTCAAACAGGTGAATAGTTTTCTTTGATTGAATGACCATGACAATATATTAAAAATTCCTGTGTTTGGAAATTATTTAATTATATTACCGAGATTAAAAAAATAAAGGATGATCTTTTAGAAAAAAATCTTTCTCTTTTTTTTTCATCAGAAGGTCTCATTAGTATTTATTTTTTATTTTTATTTAGTGTTCTTATTATTATTTTATAACACCTGTAATGCTCCTCACCCGTAATGCTCCTCACTAGAGTTCAGTTACTACGAGGTATTGCTGTCTCCGTGTGGTCGTCTCTATCCCAACGTGAGGCCCAATTATATTCCCTCATGTTCATCATGGAACTCTCTCCATACATCATGATGCGTCATCGACTTCAATATAGGGGAAGAAGACAGCCACAATGGGGCTTCCTCTCCCTCCACCACATGGCTCATCACTTGCACGAACCCATCTATCTCTTCGGCCCCCCCACTCCACATGCCTTTCTCGCCTCCCCTTCCACGACTACCGTCATCACCTCTATCTATCACGAAAGACCTCTCCTCCTGTGACCATTATTAAGCACTTACCTATCATATCTGCACTGCCCACTCCTCCGTCCTATCTATCAACACCACTTGTGACCTCACCTAGTCGACCAACAATGACAAACTATGCTTCACCCACCCAGGCGATATGAAGGATAAGTGTACGACGAGGTGAGGTTGGTCACTTCTAGCGCCACTAGCAATAACCCCATCTCCCTCCTTGTGCTCTTCGTTCTCCATACCTCTTTCCCCATCTTTCACGTTGTTATTGTCGTTTAATGCAAGGCCTTACAATGGGATGAAGGTGAGGGGCATTATGACGAGTGCTATTAGAAGATAAGATACATCAAATGAAAAAAAAAAGAAAAAAAAACTATATCACTATACGAGAAAAGATCAAAAAGAGAGATTTTTTCGAGGAAATCATCCAAAAGGAATTATTGGAATTGGATTCATAAAAAGCCGAAGAGATTAAAACAAGTAGTGTCATGCACATGAACGTTAAAGAGTAAATAATGGCGCAATATTACGGAGTTGGACGATATTTGATGAAATAAAAGGAATTTAACTAAGAAAAAGAGTATGTCCTCAGTGGAATTTCTTTCTTTCTTTTTTTTTTTTTTTTACAAGACCATTGCATTTGTGACATCGGAATTTAATTGGAAGTCCACCAAAGCCCCAAAGTTTACATAAATTTACATATGCTTATACAACACTAATATCTTCACAAAATGGAGGAATTTTCTCTTTAAAAGAAGAAGAAGGACGAATTTCCTAAAAAAATACTTATATTTTCAATATTTCCCAATTGATATCTCATTTATTTTTTTCACCCTTATTTAAAAAAAAAACTCAAATTGTCTTAAAAAATGCTTCTGTTTGTTAGAATGTTTTATTTTGTTATAGTATTTTTGATATATTACAATGTTTTGACCGCTACAATAAATAAAACCTACTTTAAAATATCTAAATAAATTTGAAACTTTAATCGAACTAATTATAAATATAAAAATATAATATGATAATAATCTATAAAATAATGATAACTAAAAATATATAATATGATATCACTTACAATATCTTTTAATAATATTTATAATATGTCAATAGCAGCATCATACTATAAACACTATTGAGAAACATTATAAACGAACTAAATGAAAATACCCCAAAGAAGAATGAATAAAATGAAAAAGGCTCTAAGTTAGTAGCCAAAATAGTAAGAAAACATAAAAAATTACAAATAAGAAAGACATTAAATTTGTGTTATGCCAACAACACCAAAGACTTTTTTTTTTTGTTTTCATTTTTTTTATTTGAGAGAACTATTGCCAACTCTCTTCTAAGTTTCAGAATGGTAATTGAAAATCCACCAAAGAAGTCTTTTTTTTAAGATTCAAATATAAACTTGTAAATAAACAATCAACCATAGCAGTTTGTGGGGAGGGGGGTTTCCTATCAGAAACAGATAATTTCAATCTTACAAGACAACAGACACCACAGATCAAGAAGGGGAAAGCCCCAACAATCTTTTGTCCCATCATGATCTTTTAGCCCATTGCGTACCTCTGGGTCCAGCTCCTTGCTGTGGTCTCATACTTGGTCTTATCTGCCTTGTACATATGGGCGATCTCTGGTACCAAAGGATCGTCTGGGTTTGGATCAGTTAAGAGGGAGCAGACCGACAACAGCACCTGTAAGAGAGGAAATTGTTGTTCTTAAAATCCCATTAAGCATATAATATGCAAGTGCAAACATAAGGGTGCTAGGGAAATAATGAAAATATAATGCATCACCAATAAGTATTCCTGCAAGATGCAAAATAAAAGAGGCACATTCATGAGGATATGCTCCATAGTTAATAAAGCAATAACCTAAATCAACTTACAGACTTTTCACTAAAAAAAATATGACCAACTTGTATCATTACATCTCACACACCAATATTTTGAACCAATGGGCCCATACAATGTATATGAATTCTAGGTCTGGCCATGATGTGAATGTACCAAAAAGAAGCAATAACATAGTACTCCTAAATCACCTGCCCTTAGTGACATCACAAATTTGATTAGTGTGATGTAAATTGGATAAGCAGAGAGAATGCAACTGCTGAAGGATAATTGATACGAGGAAAAGAATTAACCTTGGAAATAGTCAATGCAGGGCTCCATTGTTCCTTTAAGATGTCCAGGCAAATGCTTCCATTGCTATTAATATTTGGGTGGAAAACCTTAGTCTTGAAAGCAACCTGCAGAAGGCACACTCAATAAGTTAGAGAAATCATAGAATCTATTATTAAATGCTCAATGATTCATGAACATGTCAACCAGGGTAAGATAATCACTATATTCAAGTGAAGTATATGTCCTGTATAAATAATAGTCCTAAAAACCCTTATACTGATGTCCATGACAATACCATAGTACTTTGTGCTTTATCAATACCATAGTACTTAGTGATAAGTGGGGGGACAAACGATAGATGGCATGGATCTTGTATGCAAAAATATTATTCATGATTTATCCATCAGAATGGGAGAGTGAATTTTTTTTTTTTAATATTTAGCAATGTCATACAATATCTACCTTGTTTATCTCTATGGCATAATGCTTCCTTACTTTTTTAGCTTCATTCTTGCTTTTTGTTCTGAATAAAATGATGGTAGATTTCTAACTTAACTTCCATGATACACTCAGATAAAGTTGCACTCATTTCCACCTCCAAAAATTATGCCATTCTTTTGAACAATAAACTTATCTCGAGTTAACCAACCAACAAAATTCACCTGTCCTCGAGGGAAAAAAAGGCAAACAAGTTTGTAGTTCTAGACCTTTCATTAAGCTCAACTTCCATTATCTTCAGTGAGACTGTCTGTATAGGAAATTTATATATGCAACAGGCAATATCCAGGAGATAAATATAAGGTTATATGCTATAAAAAATTGTTTACATTGCCTTTCAATAAGACTACTCTGGATGGGCCTTCTTATTAACAACTATCCCAGAAAGGGTCATGAATGATGGTTGATGCTACAAAGTTATAAGGGGACGTCAAACTTTACATGTAAAACAAAAAAACTGTCACAACTCTCAAGCATGAAATGAACAATGTTGCTAATAATGTTTCTTTTCAATAAAGAACAGTTGTTAGAAGACCGGGTCTTAATTCTGATGCAAATATTTGTATAGGTAACAGTCATATCAACTGTTTGATTAACCAAAGCCCTGACATTATAACCATATATGTTATATCCTAAATGGAACACGGGCACATATAGATTGAAAAAGATAAGTTGGCAAACCAAGCATAGCTTAAAAGTTTCAGTGGAGTTCAAGTTTCAGCTTTGGTTCAGATTATGATCCACACAAGCTCGAGCTACTTAATGGAGACCAAACTTAAACATGAGCATTGGATCGCTCCAAGGAGCCAAAGCTGCTGTTGAGTTTGGAAGGATGATTGGCATCCTCAGTTTTGTCAGATTTTGTGCTTGGAGGAGAATGGGTTACAATGTAACAGACTTTTTCTTCAGTAATTTAATTTAGTTTTCTTTTTGGCAAAAAAAAAAAAAACATGAGCATGGCTTAGATTGTCTGAAGCAAGGATCAACAATTAATAGTGACCAACTATAAAGAATGAGCAAAAATTGTGGTTTCACTAATAAAACTAGGAAGGCGGTATGTATATATATACCTTTGACAAACCTACATTTCATATATCCCCTCTATGGTTAGCATTAATATCAATAACCTCCAAAATATCTTATCTTGTAGTTTTGCATATATTTTCATGCATACAGCTTCCTAAAATGATTTATCGTTATCCTAGATTAAACTTGTGGCTTCTTTCATCTGATCCAAAATTAGACCAACACCTTCTCATGGTGTTAAAAAAATGACACTAATATGGCTCTTTTAGAAGGTACACTGGGAACATCTCAACAGGAAATCTGCAAGACATACAGCTCTTAAGATATTTCATCATAGCCTCTAAAACATATGTATAATTTATCATGATAAGAACAGAAATAAAAGTTTTGTGGCTTTTAAGAAAATACATATTTTAGTTTTACATTTTTACAATAAAAAACAAAATCATTCATATGTTTAACAATTATTTTTCCCCTATGTGTCACTATATGTTCTACACAATTGGAGAATCAGATATGATATTAGTGAGGACAAAACAAGATTTCATTGTATGTTAAACACAAACAGATACCATATGCAGTTTTTGTTATCTCTGCTTTACATCAACAATACCTTAGGTGGCTTGAATGGATAATCTGGAGGGAAGTGGATAGTGACAAGAAAAACTCCCCCTGCATATGGACTGTCTGGTGGACCCATTATTGTAGCTTGCCAATGAAACATGTCTTCAGCCACTGGCCCTGGAAGATCATCATTTGAAAATTTAGATAAATTAACTCAGATCTGGAAGAAACACATGATGCGAAGCTTTGCAGGTTCACCAACAACCAACCAACTTTACCAGGTGCGCTAGCAAGTCAAATCCGTAATACACCGTAAGCAATCGAAAATGTTTGCTTTGAAGTCCTATCAGTACAAGTAGTTTACCTTTTTCGCACTTATACCTCAACCGGTGTGCTTACAAGCTTTTCCACATACCGTGTCCAATTGTTACGTGAAAATAATCTACTTTAGCATCCAACAAAAACGATCTAAAATAAATGGAGTTAACGATCATAAGCAACTTTACAATGAAGAAAAGACAACAATAAAATGATCTCCATGGCATAATCAAGCAGATCTGGAGCCCAATGGGCAAACAGAATATAGTCCATTATCGATCGGCCATCGACCATAAACAGTTTCCTTGATACCACTACTTGTCTTTCTGGACCTGTATTACTCGAGACGCAGGAAACGAACACATGATGAAAATAACGGAAAGTTCCTTTCTAGGCATGCTAATCTTACAGAATCCTGAGCTAGCAGGCTGTGCTCGTATATAAGTTAATGTGAGGTAATCTGAACGGCAGACATCATCAAACAAATTTCCCGCAAGCCATGATTTATTGCACAATTGGATTCAGATCTAAACCTTAAAGAAGCAACTTTTATAGAAAGGGATGAGAAACTCAAGGAACAAAGGAGAAGAGCATAGAGAAGGAGATTTGGGGCACCTGCGCTACATGAAGTCGGGGGATCCCTCTGGAGATCCTTCAGCTCCTTGATGATCCGCCTCGAAGCCATGGATCGGGCGATGACGTAAACCTAGCCAAAACACCGCCACAAATCGATCCGAACGATTCAAAACAAACCGAAACAAAGAAAGGAAAGCGAAATCGATCAACGAAAACCAATAACCGAGGAAGATAGGAGGGATTTGCTTACCGGCGTTCTATCTCTGGCGGCCGGATGTAGAAACGGGAAGAGAAAAGTGATGGGAAATTTGTGCTCGTGGGTTGGTTTTAAATCGCAGAAATGCTTTTCCTTACGACTCAACTCACGAGGGTCAGACACGGCAATCTCACCGCCACGTCGTAACTCAAGTCGGGAACTAAGGTGGTGGGTGGATTTGACCAGAGATGAGACGTGGAGCAGGCCGTGTTTGACCGCGTTCAACGCGGCGCCGTGGTAAGAGAGGTCGGCGTGCGGGAATTCCAACGACGGAGATACGTCCTCCTCATCTTTCGCATTCGTGATTGAATTCATTATGCTAAAACGTGTACAATATATATATATATATATATCGAGAGAGAGAGAGAGAGAGAGAGAGAGAGAGAGAGGTGTACTTAAAAAGAACAACTCTTTTATCTCGTTCTATGGAGCGTCCGTAAAAAGATCAACTTGTTGCTTTAGCCATGACCTCCCCGTCTTTTGTCCCATCGAATTCGTGTATTCTATTGGACCTCTCATAGAAAGGATAGGACATAATAATGATAGTTCTCATCATCCTTAGTTACGACTCTCGCGTGTAAGAGAGGGTTCGACGAGGTCACCTGCTACACAGGGACAAAGGTGATAATAAATCTAACAAAACAAAAGGGAGAAGGTGATGACAGAGATCCGAGAGTTAAAGACAAAATATTATTTATAAAAAATAATTTTTTTTTTTGAAAATCGAGACATTCTCCCAAAATTTCTTAGAGATATGAGTTTTTTTTTAAAAGAATTTTCTCTCTCTCTCTCTCTCTCTGTATATATGTATATATAAAATTTTACAGAAATATATCTTATATTTAAATGAAAGGGGCAAATTCGGAAATCAGTTACCAAGTGTTTTATCTTGCAGGAATCTGCCCAATGCTGAAAGAGAATGATGGATTGGTGAAAGTAGCAGCCAACGGAAATTTTAATGAGCTCTGTAGAAACCAAATGAACACATGAGCTTGGCTTCCATGTCAAATATTTCCTGTTAGAGAAGAACAGGAAAAAGGTGATCGTTTCATGTGCTAACTGCTACGCTACTGACTTGTTCAAGTTTCAGAACTAATGCAAAGAAACGAAGAAACCAGTAACAGCAGCAGTAGGAGCTTGAAGACTAGAAGGAGCAGCTGCTTCTTTCACAAGAACCAACCAAATATCTGCTCTGGTAAAACTAATCAGTTAGACGTAAACTTAATCCAAGTCGGAGAAAAAAGAATGTGACTGCTGATTTAACAACAATTTGTGTATAATTATAATAAAAGATAATTCGGGCAATAGAAGCAACCATTGGATACTTCAGAATTACAACAATGTAGTTTCATCTCCAAATTTACGTAAGATTCAGCTGATTAGATAGAAGGCAGCACACTGAAACAATAAAGCAAGCATTTTTCCAAATTGACAGGAAGAGGTTGAATTTCCAATAATATATGCTGAAATCCTTGTCCATTAATCAGCACACAAACAGTTCATTCAAATAATGGAACAGAGACAAAAGGCTTCCATTTAGGCATCCAAAATAAATATCATGATGAAAATAAAGTTTCCAGTCATTCATCAGCACAATGCAGGATAGGTAATACAAGGAGATAACTAAGGAATTATGTTTGAGATATATGAAAACAATCAGTTTGGGAAACACAAACTTAAGCAGAGAATTTTACTCCTTCGTCATCGGCTGAGGTACCTTTGAAAATTGCTGCTTTACCCTTCTGCTCCAATAATTTCAAAGCACGCAATAGCACACCACGATCTATTCCAGCAAGCTCTTGAAGCATGGATGGAAAAGCAACATGGAGATATGTTAGCTTGTCAACGGAACTGGGATACAAAAGAATGCAAACTAATATTCACCAAGTATCATGGTCATGTGGAATGCCAATGCCAACTAGATGTACGTAATGACATGACAAGTGACAAAGGCTTATAGGAAAGGCCCCAAAGTGAACCTCCAGAAGTTTTAATACACAGACAAGATATATACAGTAATGTGGAAAGTGCATGTCAACAAAAAGAAAAAAACAAAAAAAATAAAAAGTAAAATCCAGCAATATAACAAATTGGTATCCATGAACCCAACCGAACCTGCAAAATGACTTCAGAAAAAAAAGAGAAGCAGTAGGATAAATATGGTTATGGCTATTCTCTATTTAAAAGAATATCCTTCTTTCTTACAAACTTAAAATGAGTTCTGGTCTATAAAACATTGAAAAAGGAGAATTAGCATTACCAGTGCCACGTGTTTCGATTCCAAATCGTATATCTTCAATAGTCATGACACTGTCTTCAAATCCATTTTCTTTTACCTGAGCCAAAGATGCAAAGAACCAGCAACCATAAGCAAGTTGGGCTATCATTTTAATATTTTTAAATTCACTAGATTTTACACACAAAGTTCAAAATACAATCGGCCCAATCTTGAATTCTTAGCCAAAGAATTAGACATTTCTTGTGACTTTTGTCAATCCATTCTGCACGTCCTGCAGATGTTATGAACAATAACAAATATTAAAATTTCAAAGATTACAGTAAGCAATAAGAGAATGAGGTGCACTCCAGATTTCATTAACTGGATGACAACAAACCTTCATTAACAAGAGCTGCAAGAAATACCTGCCTTGCCTCATGGCTTAAAGATCCTGCAAGCAATAGGGAAACCCTTGAAACAAAGGCATGTTTTAGAACCAAGAAATAACTAATCATGGTAGTCAAAAGAGAAACATATTCTTTGCAGAATTTTGGGCAACGGATTAAATACTATGGTTGATGGATGCAAGAACAATAACAACAAGGCGGTAGGTTCTAACTATTTAGGGTCGGCTATAACGGATATATTTATGAAAAAAGAATTGAAACCTATGCATCTCACAGTTAAAATAGACTTGTTAATTTTTTACTTTCATTCCCCATCCTGTAGATTGCAATTGTATATGAAGTATGACTTGATTTTTTACTTTCATCCCTTATCCTGTAGATTGCAATTGTATACAAAGAATGACTTACTCTCAACAACTGGATTAGAAAAGAGGGGAAAATCTTCTTCCAAACTAATTACAAATATCTTTTGGCTTCTGCAGTAGTCAAGTATCAGCTCCTTCCACAGTTGTACTTGCTTCTCACGTGTTTCCCTTACTGGCTGTAGACTAGAAATAGCATAAGAGAGGTAAGATGCTTTGTTCAGCTTCTCTAGAGTAAAAAATTAAATTTCAAGTAAAAAAGAATAGAATAAATCTTGCATGCATGGTTAAGATCACATGAACCTAGCTTGTGATTTATCACACAGTAAGAGGATTCATACTGAAAAATCTACGGGTGAGGTATCTGTCTAGAACAAATAAAAGCATTTTCAGTTGTAACAAGAGATGGATACTATAAAACAATTAACATATCATACTATGTTATATAAAAACAAATTATGTTAAGGAAATATACCACAGTATATTACTCTCATAAAAATGATAATTATTAGCTTTGTGGACCAAAATACAAATAGTTTGAAACTTCAAAATGGTTCAGTATCTAACATCAACTTGGTAACTTGACATCAGCTAGGATAAAGTAGGTTCAGCATTGAATCAATTTGAGTTCTACATGAATTTTATCATCTTATTTAGAATGGTTTTCACTCTTATAGTTCTTATTGAAGCTAGGGTCAGCTTGGGTATAGTATTAACCTTAAATTTCAATTATGTTTGTTATTTATAGTAGTTGGTTGTGATAATTAATGTATGCAATAGACCGACAATTTCCATCCTTTGATTTATTTATGATTCCTAATAAAATGGAAAAGGGAACCCAGATTCAACCATTATCACTGAGAGACACATCGAATAGAAGTTACTTCATATCATCAAACGCTCGTATTGACAACATTTCATCGAATTTGGCCCTGGATGTGTTGGAGGTAGTATATGGAAAACATGAGTTCCCACAATCCAAATAACACTTGGTATGTTATGCTGGTTAAGCTCATGCAATATGAAGTACAAGATCTTGTTCACACAATTGAATTTATTATTCACAAAATAGAGATAGATCATGAAAGATCCAAAGTCTAGAAACACCATACAAATATGTCAAAGGGAAAGGAATTACATATTTAATAAATAAAACAAAGCATGCCATTTTTTTTTTGGGCTAAGTGATTTCTTTTATGGGCTGTAATCAAAACTCTAATGAAGTGTATTAACTCTTTCATAAGTTTTTTTTTTTTAACAAAGGGTAAGTGACGAAGGTGATATTCAAGCTGCGGACCTTACGATAAACTGTCAAAGTATTTATCAGCTAACCTAGCTAACACTTTTGACTCTTTCCAAAGTAGTGAACATCCATCAACAGATGCTCGATATAAGTAGGACGAAAAAAAGCAATAAATTGCACGTTACAGATAGCACCAGGAATTGTTCAGATTATGATAATTATCTTTGTTGTTCCTAATCAACATGAAAGCAAGTGGTTCGTGAAATTACGTGAAGTAGGGCGGATAATTGAAGAAGTGAGGCAGCTTAAAATCCCCCAATCTCTGCATCTGAGCAACACTTGACTTAAAAGCGAAGATTTTTACGCTTTATTCGGAGATTGGAATGCTCCAGCTTGACGACCTCAACCAAAACGCAGTCTCTTGTCAGGAAAAATCCGAGAAGAAAGGTAACACAAGAAACACATTTGTCAAAAGAATTACGCTGTTAAACAATCGTTTGAATGCGTATCCTTTAGGAAGAATTGTGGTTGCTGTCAGACTTACGATCAAAATAGATTTAGGCACAAAGAGCTACCTGAATTAGGGCAAAGATCTCAAGTCTCTTGGTCGCCGGGTAGAAGAACATCCCTCGACGATGGGGTTGGCTTTTCGTAAAGATGCCGAGTGGAGTTGGTTTGGTTTTTTTAGGTTTTCAGGGAATTCTCGAGTCGGTTCGAGTCAACTTCGGCTTACTCACTTTGTTGGGTCGGTTCATGACGAGAGTTTTAGTTGAATGTAATCATCGGTATAAAAACCGGATTAAATTGGTCGGTTGAACCGGAAAAATAAAGAATCGGATTTTGATTTAGTTTTATTCACTAATTAAATTATTTAATTTTCGAAGAAATATTATTAGAAATACTTTAAAAAATATTTTTCCACAGGTCACGGGGCACGTGCAGGCGCCTACTCGAAGCGTGTTTGGCGAGGAAGAAAGCTCATCATGCAGCAACAACGCAGCACGTGGCCGTGGGACAGCGGAGAGCACGCTTTAAGAGAGGCGTCTCAATCTGCTTTGCTTGTGCCGGCCGGAGTAGTCCTCATGTTGGGCCACCTAATCGACTGCAAGTTGATCCGCTGCATCATGTCCATATCACCAACATCCACCTCTGCCCACCGCGGTCACATCACACTTTCCCCGCCCCGCTTAACGATGCGTGCTCGATCGGATTTCGAAGGCAACCAACGGTGATAAGGCATCTTCCCATTTTCCCGGTATTGCTTCCGCTTCAATTCCCGTCGGCTCCACGCCTAATCCGTAAGAGGGAGGAGAGCGCACGACGGAGTTAATAGCCTAACCGCTCCCGCTCCCCCCTTTCGTTCGGCTCCTTTTCGCCCGATCGCTGGAGTGGTGTGGGAGAGGAGCGGGAGGATGCAGCAATGGCGGTCGGAGAGCGGCGCCATGACCTTCGACGAGGTCTCCATGGAGAGGAGCAAGACCTTCGTCAAGGCTCTGCAGGTCTTTCTTTCCTCCTCCTCTCCATCCGATCCGGTTTCTTTGCTTGTTCTTCCGCGTCCAGATCTGATCGGTTTTCCTTTCATACTGTGAAACCTTCTCGATTTGAGCTCTTGATTGTTCTGTTGATTGTTTCTTTTGGTGCTGATGTTAGGGTTTCTGTGGTCGTTATCCGGTTTTCTGATTGCTTCTTGATGAATTCCGTTCACTCCCATCTCTTGTCGCCTGATCGCTCTGTCCTGGATTATTTTAAGCCGTCGAATCATTTGAATGTTACTACTCAATACTGTGTGCAGGAACTCAAGAACCTGAGACCACAGCTCTACTCTGCTGCTGAGTATTGTGAAAAGTCTTACCTTCATAGTGAACAGAAACAGATGTAAGGTCTTCTCTCTTAGTAAAAGTTTTTTGAATAATTGTTTATGATGCTTTGTTTATGATTTTTTTCATCGAGTAATATGTCGTTTTTGGATGAAATATGTGTTGAATCTTCTAGATTCCTTGGTCAAATACAAAAGATGATAAAAAAATTGCCTTATTTCTGTTAAGAAAACATGTTAGTCCTTAGAGCTTTCTTCTCCACTAGGAACATTCCACGCTACGCCCAAGCTGTAATATACATAACGTGATGGCTTTGGAGATATCACTGTTATGATATGTTCATGATGAGTTAGTGATGATGAACAACATAAAAAGGTGAGACTAGTAAAATTGAGATATCACATAACTAACCAGATCAAAATTCTTTGTTTAGTGATCCTGGCCTGACTTTTGCACGCAGACTCTTTGCAGAATTTTGACATCTTTATTGATGATGAATTGATTTTATATTATGGAAAGCAGAATCTTTCTATTCATTGATTTAAGATATTACTGAGTATGAAATCATTGAGTATTGAGATGTTCTCTTTAGTTATACTTCTCATACTTATTAGAAGAAACTAATTTAATTTAAGAGAGTGTGAAGAATGCATGCACAGTTTGTCCTTTATTCTCAATCTCTTCTGCTTTGTATCCTACAGAGACACACTTGGCAAATGAGTTGATATGTTCCAAAGTTTGCCTCCAGAAGGCAAAAAAGCTCACCAATTCAAGGAGAAGAAACAAGAACTTGCATCCTGCATCTTTTCGTAGTCATGATTTAGAGATAAACTAGGCTGACAGTACAGCTGCCGTTCTTAGTCATGATCATTAATCAATTACTCTATGGATGGCCAAAGAAACACATACCAAGTTTGGTTGACTATCACTAGAGTTATTATGTACAGCATTCAACAAAATCACTCCTGTTTCTTATTTAATGGAAATGATGGATGTATCATCTGCCAAATTGCACTTAACCGAAGTCTAGAATTTTTTTTAATTAGCTTGGTTGTCATTTTTTTTTCCTTTGTTACGATAAATTTGTTTTCTAAATGCATATATTTGCATCATATTAAATGTTTAAACAATTTTATTAGGGTATTGGATAATCTAAAGAATTATGCTGTTCGAGCCCTTGTGAATGCCATAGATCATCTTGGCACAGTTGCTTACAAACTGACAGACCTGTTTGAACAACAAATGCTTGATATATCAACCATAGAGATGAAGATTTCATCTTTAAATCAGGTATGTTTGCTCTGTTCAAGTGGTAGTACACCTGACATGTCACACAGAGATAATTTTTGCTGCTTGTGTTTCAGCGAACTTTTACTTGCCAAGCTTATGTTGATAAAGAAGGTCTTAATCAGCTTCAAATGTCAGCAAGAACTTCGAGACATCACAAGCATTACATTTTACCAGGTATGTATGTTCCGGAATAATGATGTTATCCTTTTTCTAGGGAATAGAAATATCATATATCTGACCATTTTGTTTAATGGAAGCCAGATTCTGTCAGTAACGATGTGCAGAATAAATCACATATACCAGCTGATGGCAATGTGAATCCTATTCAAGCAAAATCTCATTCTCAGGCTCCAGGTCTGAAGCTATGCTTTTTATGCATTTCTTTTTTCTTTTGATCGTATCTTCATGTGTATCATGTGTTCATGCCTCATGAGAACTTCCATTTTTTGTTGTTAAAGGAAAATCCACATCAAAAACTCTTTCGTGGCACCTAGCTTCAGAAGTTAATTCTGCATCAAATGGATCTCCCCTTACAGCCCCATGGTAAGCTTCTGCATTTTGCTACCAATAAACTCCTGATAATACTAGATTTTAGGTAATTCTCTTATATGTTTCAATTGCTTTTTTTTTGCAGCACTCAGGATGCTAAAACCCATAAAGTGAATTCTGAAGTCTTCCACCTTTTAGGTATTGTTATTTGTTGATGCTTTCTAGCCAAGATGCACCTGTATTGTTGGAAGCTATTTTTTGATTGCAAGGATATGTAAATATCAGTTGCAGAAGAGCCTGCTCCATCACTGCCCTTATCAAGTCATCTTCGGGCATCTAGCGGAAATGTGACTTTTGATATGATTTCAGACAAATTTGGCTCGATGGTAAATTTCATATCAACTATTATCTTATAGACCAATTTACAACTTAATGGAATCCTAGTTTTACTCTGTTCTTAATGTTTCAATATTATGAGATATAACTTTTGAGGGTTCCTGGATATTTGGGAGATATAGACATGTACTTTTGGTAATGAGTTTTATTATCCTTGAGCCATTCTTTTTCGTTGGCATCCATATGAATTATCACACTAAAAAAATGCTTTACGATGTGTCCTTAGATATGTTAGTTCCAATGATGCTAGGACTTGGCTTTTCCATTCTCACCACAACCATGTAGATGGGTGCTGGTATAGGATATGTATTAATTTGGGCAAAATCAGCTGAACTCGACCAATCCAGGCTACAAATGTCCTTTCTGGATGATATTGTTATTCCCTTTTCCAACATAGAAGATAGGATGCTGGTCGCAGGAGGAGGTAGTTTGTTGACTACCACTATTGTGCCATTGTTGGTGCCACCCTGCACCATGCAACGATGTTTTTGCCACGAGCACCAGATATACATGGAGAGGAAGAGTTGGGATGGGGCCATCCTTTCCTCTTTTTGGGACCTGCTAGTTGGTTTACTACGTACAGAAGTTACTATCTAAATTATTTCTTCCCCTACTACATCTAACCAGTGGCTGACATGTTTCTCGGCAGGATCCTTTGGGGGCTTCAAAGCCATCAACATCCAAAACCTTTGGCAGTCCCAGTAAGCTTGAGATATATAGGCCTCATTCTCGCAGTAAGAGCATGCTTTCAGCATTTTTCACCAAAAACAAAACCTTCAAAACAAGAAAGGTTTCAGTCTCCTGATGGATTTCATTCTGATCAAAGGTTCTGTTTACCAGAACAAATTGTTGCACTGTTATTTTTTGCCGAAGCCCTGTATCTTGGTGACATAGCCAGGTAATATATATTTGGTAATTGTCCTCCATCTGCTGGATGTATTCCCTTCCAGCTGATCATACTGTCTGTCTACCTAAAAGACTTTCCAACATTAAAGTTGATATCAAGTGTTACAGTTTGATGAGTGGATTTTCATTTTTTGGTGGGTTCTAGGTGCTTCTAAATTCACCATCATGTTAGATTTCATAGAAAAGATTTACTTCTTTCCCACCTCCTATATATACTGTTTTTCTTGGAAGTTTCAGAAGAGAAAAGGTTGCAACTAAGCTAAAAGACTTACCAACTGCTTAGATGGTGTTAAAGACTGTTTTGCTTCAAGTAGGTGTGTTGCTGGGCGTGGTTACTATCAAATTGTTTCTACTATTCAAGATATCATTTGTTGTGCATGGATCAAGCTCCACTGACACTGTCTAACAGAGAAGCTGAATCAAGGGTTCAAGAACTAAGTTACTCTAGTTCAACCAGTGCCACACAGCAACAGATTGACAGTCCAGGTACCATTTTTTTAAACTTCCAAATATTTAAATTCATTAACTACAATAGCTGAGCAGATGGTACTAGACTGATCCATGTATATATATTTGCACCTTTTTGCCCCAGTTTCCTAATATTTGCTTCGAGCTTTCTTTAGTAGTAATTGATCACAGGAAGAAATAACACTAGTAGGGTCTAAAACAAACACAAGGGATTGAATGTGTGGTTCACCAAGCATTGCATTCTTTTCTTTCTGGCTTTTTTTGTACTATATAGGCTGGCAGATGACTACCATATGGACAATCTGCATTGGCTGGTGATGAAATGAGAACAGAGATTAATTTCCTGTGAAACCCTAAAAAAATAAACAAATTCCATGAAGTACAACTAATGATGAAACTCTTGGTCCCAAGGTGTCCAACTTGGAGATGGAGTCCATCTTCTAGTTAATAGCATGATTTGAAGCATACTCTGAAAATGAGATGCTTAAAAGTAAGCAACAAAATCATCACTCCAGATTCTAAAATCATCTGTAATCCATGTTATCAAACAAGTATGGGATATGCAAAACAAGGTTGGATATTCCAAATACACATACCCTGAGTCCATCTACTTCGATATGAGACGTTGGATGGAACAACAAGATATGAGAATATGAATGACAGAGCCCTCTACGATGTGGACAATATGAATGACAACTCCATCAACCATATATGAAACAGCCCACATGATTCACAGACTGGTCTTGTCTTGATCTAATCAGATAGACCGATAACATGAACAAGCTAATCGGCACCATAAAAATTGCCAGTTGGAAATTCAGATCAGTGGCCAAAAAGAGTCAGCAAAGTCTGATTTTGATATACAAAATTTAACAGATGAATAGCAAAAAGCTGAAACACTATTTTGGAATTGTAAGAAGTTACTGACCAGATGAGGCAGTTCATAATGGATTTATGAGAGGAAGTAGAAAAGATATATTTGCTTTAAATAAATGTAGAAAAGGAAAATCCACTTATTTAAACACTAGCTGCTTTCCTCCACAGAGTTCCTTACCATATTCGTGCTCTACATATAAAATTTGGTATTGTTGCAATTTTAATTCTTAGATAACAAGAAAGCTGTAGTCCAAAAAGTTAGTATGCTAAGAAAAATTTAAAGAACACACAGAAAACAGAGTGGAAACATGGTCATGTCATTTCAACAAAAAGAAGGCATTCACCTGATTGACTTTGCAACAATTCTAGAAGAAAAAAAATGACATTAATCATCTAGAGAAGAAAAATAAATGAAATCAAATAATAGTGGAAAACATCAACTAGGAAGGATTATGACAAATCACAATGAAATCCAGCCCCCTTGAAGGGGGTTATTCTTCCCAAGTTAACATTGATACTGGAGATACTTTATACCAAAACTCTTACCAGAACCAAGTTTCTGCAATACCATTATTAAAAGATAGTAATAAAACATCTAGGAAGGGCTGTGACAGATTATAATGAAATCCAGTCCCTTGCAGCCCTGAGCTATTTCTTCCAAAGTTAACATGTTCTTGGGTATCCCTGCTAGAACAAAGTTTATGCAATGCCATAGTTAAGCAATAGTAGAAAACATCAATTACAAAGGATTATGACAAATCATGAAGAAATCCATTCCCCTTGCAGCACTGAGTTATTTCTTCCAAACTTAACATACTATTAGATATCTATCATAAACCAAACTCCCTGGTAGAACAATGTTTCTGCAATGCCATAATCAAACAATAGCAGAAAACATCAACTAGGAAAGATTATGATAAATCATAATGGAATCCAGCCCTAGGAAGGCATGTGACAAGACAAACCATAATGAAATCCAGTCCCCTTGCAGAACTGAGTTATTTCTTGCAAGGTTAACATGATACTGGATACCCATCATAACCAAAACTCCCTGCTACAACAAAGTTTCTATAATAACATAATTGAAGGAAGGAATGCAGCAAAAACTAACATGCATAGGCTATAGGAAGATTTAGATCTCAACCACCACCAACGAGTCCTTAAAACTCTCACTTGAATCAGAGAAGATGGATGTGCATGCTCTAAAAACTCTCACCCATGGGTGTTAACAGCTTCCCAGACCAAGTTCTTTGGAACTGGGTTTGAGAAGTCCCGAGCTTGCAATGCAGCAGCTCTAAGCGTCCGAACAGTCATGGCATTGGCCTCCCAGAACGAGGCAATATTGTATGGCAGCTTATGCTTCTTGCAGAGCTCCCTCACAAAAGGTGAGACCTTCCTGAGATGGCACCTCGGCAGTCGAGGGAACAGATGGTGCTCCACCTGGAACTGCAAACCCCCATGGAACCAATCCATCCATGGCGAGCAAGAGATGTCCAGCGTCCCCATCGTCTGCTTCTCAAACCAGTCATTGCCCTGCGGCGGCCCGACGTAGACGCTGGAGGAAAAGTGGTTCAAGCAGAATTGAACGTGCTGAATCCCGGTGACCGCCAAGCTAGCGACGACGAACGTGACCCGCTCTCCCCAATTCGGCAAACACGAGACGAGCAGAGGGTACCAGATCCAGAAGACGGCAACCCCGGTGATCTCCTGCCATCTATTGGGCACATTCTTCTTCGAAAGCAGCAGCAGTGTGGATTGCGCGAGCAGGTTGATCCTGGCGAAGCACATCACCGGGTAGAACGTCCAGTGCTGGTAGCCGATCAGGAACCTCGCGACGGCGTCGAAGTTCATCTTCCTCTCGTAGAAGTACGATGTCATCGAGGCGAAGAACTTGGACGACACCGCGAAGAGGGGCATGTGCTGTAGGTCGGGGTCGAAATCGAGGCTGTTGCAGGCGATGTGGTGGGCGTTGTGGTTCCTCTTCCACCACCCAATGCTGAGGCCCGTGAGGCAATTTCCTGAGATTATCTGGGCGACCCGGTTGAGGCGTGGATTCCGGACGATCCGGTAGTGTCCGGAGTCGTGCCCGATCCAGCCGGACTGGATCCAGAGGAAGCCCGTCATGCCGCCGCAGAGGGCGTGGACGAGGGCGCTCTCCGAGAGAAGCACGCCGGAGACGGCGGTCACGAGGAGGAAGAGCATAAAGCAGATGGTGAGGAGGGCGACGCGGCCCTTCTCATCGAATAGGCCGGACTTGGAGAACTCGGCGACGAGGCGGCGGTAGTCGCGGGAGACGTCGGTAACGCAGTAGCCGTCGAGGTATCCGACGAAGAAGCGGCCAAGGTGGGCCCAGGCGGAGGCGGGGTGGTAGGCGACGAACGCATCGGTAGCGTCCTGGCCGGCGAGGCTGAGGAGGGGGAGGTCGCCGCCGGGGTGGTCCTTGACCCAGTCGGTGACGTCGTAGACCCCACCCTGGATGGAGATCCAGAGATCGGTGGCGGCATTGTGCTTGCGGAGCTCTTCCACGGTGATGTACCTCTTCTCCCCCTCGCCTTCCGCAGCCATTGCGACAGAGAGATGAGTCTGCGTGCGCAACCGAGGCGAGTGGTTGTGTGTGTGAGAGAGAGAGAGAGAGAGAGAGAGAGAGAGAGAGAGAGAGGGAGGAGAAAAGGTACCCCGAAACAAAAGTCTTTATAGGGAAAATGATCCTATCTTAGGAAGGGGTCATCAGAGAGATGGAAACGAAGGTTGTGAGATAGGAAGGAGCGTCAATATACAAGGATTTTACGGAAGGATATTTTATCAGATTTACCATTTTAACCTTTAGATCTCCATGTAGTTATAGTGGGAGATTCGTTTACGAGGATAACATTTTATCCCCCTTAAATTTTAATTTTAAGGGGTACTGAATTATACTTTTGATAATAATAAGTTATTGGCCCCCTTTCTACTTTTTAAGTGGGGTCCATCTGGGCTCCACCTCCTCCCTCCAACGACGAAGTAAGCTTGTTCCCCCAAAGTTGGTTTGTCTTGCTCTTAACCGAGCCGAGCCTTAAGCCTGAAGCAAAACCACTACTCATCAAAAATTTGGATAATGATGAGTAAGAGTAGATACATTCAAGGTAGTATGTTGATATCTCAATTAAATTCGTGACAGATCACAGATCTAATATTAATGTGAATTTTGCTATAGTATACCCGCAGCAAATGCCCATGGTATCACTTATCAAACATCCCTCCTCGGGCAACGAAAACCGAACATCTTTGGGATCCGTTCTTTACGGCACGTCATCCTCCTACCCACCCCCCACGCCGTGCGTGTGAGGTAAGAGAATGCTTTCCGTTTCCGGATGACATAGGAGGCTATCACAAACATCATGTGCAAAGCTCACGACTTCCACACACGGTGAGAGTGAAACAAAAGGACGTGAGAGAAATGGAGATATGTGCTGCTGTTGCAGCGGAGTCGTCCCATTTAGAGATATATAAACAAACACTCTTTGAATACGATTCTGACTAATTACTTATTAGACACCTAAATCCAAATCAGACTATTCCAATGCTAACTCGGGTCTCGCCCAGTTAAAAGTAATCGAACCCGATTTAATAGGGTCGAGGGTATGAGCCACCACATCGGTTCCCCTGCAGTGGCCAAATCAGCAAGAAACAGACGGTTAGAAGGGCGAGCATCGAAACGATCGTTTCTTGACGCTTTGCTTCTCCCTCTCTCCCTCCCTCGCTCGTTTCTTTGCTCGTCAGATCTGCCCAAGATTGTTTGATCCATCGAAACCCTCTGTCGACGGACGTCGTCGGATCCGAGGAGGCCCGGAGGATGCGGGGTTCGATCGCCTCGCCACCTACAAGGAGAGCCTCACCCGGATCGCCGACGGGATCTTGGACGCTGCCGACGAGCCCCACGGTCCCCAGGTTCTTGCCGCTGAAGAGAGAGAGAGAGAGAGAGAGAGAGAGAGAGAGAGAGAGAGAGAGAGAGAGAGAGAGAGAGAGAGAGAGAGAGAGAGAGAGAGAGAGAGAGAGAGAGAGAGAGAGAGAGAGAGAGAGAGAGAGAGAGAGAGAGAGAGAGAGAGAGAGAGAGAGAGAGAGAGAGAGAGAGAGAGAGAGAGAGAGAGAGAGAGAGAGAGAGAGAGAGAGAGAGAGAGAGAGAGAGAGAGAGAGAGAGAGAGAGAGAGAGAGAGAGAGAGAGAGAGAGAGAGAGAGAGAGAGAGAGAGAGAGAGAGAGAGAGAGAGAGAGAGAGAGAGAGAGAGAGAGAGAGAGAGAGAGAGAGAGAGAGAGAGAGAGAGAGAGAGAGAGAGAGAGAGAGAGAGAGAGAGAGAGAGAGAGAGAGAGAGAGAGAGAGAGAGAGAGAGAGAGAGAGAGAGAGAGAGAGAGAGAGAGAGAGAGAGAGAGAGAGAGAGAGAGAGAGAGAGAGAGAGAGAGAGAGAGAGTCCGAGGAGGCCCGGAGGATGCGGGGTTCGATCGCCACCTACAAGGAGAGCCTCACCCGGATCGCCGACGGGATCTTGGACGCTGCCGACGAGCCCCACGGTCCCCAGGTTCTTGCAGGAGTCGCCACGTCGGTTTCCCCGCCGGAGCCTGCCGAGGGTATCGCCACCGCCTGGTTCTCCCATCGCCAATGGGGTCGATTCCGGACGCCAGGACGAGGTACGCCCAGTTTGTGAAGCTATACGATGACATTCATTTCTCTGTTCAATGGATTTAGACTCTAAGCGTATACTATATCAAGATCTTGAAAAATGGGGTATCTATTGCTAATTGCGTTTCAAGAACCATGGCTGGTGTTGCTATGCGTTGAATATAACTGAAGATCTTGCAATTCTATAGGCCATCCCGGTGACCCTTTTCTCTTTTGTGCCTTTGCATTTCTGCTGGGTGATTCGATCATTTACCTGCGATGAAATTTGGGATATCTATCTGTAGTAATTATGAGAGCGTGTAAAAAATGCATGATACGCCGATTGCAGTTGCGTTTATTGGGTATTGGACTATGATTCAGAATTTCCAGACAGGGCGAAGATCTGTATTAATTATCTTTTTTGTTCCATGTTTCTCTTGGTGTTTCCTGAATAGAATACAAACTGTAGATTGTTGTTTTCAGAGGTCCAAAGTGCACTCTTCATTGCACGCAGCTTTTCTTTGCGCATACTATCAGTTTGTGAGGAATGAATTGCAAGTTTATGCGGTGCAGCTAGAATGATGCAAAGAATTGATACTACCAGAATTTTGCTTATGCACATGCATAAGACTTTGGTTCTACAAGGATCTTGGCACTACTAGGGTTTTCAATGTGGTCCAAGGGAGAAGAATTAGATTTAGAAGATTAGAAATTTAGAATCATGATTGATTTGGTTCCTAACACAAATGCTTGAGTGGTAAGATTCTTGTGTTACTTTTCCATATAACAGTGGGGTCTAACAAGACAATCTGGATTTTGTCTAGAACTCCAGACTATTATTTTTGCTTCAATTTGAGTCTACTTTTCAAAATCTAAGGGGGATATAGTTGAAGTTTAATAACTTCACGATTGCTTTACCAATATATTTATTCTCATCATGTCTATTGCAATTGTCATAATCTGGATTTTGGCAACAACACAATAATAGTATTTTTGCTTCAACCTGAGTTTCATCCCTTAATTTTCAAAATCTGAGGGGGATATAGTTGAAGCCTACTCACATATATTTATTTCTCATCATGTTCATTGCAATTGTCAAACCTGGTTTATTTAGCACTCTATGAGGGCAATGTCATGAGGTTAATATCTATGAGATCTGACATTGACCTCAGCTGAAAAAGTGCAAGAAACATCCAACCTGCCCTGGGATGAGGCTTGGCTGCCTCATTCAGGACCCTTGTTTAATTGAGTAGGCCCCTCAATTCCTCTGCTGCCACTACATCCCTCGCAATGGCAATCCTGCTAATTTGTTAATTACCAGCAGGTTCACTTCCACTGTCATTTTCATACTGGGATGAACCATAACTATGACTGTGCTCAATGGCATCCTCAAGCATGTAATAGTGCTTCATTGATGCAGTAATGATATTAGTAAGTTGGGAGTCATCATAAACATCGTCTTTTCAACCTTCGTACGTATGATATACAAGTTTTTAGATACTCGCTTAGCAAGTTTTTCTGCAATTCAATGATGCCTGAGAAATTTGACTTCATGAGGGACCTTGTGCAATCAACCATGTCAGAGAATTCACCAGCCATACACTGTTTCAGCCTTGTTATTCCTTCACCATTACTGATGTAGTAGTAGTAGATGCACTATCAATGATGATGATGCTTCAAATATCAGGGTGGCACCATGCCGATTAAGTACTTTATTGATTTAGTATCATTTTTCTATAAATGTTAATAAACAAATTCAGGTGGACAATAAAATAATTATGCTCGAGTATTGGATATATGACCTAGATCTATGCAGATTAGACTAGATCTACATTGATCTAGATCAGATTGGTGTATATCTAGTCTAGATCAACATGTGATGTAATGTTGATTTGCATCAATATTGGTCAGATCTGAGTGGATCTAGCTTAGATATGCATTAATTTTAGTTAATGCATATTAATTTAGCTTTGATTTATTCATCTATCTCAACTAGATGTACGTCAATCTTGATCAGTTCCACATATATCTGGCTAGATCTAGCCTAGATCCACATGGATTTGTTGAATCTGCATGGATCTAGGAAAAATCTTTGAGGTTCTAGTCTTGGTTCTATGCAAATCATCGAGGTTTGACTTAGATCTAAGTTAGTCTGTTAGAAACAAGTACAGCATAATTAACCAAGAAAAGCATGTATTAGAAGCAAACATCAATTAGTATATGCATCTATAGTGAAACAAGAAACAAGTTATTCGAAAAAAAAGCAAATAAACTAAATAATTTGCTTTCAGTTTTCCTTGTTTCTTGATTTGGAGAATAATGCAAAGCTTCTATGAAATCCAAGCTTGCTGCCCATACAAAAACCAAGCAGGCCATTTGTTATGGCAAGTGTACCATGCAGGACACCCTTTATTGTATTGTTTTTGTTTTTAAGTAACTTGCTTGTCACTCATCAGTATTTTGGTATAGTTTTTGTTTTGGATTATATTTTAATGCAAATTAAAACTAAAAAGAAAATCCAGTATTCATAAATTCTAATCTTGAACCATAGCAATTTCTAGTTCTCATAGAAGCATGTGTCACTTGGCCATGAGTAATGACAAAAGGTTTTATTATTCTTTTTTTCTTGTGTCAATATATTTAGTAACTTGTGAACATTGAAACATTTTGAAACCTCATCTTTTCCATTGCTCGCCTGAGTTAAACCTTTGTAGGATTTTTATTTTTTAGTTGTCTTCCCTTGGTATGAATGTACTTGTTCATTATTTGAATTAGCTTTTTTTTATGTCAAATGATGATTGATATTAATATGGCTCCTTTTAGAAGTAATGGTACTTCTGATCTATTCATTCTGATATCTCGAAGGTAGGATTGTTAATTTATATCATTAGTATTTGAAGTACATTTGCTGCACGTGTTGGTGAAGGTTTTAGGTATTGGGGCTGCATGAAAATTTTCTCGCCTTTTGTTCCTCTTAGCTTGGACAGTTCTCAATCATACAGCTTAAATTTTTTGCAGGGAAATGCTGAAGTGTCCCCCAATAGATGGCAAATACATATTTCCCAACAGAATCCACATCCTATGGTAAACCATTCATCTAAGGTTAATGTTCCCAAGCAGGATGGTATCAGCAATGGGGCCATACAAACGCAAGAGCATGATGCTGTGAAACGAAATATGGAGCTGACATATGCAAATTCACAGGGCAATGAACAGGTTGTAATTGTTGTTTTGTCCTTCATATCATCAATGCTAGGAACTTCTTGACACTACATTTCAGAACACATTTATTTATCTTCAAGTAAATTAATTGAAGAAAATTCTGCATGGATACTGTCTATTCATTGGTTTGTGACTATTCAACTCTCTGGTTTATCCGCTATTTATTGTTTTGGTCATTGTATGATCAATTTCATTGTTTTTTTCAGTTATTGTTTAAGCATGCATGACTTTTGATGATTGCTATGTAGGAGCATCCAGGTTTGTTTCAAGAGACCAACATATCTCTGGCAGCAGTAAAGGTTAGCCTCGAGGCTGAAATTAAACAACTAAGGGAGCAACTTGACCAAGAGCACGAAAGTGCATTAATTTTAAAACAGAAACTACAAGGTATTGTTATATTTCTTATATTGGGTCTTTGTGTCATTGCATTATTCGGTTTTCATTTTTTTTATTTTTAATATTTAACATTTTACAGAGGAATGCCAGCTGAATGAGTCTTATCAGAGCGAACTTAATGATCTGAAGATGGATAAAAAAAGGGCGAGTTTCACTTAAATCCTCAGTTTGATACATGTTCTGTTAGAAATTTTCAGGATTTTCACTAAAACCAGTCTATTATAAGTTATCATATAATTTTACCAAGTCCATTAATTTATCTCCAGATACAAATAGGCTACACAATTATATATCACATAGACCGGTACTTACCAAGCAGTATTTACTGGTCTTGACAAACTGACACACAGATCGGGCAGTCTGGTCCAGTTAGCCTCCTTTTCATTGTTTTTTTATTTATGATTATTTATGGTTAAAATCTCTCTCTCTCTCTCTCTCTCTCTCTCTCTCTCTCTCCATCCCTGTGCATGCATGTTGGCTCACCTCCCTTGCAACACCCATGTTATTTTTACTTCCAAGTTCACACAGAAAACACTATCTCAGTTAGTTTAGTATCCTTTGGTCTTAAGAAGCCTTTGGATTACTTGATGCACACAATTTGTATTGAGCTGTTGGTTCATACACTTCAAACTGTAGTTTAGTTACTGCTGTATGTGGGTTGATAGCAAATGCACTGAGTGCATATGTTGATTTATTGGATTGTAACTTGATACTATAATCTATCTTCTTTAAACATATTCTTCCATTTTGTTTTCTGTCAGATAATTGTTTTTGTTCTACATGCAGAGCTCCACTGAGTTGAAAGAGTTGCAAAAGGACTTAAATAAGAAGATATCAGAATTAGGACAACTAGAAGCAGAACTGAGGAAAAGAGACATGGAACAAGAACATAATATTCCTATGGAGAATGCGAAAAGCATGATTCTGACTATAGAGAAGGAAAATGCAAAGCTAAAGGTAAATACTTGCAGACAGAAAAATAACTCCTTCAGTTATGTTTTTTTTCTTATATTATCTCTATACATGTGAACTATTGTAATTTATTGTTTTGAGTGCTTTGTTCTAATTTTCCAGTAACTTCGAATTTTATCCAAAGTTTATATTGTGTAGATAGAGAAGGATGAACTTGAGAAGAATATGAAACTTTGCATGAAGAGTTCAGTTGAGAATACAATTGACTCTGAGGTATTGGCTCCAATGAGGTAGTTCTTTATATTTCAATGGCTTTTATGCTTTAGTGAAACATGAAACAACTAAAATTCTGGAGTAGGTCTTAGTATTGTACAGGCACTGTATCCTGTTTCTGCAATCTGGTAATGGCTGTGTTCAAAATCAACAGAACTCCTAATGTACTTGAGTGAATAATATCGATTTACAACTACAAGAACACTGATTGTGCTTGATTGCATTTTCTTGCAATGTAATAATCTTTTTATTTTTACCACTTTATTCATTTTGCCTTCCTGCTTCTCTTAAATCATTCAGTTAATGTTAAGCCCATATTGCCCTTGTCTGAAAATTTGATCAAATTTAGTTCTTCACCGATATGAGTCTAATCCTTACCACAGTGAATTTGTTCTTGCATGATAATCTACAGGTCCTGCTTCTATTATTGACGTATACTGTTAACAATGTTTCTGTGCTTTGTTTTTCTGTTAACTATGTTCAATAGTTATTTCATTCGATCATGTTATCACGGAAGAGAATCATCAAATTTTATAGTCCAGATCTTCTTTGTCTGTGTGATATTCCAAGAAGATCTGAATATTTAATTCATTGTTTTTCTCTTTGTTTTTTTTTTGTGAATATCCTCCAACTTATCTGCTCTGAGACTGGTGATTTGAGTTGTTACTTCTCTCATCTTTTACCGATATAGTCTGCTTTTAGTATATATGCTGTTTTTATCATGCTGAGTGGACAATGATATAGGAAGACTATTTTGTGACTGACAAGCATTTTACTAATCAAAACTTTGAAGGATACAGAGAATATGGCACTTTCAAAAAGAAAGTTGGAGGAAGCACTAGAAGAGACCTGCACAGAACGAGACAAGGCATTACAGGAATTGGCCCGACTTAAGCAACACATACTAGAGAAGGTAATGTTTTCCTTCGTTTTCTTCCTTGAGGATGATAAAACCCTAGGACTTTATCTAAGAAAATAGATAGGGATTTGATCGCTTCGAGGGGATCAACCTCCTTTTGATCGTTTCGAGGGGATCAATCTTCAAGTGGGCCAAAGGCTTTGAGTTGTATTTGATTGCTTGAGAAAAATAGCCAAAGACATTACATATATATAGAGTTATTTAATCCATAGTCAACTAGGACTAGGATTTCTAACAAAAATAAAAATAGCAATTCCTAATTTGCTACATCAGAGGACTCCTAACATAATTAGGAAAAATTTAAAAACTCCTACCATAACTAGGAAAAACTAAATAGGAAAATAAAGATTAATATCAATTCCCTAAAATTAAGGACTCCTAAAATTTAGGAATCCTAACAGAAGATCATTTCATCAACAAATCATATCAATGACTAATTTTCAGTCCTCAAAGTACTTTTGAAACATGTGTACTTGTGTGAATGTATATGAAGAGTATTGTCATCAAAAGATTGGCAAGAGGTTTTCGTTTGTACTTGTTGAATATTTTGATTGGTTTTTTTTAACTCTGTATTAGTTTCCGGTATGTCCTTTTAAATAATACCTACCACTGAAGATGACAATAATCATGCTTTTGAAATTTTATGTACCATTGAGGATGACAAGAATCATGCTTTTAAATTGTAGCTTAAACTTTTGTATCTTACAATGATTTTTATCTACCAAAGAGAGTTTTTTCTTTCTTTGCAAGGAATAAAGTTATATATGATGATTTAATTTTGGGCATGTGCTGAATGACTGACAGCGGAAATTCAACATTCTTTTTGTTACATGTAATTAAAGACCACTTTTGTGCATTGTATAATGCTTGATACCTGTTTTGTCTATTGGAGCATCTTTTACTAGATTCAGTAAAATGTTGCATCGTGCTATATCTATGAATCAAGGTCATTGAATTGAAGAATTTTCTCGATATATTAGGAACTTGAAGATTCAGACAAGATGGATGAGGATAGTAAAATGATTGAGGAACTTCAGGCAAACTGTCAACACCAAATAACTCACATATTGCAGTTGGAGAAGGCTCTAAAGCATGAAATAGAGAAGAAAGAAGAGTTTATGAAACTTAAAAATGATGAACTTCATAAGTCAAATGAAGCAATTATCGATCTGATGCAAAAACTTGCAAACTGTAGGAGCATAGTTGACTCAAAAAATGTTGAATTGCTAAACCTTGAGACTGCCCTTGGCCAGTACTATGCTGAAAGTGAAGCCAAGGTGAGTTCTCCTTGATCCCTGTTCATTACTTCAATGATATGTGTTTCATAATATAATCTCTTTTTTTGATTTGGGGTTACGAACAATAGGAACGGTTGGCAAAAGATTTGGCTATGGTAAGAGAAGAAGCTGCTAAATTTTCTGACTCATTAAAGGTACAATGAAATTATGACTTTTTGTATCTTTCTATCTAATGTCAGTTGATACTATTGATCTTTGCACTCATTGGCATGTTATTATTCATACATTGTCATTTGTAATTGGACATTCCCGCATTTTCTCTATCAATTTATGTATTGGCAACCGTGTTCTTTTTTTTAATACTATTGTGGTTATGCACGCGGAACATTTACTAGAGTTCTGTTCATAAATCAGTCTACTAGTTGCAACATCTATTTTCCCCATTTTTCACAAATTTCCTATGATACATCTTTACATTCTGGTTTAGATCTTGACTGAGAAGTAATGTAAGAACTAGAAAGAACCAAAAGTTATATAAATTGCTATTAGATATATAATTTGTGGTCATTTGATATCACAGCTGAAGGTGGGAATCTCTGAAACTATTTATAGGTTTCTTTTAGAAACGAGCATTCATGTAGAACTTCAAAAATTTGGATTGACTGGGTGATTCATAGTTGCAAAAGGATTAGTTAGTTTCAGCTGTGTATGGGGAGAAAAAGCATATTCAAGGCCACTTTACTTGACTCTCATGCAAGTCTCATTTAAAATAACTTTCTGAACATTCAACTCAAGACTTCAAGTTAGGCTTGCCGGTCAGTATGACCCTGATCATTTCAGAATTCTCATTGCTGAGTATCTGGGCAAAGGGGACCACCCAACAACAATTTTTTGGGTTCCTATTGCACAGGTGTATTATTCTTCTTTTAGTTTAAATTTTAACTTTTATTCCTTATTTGTAGAGTAGACTCAACTAGACAACTGAATACTATGATAATCTTGTGTGGTTATGTTGAAATGGTGGGATCTTAGTTCTTCTGATGTCTCAGCATGCTACGTGCAAGAGTGATACATGACAAAATACTCGTATATTCAGTCAACAAGTCATCTAAGGCACAATGTATCAGTTAAATGATGAGGTTGATTTTGTTCATGATGTGTGGTCTTTATGAGCTTTTAACCTTCTTGAACAAGGTAGTAGGTTTCAAGCAAGATCAGCTTCTGCTTTGTATGAGTTTTGCAGCATGCAATAACATAGAAAGATCTTATAATTATATCAATTGACCTGTGGTATCTTTATGAGCCTTTAACCTGTCTGCGTAAGGTATTAGGTTTTGAGAAAAACCAATCAGCTTTTGCTTTGCATGAGTGTTTCAACATGCATTAAGATGGAAAGGCCTTAGCATATCAAATAGGTCCAACTTTCTATGTTTGGTATTGGGGTCAGTCGTCTATGCACAAAATAGCAAATTGTGTGATTGCTTATCCTTTATCTCCTATTTCACCTTCATATCTTACCGAGTACCTCACAGTCATATAACCTAAATGGTATTTCCACTTCTCAGGAATCAAATGGATATTGTTTCGGCCATATTTGAATTAATTACTTTTTTATTATTTGAAATCAATCGTTTTTTTTTCTTAGTTATCAGATTGGTCAAAAATCAAGGCACTCATCCATTATCAATATAGTAAGTTCTAGAAAATAAATTGGTGTTAGATAGACATTTTGATTTGATTAAAATATGTGATGGAATAGTTACCAATACAAGGGCAAGACAGTGCAGTTTTTCACAAATGAAAGAAAAAAAATTCAGCATTTGTAGAAGTTGGGTGAGCTAAAATGGTTTGTAATTGTTACCGGGCAGTTCACTTGAATATAGGCAGTATATAGGTCCTATAAGGGGCTTGGGGCAACAAGGCATGAATGATATAAGAAAGTTCAAATTTTGTATAACTAGGTTGAAAAAATTCAGTTTCAACCTAGGCTTTTAACTAGCATTCAGACCATTTTCGACTGCTCATTAGATCTGATGTAGGATTTCATTGTTGTATAAAGGAGTAGATTAGCTAAAGTGTATTAAAAAGGAGCAGCTTATTCAGTCTGGCTCAAGGATTAATTCCCAGCTGGAATGCCACTAATCTGAATTTTAAATGTTACTGTCTTCTAGGCTGCAAACAATGAGCTGGAAATATCAAATAGAGAAAAAGATGAGATGATTGCTAAACTCACACAGACTGAGAGAACCTTATCAGAAGGAAAGCACTTCATACATAAACTTGAGGAGGATAATGCAAAGTTGCGCCGTGCTCTTGAGCAGAGCATGACAACAGTAAATAGAATGTCTCTGGATTCAGATAACTGCGTCGACAGGTTATTTCACTTGCTGGGTTTATTATTATTTTTTGACATATTGCGTATTTGCTTGTTGACCCTGTTACTTGAATATCAGATTGCATGGCTAAATGTTTAGGTTGTGGATCAGAGTCTTCTTTTATTAACTATTTTTCAGGAAAATTGGAATAAGAAAGAGTGACTTAAATGCATTGGAGAGGAAAGATAGTATGTTCAGATCAGAGGTCCTAGAAGACGTAGAATAATTTATGGTAAAAAACAATAAGAACATATTTTATGGCGTCTGATTTGTCTATTTATATTGCCTTTGAAAGAGTTTGATGATGGGAAAATATCAGCTTAGCATAATCCAAATATTTTTTTGTTAATCTTGAGCTCCACCAAATTTGTTTGAACAAAGTTTCTATGGTAAAAAACAATAAGAACATATTTTATGGCGTCTGATTTGTCTATTTATATTGCCTTTGAAAGAGTTTGATGATGGGAAAATATCAGCTTAGCATAATCCAAATATTTTTTTGTTAATCTTGAGCTCCACCAAATTTGTTTGAACAAAGTTTCTATGGCTGAACTTTACTTTGGCAAATTGAATATTTCAAATACTTATGACTGATTGTGATGTTTGTGTTGCTGACAGGCGAATAGTGATCAAATTGTTAGTGACATACTTCCAGCGGAACCACAGCAAAGAGGTAACATGTTTCATACTCAAAAATCTTTTTAAATATTTGTAGATGACAAACCTGTTTGCAACTTCCGAATACGGTCCAGGTTTTGGACCTTATGGTTCGCATGCTGGGTTTTACCGAGGAAGACAAGCAAAGGATAGGCTTTGCACAACATGCTGCTGGCAAAGGCATCGTTAGGGGCATGTTGGGTCGAACAGGGCGTCTGGTTGGAGGCTTTTTGGGAGGAAATTCACCTGAAACATCATCATCTTCATATAATCAGGTAAAATTTCTCTTTTAAGACCTTTGACACTGTTGATTTACTTTGGCTATTATGTTCACGTTTCCATTTAATTGTTATATCAAATCTTAGGCAAATAATTTACTTTTTAATGGTTATGAGTGGATAAAAGTTTTTAAAAATAAAATGTTTAAAGAACAAGAAGCTAGCTAGCGCACAAAAATGTTTCGAGAAAGCACCTGGTGTTTGCTTCCGCACAATAACAAAGTGTTGTTTGGCACAAACGAGCATCCATAACGTTAATTTACTTTTTCATGTGGCAGTCTTTTGCAGACCTGTGGGTTGACTTTCTTCTCAAAGAAACAGAAGACAGAGAGAGGAGGGAATCTTCGGAAGCATCATTGGGCGCGTCCAGCAGCCAAGCCGGGAGCACATGCTCGAAAGCCCCAGAGAATGCCACCAACTTACCTAGTAGCAGCAGCAGTTCGCCAACGGATTCAAGATTGCCATCGAAACATGGACGATAGAAAATTGCCTGTAAGTGCACATTCTTTTTTTTTTTTTTTGTTCGTTCATAATAAGGGAACAATTGTTTCTATTTTATTTTGTTTATCTGATTCTTTTTTCAAAGCAAGAGGGTTTTGGGACAAATTACCCCAACGTGTTCCGCTTTGCCAGCATAGTCCATGCCACCTCGCCTCTCTCGCTGTAGCCATCCCAGGAACCTGTCACAGGTTTTGTGTCCATGCGATATTTGCCCCCGCATGGAAGCACCACTACTTTGCCTGTGTTGATCACTTTCTCTGGCCAACTGCAACCTCTCCTTGTACCAGCAATTGTCCCTGTGGGCCGCCATGTAGTCGTCCCTCCTCTTTCTGCTTCCTCCGAGACTGAATCCCCATTCTTCCAATCCCATTCAATGTCCATATAGCCCATTTTTTCCGCCGAATACCAATCCCTTGACCTCCGCCTCGCACGTTTGCGTCCAAACTTACCCTTTCCACTTTTTCCCTTCCTCAAATCACCCCTTAGTCGCAATGATTCTGTATCAACAAAAAGTCGTGAGTAGAACGCAATAGTCTAAAAGCCCAGGTCTAGTTTGAAATTGGAGGACTTGGGCTGGGTCAGGTTCAGGGATTGGTTTAACCTAGACATAGGTAAGCCTAAAGGAGACCTTTTGGCAAATATAGCCAATGATTTATATTAATGTTTTATATTAATGATTTATATTAATGTTTTATATTAATATTATTATTAATGTTTTATATTAATGTTTTATATTAATGTTTTATATTAATATTAATGTTTTATATTAATATTAATGTTTTATATTAATGTTTTATATTAATATTAATGTTTTATATTAATGTTTTATATTAATGTTTTATATTAATATTAATGTTTTATATTAATATTAATGTTTTATATTAATGTTTTATATTAATGTTTTATATTAATGTTTTATATTAATATTAATGTTTTATATTAATATTAATGTTTTATATTAATGTTTTATATTAATATTAATGTTTTATATTAATGTTTTATATTAATATTAATGTTTTATATTAATATTAATGTTTTATATTAATGTTTTATATTAATGTTTTATATTAATATTAATGTTTTATATTAATATTAATGTTTTATATTAATATTAATGTTTTATATTAATGTTTTATATTAATATTAATGTTTTATATTAATATTAATGTTTTATATTAATGTTTTATATTAATATAGCCAAGGAGACATTCTAAATGATTTATATTAATGTTTCCCACTAAACTCGACGAATAAAAATGGTATATAGCCCCTGTATGTGTTCAGCTTAAGTTGTGTTCCCAAGAAATAATGTACTTTCCTACTATGAAATACTCAAATAGTATGAAGTTTTCGGGTCTTCAGGACATAGTTATATGCGCCATGTTGTCATCATTCATGAAATAACTAAAAATTGGAAACTCTCTACACATTTTCTAGCTTTTATCAGTTTAACAGGAAACTCTCTACACATTTTCTATCATTCATGAAAACTGAAAATAACTAAAATTGGAAACTCTCTACATATTTCATGTCAAATCCTACCACAAAACCATCTAGTCACCTTGAGTAAAAATATTATGCTTCTCCTTTTGGATTTGAATCCCTTGACGACTAGTCATTAATTATGGTAGTAGCAAAACTAAGCATGGATCGGCAAAAGCTGATTCTGGTAACTCATACGCCTCTACAGATATGAAACAAGGTTTAAAACCTCACACAGATACCTGTTTCAACATCTCACTGGACCAGTAGAGTACCAGTATATCAGACTAATATGCTGACTTGTGTCATCCAATATCACTTAAATAATAATAAAACAATGTACCAAGCTAAACATGTCAATAACATGTTCTTTCCATCTGGCAGCTATAATACTAACTACATGAAACCTACATATCTTTTCTTGAAATAGTAACTAAATTTAGCACCATAGAGAATCAAATGTTATGAATCATCATCGTCGAACAATATGAAGACAAATTCATCATTGAAAATTAATGTTCCAAAACAAAAAGGGCAAACAGATAATAATAACAAGCCAAAGAATTTACAGACCTTTGTTAGGGTTCCAAATGCGAAAAAAGATTGCAACCCTGATTTTCCAGTATCATCAAATAATCACTGCATTGGAACTTGTCATTAGGCGGATCTCAAGTCAAACAAAGGAAAATTGGTTAGTCGAACCGTGTATAGCTTTTCTTGAAGATGCATACACGCTAAAGCAAACTTCCAAGGAAAAGTAATGTACGAACACAGTCAATGTCAAACAATAAAAAAGAAGAAAAAAACAGAAGACTTGCACAGTAATATTTGGACCCAGCTTCAAGCTTGGACTAATTGTTACGGTATCTGATTGGTTACTGGATCATCCAAGAAGACATGCAAATATATATATATATATATATATATATATTGAAAAACCTAAGACTCATAAAAACCCATATAATTTCAAATATTACATGTATAAACCAGAACTTTTTTTTTTTGTTCAGTGGAATTAGACCTTCAGCAGAAATGGTATACAATGGAATGCTCATGCTTAGTATGGCTATGGCACCATAAGTATGATCCATGTCATGAAAACCTGAATTGGTCCCATCTATCCCATCGGAACTGTCAGAGACCAGACACCTTGTTTAGGCCTAAAAAGAGAGTTCAAAATGAAATAAATAGTAAGACCGAAGTTATCAAGTAACCATCTAAAACAATTAATACCTTTTTATCTATTGAAACTTTTTTGTCTTTCAGGGGGCCCTTGCGAATCTTGCTCAAACTCTTGGTCTTCATACTCAATCATATAGAAAACGCAGAGTCAGAGTGTGAAGCATGACATAGGTGAACTGATTGATATCCAGTAGAAATCTGGCGATCATTTTACCTATGTAAAACAAAGTCAAGAAATTGCTGCAGCTCCCAACGATTGAAAGAGAGAGCCCAACAGTCCAGCAATCACCTATTCCAAAACACTATATCAAGTGGCGTACTGCAAGAAATTTCTTCAGATCACGCCCTGTTGCAATTTCCCTTCAAACTGCCAAACCCTCTGTTGATCTCTTATCTGAGAGAAAGCGCAATGTTCACTGCCAGATCTTCAGGAACGTGAGGCCGAGACCTACAACACGAACAAGGTAAGCGATCAGAGAGCTGCATCTTATTTGGAGTCGAATGAGGAGAAACACAACTCACAGTGGTCATCTCGCATCGGGCCACAGGAAAAGGATGGCGAGGGACGATCAAAGGCAGTGGCAGCCCGAAGTAGGCAAATGGTATTCCATCAACTCAAACAAGACCCACACGACGGCTGTGGCCCCACTGAGCACAGCGGCCGAGGTTTTCTTGTTCTTCCATGGGACAACATCAGCCGCTGCATATGATTCAACCGTTCATGAGAAACAACAACAGTGGTGTACAAATAAATTCTCCAAGAAATCCAGTGCATACAGACGTTGATGATCTCATTAACCAAGAAAAGAAGATGGAAACGATGTTTTCCTAGTGCTCCGATCAAATATTTCACGCTGATAAACCAAAATCAAATCAGGGTTTCGTGTTCTCTCCCGATGTGGATCTTTATGGTCCGTGATGTCAAAAGATCAACCTAGGGTTTCACGCTCCATACAATTGACTAGCGAGGACGACGTGGATCATCACCGGAACAAAAAGACCACATTAGGGTTTTACGTTCTCGAACATTTAATAACAAGGGCCAAACGTCCCAGGATTATTCTTTTTTCCTTTCAAGAAAACGGATGCAAACCCTAAGTCGTGCCTCAAGAAACGATGTGAGAGATCGAATTACAACTCCATGGATCTCAGCTGCAATCAGCTCCACTGTCAAACTAGCCAATATCAGGCTCAAGATCACCCAAGGAAACCAATGAATGAAGAAGACATTTAGAGATGAGGAAAAAAGAGCGCATACGCTTTCCGCCACCCAAGATCCGGTGGACGGCCTTCTCCCGGCCGAAGAGGCGGAAGATCGTGGACTCGACGGCCTCCGCCACCTCTGACGCTTTCGACATCTCGTCAAGGAGGAAACGGCGAGAGGCGTGCGGCGAGGAGGGTCTTTATCGGTCTCGGAGATGCGATAGGGACCGTCGGATCGAAGCAAGGCCAAAATAGTGGAACGAGGAAGAGTCCGACGTGGAGTAGACGGCGTCACTGTTCCGGTGCAGCATTCGGCTGCCTCTACTAGACAGCAAACAGGCTTTCGGCACGTGTCATCTCTCGACGGGTGGTCCCACAACGACACGTTTACACGCAGAGATCGAGTGTCGACGCCGACGCGCGTGACGGCGCGCCCGCCTACCTAACACACACGTACGACTCACCACGACGGACTACCTTGGCTTACGATTGGATAGCTGCGACCAACGTAGTGGCCACCGAACAAGAAGTCAGGTCGGGAATGTTGGTGAACGGTTAAGATCTGGTGGTTAAAACTGCGTCCGTCTCATAATCCGTGTGCGAGCGCCCCAACCCCTCAAAGATCACGTGCAGAGCACGTGTAGGCTCACTAGCGGTCGGCTCGGTTCCATGGTTCGGGGAAATCTCCAGGCCGAAGCAACAATGTCGGTGGTTGTGTGAATGGGTTAGGTAGAGCAGGATGTCCTTCGCATACCCACAACAAGAAGCTTAAAGTACGACGAGGAATACAGCGATGAACAACATAATTGGCTTATGAGTAAGATCGCAATCATACGATATGCTTTAATATCAACATATTTTATACTCATATCAAATCAGTCTACTTTCATGGCTTTTTTAATTATAAATAATTTACTTTTTGGGAAGCTGAGCTATATATATTTATATACAATATGACAGAAAATGTAACGTGCAAACCACTATGGGGAGGAGATATAATATAATATAATATAATATAATATATATATATGCTTTTAAAATAAAATTACTCGATAGTTGAAATTCTTTAAAAAAAAAAAGGGTTGAAAGAAGAAAGTGACAATTTTGCCCCTTTTGCTGGAAGTTTCTTGCGGGCCCGCATCTCCTATATCTCCTCCTAATAATAGCTTTCTTGCCACTAATTGGTGTAGTTGTTGAGGGCGGCGTGGGGTTCCGCAGCCTTGGCGGCGGGCGTGGGCTCGACCTCCGGCGAAGGCGGCACCGGAGAGCAGAGCAGCTCCTCGGGGAGGTCGGGGATGCCCTCGAGGTAGAAGGTGTAGAAGATCTTGAAGGGGAACACGAGCTGCTGCATCTTCACCTGGCCGCGGACGCCCGCGAACACGCCAGACCCACCGGTGACGGCCAGGTACGTGTCCTCGTACGTCAAGTACGCCCCCTGCACCGAGATGTGCCCGTACTCGCCGAAGTAGAAGCTGTAGATGGCCTCGTAGCGGTCGCCGACGCGCTCCGGGACGTGCTGGATCAGCACGCACAGCCCCGCCGTGATTCCCAGCCGCTTCTGTAAGTCCCCGGAGTATACCTGTTCGTGGTTCCTCGTTCTCGTTACTCTCCCTTCGTAAACTTACGCTAGTGACGATCGCTCGACGTCGGAAGAATGGACTTACCTTGTTGCTGAAGGGGACGAGGTCGCCGAGTGAGTTGACGTCCTTCTGGCTCAAACGAAGGTACGCCGGGCTGTTGCGGTCGAGCTCGTTGATCTCGTAGACGCACATTTCCTGCACGTTGGTAGCTGACGAAGACCAAGAGAATGCGTCGCTCGTCAGTTCAAGAGAGGGATCACTGAAAGCATTTGATCAGCACAAGGAGAGAGGTCTACCTGGTCTGCCACCGGACTCGAGAGATGCGTGGTTGGTGGAGGAAAGGGAGACGTTGATGGCGGATGACTGAGGCCTTCCACGCATCGATTTCAGCCGCAGTTTGTTGCTCGGCGAGGAGCCGAGCCTGATGGATGCAGGAGAGGTGTTCTGTTGGAGGGCGGAGAGCTTCCTCGAGGAGTTGGAGAGACTGAAGCCGAGAGACGGAGCACTGAGAGAAGCCATGGAGAGAGACGTAAGATTGGAGGAGGAATCGATGTGTTATTAGGAGGCGTGGGGATTGAGATGGGGAAATGGGTTGTGGTATGGAGGGGTTTATATCGTGCATACCGCGGCGTGCGCAGGCACGAAGGTGCAAAGCTTGACCACGTTTTGCACGGTGGACGGAGGAGGACGGCGGGCGGAAAGGCGTCCCCGAGCGACTACCGCGTGGGAGCTCGTCTGAATTGGCCACGGGCGTGTGCCACGAGAACTCGTCCCATTCCGGACGCAATCGCGAGGCGCTCCTATTGCCACGTCATATGATGTCATATTTCTCGAACACGTGCTGTACGAGTCGCAAGTGAGTGGTTGACACCCAACCGATATGTCGCGAAGGTGAGTTCCAAATCGTGTCCGCCCGTGTCAAACTTACGCACGGGGACGGTGGAACAGCCCACCGACGCGAGCGCGACGTGGGCTCGGAAGCCTCCCCGCAAGCCGCGGTCGATGTCGCGCCCTTCTGCTCCGCTTAATATATATCGAGTCAAAAAGGAAATACGCCCCACAACTTTGGTCGCGACAATAATAAGTTGCAAGCATGTGTTTTACCCGACTCTTAGGACCATATTTTACGTCGAAATTATTGCTACCTTTTTGTGAGTATGAGTAGTTGATTGGGATATGAAGGTTTCCGTATCAAATACCTGCGTCGGTCGGTATTATATACGGAGAATTAGATGACTTGTTGTGTTGAGTGGTATATATATTATTTATAATTTGAAGGTATAAAAGTCAAAATATTATAATTGACATTTAGATAGGAGAAATATGGATGCCAATAGTAGTTTGACATGTGTTAGTTCAATCATATTTCATCCCATTAAAAAAAATTCACCACATGATAGTTGAGTGGAGTGAATGTGAATACTCAAATTATTTATTTTATCGATTACTGACTTAAGCATGGAAGATATCGGATTAAAAAATTCATTCGACCTCGATCCTTGTACAAGTCATCCTCATAGTGCGAGCCTAGATCCATTTAAAACCTTGAAATAGCTCTTGAGTCACTTCGACAATCATATCATTCCCTTGCACAAGTGAGCTCGAACCATGTCGAGCTAACTCATATGCCACCGACCATTTTTTCTAATAGCACTTATATGCATTAAAGGTTATTTATCATAAAATGTTGCATGACACACCTATTATTGATGATAATAAAAGTACAATAAAACTTGATGGCTCCCAAGTCACCCTCGTTGCCCCTCGCTCCTCGGTCTCCTCCTTCCCCGTCAATTCCCTTTGATCTAGGTTCTTTCGACCCCTCTTTGTTTGCCCAACAAGCATAAGCCCCTTCGTTCGTCCCCTCCCCCCTCCCCCCTCCCCGCTCCCTTACTGTTCTCGTTCTCAGCAAGGTGTAAGAGCAAGCTGTAGCTCTTGGGCCTTTTCATGAAGGCTCATGGCTCTAGTAACTAAGGTGTGAAGCAACCCTAGAAGTTCAGATTCAAAAGATTATAGTGAGCTCGTAGCTTTCTATCGACCTCGACCGAATGGAAGTCAACGAGGTAAGTACAAAATGAGACCTTAGTATTTACAACAAGTTTATGGGGAGGGCTCCTTTTGACCACGTAAGGAAGCTTCGTCCAAAACACTAGAACCTCTCTTCTAACCTAACCACTATTAACCTTGTTAGGGGTTTCTATTGCTTCTGCTTCAATTCCAAGCAAGAAATAGAGAAGGTCCTTATTGATGGCCCTTGGTTTCTCTAAATAGTAGCCTTGTCCTTGTTCGCTTGGAAGACTAGCTTTTAACCCCTTTTGGAACATGTCACAGAGGCCCCTACCTAAGCTTAATTTCCAAGGCTTCCTATAGAACTCTTTCACCCTAACCTCCTCTTTCATATAGCTGCTAAAGTTAATCAACCCCATAAGATTGATAAGAATATTCTGTTTAGCTCTAGAGCTAAAAGTTCAATAGAGTTTCTGTCTTGTTCGATTTCTCAAAATTGCTTCATCAAGGTATTTAGGTCACAATTGGAGACTCCTAATTTTTTTCACTCTATTGTCTTCGAGAACATCCCAATCTTCTGCTTTGATTGCAACCTAGTTGACCATAAAATAGAGTCCTGTCTCTTGTCAAAGGAGAAAGTCAACTCCGTTGATAACAACCCTAAAAATCTAGTAAAGTCAACGGAGGAGGATGACAGGTTCTATAGACCTTGGGTCAAGATCCATCACCGAGCCAAACTCAAAGGGTAGGGTGACCAAGGTTCTTCCTAATTCAAGGACTCAAATAGCATTGTCAACTAATGTTGAACCCAACTTGGGTCAAACTAGCCGATCAAACTCAAAATTTGAGTCCTTAGATACTTAACCATTCCTAGATGATGTGCAAAAATCCTTAATCTTTGGACCCAAAGGCAACCTACCTAAGAAATTTGCTAAGAGGCGTATGATAGCTGGTTCATCTTTTTTCATGTTCTCTCCCAAGATAGCCACCCTCGAATGTTGCTCCCCTCACAACAAGACAGTGCTTGTTCCAACGGGCATTGTCCCAACTAACCTTAATGATTCCTCTCCTTTTGTTCAATGCCAGGTTACATACAACTCCTTGATTACTGTGAGAGCAAAGGGGAAGCAAACACTTAACCCCCTCTCAAACCCTTTCCTTGCCCTAGGGTCAATGGACATGGACCCTCCTTCTAATCCGATGATTGACCCCATGGATGAGAAATTCATTTTCAAAGTGGAGAAGATTATAGAATTGACTCCCTCTAAAGGGTAATCTCCTCCCTCAATCAACACTAGAACCTTTGATGGTTTGGTGTGTTGGGAAATCTTGGGGGTGACATCACATGCGCAACGAAAGAATAGAAAACAAAATTCTCAATTCCTAAAGATATGTTCATCATCGTGCAAAGATTAGTGCGCAAAATCTATGAAACTTAAAACTACGTATAAGATAAATTGTGTTACATAGGGAGATCATATACCCCTGAATCCTTGTAGATTTTTAGGAGAGGGTGAAGGAGGTCAAGCGCCCTCCTCTCTAGCGATGATCTATATTGCAGGGCTGTAATGACGCTCCTCAAAACTCTAGGCCAGCTTTGAGGTGAAGAGGGGGAGGAGAATAGGAGAGGCAAGCAAAAGACTCTAGCTTATGAACTACTAATTCCCTCTTATTTATAAAGGTCTCCTATCAACTTAACCCTAATGGATCCTCCCCTATTGGGTGTATGGACCAAGCATCTTAGATTAGTGGATCCTTCTCCAATAATCTCTCATGGGCGCTTATTGAATCTCATCCATAAAATCCAATAATTTAGGGGCTTATTAGATATCCAATAAGATAGGGGCTCCAGCGGATATCTTATATCCGACCTCTACTCATCATAATGTCTACCATATGTGTGTGACTCTCTAACCCAATATCGAGTTGGCCGTAAGTCATGCATGTCAGAACTTCTTTTGGCACAGTGAATTATTATCTCCATAATAATTCACTCAACTTATCGACTATAGACATACTAGACCACTACGCTGCAATCCCCAGACAATATAAGTGAATCCAATCCATTGGACCTATCTGTCCTTAGTTACCGTGTACCTATGGTCCCTCATCCATATAATATTCCAAAGACCGTAAACCGGGTATGGTGCTGTCAGACCCATATGATTTCTACTCGAGTCTCACTCTAATCGGATTCTCTCGGAGAACTCTTTCTCTCTCAATCCGAATGACCCTAGATAGGGATTTGTCTGAGCAAGAACACATGAGATATTCCTCTCATGATATCGAGAGTAGATGATCCTCTATCGACACTCAATAGCCTTCGTAAGGTTGACTGCAACTCCCGATGATCGGTTGTGTTAGATTTGAGACATCCAAACCTATAAGTCTGGTATCAAACAGTAGAGCACTCATACAGAACATCCTTGGTGTCTAAAGTCCAAGGACCAGATATACCACTAGAACTACGGAATCGCTGTTGGACAATAAGGAATCATCAATCATTCATCATTCTGTTAGCGGATCAATCAGTAAACTCATTATCCAATAAGCATATGTACTATATCCCTAATGTCCCCACACGAGCAACTATGAGACCAACTATATCCATCATATGGATGAGTATACAGCACACCAGTCTGTCCGGTTATCTCGATGTCCCTCTCGAGTAACCTATGACCAGGATTATTTAGGATCTATGTTTAAAAGCAAATCAGTCTCATTATCGTGATCTCATCACAATCCGATTCTTATTGCAATCCAAGGACATCATAATATATACATGCATATATACAATAGTCAATATAAAGTGATAAATACTAAAATATAATAAACAAAAAGACTACGTGTCAAGTCACATGTGCCATCACTCACGTGATTAGCTTGCAGGGTACATATGACTAGCAATCTCCCACTTGACCTAAAGTCAATCACCTATGTGTTTGATCCCCATCAGACCCTTGTGACACTTAAAGATAATATGAGACAACAGCTTTGTCAGTGGATCTACAATGTTATCTTCGGATGGAACTCTTTCTACTACTACATCTCCTTGGATCACGATCTCTTTGATCAGGTGGAACCTCCTTAAAACATGCTTAGATTTCTAAAGAAACCTTAGTTCCTTTGCTTGAGTAATATAAGGGAATCGATTCATCGCTGCTTGACACAACTCCCAGATCTGTGATAAGTTTTTCATCCAGACTCCCTCTTTTGCTGCCTTTGCTACAACAATATACTCCGCCTCTATGGTCGAGTCAGCAGTAGTATCTTGCTTGGAACTCTTTCAACACACATTGCTCTTCCATTCAGGGTATACATATATCCCGAATTCGACTTATTATCATCGACATCGGATTGAAAACTCGAGTCCGTGTAGCCTTCAACCCTAAGACTACTACCTTCATATACTAATAAAAGATCGTTAGTCCTCAAGTACTTAAGGATACACTTTACTGCTTTCTAGTGCTCCAAACCTAGATCCGCCTGATACTTACTTGTGACACTCATAGCATGCGCTATATCAGCCCTAGTACATAGCATGACATACATGATAGACCCTATCGCTGAGACATAGGTTATCTTATCCATGTTTACCCTTCTTTAAGAGTTTTTGAGAATATATTCCTAAAAAGCGATATCCCATGTCTCATCGGTATGAGACTTCTCTTGAAATTTTCCATGCTAAACTTTTTGACAATGATGTCTATGTACATAGATTGGGACAAGCCAAGCATCCTCTTGGATCTATCTCTATAGATCTGAATCCCCAAGATATAAAATGCTTCCCCTAAGTCCTTCATGGAGAAGTATCTAGATAACCAAGCCTTTACTGTGAATAGCATTCCTACATCATTTCCAATGATCAGGATGTCATCCACATATAACAACAAGAAGGTGATAGTGCTCCCACTTACCTTCCTGTACACAAAAGCTCATCTTCGTTCTTAACGAAGTCATAAGATCTGATTGCCTCATCAAATCTTATGTTCTAACTTCGGAAAGCTTGCTTTAGTCCATAAATGGATCTAAGCAACCTGCATACATTATCTGGGCAATCTTTGGACACGAATCCCTCGAGCTATATCATATACACCTCCTCCTCGAGGTTGCTATTGAGGAATACGATTTTTACGTTCATCTACCAGATCTCAAAATCATATTGTGTTGCAATAGCTAATAAAATTCGGATGGATTTTTGCATGGCTATGGGTGAGAAGGTTTTGTTATAGTTAACATATTGCCTTTGACAAGATACCCCTTAGCCACTAGCCTTGTTTTATAAGTATCTACTTTTCCATCTACTCCGAGCTTTTTCTTAAAGATTCACTTACAACCGATGGGTACAATACCCTCGGGCGCATCAACTATGTTCCAAACCTTGTTGGAGTACATGAAATCTATCTTAGAATTCATGGTTTCTTGCCACTTCCCGGAATCTATACTCATAATAACCTCCTCGTAGGTCTAAGGATCAATATCCTCAACATCCTCTTCTCCAATATATCTCACATATCTCTCAAGAGGATGAGATACTCTATCGGACCTACGTAAAGTTGGAACTTGTATGTTAGGTACCCGAACAGACACAGGCTGTAGAGTTATGCTTGAGCTAGGTTCTCCAACCTCGCTCAACTCTATCATGCTCCCACTATTTCTGCCAAGAATGTGTTCCTTCTTAAGGAACACCGCTCTCTTGGCTACAAAGATCTATTGGTCCTCGAGATGATAGAAATAATACCCACAAGTTTCCTTGGGGTATCCCACAAACTTGCACCGCTCCATCCTCGATTCCAACTTATCGGGGTTGTATCTTTTAACATGGGCAGGGCAACACCAAATCTTAACAACCTTAAGATCGGACTTCTTTCATTTACATTTCTCATATGGTGTAGACACTACCGACTTAGTTGGAACTCTGTTCAGAAGAAAACTACAATCTCTAGGGCATATCCCCAAAATGAGATGGGTAGATCAATGACTCATAGACCGTACCATGTCTAACAGCGTATGATTCCTCCTTTCAAATACACCATTGAACTGAGGTGTATAAGGTGTCCATTAGGATATAATCCCAAGGTCCTTGAGAAATTAGGTAAACTCTATACTTAAGCCTCCTCGATCTGATCGAAAAGTCTTGATATTCTTTCTAGTTTGGTTCTCCACTTTATTCTTATACTATCTGAATTTCTCAAAGGACTCGGACTTGTACTTCATTAAGTACACCTATCAATACCTTAAAAAATCATCAGTAAAGGTAATGAAGTAGGAGTAATCACCAATGACATGAGTTGACATGAGTCTGAGTTCTAACAACTCAGTGGCTCTTTCTCTAATTTCACTAAATAGAGAGTTAGTTAGTTTTCCATGAAGGCAAGACTCGTAAGTTGTATATGACTTATAGTCGAATGAATCTAGATATCGATCCTTTAGCAATTTTTGAATCCTTCCCTTATAGATGTGACCTAGCCTACAATGCCACAAGTATGCACTATTCACCTCATCTCGTTTCCTCTTGGACACACTTACATTCATGATATGTGGAGTAGTGTTTAGCAAAAATAAATCATTATACAATATTCATCTCGTGATGATCTCATCATCTAATAATATTAAACAACCATTGTTCTAAAAAATTAATTTATATCAACTAACTATCAAACATGAAATGGAAATAATATTTTTGATAATAGAAGAAACAAAATAACATGCATTCAATATAATAATAACTATACCAGGCAGATGTAGGGTGATCTCGCCAACAACTATTACAGTAAATTTTGCTCAATTTGCCATCTTGAGATTCATCTCGCCTCTCGCCAATCTCCTAGGTCTTGCTAGAACCTGCAACGAATTGCAAATATGATAAGCACTACCGATATCCAATACCCATGTGTTATCATAAGAGTCTGACAAATGAAGACTGATTATGAATGTACATAAAGCTTCTCCAAGCTTTTGTTTCGCCCTCTCTGCAAGGTACTCTTTGCAGTCTCTCTTCCAATGTCCATCTTTTTTGTAGTGAAAGCATTGACTTTCATCCTTTACCAAGTCTTTCTTAGCAACCTTTGCTTTACCTCATCTGCTCTTGCCCTTACCTTTCTTAAGGGACTTTTCTACTTTCCTTTTCTTTTTGGTCTCACTAGTGTAGAGAACTGGTTTCTCTTTCTTGATAGTGCTCTCTGCCTCCCTCAACATATTGAGGAGCTCTGGAAGAGTCACCTCATTCATATTAAAATTCATTATGAATTGTGAAAAAGAATCTAGTATGAACCGAAGCACAAGATCCACACATAGGTTATCCTCTATAACCATTCCTAGACCTATAAGTTCCTTTATCCACTTAATCATCTTTAGGACATAGTTATAAACCGGTGTCCCCTCAGTTATCTAAGTACAGAATAGGCTCTTAGATATCTCATATCGTTGAGTCCATCCATATTCCTCAAACAATTTGCGGATATGTAGGAGAATGAATCTGATATCCATTTTTTCATGTAATCTCTGTAACTCAGGAGTCATGAAGCCCAATATGTAACACTAAGCAAGAGTGGAGTCATTAATGCACTTCACATAACTAGCGATCTCATCCTCGTTTGCCCCTTCCTCGGGCGTAGGCATCACTATATCAAGGACGTACGTGATTTTCTCCACCGTGAGAACAATTCTCAAGTTGCAGAGCCAATTCGTATAATTTGGACAGCGATTGACATCAAGTATGTCACGTAAGGGATTTGAAAGCGACATTTTCTAAAAATAAAGATGCAGTAGAAATAAATAACATGCAGATTTTATAAAAAATAAATAATTAAGATATGAACTTCTATCTTAATATGCTCCCACTATTTTACTAGCGAGTCACGCGACACCCTTAACACATAAAACGAAAGTCTCCGACAAACTTCTAATAAGGATCATGATTCAATCAGCGTCTTAGTATAACCTCGAGAGACTCGACCAATCACACTAAGCCCGAAAGATAGGCAACTCTTGCTGATCACACCTCCTTATGATTCCCGTCTTGTTCGACCTCTGAATCACCATGGTCTTGAGGGACTCGACCAACCATGATATTCGGTTAAATCAACACCATCGTTACAAGATAAGTCTGATTCGATGATATACCATCGAGGGACTCAACCAAGCATACCATGTCCTCAGGTTATTGGTGACATCTCTATGTCGTAGGCAAGATAACAAATAGCGATATATGTGAGCATCGAGGGACTCGACCAACTCAACATACATTGAGAATCGATTCTTATAATGATAAAAGGCCACGTGGGTCAATCTAATTGTCTTACGTTTACCGACTTAATATTATCGAGGGAGGGGTTTCTATGATTTGGTCTCCTAATATGACATGTCACATATATATACATATTTAATATATATCTACATCACATACAAATATATATATATATATATATATATATATATATATATATATATATATATATATATATATATATATATATATATATATATATATATATATATATATATATATATATATATATATATATATATATATATATATATATATATATATATATATATATATATATATATATATATATATATATATATATATATATATATATATATGTGTGTGTATAAGCAATCACACACCACATGAGCAATCGCACTAGATGATTACACTCATGGACCACATCCTAATGTGATCAGGCTTGAGCTAGTGGGCCTAATCACTCATATCAAGATCTATGTGTGCAGTGATGCATCTCCATGCCTTGTGATCATCCATCTCGTCCTCGTCGGTTCGGTCGACATCTCGATGCATCTCCATCCATCGCGATCGTTCGTCTCGTGGATCCCGCTATCGCATCTATGCTCCTATTGCGCCTCCTCGTGTGATTACAACTTAACCATAGACACGCATGCCCGACAATAAACGAGAAATATAATGGAGACTTGTAAGCCCAAATAATAATAATTACAAGTACACACATCACACGGTCCATAATCATCCGTAGTGCCCGCCCTTGTCGGGGTAGTGCCCACCCTTGTCGGCACTAGTTCTCGTGGCCTGCTATAGGCAGGCAGTCGACCGCTGGCAATCAGTCGCCTGCACGTAGATGACCAAGGTTGCAAGCATCCTTTGGCCACTTTTGCGTGGGCAACAAGTGTTAGGATCAAAGCGGCACTAGGGGGGGAGGAGTGAATTAATACAGCGGATTAAAACTTGTAAGTTTGAAAACAATTTCGTAAATACGTAGATATTTTGATTAGACAATGAATGACTTGATAAAAATAGCTCGAGTAAAGTGAGAAGATGAAAACCGTAAGCTTGCTACCGTGTAAATAACGATTTCAGAAAAGTAAGTACTCATATATTCAAGGAACACACCAATTTAAAGTGGTTCGGTCAAATGACCTACATCCACTTGCGAAGTCTTCTTCGATGAGGCTCCCAACTTCCACTAGCAAATCACTTTGAAAGGGAAGGACAAATACCCCTCTTACAACCTTTTACAAGTGGCTCACACTCTTACAAATTTTCAATGAGAAAGAAGGAGGTGAACACTCAAGCAATTGAAAACAAAACTTACTAAAGACTTTGCTAAGGCTTTTATCTCAATCTATTGCTACTCAAAGGTTTTCTTCTCTATTGAGAATTGAGGGGTATTTATAGGCCCCAAGAGGATTCAAATTTGGGCTCCAAATTTGAATTCTTTTGGGTTTCCCGATGCTGGCGGTGCCACCGCCTATCAGTGTCTGACACTGACAGTGTACTGGCAGTGCCACCGCTGGAACTCTCGGGTTCTAGGCGGTGCCACCGCCTGACCTTTCGGGTGCTGGGCGGTGCCACCGCCCAATCCGACGGTACCACCGCCTTATCCTCGGGCTTTGGGCGGTGCCATCGCCTACACTATTTCAGCTCACTAGTTGGGCTCCAAACTTGGCCCAAACCAGTCTGAACTTGGGCCCAATTGGCCTCTACTTGGGTTATAAGATTAACACCTAATCCTAACCCTAATTAACATGCTAACTATGAATTTAAAGACATTTCCTAAGCTATTACAAAGTCCGCAAGTCAAGACTTCTTCCAGCAAACTTCCGATAAACTCTCGGAAACCATTCTGCGGAATCTCAACAAGCTCCTAGACTTCACGATTTGATCTTGGCGAGTTCCGACGAGCTTCTTCGGCAAGCTATGATCTTTCTCGGCGAGCTCCGCGAACTTTCGACGTACCTTCCGGCGAGCTTCCGAAAACCCTTCGACAAGCTCCCTACTCATTCTCGGCTAGTTTCGGCAGCATTCCCGACGAACCTTCGGACTTCTGTCGGACTCTCGAACTCCCAACGAATCCTTCGCGCTTGATTTCGGCACTTTGTTTCGCTTTGTCTTCATCGTTATTGTAGTTAATCTTGCACACACAAGCCAAAACTCTACTCTGATCTAGACAATTATTACAATGCGAATTGACATTCTATTGCCCGACACGTCATTTGTTGGCGCTTCGTCCGATTCTTCAGCGCATCGTCCTCTCTTGCGGCTTGTTGCCCAATCGGTGGTTGACCTCCGTAACCCCGATATCCTTGGTGCAATCCCGCTCTCCTTGGCCCGATGCCCAACGTCCGAAGCGTTCTATCGTCCAATATCCTGACGTGATCTCCTCCGGCGCAACGTCAATTCCTCCTGCGTCAACTGTCTAATCCTAATCGAGTAGACCTGCATCACTCAAAATGCAGTTAGTGGTGATCTAAACCCAAAACTCTCTGGTTAGGGGATGAGGATAAAAACACAGAACTCCTTCATCGATCTATTCAAATTAGGAAAAAAGTCTATTTCATCTCTTTGATTCATCTTGTTAGTGGTGAGATCATTACCAACAACCAAGAAATTACGACCAACTTTGTCAATTAGTATTTAAACCTCTAGAAGTTTGACCCCTTCTCTCTGTCTCTAGGGCTTGAAACTCAATCCCTATCCTCCATGATATCCTTAACTCTGCTTACAACAGACTCATTTATGAGTTCTCGCTTAATGAAACCCATTATGTAGTTTTTAACATGTGCTCTAGTAAAAGCCTGGACCTTGATGGATACACATATGAATTCTTTAGGGGTTCATGGGATACCATCAAAGAAACTCTCTTCTAAGTCTTTAAAAATTTCCATTACAATAGTTTTATTCCTCTTAGTCGAGAAAAAACTCACTTGATTTTTATCCCCAAGAAGATTAATTATTCTAGAATTGAAGACTATAAACTCATAGCGCTTTGTAATGTTATTTACAAAATCCTTACTCAAGTTATTGCCAATAGAGTCAAGCCCTATTTTAACAACCTGATCAATGATTCTAGGCCATAACATTTATAATAATACCCTTATTGCCAATGAGCTAGCCCACTCCATGACCAACATCAAGGGCAACAAACCCTTTACCATTCTTAAGTTAAACCTTTCGAAGGCTTTTGATAGTATTTCCTTGTTTGCCATTGTTGAAACACTTTCTCGGATAGGATTCCTCTATATCCTTGTGAAATGGATTCAAAGCAATGGCTATGCCTTTAGGTAGTTTAGGAATAACTGTGATATTAGACAAGGTGGTCCTCTCTTACCATATTTTTTCATTGTGATGAAATAAGTCTTATTCATGCCCCTTAATAATAAAGTTCACAATCATGATATTATTAATTTAAAATTAAAGGTATCAAAATTTCACACCTTTTTGTCGATGATATTCTGATTGTCTTTAGAAGTAGTTGTAAAATCTATTCCAACTAGTGCAAAAGTCATCAACCATTACTTTTTTTTTCCTATGACCATAATATCAATAGTATCAAATCTTTCCAAGATACTATCAATAAATGGTTCATTTGTGTCTCACAAGCAACTTCTTGTTCATCTTCAACAATCGTAGACAAAATCCTTCTTAGGATTCAAGGTTGGCAATAAAACCCCTCTCTCTCAAACTAGAAAAATCGTTTTAATTAATCTAGTCATCAATTCTATTTTTAATTACTATCTTACGAACTATATATATTTTTTTGACTACATCCTCAACAGGATTGTATGTCTTTTAAAGAATTTTTCTGGTCTAGTTCATTTAATTCAAAAGGGTTGAATTTGATTAGTTGACACTATGTCACTAAGCATAAAGGATAACTTTCTCTTCTAAACAATGACAACAAGACATAGGTTGGGGTCTTTAAAGCAAAATACAACCCATGGACCAACCACAAGCCCAAGTCTTTCTCTTTCTCTTCCAACTGGAAAAAAATGTTTGCTCACTTGTTTCCAACATTAAAACTAGCTTCAGGAAGATTGTTGGATCCGACGACTCTTCTATTAGCACTTGGGAGGACACATGAATCAAACCTCCCCATTTCCAAATAGCAAACCCCTTTTTTTGTTAATGTAGGGTTTTCGAACCATTATTCCAAAGCATCTGATTTCATTTCTAATGCTGAATGGATGCTACATGATCTCAACCTTTTGTTTTCATCCGTTATTGGTCAAAGAATGATGCATATCTAAAAATTTCCCACGATGATTCTTGGATTCAGGCCTTTACTCCAAGTAGTGTTTACCATTTATTGAGACAGAGGTATCATTTGAATGATCAACGATAATGTGGTAACTAAATGTTCTCCCTAAGACCAAGGTTTTTCTTTGAAAACTCTTTTGGCTTGGACTTCTCATCTCATAATACATGTCCAAAATCTTACATTCTCAGCCTAACACAATGTCCTCATTGTAAACTATTTCACATCTTCTTTGACTGCAAACTTGTTAGAGACGTTTAGGACCTAGTTAGCAAAACACTTGGCGCACTCCTTCACACATTTTGATGATTGACATCTTGTCTCCTCACTACCTGAAGGAGCATCCCTGGACGAAACCAGAGTTACCTATTCGACAAGTATCATCATCGCCAACACCTTGTGGGGTTCATTTGGCTGAACAAAAACGGTGTCATTCATTGCAATCATCGGCCCAACCCGTTGATTACACGGAGGAAGGTGCCTGACTACTTCATACCCTATCCAAGAGCCTGAGGAGACCATGAATCCAAACTTGAAACTTATTGATTATGATGGCTCATACTAATCTTCAATTGGCTTCGCTGCTAGGGATCATCACCTTAGGTTGATAGCAATAGCGATAGGGAGTGGAGTGCCAATATTGCTGCCTCATCACCTTTAAGTTTGCCAAAGGAGCTAATTTGTGAAACATTTTAGATCGGATTCGACTCACATCACCTTATTCTTTTTGCTGATATTTTTGTGATTGGCCGATGAGGTCAACAGCCCCGAGTGTTTGTTTTTGGCCCAGGGAACCTAATCCAACTGCACACCTTTGTGCCGATCATCATCGCAACTATACCGAGAGCTTCACCTGGGATGCCAACTCTGGGATTCCATCACCTACCAGCCTTGTAAACCCTTATTGACTTCCACAAATACACTGATCTTATTTACAAAGGAGATTATTCAATAAGAAGAACTCACTATCCTTTGAAAGGGACTCCAAATGCATTATTATCACATGTCAACGAAGCCAGCTATCACTACCTTGATGAAAATATTATCGGATATTAATAGAATTAAACATTAGTTGTAATCATGCCATAAACTAGACACCGATAGTTTATAGTCAATTCTCGGATCCAAGTCAACGTTTTGCAATCACAATATCTAGATGTCCCTCGTGCTGCACGATCTAACTACTAGTGACGTGATCATGGTTAACAAGCTGACGTGGCACATGAGAGAAAATAGAAGATCTACATTATCTAATATGTATGTACGTCAAATATTAACATCCTTCATGTACGTATTAATCTTAAAAACTCAAACCAATCGTTTCTAACTGCAAGTAAAACTAAATATATAAAGTATCTAAAACACCTCTAATATTATTATTATTTCAAAGATTGTTAATGATACATAGAGTTTCAGCAAATTGACAGACATGACAATCAAACACTAGAAATTGATTACAAGGACATGCAAATTAATAGGTTATACATATCATACTAAAATTTATAAAGGAAAAATATATATATAATCATCTCTCTCTCTCTCTCTCTCTCTCTCTCTCTCTCTCCTCATATATCACAAAGGAGAGGTAAATAAGCTTGAGTGGATTCAGTGTAGATTTGAAAGAAACAAGGTCATGAACCTAGTTTGGGCCAAGGGTGTCTGAAACTAAGGCCCAAAAGTTAACCCTGGGCCGTTTAATTTCAGGATTGGATCAAATTTGGTCATTGGAAGAAGGGAAGAGAGGTATGTAAGGATTTGGTTGCCATACTTCTTAGTGCTTGTATTGATTAAAAATCAGACAAATATAAAAAAATGTAATATCATAATAAATATTTTAAATTCAAGATAAATAATTCTGAAAAAATTAAATTGTTAGCTAAAAAAGATCTAGGATTAAAATTGTGAGACGACGCCATTCGGTGGGCCCCTAAAAGTGTGCTCTGGATCACACACAAAGCGCCTCGCGTCCGATCACGTTGTGATCTTTAAGCCGACACGCGTCCTAGTTACACCCCCCAATCGACTGCTCTTTGTCCCCTCCCATTACCACAATGAACCATGCTTTGTTCTATATAACTACCAGGAGAGGTCTTCTCCTCATGTCTTGCTGCGGCTTATCCGGGAGAGAGAGAGAGAGAGGGACAATAAGGATGGAAGGGAAGAGCAGAGATTGCCATGACTGCCAAGAACAAGTGGCGCCATTCGTAGCGAAGACGTATCAGATGGTGAGCGACCAGAGGTTGGATTCCTTGATCCGGTGGGGGAACCAGAACAACAGCTTCCTCGTGGTCGACCCCAACGACTTCTCGCAGCTCCTCCTTCCCTCCTTCTTCAAGCACCGCAACTTCTCCAGCTTCATCCGCCAGCTCAACACCTATGTCTGCTGACCCTACTTCTCCTTTCACGACCATCTCTCTCCCACCCTGTCGAACTCATACGTGCTCTTGGGTTGGTGTCCAGGGATTTCGGAAGGTGGATCCTGATAGATGGGAGTTCGCTCATGAGTCGTTCCTCAGAGGGCAGGCTCACCTCCTCCCTTCCATCACCAGGCGGCGGAGGAAGACCGAAGGTGTCCTGCATGGAAGCAGTAGCAGGGGCAGGGGCGGCGTGGATGGGGAGGAAGAGCGGCTGCTACTGCAGGAGCTCGAGAAGTTGCGGCAGCAACAGAGAAGTCTCGAGGAGGAGGTGAAGGCCATGAGCAAGCGACTGCAGGCCACCGAACGGAGGCCGCGTCAACTTATGTCCTTCCTCGTCAAAGTGGCCGAGGACCCCAAGCTTCTCCTGCAAATGCGCTCCAAACAGCAGCAGCAGCTATCTACGGAGAAGAGACGGGTATTCGCTTCCCCTGCAACAACTTTGCTGCCTTTCGATGAGGTTTCAGCAATGCTTAAGCCTTCACGTACGGAACCTAAACCACTTGAGTTCGGTGGTTTTGATCTTTCTGCACGTCAAACAAGTTCCCAACCTGAGTTTGGACTGAGCGGGACGAGTTCAGGGACAGCATCACCAACAGTAGCCTTCCCCTTCACCTTGCTCGACCAAGGATTTTTCTAGCCTTACGTCTGCAGATGCTACAGTATCGAGAGACAAAAAAATCTGGGGATCAATCTTACTCTATCTTTGGAGAATCTAGTCTATAATTGGAAGACTTGCTTTAAGTACATCTTCCATTACCACTCTATACTTGTTAATCTAGTAGAAGAGATCTTACATTCCGGTTATCCTTGTCTTGAGTCTTCAACATTTACATGGGCCCTTGCTCTTCTGTTCTATTCTCAGTAAGCTACATCAAAGTCGTGTATCATCGATCAAGATGGGACTTGATGAGCTAATGATGGAAGGCAGAAAGAGAGACAAGGAAGCCGACCTTTGCCTTCTCTTTTCTGTGGAGTGAGACTGGTGCCATGGCAAGAATCGAAACCGGACCCGGGGAAGGGATAAGGGAGCACGGAATTTAATGGCTTCACTTTCAAATGAATGAAGGAAAGGAGGAGGCGGTGGAAGGAAGACGACGGAGCTGGCGTTGCACACGCGGCCGACTTGCAGTGGTGCGGGCTCAAGACTAGCAAAGCACAGGTCCAACGACCAAAAGACCGACGCTCCCCTCGTAGTTACCTACCTTATGTTGGTAGGGCCCCCATAAGTGCAGCACATGGCCTCCAATCACGAAACAAGTGTGTCAGGTGTAAAGTGCAGTCGGGTAGAAACAGGAAAAAAGGACTTTCGTCGATGGAAAGCGGCTCCAACGTCGGGGAAAACTGAGAAGGGTACGGGTACCTGTGGTCGGACCCGTCGACACGAAGGTTCCACACTTGAATAGTAAGCTTGTTTGTTCTCTCATTGTTCCTTTTCTTTAGAGTGATGGGAGTCCAAAAGAGTCCACAACGTTCTCGGTCCAGTCTGCGCTCAACTATTGAAGTCCCTCCATAAAGTAAGATCCTTCATGTATATAACTAATTATCATTATCGGTAGTTTAGCTTAAAGTTTTTATGATCTAATATATAATTATAAAATTTAAAGGAAACTAAAGTTTTAACCAGCTGTGGGAGATTAATTAGAAATGGGTATATATGACCTTAAATTTGCAGATTTAAAGTGGTCAATCAATACCTTTGAATTGATATATAATGAATGTCAACAAATTCCTTACACTGCTATATCAAGTTTCCATCCTCCTCCGACTCTTAAGATAGAAGTAGTGGTGACAAGTATGTTTAATATTGCATTTGTTTAATAGGAGAACCACGAGAACTTATAAAGCACAATACTCAATTCTATCCTCAGTGTCTTTTGGATCTACTCCGAATGATAAACTTTTGCGGGATCCACCTAGAATGAACAATTCCTATCAAACCCTCATGCTCAAACCGATGAAGTCAAATAATAACTTATCAGACAACACACTAGGTAGAAGCCTAAGAGGCATAGATTACCCTATTGAGATACTGGTAAATAGGTTTAGTTTCGCATCGGCTAAGGATCAAAGAAACTTAAGCCTTAAAAGCGATAAAATCAATTTTAGCTCAGTTCAGCAAGACCGTGCAAGACCCACTAAGGGCGAACAAATCTTTTCGAGTTCTCATGCTCATAGACAAATGATGACTCATCAACTAATGAAGCCCCACATAAAACAATCCTAACCTTATCGATTACACAGTAACAATGCACAAGTCCTCCCCTTCTCCCAAAAATTTCTTTTGAGAAATTTGTTTAAAGTCAAAATCCATAGAGAAAATAAGAAACCTCAAAGGATGTTAGACTATGATTCAGTATGTCATCACTAGCAATAAACTGAATTGACAAGAAAACTCCGGTGGATTTGTAACACCAACATTGGCTTTGGTGATTACTAACAATAGTGAGAAGGTCAATTTATCCAACTGAAAAGGAAGAGAATTTAAGTATCTGACTCTACTTATGAGTTTACATGAGCATCTATTTTTGAGTTTTTAATTGGCAAAAGAAGCACATATTTCTAACAATATAGTTACAAGATGAGCCATATATTCACTAAAGCACATAATATTAGTTCACTCTCAAAATACTAGTATAGTTATGCTCCATCAAACTCAGATTTAATCTGGACCAGCTCAAGGACATTCATGTATCATGGTAATTAGTAGGTGCATATTGTTTTCTATGTTGGACTTCTAATAAGCAACAGCTTAAGTATTCCTGTGGATCATTGAATGTGTCAATACCATCACAGAAAGCTACATTGAACAAGTGATAAGCTCACTTTCATTTGACAAGGAAAGAAGCTTAGGGCAGACACCAATATCAACCTATAATACACGTTTGCTCATATCATATCCAATAATAAGAACTGTAAATTTTTCGTGATGAGGATGAGTTGATAATTAATGGTACTAAGCATCTTACCACGGTAAGTATCATAAAAAGGCTAATTTGTTGATTGCCAAGTCACCGATAACTAATGCTAGTTCTCATGTCTTCACTAGAAGAATGATCAAAATTCAATAATAACAATACAAATAAAGAGATTACCTTTATCTGAATCTACATAAACCCAAACAGGTCCACAATATCACCAGAATACAAATGTAACCTTCAGTGACAAATTGTTGGCAGACAAATAGACATGGGATTCATAAAGAATACATATGATTGCCAGCATGTATAACTTGTTATCAAACACTTAGAAGGCTTAAAAGCCAACTCAGAATGAAACCTATTAATCATTTGGAAACCATCCATAGCATCAATCAATTATAAAGGAGAGAGATGTGCATATTAATATCATATAATTCATCCAACAATAAATTCCACATTAGCCATCACTAGTGTTAGCTCTCTGAACCACGAGGAATTGCTCAGGGTTGAACCTTACACGATTTTACACCTTTGGAATGGACCCAAAAGACTATAGGATAGGAAAGAAGTCGCTTTTGGATCTTAATTAGGCCTTGACTCAAATTACGCAACCAATGTTAGACTAAATGTGGTCTGATATTATCATAGGGCTTAGTCGGGGAGTAAGGCTGAGAAAAATGTCCACTCTGGGATGGGCTGTAAGATTTTACTCTTTTGGGATGGACTCCAAAAGATATCTTTAAGAGAGGAGTCAAAGGGTCTCTTTGTTAGGCATCAACTCGTAATTAGACATTGCAACTCCTCAACCAATGTGATAAGAAATCAAGCTTTATTTTCTATCTCACAAGGCAAATTTGGAAACCTAGCTCAAGATTTAACGGCTATTGTGATCTACACATCAATGGTACTGAATGAAAACGTATTATCATGATCTTTTCTGCGTCTTCAGTTGAACAAGAACAAACGATTAAGCTAATAAGGCACGCTAAATGCACTTATATATCGTCAAAGAGAAAAGAAGCAGACCGACCATTACAAACAATAGCAAAATCATGAAATCAAGCATTGCGACTTCCAGATGAAGAAGCGCATACCGGTCAGACGGGGCTGAGGAGCTGGTAGAGTGGGGGTTTGGGCTCGGACTGCATGCCGATGACGATGATGAGGAGGACGAAACCGTAGTGTGTGATGACCTTGGCCTTCTTCATCGCCCATGATCGCTCTTCTGGCACCTTGGAGCCCTTCCCGTCCCCAGCCTCGCCTAAAACCCTACCTTTACCGCCGCCGTTGCCTCCAACTGTTCACTTTAAGCCGAGAACGCGTCTACGAACACAATCTCCACCGTCCATGTGGGCTGTTACAGTAAGTCCAATTTTTAGGTCAATAACTCATAAAATTCCATATATTTATACAAATAAATAATAAATATTTTAATATTTTTTATATCTTTATAAAAATGATGTTAGAAAATGAAAAAAATACATTTCCCTTTTAAAATCATATATTAGATAATGAAAAACTATTTTCATATTTTAAAAATTTTATTTCGTATTTTCATATTAAGCTACAACACATCGGGCCATGAGTTGGTGTGTTGGGCCTCGATCTACGTTTCACTTATCGGACCCTAAATTGGTCTCTTGGGCCTCGATCTAGGTTTATATATAATGGGCGTTTAGGGTCTCATCCACCGGTTTATCTCCCCTCTTCACGGTGATCATATCATTGGAGCGGCAGCGATCCGAGCAGCGCAAGAGATCAGCTATCGAGGAGGGAAGAAGAAGGAGAGGAGCGCGGAGCAGAAATGGGTGGGGGCATGGAGGTCAACAAGAACAAGTACATCGAGGACTGGAACGCAGCGAGGGAGAACCTCGAGTTGAACTTCCGCTGGACCCGCCGCAACCTCGCCATCGTCGGCATCTTCGGCCTCGCCATCCCCATTCTCGTCTACAAGGGCATCGTCCGCGAATTCGTACCGATCTCCTCCTCATCTCCATCCCCGTCTTTCTTTTCCCGCTTCGTCTTCTTTTTCCCCTCTTGATCCTCACTAGTATAAGTAAATCCCCTAATTGCTTGCCATCGATGGCTTAATCCTCTGTGGTTTTTGGTGTTTGTGGCAGCACATGCAAGATGAAGACGCCGGAAGGCCTCTGCGGAAGTTCCTGTGAGAGATCCGTCAAAGGTTGTGTGCTTCCCTTTCTTCTGAAATAATAATACTATTACTGATGGCGATGTCGTGATGTTGGTCGTCAGAGTTCTGTACGATTCAGAAACGCGATTGCCTGATCCGTCGTTAGTTACTCCATCATGTTCCATAATTCTGCTTGAGTTTGATGTGTGAGAACCATGACTTATGGTAAATCCATGGTGTACTTGTGGTTTCCCTTTCCTTCTCATTTTGCATATTATAATGTTTATCTAGGCCACTTGGTAGTGTATAGCAAAGATCAAAGATAAGGTAATTCATTTGAAGTAACCATTGCTGATAGTTGTTATGCTGCAATTATAGGTAAGGTCCTTTCTCGACTGGCAAAACATGAATTTCTAACACTATCTGCAAACCCTGTGAATGAAATGTTTAGTAGAATAATGAGCCCTCATGTGAATTAAGCAGCTTCTTGCGATGACAGCTGAGATGTTCTCCACAAGCAAGCACCATTCAAATTGATAGGAATCCTGTCCTCATCGATCGGTTATACCTGTCCATGCTGACATAAAAGGTTGGTCATTGTTAGTGTGTATAAGATGAATTGCATAGAAAGCAGATCAAATAGGGATTGCTGGGAATTCAATCATTTGGAAGATATTGGTAGTTGCTTGTACCCGGCCTGCACTCTAAATTTATGGAATTGGATACTGAATTGCCTCACATTGCAAGTGCTGATAGTGTCAAATAGTAGTTTCCGGAAGACAAACAATGAAGAATGTTGGTTAATTGCACCAAATATCTTGTCAAGCTATGTCGTTGCTGCAATTACATTTTTGATATATGGATGTCGTATGTTTTGTCTTGGTTGGTTGTGCAGTCTGTTGTCATTTGAATCCTATGCTTTTGTAGCTTTGGAAAACTTACTTTCATGTGTTGTGTAATACTATTTTTCTTTCTTCAGGTGCTTGAGGACATTTTGAATTGTTGAGGTTGTTGGTCTAAATTAGAAATGACTTGATATATGTCGTTCTCAAGTACTCAGAGACTAGTGGTTTAAAATGATGAGTTCCTCTCTGTAGAGAGCCCATAGGAACTGCACGATAGTTCTCATCTCAATGTTTTGTTTCATAAAGACCAAATTAGGATTTCACAAATCTTTGACATAAGAAAATCTCACACTGATACAATAACAGGAGAAGCCAATTAGCAATATATATGAACATGGATCCTGAAACACAATCAGTCTGCAGTCTATATAAGGTCCATTGTATGCTGAGAAAGCACTAAGTAGTTTCAGAATCTTATTTGGAGTAATGACACCTGAACTTAAGATGATCTATGCTTTCATGCTGTCAAGAATTGGTAGCAATACTTGAACAAGTTGGAAACCAGTACCTGAACTTGGTTAGATTGATATGTACAAGGATTGGTATGGAATCGATATGGTCAGTGCGGACCTAAATGATTATTTAGAAATTATTTCGGATTTGATATGAAGGTTTACTACAGTATGGGTCTATTGGTGTCCAGTCAAACTGGCATTGGTCAACTGTGGTATTTAATTCTATGATACATGGTATGCAAGCGTCTAAAGTATGTTGTGAAGTGATTGCATGAACCTTCAAGCATTATTTACTTTAAAATCGAATCTCTCTGTCAAGTTGTTAGAATTGTTATATATTAGCTTGTGTGTGTGTCAAAGCTTATTTTAGTAATGAGTAAATCTTTCTTTTTTGCAAGTAAAAAAAGATTTACAATATGCTGTTGATATAACATACTTGGAAATCTTTTTTTTTTAAACTTGCAAGTGAAAAAAAAAAGATTTACATAGATTTTAGTAATGAGTAAATCTGATCAACCTGTCATGGATCAGTTGTGCCATTCTTCTGATGATATGACTTCTGACTTCAATTATAGGAGTTGGCCTGCAGCATTATATATGCTGTTGGTTGCAAATATTAGCCAGCTTTGTGTTTGGATATATAAATTGCTGGTGACAAGCTATATGGTTACTAACATAAAGAAGCTAGTTGATACTTGCAAGTATGTTGATTAGATCATGTTCAATTGCTGAGCTAAGTTTAGGAGATAGACATTTATACACAAATTGATTAGTTGAAGTTGTCTCATTGGTTTCGTGTGCGGCTTTTCCTACTGACATCAAACCCATAGCAAGCTGAGTCCAATCTTTGGTACGACTCATAGCCTATAATTCTCATAAGGTGGGAACGTATTTATCATTTCTCACGTCACTTGCGTGTGCTGATTCTTCTATTGACTTCAACCTATTTATTTTAATTCCAAATGCTCAGTTCTGCACAACTGGAGGCAGATAAAACTACGGCATTGGAAGAAGAAACATCCCTTCCCGCGGTTACATGACAGTATAATACGCGGGAATATAAATAACTTCTCTCTGCTTGAGAAGAGGGATGTTCGCAGATGACCAAACGGCAAAGATTTGATGCGATTAGTCTTGTTTTTAGTTGGCTTGGCGGATAGTGAGTTGCATCGACTGCCCAATGCGTCTTTCTTGGTGGGTGTGTGGGTTCGATGTTGTCGATGATAGTTAAATCTGATCCACTGTAGCCTCTCTATTGTGCACAGTGAGAGCCAAATGCGTGCGGTTATAACTCATTGCATGTTCTATTTATATAGATCAACGATATGGAAAGGTTAGTGGTTTTGACTTCAACGTTAACGATAGAGACGGAGCCTCTCAACTACGCCTTCGTTGGTCGTTACAAACGAGTCGTCTTCGGCGTGCACTTATTGGCGCTTGACACTTAAATGTCATGTAATTTAAGAGAAATACGAAATGGAGATGTTGGCTAATTACTGATTATGGAGAATTTAGGGGATTAAGATTTAAATAGAATTTGGACTTCTTCCTCTTCTTCTGATGACTTAATTATTTGGAGGGCCAACGGGCCAGAATTAAGTAGTGTCTAAACCGGTTTCCCGCCGGCAATTGCACCCGGTTTTGCCGCCATGTCGTCGCCTCCTCCGCCCTCGAGCCCGACGCCGTCGCCACCCAACCCCACGTCGCCGCCTCCTTCCGCTCCTCCTCCGATCAACCCCACGCCGCCGCCTCCTTCCGCTCCTCCTCCGACCAACCCTACGTCGCCGCCTCTGTCCTCTCCGCCTCCAACAGCTCCTCCGCCCGCACCTTCCTTGTCTCCTTCGCTGACGCCGCCGCCCGGTACTCCGCCGACGTCTCCGCCCGCGTCTCCGCCCACGTCTCCGCCCGCGTCTCCGCCCACGCCGCCTCCGTCGAGCCCCATCCCTCCCCCGGCGTCTCCTCCGCCGCAGGCGCCTCCTGCCTCGCCTCCCGTGTCGCCATCGCCTCCTCCTCCTACGGTCACACCTCCACCGTCGCCTCCGCCACCGGTGAACCCGCCCCCGCCTCCGCCGAGCCGGTCTCCCCCTCCGGCCCCACCATCACCACCGACTTCGCCACCTCCGCCGCCACCGAAGAGCCCGTCTCCCCCGCCGCTCGCTCCGTCGCCTCCTGCGCCACCGACCCCTCTGGGATCTCCTCCACCGCCACCCGTCCCCTCAGCCTCCAACCCTCCGCCTCCGTTTAATGCGTCACCGCCGCCACCTCCGTCTTCGACAAAGTCAAGCGAGACATCGACAGCAGCAATAGCTGGAGGAGTTGCCGCTGCTGCTGCCATCATCGCATTGTTGTTGGGCATATTCCTCTTTTGCTACTGGAGGAGGAGAAGGCAGCGGTCTTCGCCTCCTGCTCCGCCGCCATATTTAGGTGCTTATTTCTCTCTCTCTCTCTCTCTTCTCTCTCTCTCTCTCTCTCTCTCTCTCTTTATATATATATATATATATATATATATATATATATATATATATATATATATATATATATACACATATATATTCCTTATAAAGCATCTAAAACCCTAACGATTGATATTGTTATAATGGTAAAAATTAAAGCAGATACTGTTTTCATTTGTATTGGCAAATCCAATTTTACCAACTCTACTTCGCATTGACTGCAGTTGAAATGTGAAACTCAAGAGTCTGTTTTTTCTTTTTTAGCAAAGCAGTGGTAATTTGTTCATTTTAGATATCATCTCACTAGATGAGGATGGCTGTATTTAATTGGTGAAATTTGTGATTATTATGGATAGAGAAATAATGCTTTTCCTATTCTCCTTACACAGTGATGGGTTTCTTATTTTCTGGATAATTTGCTCTTGCAATTGACTGTGATTTATCACTTTATCTGGAAATATAAGATAGGTTTGCAACTGTAGGATACCATTTTGGATTTATTATAGATATTTTTTAGTTCAATCTATACTTCTCTGATTTTATGAGAAACTTGTTCTCCATATTCTGTACTCACCCTATCTTCTCTTTGCATCATCAGTTGATCCATATGCTCCAACCTCACCAGCAATATATACTCTTGCCACAAAGCCATCTGCAGGAAGCAAAGACTTGAGTTCTGGTTCCCAGCTCTCTGAACCTGAAAATCCATTTTTGCCATCTTCACCTGAAATTGCCCTTTCATTCGCGAAGATTGCCTTCACATATGAAGAATTGGCAATGGCAGCAGATGGATTCTCTGATGCTAACCTTCTTGGAAAAGGCGGTTTTGGGCATGTCTATAAAGGGATATTTGATGGAAAAGAAATTGCTATCAAGAAATTGATGTCTGGAGGAGGACAGGGGGATCGGGAATTCCGGGCAGAGGTGGAGAAGCTCAGTCGTGTTCACCACAGACATTTGGTATCATTGGTCGGATACTGCATTTCTGGAAGCCAGAGGATACTTGTATATGAATATCTTCTGAATAAGACTCTTGAATTCCACTTACATGGTAATCTTTAATCGCATGAGTACCTAGTCATTGTTTCTTATATCAGCTTCTTTAGCAACTTGAATACGATACATAATGATTTTTGCTGAAGTTCATTGTGTGATTGGAAATTAAAAGAAATTGATGCTAAAAGTAGTGCAAGACAGTTTTTTATGGATATGCTTTTATTTGGCATATTAATGTCATATTTTCACATCATCGAAACTAGTAACACAAGATACTTCGATTATTTATGTGGATATTAGTTGTTCATGCTAACTGTTTATCGATCTAGTTTTTCCCTATGACTTGATTTTTTCATGTTACCTCTTCGTGTTTCTGTATTTCTGGTGTTCTTTGATCTATTTGTTTCTTCTAGGTTTTCTCTAATATTGTTCGGTGATAATATAAATATTTATTTTCATTTTTTATTTTCTTTTCAGTGAAGTATAATGATTTTTGAATGAATTCCAATCTTAATAATGACTTAAAAGCATAGTTAAAATTAGCTTCCTTTGGCATGGTTAAGTTCCTGTTTGTTGACAGGAGATCGTAAAACACCATCCAACGCATTAATACCAAAGGAATAGCAAAACATCATCCAATCTGTTAATACAAAAAGAATAAGTTCCATTCCTGTAGATATATAGCTCCTTAGCTTAGTGGTCTGCTACTGAGCTACCTCGAAGGTGGTGGTTGTATCTTGTTGATGTGGAACTAACAGAAGTAGTCTGGAAAAAAAATTCTACATAAGTGCAGCATGAATTATGGCTCTCCAGTTCATAGGCTTTTCATTCAAAATTCTGTTGATTCAAGACCTCCAAAATGGCAATTTGTATTTGCTTTCTACTTGCTTCTTTGTGTTTGTTTCTCCCTTTTAATGTAATTTTGTTCTTATGCAGGGAAGGATCAACCAATTATGGAATGGCCAACCAGATATAAAATTGCTGTGGGTTCTGCAAAGGGATTAGCATATCTGCATGAAGACTGTCAGTTCCTCTGTTTCTTTTGTAGTTTCAAGGCTAATTTTTTGGCTGTGCTCATGTGACGATATATGGAACTATGTTATAATACCATCACCTCTGATCTTCTTCAGGTCGCCCTAAAATTATTCACCGTGATATTAAGGCAGCCAATATCCTTCTTGATTCAAACTTTGAGGCAAAGGTAGGATAAATGATCACTTATCATCTCTTTCTCGTGTCCTGATCGTTTATAAACTATTGACTGATCCAGTGACAAATCCTTGATTAGGAATTACTAAGTTGAAGAAAACATGCAGGTTTCAGACTTTGGACTGGCTAAGTTTCAAGGTGAAAGTGACACCCATGTTTCGACCAGAGTTGTGGGAACTTTTGGGTGGGATGAATCATATTTCCTTCAGTTTGTCTTTGTCTTGGTTATATTAGCCTTTCATGTAAAAACTGATTCAAAACTGCTAATCATTTGGATTATGTCATTCGATTCACAGAATCTGTATGCAATTTCGCTTGTAGGCCAGACATCAAAATATTAGTCATTCAACTCTGTGATACAAGATACCTGTAGTTACACCATGTCTTGTGTTCTTTTTCCTGTAGGTATGTGGCACCAGAATACGCAACTTCTGGCAGACTCACAGATAAATCCGATGTTTTTTCTTTTGGGGTCGTGATGCTGGAGTTAATCACTGGAAGAAGACCTGTTTATTCAAATCAATCTTACATGGACGAGTCTTTGGTTACCTGGGTTGGTCTCTTTCCGATAGAATCTTTTTTATTGTATTTGCACCGATCGCATCGTTCCTTGAACTGTGAACATTTCTGGACAACATGGGTTTTGAATTGGCATATTTTAGTACTGCACAATTGTTTCATCAATTGTGAATTCGTAAATGGCATGTAGTTCTCACTGTTTGGATATAAACTGAATTAGGATTTAGAACACGTTCAAGAACTTTGAAGCACATCTATGATGTCTTACCTCACAAAATTTAGGTCCATGTTTTGCAAATTATGTTCTTGTTGCCGTCTGTAATAGCTTGCTTATTGCTAGACTGCATGATCATTATAGTTCATAATTCTATTGTTACACAGCTGTTGCCCATGGATTATAATAAAGGCAACTGTTTGAAATGCGTATTATATTCAGAAAACCTTCCACATTGTGGAAATAATGAGGATTTGAAGACATTCTTAATCATGGTTGTTACAAAAGCTGACTTCTGCTCTGACGTTTCCAAATTAGTATCACATTGTATCTACATCTTGATTTTGCAGGCCAAGCAACTGCTAATTCCGTGTCTCCAATTTGCATTGTTTGAACTTTTAAGTGATTTTAAGTTAAAATTGACCTAAGCTTTTCTGGTTTATGCTGTTTGTTTTGCCTCTCTCTCTCTCTCTCTCTCTCTCTCCTCTCTCTCTCTCTCTCTCTCTCTCTCTCTCTCTGTGTGTGTCATAGGAACATAATTGTTTAATTGATGCAATTGACTACTTGTTACAGGCAAGACCTTTGCTGACACAAGCTGCAGAGGTGGGTAACTACGAGGCGCTGATCGATCCACATCTAGAGAACTATGGCCCTAATGAGATGATACGTATGATTGTTTGTGCTGCTGCTTGCGTGCGCCAATCTGCAAAACTTCGTCCAAGGATGAGCCAGGTAAATTGGCCTATTTGTCTTCTTGTTGATACATGCTTAGTGATAATCATGCTAATCAAAGAAATAAAGCTTGCCGATACGAATCAGGTTCTACTTTTACACTCCCAATGTTCTTGTTCAAGATGCAGATCATCTAACAATTTTCTGCTTTTGCATATTATCTTTTTCTGGTTTCTAATTGCATCCATTCTCACATAAAATAGTAGATCTTGTTTATGGCCTGCTTGGAAATACGAATGTTCATATCTAATGAGTCTTTTTAAGTTTAGGAAACAGGAATGACTTATTTGATTTGGATTGTACAGATTGTTCGATACTTGGAAGGAGAAATATCTCTCGAGATGTTGCATGGAGAAGTTTTGCCAGGCTACAGTGCTCTCCAGGCTTCATCCACTTATGATTCTAGCCAAAATAATGAGCATATGGTAAGGTTAAGGCGGATGGCATTTGCAAATCAAGATATGAGCAGCTTATTTAGTGAGCCGATCAGCGAGTCTGATCCGAACCAGGAGTCGTCGGGCGGTGATGAAGAAGCATATAATGAGATCACCAGATTGAAGAAGAACAGCACCTCAGAATCCAGTTCTGCTGTATAGGATTTGATTTATGTGTACATTTGTTGTACTATTTCTCCCACTTGTGTTTTCTTGTTGCTACATACGATTCATATGCACCTGCTACTTGTGCAGTTTGCAGGGTTGATGTGATGCTGTATACTCTTTCAGCGATAATTGTTTTTGTAATTTATGTAAAGCATGGTCGGTGATTCGTTACTTTCGAACCTAACCGGAATTGGATCTCGATGGTTCACTTACGATTCTTGATTTTTTTGGGGGGAATTGGCGTTTTTGGTTCCGGTTTGAACTGGTGATTCATGATTTATAAAATAATTAATATTTTTTAATTATTTTTAATTAAAAAATATTTTTAATAAAAAGATGGTTCGAATCGGAATGGAAACCGTTGAGATTGGCCCTATGTGGTTCGGTTCCAGAACCATGGTTAAGAGAGTAAAAAAAAGATGGAGCAGTTCAATTCCAAAACCAAAATAAAAGATAGAGAGAGACAAGTACCGAACCCAACAACGTGAGACGAACAGAGAGAGAGAGAGAGAGAGAGAGAGAGAGAGAGAGAGAGAGAGGAAGAAAAGAATAGATAGAGAAAGAGTAAAAGATGGAGATCGACAAGTAACGAACCAACTAGATCAATAGATAAATAGAGAGAGAGATGGTTGGGTTGGGGGAAACTAATCTTATACTTTTTTTTATTTAAAATAAATTTGATTAATTTAAAAATTATTTCGTATTTCATAAGTTGTCAAATGAGGACATGAATAATTTTAATATAATTTCCTAATTTACTCGAGGAAGAAGAAAATACCAATAGAATTTGAGAAAAAAACCAAATTATAATCTTGATTGAAGTATTCAAATCTTAAAGATCGATCCACGAAAGATGGAATCATATATTTGGTAATACAAAGCTGTGAAATGTGCCAAGGTGTAAGGCCTTATCTTCTTCATCATGCGTGCTCGACCTAAAACGGATTTAATAATTATCCAAGTTTTTTTCCATTATCTTTTAATTATTATATATATATATATATATTTATCTCTTTATTCTAAAAACAACCCATTGCTACTTGCACTCCTACGATTTAACTTTACAAAGTGATGCAATCAATGACAAACACAACTTTGTGTAACTATACACTCAAAAACTGGACAGAAAAATATTTGACAATGGATTACCTAATTCACTTTTGTACGCAAAATAGTCAATAATTTTCTCATCTCAAAGGAGTTTACGAGCAAAGTGACTGAAGAAGCATCGTATTACCTCAAACCATTTCTTTTAGTCGCTAGAAACCAAACCAAAAAGAGAACCAAAAAGTAGACCGCCTAACCGATGACAATAAGATCATATCAGGTCTTCCTACAATCCATAATGCTGAAATGGTCTGTTACCTAACGATTACTTGAAGTAGAACACCAGGGAGCAGTAATTCAGGTGACACAGAATTAGCATGTAGAATTCTGCAAAATTTCTTATGACCTATTTACAAGTCACAAACGAACCAAGCCAAAGTGTGTTAAGAGCCATCAAGAATTGCCAGACCGCTCTAAGAAAAAACCGGGAAGTCTTCCACTACCTGAAACTAATGAAAATTTTGCCCTGCAATATCTGCCAGCAGCAACTATGGGTAAATTCTGCCAGATCTAGCTCTATCAGGTACCGTATGTGGATCCAGTGCTGACAGAACTTGAGGCATTGACATACCCCCAGAAACAACAATCTCTGCGTTCCCCATGAAAAGAATATCATGAATATTAATTTTGACTGATATTTAATGATAAATGAATATAGGCAAAGTGCATTAAACAATTAAAAAGGACAGAAATCTACCAATTCCTTCACGAACAGAAATATTTGGTCTGATAACATCTTTTGAGCTGACCAGAAAAATGTCACCGATATAAAGATGGTTGGTTGGAACATAGACACAGCAGAGTTCTTCCTCACCAGAATAACTCTGTTGGAAGATCAATTGAAAAGAGAAATGTGAGACTATAGACAAGCCACCGGGAAGAAATAGAGAAAAACACTAACAACAATGATGCATAGACCAAACATTGCTCATGCACATGCAAATTCGATATTCAAGTGAAGACAAAATTTATTTACTTTTTTTGTCTTTTGGACAATGGCACATGACCTGTGGCTATAGGCAGGACTAATAACAAGTCATCCTAGGCCACAAATTGGAATACTATGTTCACTCATTCCATGTAAAGCCCATTGAGGTCATACAGAGAAGCCAAAGCCTTAAGAAAAGGAGCAACCATGCATATAACATAGACAGTATCTGCATCCAGCAGGAAATAATGCAACTATGGTTGATCAAACCACTTAGCCCGTCATTCAAGATGACAATACGAACTAAGCTATGTGTGGTCAGTCAAAAGAATTATTCACTTGATACAAGGATTTAACACCGGTTTGGTCATTGGTGCCTGTTTCATTAACCTAGGACCAGTGTGATTTTTGTGTCATCAAATAAAATAACAAAAAATTAAATGCATAGATACCGGTAACAAGTTATATGTCTCGACACCAATACTTAGTCAAACCAATAAATAATGGTTGATACATAATGATCTGATCATGATTTAAAAACTTGACTAGATAGCACTACAATGCATGTGTCTTCACGTAGTGGTTGTTTCAACAACAAAAAAAAAACTGTGAAGTCCCAACTATTTGGGGTCGCCTAACATAGTGGTTGTTTCAATAGTATATTCTAATTCTAATACATAACCCATGTCAACCTAAAGCTAGTTAAATGTTTGAATACGACTACTACTCGAGGACCACAATCTCTGTATCATAGGAACTCCCTTACTGTCCTATCAGAGTGAAGCCCTCTCTTTTAGTTAACTAGAGTAGTATGCTCTTTCACTTAACTAGTTATCTGCACATGCTGCAGATAAGTTAATTAGCATCCATATCAAGGTATTCCTTGTGATAAAAAAAGACAAATTCAGTGAAAGAGACTCTTGCCAATTCGGCATCTGAGGAAAGTCAAAGTATACAACCTACTCCTGCAGCAACCAGAGAGGATGTTTCCCTGCTGACATTGTCAAAAGAAGTTCAATGAATTGAAGGATTTAACTAGGGTAAATGATGCATATGTGTCATTGACAACATGCATATCCCTGTTATTGATCAAACCCACCTTAGGGAGCACTGTATGAGTTTTGAAGGTCAGGCACTACGATATGCATATAGAAGTGCCTTGAAGTGTCCACTTGAACCCTAGTTTTCTTATGTTGTTTAGAAAAAAAGAACTTTAAGTTAAACCTGAACCCTCATATAAACGCCACCAAGTAGAAAGCATTGTAAATCTTGATCTACCAACCATGATAGAGACATTTTCCCACACTTTTTACCCTAAAGCATTGCTTGTGAACTGCCCTGTTCCAATGATCTTATTCTACTCTCTCTCTCTCTCTCTCTCTCACAGTCTCTAGTGCAGTGCTGCAACTTGGCATGCCATCAGCTCTCCATCCCACCAGACACTTATCCCAGCTGTTCATTAATGAAGATTTGGGCAACTACCAGGCTTTTCTTATCAAGCTTTAACGATGAACTGAAATGCACGTAAAGAGTAAGATATACTGTCTTATTGTAAAACACCAAAGGGAGAATCAGATCTTTGGACCAGTGCATAAAACAAAATTGTTTATGCACATAAACATGAATATGAACCACAAAAGCCATCATGAATTACTATGCAACACATAATACCACCGATAGTTAACGATGACAGCTGACAAGACCTGAAGAACAACAGTGGAAGTGATAAATCCAAATGCATGTTCACCAAGCCGAGGGTGCCTGATAATTACAACTTCCTTGAATGCTTGTTTATTCTGGTCTGTATTAAAAAAAAAAAAGAACCAGTGATATATATACTTAGGTTTGAAAAATTGAACAAGTAGAAATTACTTACCAGGTGAGACAGCAGAACTAATTTGCTTAGAGGCATTGTAGATGTGACGAACAAATGGCATCCGCTTGATAAACCATTCGCCAAGACTAAGGACAGATGCACCAAGCCATGATGACATGAACACTCCGACCAAGAAAATGAAGGTTATGGAAGTTACAAAACCAAGTCCTGGGAAGGTAAGGATTCAACATTTAGAAAACAAAACATTGACAGGAAGGGGGACAAATGAAAAGAATCTATGGCAAAGGCTCTTCTTCAAATTTAGCTATCTTACACCTGTGTTTGCTCCACAATAGTGAAAAACCCCAAGTGCTTCCAAAATGTTCCACCCCAAGCATAACAGAGAACAAAGCAAGAAAAATTTACATGATACAATTGTGCATGCACATTGTTGAGTATGCTCCAAGAACTGTGCATGTGTAGCGCATGCTCCAAGACATGTGGATGAACACACACATAGATAATTAAATAACATATGAAAGTACATAAAAATGAAGATGTGAATGTATCACAAACAAGAAATGAAAACGAATTGCTCAACCTCACTAAATAAGACAAGTGACCCAGTTGATTGACCGAAAACCGCGGCAATTGCAAAACAGAACATCACCCACTTCTTCCTGGATGTACTAATTTCAGAAGTACATGTCTTCAAGCTTCTATACATATGATCCACCAGACCCAGAAAGATGGCTCGAGCAATCGAAAGATGAAACCCTCAGTCATTGGAATTTCCAATGAAAATTAGTGATGCCCAATCAGCATACGAACCTAAAGGCTGCTACTTGCTAGAGTAATTGAAATTTTACAACAGTCCTTGGATTATCAAATGAAAGAAGTGTATTATGTCAAATGTGAACTGCAAGGTTAGCCAGACTGGTTTTGCAGCTTAAGAATGAGAAGAAAAACGACAGGACTTTAAAATGGAAGGTCCAAAGAAGCATTAATGGTTCCAGTATTATATTATCAAAGAATATGTTCGATAAGAGTGAAACAATCTCAGCTTCAAAAAGCATCCAGGAAAAATCAACAACCATCTGAGAACATGTACTTCCAAACAGAAACCAGTAATGGAAAACTCAGCAACAAAGATCATTTAAATAAATATTTCATTACAATAAATGTACAGCATCTGAATTGTCACTTGAATCACATAGAATATTTTGAAAAAAAAATAATAATGTGCATACCAAATAAGTTTATCCCAAGTTGAGCATAGATCGGAGAAAAAAATCCATCAACAAAATGAATAAACCACCAGGTGATATAAAAGGTGATAGCAATTGGAAAGAGGATCACACTGCAAATGCAGAAAAAGTGATCGGTCACTAGTTAATAAGCTCAAAAATAAAAGCATATGTAAGTTCATGCTGGATATAGATGAAAGAAGCTTACCATCCTGTCATGAACTTTTTCGAAGCCCAACTGTGGATGACTATATAAAACGCCTGCACTTGACGAAATGGATTAGTAAAACCATTTCTTACGAAAAGCTGCATTGATAAGCATCAAGTCTACATATATCGTCACAATACTTGATAAGGATTTCAAAACGAGAGCAGTTAGCACATAAAGAAGAGCCACATAACCTTTTTCCAGTAGTTAATGCAGTGGCAAACATCACGGGCTCTGTAATGAAAACTTAAATCGAATGTGGGTATGGTGTTAAGACGGAAACTATTTGCCACAGTGAGATAGCAACGGGAAACAATGGCAAGGGCTTTAAAGTTCTCCATTTGAGCATTCCGCTCAACTAATAAAAGTGACGTACAAGGCACGAAATAATTAGAGAAGTTCAGTATATGCTGCAGTTAAACTTCATATATTTTAGCAAATGAGCTCTACCATCAACATATTTCCTCGCAGATAAACGGCCAAGGCACGTCTAACACGATTCGATGTCATTGATCTGAACATTGTTAACCTCAGATATCAGGAAAATAAAAGGATTTTTTTTTCTTTGATGCCAATTCCTTACACCAAATTTGCGAGAAGATACGATTATATGTTCCGATTTCAAGCCTAATTAGGTCAAAAGAATAGCATCCTTCCGCGGCTCATGAACAAACCCTAAAAACAAGAACTAAAACCAGACTCAAGTCCATGAACATCCGTATCACAGAGGCGACAATGATCGCCGATTACCACAAAACCAAAAGGAAATGAGCGGAAACAATGTAAAACGAAATCGAAAAAGGAATGCATAAAATCGAATAGAAGATCGACAAGAACGAAGAGATCGGTGGAGGTGGGCCACCTCTCTACCGGTGTGGGAGTGGCGGTGGTAGTGGTGGTGGTGGTTAGGGCAAGCGGAGGAGGAGGAAGCCCTGGAATCGGAGTCGTGGTCCGCGACAGGGATGAGCAGCTCACGATCCCTCTCCCTATTTCCCATTGGACTCGACGACTTCTCGTCGCCCATCATCGCCTCGCCTCGCCTCGCCTCGCCTCGATCTCTCTTCCTCCCTCGCTCTTCCAGACGCTCAACCGAAGCGCTGAAGCAAACACAAACGGAAGGGAAATGAAATGGTAGAAGACTTTACACACCCTCAAATAATACCCAAAACTGCACCCTCATCAACGCAAAATGTGGCGACAATCAAGGGCTGTTGACGCCACTCACGGCTGACCAAATCGATCTGATGGACGGTTAAGATCAATTAGGTGAATGCTTGGGCCTAACGGTGGGTGGAGAACATAAAGGTTTCTCCATATAATGTTCTAAAGCAATTGCCGCGTCGTCTGAACCGTTAGATCTGGACTGGGTCTCTTAATCTGGACGGTTGGACGGTCGAGATGGATATGGGAACAAAAAGCATCATCTGATGACAAAATATTGATTTTTTGGGAATGTTCTCACTAAGAGTTACAAAAGTGAGACAGAAAATAATATCTATTTAATTTGATCATAAACTACTGTATGTGAGGTTTTGATCAAATTTATTTAATCTCTAAAAGTGGGAACATTATGAGAGAAGATGATAAACTTCAATAGTTGAACACTAAACCTTCTTAACTCTCATATCAAAAATCACCAATCATATACATTTAAGATTTCTAATCTCTTAATTATGTATACAATGTTTGTTATACTTTAATCTATTTTATTCCTTATATGATTAAATCTTATCATTTTCCTCTCATAATTAACCTATACTATAATAAAAAAATTGTAAGTCATAATCGGATCGACTATATGGATGATTTATCGTTATTTAGATTCATAAGATATAAAAGTGATATGTGGGTAGTCATTTGGTATTCAAGAGTTTCAATCCTTATAAGTCAATATAGTTTTCTTTTTTGATATCAGATTAGTAAGGATAGAAAATGGATTGTAAGAAATAAGTAAAAGTTATGCGAATAGAATATAAATGATAAATGAATAGTATAATCATAATGATTGGTCATAGGCTATCCCACCCCTAACCACATTGTCACCGAGTAGAGAAGAAACCTGCCTGCAATGGCTATTCGATTTAAGAGAAATTAATGTTGAGGGATGATTACCATTTTTCAGCATGAATAAACCAGAAGTAGGATGATCACATAGCTTCTCTGCACTTGATAAGATGGTGTACAATGATACCAAGAAACCTACAATAGTGACGTCCACCCAAAGTAATACGGATGTGAGAATCCAAGCGGGTCAATCCCCCCTTTATGCCTTTTTTTGGGGACCGACAAATCTTGGAATCCGATCACGGAATGCTGTCGCCTGTTCGATCGTTTACGTAACGTTACTTTGTACGAGGCAGATGCGAAGGGTAGAGAGAGAAGGTGACAGTTTGAGTCAGCATTTTATCAAGACCTCGGATAATTTAGTTGGGTAACGATCCTTGGAGAGAGACGTGGAGGGTAACTGCGTATAAGGAAAGCGCGCACAGCCGACACCAACATAAGCCACGGAGGTCTCCTCTTCCTCATCAGAGCTATTGGTTATGGATGCATGGAAGCCCAGGGAGGACGGTGGAGGTGACCGCGAGCTGAAACCCACCCCACCTTTGGCTTCTTCTTCGTCTTCCTGTTCGAAGAGAAGGTAGGCACTCGTAGCTCCCAGCTGAGAAGTGCTGAGTTTGTGTGTTTTGAACCAAGTAGAGCTTCTTGTACAGCCGGCTGCCGGTGCAGAAACGAGTGGTGTCGGTTACCGTCGGCGCGAAGCCCCTACGCGCCGGTGAGGCGTTCCCGCCGTCGGATTCATGGTCATGGAGGAAGTACGGGCAGAAGCCCATCAAAGGCTCCCCTTATCCCAGGTGCGTACTTGGCTTCCGCGTGTGTGAGAGAGAGAGCTCTGGTTTCTTGTACGTTCGTGGCCATGCAGGAGTTACTACAGGTGCAGTAGCTGCAAGGGTTGCCCGGCGAGGAAGCAGGTGGAGTGCAGCCGCCTGGACCCCACCAAGCTCATCGTCACCTACTCCTTCGACCACAACCACCTCTGTCCCCTCCCCAGGAACGGCCGCCACCACCAGAACTGCCTGCCTCCTCCGGCGCTGCCCCTCGTAGAGGAGCCAGCGCCGCCAGCTCAGTCAGGCTCCAGACCGCTCGAGTCCACGCCCGAGCAGGAGGCGAAGTACCCCGTCGTGATCGCGAAGAACGAGCCGCTGCAGCTGGTCGACGGCGGCAGCCTCCCATGGTTCTCCGACGTGGCTTCCGCTTCCACTACCTCGGTCGGCTCCGACGAGCTGCTCTACGACTCCCTCCATTTCGATAGCGACACCGCCACAGGATCGATGGCGGAGGAGAAGGAGGCTGGGTCGAGGGAGGAGGAGTCGCTATTTGCGGGGCTGGGGGAGTTGTCAGAGTACTCAATGGTTCTCCGTTGGGGACTGACATCGAGGCCACCAGGTGATGGATGACGAGCAAGAATAAATAACTCAAGATATGGACTTTTATCTTAATATGCTCACACTATTTTACTTACGAGTCACGTGATACCGTTAGCACATGAAATAAAAATCTCCAACAGACTTCTAATGGGGATCAGGATCCAATCAGCATCTTAGTGTAACCTCGAGGGACTCGACTAATCACATTAAGCCCGAAAGGTAGGTTCTCCGTTGGGGACTGACATCGAGGCACACCAGGTGATGGATGACGAGCAAGAATAAATAACTCAGATATGGACTTTTATCTTAATATGCTCACACTATTTTACTTACGAGTCACGTGATACCGTTAGCACATGAAATAAAAATCTCCAACAGACTTCTAATGGGGATCAGGATCCAATCAGCATCTTAGTGTAACCTCGAGGGACTCGACTAATCACATTAAGCCCGAAAGGTAGGCAACTCTTGTCGATCACAACTCCTTATGATTCCCGTCCTGTTCAGCCTTTGAATCACCATGGTCTCAAGGGACTCAATCAGTCATGATGTTCGATTAAGTCAACACCATCGTTACAAGATGAGTCTGATTCGATGATATACCCTTGAAGGACTCGACTAAGCATACCATGTCCTCAAGTCACCGGTGACATCTCTATGTCGTAGGCAAGATAGCGAATCACGATATAGGTGAGCCTCGAGGGATTCGACCAACTCAACCTACACCGAGAATCGGTCTCTAACTATAATGATGGAAGGCCACGTGGGTCAACAATTGCCTCACGTTTACTGACTTAATATTGTCGAGAGAGGGGTTTCTTTGATTTAGTCTCATAATATGACATGTCACATATATACATATTTAATATATATCTACATCGCATATATGTATATATATATATATATATATATATATACATATATATATACATATGTATATATATATATATACATATGTATATATACATATGTATATATATATACATATGTATGTATATATATATACATATGTATGTATATAAACAATCACACATCACATGAGCAATTGCACCAGATGATCATGGACCACAACCTAATGTGAATAGGCCTGAGCCAGTAGGCTTAATCACTCACATCAAGATCTATATGTGCAGCGGTGCATCTCCATGCCTTGTGATCATCCATCTCGTGCTTGTCGATTCCGTCGGTATCTCGATGCATCTCAATGCATCGCGATCGTCCATCTCGTGGGTCCCACTATCGTATCCATGCTCTTGCTACGCCTCCTCATGTGATTTTAACTTAATCATAGGTATGTAGGCCTGACAATAAACGAGAAATAAATTGGAGGCTCGTAGGCCCTAATAATAATAATTACAAGTATACACATCACACGGTCCTGTTAGGAAAAGGGTCGGCACTAAGAGGGGAGGTGAATTAGTGCAGTGGTAAGAATTAGTGCAGCACTAAGAGGGGTCGACACTAAAAGAGTCGGTTCAAAACTTTATTGCGATTAAATCCATTTCCGACGAAAAATCGTTTCGTAAATGTATTAACTTTGAAAGCATACGGAAGAGGGTAGTGGATGTAAAGCAAGTAAAGTGGTTTACAGTAAAGTAAATTGCACAAGAGAAACACAAACCAGATTTTTATAATGGTTCGATCGTTGTGACCTACATCTACTTCATCGATTCCTCTTCCGTCGAGGCCACCATCATCCACTATCGATCTTCCTTTAATAGGCAAAGATCAACCTCCTTCTTACACCCCTCTTCTCCTTTTCACGGGTTTAGGAGAGAACACTTACAAGCACTCACTCCTCTCTCAAACTATTCTAACACCTAGACTATAAGAAGAGGATTTTCACAAGAGATTACAACAGCGTTTTTCCCTTTTTTAATTCTCTGTACTTGTATATGTTAACCAGGGATGAGAGAGGTATTTATAAGCCTCAAGTTGATTCAAACTTGGAGCCTAAAATTTTTTCATCCCGGGTTTCCTGGGTATGGGCAGTACCACCGCTAGTGTCAGTTTGACATTGATATTGACTGGGTGGTACCACCACCTAGCACCCTACCACTAGGCGGTACCATCGCTTGCAGCATCTCGGATACTGTGTCTGAGCGATACCACCACCTGACATAGTCTCGGAGACTATGCCACGACGGTGCCACTTATTGGGTCATTGTTTTGGCCTTTCATTGGGCCCAACATAGTCCTTACATGGGCCCAACTGGCCCCTAATTAGATTGGCTCAAATCCAATTCCAATTATGTGTTAACTATGAATTCTAAGATATTTACTAAGCTAAATAAGTCCGTAAGTTAAGTTTTCTTCCAACAAGCTTCCGGCAAACTTCCGATGATCTCTCGGCAATGTTCCAGCGGACTCCGACAAGCTCCTGGACTTCATGATGATCTTCTTAGCGAGTTCCAACGAGCTTCTTTGGCAAGCTCCAAGACTTCTTAGTTGGTTTTGGCAGAACTTCCGATGAACGTCTGGACTTCTGATGAATTCTTGAACTCTTGACGAAATCGCGTTCTTGACTCCGAGACTTCATTTTGCTTTATGCCTTGCTATTGTAGTTAATCCTGCACATGTAAAACATACTTCGATCTAGACAATTATTACTAAGCATGAATCATGTTGTCCAGCATGTTATTGGTCCATCGATACTTCGTCCGATTCTTCGACGCATCGTCCTCTCTTGCGGCCTATTGCCCAATCGGCCAGTTGACATCTGCAATTACGATATCCTTGGCGCAATATCCACTGTTCTTGGCCCGATGCTTGAATCCATGGCCCAAAGCCTTTTGTCAATACATCGATCGTTCCTTCGGCTCGACGTCCAATATTCTGACATGTTTTCCTCCGGCCTAACATAATTCTTCTTGCTTTAATTGTCTTATCCTAATCGAAGCATCCTGTGTCACTCAAAATGCAAATCAAATTATAAACACTTATCAATTGGTTTCATCATCAAAATACGAGATTCAACAATCTCCTCTTTTTTGATGATGACAATCAATTGATGGAGTTAACCTTAACTCCCCCTATCAATATGCCATATTAATAGAACCTTGAATTCAAGCCGAATTCAAGTCATTACGAATTTCATCATGAATATTTGCAATACGTCATCATGCATAACATGATCATACTTCTCCCCCTTTGTCATCAATAAAAAGGAGAAGTATAACTTTCTAAGTGTTTGAGATACAAGTTCAAATCGTTGCATAATAAATCTTAAGTTTAATCATCATGTAAGCTAGCAAATTCATATCATTTTAGAGCGTACAAGCTAGCAAGTTTTCAAAAACAAATACAAGATAGCATTCTTGTTGAAGTGTGCAAACTAGCAATTCTTGCTTCCTTTTGTAATGTGCAAATTGCAAGTTTTGCTTTTTGAGATAGGCAAGATATCACTTTTGCTTCTTTTGAGATTGTAAGATAGTATTTCTTGCTTTTAAGATGAGCAAACTAAAAAGTTTTACATCTTTTTTCGATATGTACGTTTGTAATTTTTGCTTCTCTTTAGATGTGCAAGCAAGTAAGTTTTTACATCTTCTTGACTTGTGCAAGCTAGCTTTCTCCCCCTTTGTCATTGTCAAAAAGAAGGGAAGAATACAATTTTGTATCTCTTTTTCCCTTTACAATAATTTTCAAAAGCATGACAAAAATAAGTAATCATTCTTATTTCAAAGTGCCACCGAGATAAACCTTGAATTCAAATCAAGGCAATTTTAATCATGATTTACATCATATGCAATATATCATATACATCATCATAACAAAATCATAAGTATTGCATGCATCATTTCAAATCATAAATATTTCACATTATGATGTTATCAATTTGTCAAATTACATCATATCATGCTTGATTATAACTTTTCATTTGTATTTTATGCATAATTTCATTTCATCACATTCATTTCATCTCATCAAGAAAAATTAATTGGGTGATGAATACATGGAGTTATACAAAAATAAATCATATCATTAGAGATAAGATCATGTAAATACCAAAAGATATGATTCATATAGTAAATCCCATCTTAAATAAAATACCAAAAAAATTGTAGGAGTACAATGAAGAAATCTTGATAAAAAAAATCTCACCTAATTCTAAGAAATCAAGATCATGATTTTGATAAAACTCATTCAAATTCAAATCGTCAAAAATCATCAAAATCTCAACATTACTTTCAAGAGATTCAAAATGGTATAAATAATTTTATTGATCTCTTAGTGAAAAACCGATAAGGTAGGGATTTGAGAGGTTTTCAAGAAAAATACTTTCCTCTTTTTGTTTCAACTTATTGATTGATTTCATACATGTATATTCTTTTCTTTTATGCCAAATAAGAACATGCATCAATCGTTTAGGATCAAAAAATAAATTTCGTCATAAAAACCATTAAGATCAATAAACCATAAATTACCCAAAAATCGACCATCCATAAATATTAAGAATCATTATGCATAATATAAATTCATTAAGCACTATCATTATGCATCATTACATTATTTCATCAAGCATGATTTCATAAAGTGTTTTCAATCAAAAGTAATACGGAAATAATTAAGATACACATTATCATTAAAACATCTAGCATGATTTAAGTCTAACATTTTGTTCCTTTATCATTTTGTTCCTTTATGATTATTTTTAAAATTACTAGATAATCATGATTCCTAATTTTTTACATTTTTATTTATTAAACATGTAATTTTTAAGAAAAATAATTATTCTAAACTAAATTAAAAATAACTCATGAAAAGCATTATGTAATTTCGAAATAAATTAAGGAGATTTTGGTTACCTCGTCATCGAAAGCCGTTAAAGCGTAGTTTGCCACCTCGCCTTTGTTGATTTTCTCTTCGTCTTCGGAGGAGCTTGATTCATCTTAAAGTGCTTCCCTTTTCTTGCGTTCATAGCAAATAGTTGCGTTCTTTTTGTTCTTTAAGTTTTGTTTCATGAACTTTTTAAATTTAATAGTGAAGAGTTCAAGTTCACCATCACTTAAGCTTATGCTCGAGTGGTTTTTGATTGTTCTAAGTCTGAAATCCTTCTTAATATTCTTATATTCGTTTTGTGCATTGTGCGCCATTTCATATGTCATCAATGAACCAAAAAGATTGATCTTCATATGTACATATCAACAACGATTTTGCTTAGTTTCATATGAAAAAGTTCAAAATCATACATTAAAAGATTGATCTTCGAATATTTTACTCTACTCGTGCGTTCGTGTGTGATTAAGGGTGTGCTAATATCGAAAGCCATTTCGCAAGTAGAAACCTGATTAAATTTGGTTTTATCTAAGGCGCAAAATAGAGCATTCATAACTCTAGCATTTAAAGAAAAAGTCTTCTTCTCTAAATCATTCCAATGGTTCATTGGAAGAGAAGATATTCAAAAACCGTTTTCCACAATACTCCATAAATTTAAATCCAAAGAAAGTAAGAAAACTCTCATTCGAGTTTTCCAATATATATAGTCCATCCCATTGAACAAGGGAGGACGAATGAGAGAAAGTCCCTCTTGAAAGCCGAAAAGAGCAATTTCTCTTAGGTGTTAAACCAAATGAGAAATCACGAGGCTCTGATACTAATTATTAGGAAAAGGGTCGGCACTAAGAGGGGGGGGTGAATTAGTGCAGTGATAAAAATTACGTCGGTTCAAAACTTTATTGCGATTAAATCCGTTTCCAACAAAAAACCATTTCATAAAGGTATTAACTTTGAAAGGGTGTGGAAGAGCATAATAGATGTAAAGCAAGTAAAGTAGTTTGCAGTAAAGTAAATTGCATAAGAGAAACACAAACTATATTTTTATAGTGGTTTGGTTGTCGTGATCTACATCCACTTCGCCGATTCCTCTTCCATCGAGGCCACCGGCATCCACTATCGATCTTCTTTTAATAGGCGAAGATCAACCTCCTTCTTATACCTCTCTTCTCCTTTTCATGAGTTTAGGAGAGAACCCTTACAAGCACTCACTCCTCTCTCAAACTATTCTAACACTTAGACTAGAAGATGAGGATTCTCACAAGAGATTACAACAACGTTTTTCCCTTTTTAAATTCTCTATGCTTATATATGTTAACCAGGAATGAGAGGGGTATTTATAAGCCTCAAGTTGATTCAAACTTGGAGTTTAAAAATTTTCCATCCTGGGTTTCCTGAGTATGGGCGGTACCACCGCTAGTGTCAATCTGACACTGACATTGCACTAGGTGGTACCATCGCCTAGTACCCTACCATTGGGTGGTACCACCGCTTGTAATCTCTCAGAGACTATGTTTGGGCGGTACCACCGCCTGACACAGTCTTGAAGACTATGCCACGACGGTGCCACCTATTGGGTCACTGTTTAGGCCTTTCATTGGGCCCAACATAATCCTTACATAGGCCCAACTGGCCTCTAATTGGGTTGGCCCAAATCCAATCCCAATTATGTGCTAACTATGAATTCTAAGACATTTACTAAGCTAAATAAGTCCGTAAGTCAAGTTTTCTTCTAGCGATCTTCCGACAAACTTTCGACGATCTCTCGGCAATGTTCTAGTGGAATACCGGCAAGCTCCTATACGTTATGATGACCTTCTTGGTGAGTTTCGACGAGCTTCTTTAGCAAGCTCTAGGACTTTTCAGTTGGTTCCAGCAGAACTTCCGACGAACTCTCAAACTCCCAACAAAATCACATTCTTGACTTTGAGGCTTCATTTTGCTTTATGCCTTGCTATCGTAGTTAATCTTGCACATGTAAAACACACTTCGATCTAGACAATTATTACTAAGCATGAATCATGTTGTCCGACATATCATTGGTCCATCGACGTTTCATCCGATTCTTTGACGCATCGTCCTCTCTTGCAACCTATTGCCTAATCGGCTAGTTGACCTCCGCAACTCTGATATCCTTGACGTAATATTCACTCTTCTTGGCCCGATGCCCGAATCCATGGCCCAAAGCCTTCCATCGATACGTCGACCGTTCCTTCGGCTCGACGTCCAATCTTCTGACATGTTTTCCTCTGGCCCAACATGATTCTTCCTGCTTTAATTATCACATCTTGATCAAAGCATCCTGCATCACTCAAAATGCAAATCAAATCATAGAAACTTATTAATTAGTTTTATCATCAAAATACGAGATTCAATAGGTCCACGATCATCCATCCAAATATCATACATCACATGTATAAATCATCATCATGTAGGACTACTAGATAATAATAAAATAATAATCAATTAAACCTTTTAATTAATTAATATTTTTTGATATCAGGGATATGCAGGGAATTTTTTAAATTCTGAAGAGTATTTTAATAATTTAGACAAAAGGACATAACAGAAATTTCTCAAATTCACAGGGGCAAAACTATCTTTTTGCCCAAAAACCCTAACACTCTTTCTCCCTTTCCCCTATTGCTATTGCCACCGTCGCCACCCTACCAACAACAGCCTGTGCGGTGGAGGGCGGGGGCGCTACCCTTGCCTGCGGGTGGCACGCCCGTTGGAGGTGCCGCCCCTACAAGTGGGTGCCCCCACGGGCGGGCGTCCCTGCGGATGGCGCTGCCCCCGTGGGCGAGTGCCCCTATGGGGGCCAGTGCCCGTAGGCAAGCGCCGCCCCAGCAAGCAGGCCCCCAAGGGGCATTGCGCCCGTAGGAGCCTCCCCTGCGGGGCAGTGCTTGCAATGAGCTGATGCCCCCTTTGCGGGTAAGCGCAGCTGCTAGCGCCCCTACGGGCTGCTCGCCCTAAGGCAGCACCTACAGGTGTTGCTGCATGCGTTGCAAGTAGCCAGCCTTGTGGCCGCCGCTGCATAGGGCTTGCTTATATATGGCCGACCTTACAGTCGTTGCTGCAAGCAGCCTACCTACACATATGGCAGCACTGACATCTATGAGGGCAGCAACGGTAGCAACAATTACTACCTTTCTCGCTATTGCGTCAACGATTTTAACGTCAAAAGCTTCTCTAAAAATACAATACACATAGTTTAAAACCAATCTTTCACACGAACAACCTGGCTCTAATACCACTGTTGGAAAATCTTAGGGCGACATCACATGCGTAGCAGAAGAACAAAAAAATAAAATCCCCAATTCCCAAAGATATATTCGTTATCATGCGAATATTGGTGCACAAAAATTCATAAAAGAGAAAACCACGTGTGAGATAGATTGTGTTACTTAGGGAGATCGTATATCCCTGAATTCCTACAGATGTCTAGGAGAGGGTGAAGGAGGTCAAGTGCCCTCCACTTTAGCGGTGATCTATACAGTAGGACTGCGATGACGCTCCTCAAAACTCCAGGCCTATTTTGAGGTGGAGAGGGGGAGGAGAATATGAGAGGCAACCAAAAAGCTCTAGCCTATGAACCACTAGTTCCCTCCTATTTATAGAGGTCCCCTGTCAACTTAACTCTAATGGATCCTACCCTATTGGGTATTAGATCTCTATCCAACTACCTAAGCCTCTTAGATTAATGGATCTCTATCCAATAATCTCTCATGTGTTGGATCTCATCCATAGGATCCAATAATTTAGGGGCTTATTGGATATCCAAGAAAGATAAGGGCTCTGACGGATATGTCGTATCCGAACCTCTACTCATCACAATACCTACCATATGTGTGTGACCCTCTAGGCCCAATATCAAGCTGGCCATGAGTTATATCTGTTGGAACTTCTTCTCTCTTAGTGAATTATTATCACCATAATAATTTACTCGACTCATCGACTACGGATGTACTAGGCCACTACGTCGTAATCTCCAAACGATACAGGGGAACCCAATCCATTGGGGATTTGTTTGAGCAAGAACACATGGGATATTCCTCTCATGACACCGATAGCGGATGATCCTCTATCGATACTCAATAGCCCTCGTAAGATTGACTATCACTCCCAATGACCGACTATGTTAGATTTGGGTCATCCAAACCTATAAATCTGGTATCAAAGTGTGGAGCACTCATACAGGACATCTTTGGTGTCTCAAGTCTAAGGACTAGATGCACCTGTAAGCGGATCAATCAGTAAACTCATTCCCCAATGAGCACCTATATTGTATCCCTAGTGTCCCCACACGAGTAGCTATGAGACCAACTACATCCATCATATGGATGGGTATATAATACACCAGTCTGTCCGATTATCTTGATATCCCTCTCGAGTAACCTATGACTGAGATTATTTAGGATCTATGTTTAAAGGCAGATCGATCTCATTATCGTGATCTTGTCATGATTTGATTCCCATTACACAGATCCAAGGACATCATAATATATTCAAGCAATAGTCAATATAAAGTAATAAAATGTCAAATAATATAATAAACAAAAAGATTGCATGTCAAGTCACACGTGCCATCACTCACATGATTGGTTTGCAAGGCACCTATGACTAGGCGGTACAACTGCCTAACAGAGGTCGGAGACCGAGTTTTAGCGGTACCATCGCCTAGTCTAGGTGATACCACTGTCCAGAACACTTGGGAGACCGAGTCCCAAGCAATGCCACTACTAGCCATGTTTTCAGGTGCTGAATGGGTTATTAAATCTAACCCAATTTAGCTCTGTTTTAGGGTCCAATTAGCTCCTAACTGAGTTAGTGGGATTATCTATCAATTCTAACTCAATTTATGGTATAACTAAGATAATTAACACATTTGATACAACATTCTAGTTCCGGAACGTCAATTGTTCTTCCGGCGAGCTTCCAACGATATTTTGGTAAACTTCTGACGATCTCTTGGCAATGTTCCGATGGACTTCCAGCAAGCTCCTAGACTTCACAATGATCTTCTTGGTGAGTTCCGACAAGCTTCTTTGGCAAGCTCCTGGACTTCTCGGTTGGTTCTGACGGAATATCCGATGAACGTCCGGACTTTTGATGAACTCTCAAACTCCTAATGAAATCTCGTTCTTGACTCTGGCACAACATTTGTTTTATGTCTTACTACTATCATAGTTAATCTTGTATACTTTTCTCAACATATAGATTAGATCAAATAATTTATCAATTGATTTCATCATCAAAATCCAAGATTCAATAATCTCCCCCTTTTTGATATTGACAATCAATTGGTGACGGAGTTAACCTTAACACCCCATATCTATATGCCATACTTGAGAGAATACAAACTTGAATTCACAATCTTGAATTTAGGTTCTAATCGAAATTCGAGATAACATGTATTGTGCATCATCATAATTTCAAGTCATCAAGATATTAAATGCACAATCACTTCATGCATGATAAAATGTTTCAAGCATAGCCTTTTATTACTACTTGTATAAAAAATCATCATGATATAATTTTTATAATTTGTAGAATTCAAAAGTTCACAATATTAAGAATCTGATATTGCATCATTATATGGTAACTTTAGAAATTCTTAGCATTAAAGATATCACAACATCAAAGTAAGCACAATATTACAACATCAAAGTAAGCATAAGATTACAACATCAAAGTAAGCAACATAAAAGAGAGGGATTTCCTCAACTTCTCCCTCTTTGTCATCAGCAAAAAGACATACACAGTTATTCAAGTGGTGGCAAGTCAAAATGTCTAAGCAAGGTATTAAGTTGTCGATGAATCTACTGTAACTTAGTTAAAATTTAATCTTGACGTTGTTCAAATCGATCTATTCGAGTCCCTATGTCATCGGTAGATGAGGGGGGTGTTTGCTCTGCTGGAGGTTTTACCTTAAAGGGACTAATAGGAGAAGATTGATTTCCCCTAAATATAGATATTTTAGGTTCTGGATCAAGTGGGATGGGATCAGTCCTTCTAGGTAATCTAATCCATATCTCATTTCTGAATATACACCTTAATCTTCATAGTATATTTCTATTTATGACATTAAATCTATTTAGTTTCATAACTTCTTCGTCAGATGAGATAACTATGTTATAAGCATGGATTAGTCTTGTGATCAGGCCACCATATAGAAGCATCATATCGTTTTTCGATAGTTCAATCATATTTTGTTGTATCAGGTAGCCAAAACAATTTTCATGTCCTTTAATAATCTAATACATCGTTCCTATTTCTATTTAGTTAACTTCATCATGATGATATTGTTTTGGAATTATAATGTTTATCAAGATGTGATGAAGTAGTTTGGTGTTGAAAGATAGTAAATGTTCATAGCTTTTTGAAAAAATAAACAAGTTAGGATTACCGAAGATAGTTTCTAAGGCTTCAGAATAAGTGGTCCCAACTGATGCTTCATCCCATTGTCCTATAAAATAACAACCTCTTTCTTTCTCCGTAATTCCTATGAGGCTACAAATTACGCTATCCGTAATAAGTATACGATGTCCTAAGAGATAAGTGGAGACTCTATCGTGTTCATCCACATGCAAGTTATTATAGAACAATCTAATAAGTCTAGGATAGATATGTTCACATATTTGAAGGATTGGGAGGATATTTAGGTTAGCAAACTATTGAATAGGTTCCAAATCACTTAATTCCTCTAAATCAACATATTTATCCTTATAAACATTTCTATACTCTATGGTTGAAAATTGAAGGGCATGTTGATGAGACTCGAAAAGTAGGGAGTCATAGGTTTCATCTAGTCTTCTCTTCCCTTTGTCCCTTGAGGATCTTCTAGAAGTCATGGAGACTACAATTATGAAGACAAATAAGAGGCAAGAATAAGTAATGCAAAGGGGGAATCAATTTGGTTTAGGGATTACCTTAGTAGTTTTTCCTTGTGATCACCAAAAGGATGTTTGAGATTGATCCTTGATTTAGCAGAAAAATGGGGATTCTTTTGAGTTGCTAAAGGGAGAGCAAGAGGATCAAGAGGTTTAGAGCACTTTGGAAAGGTGTAGAATGAGTTGGGGTCGATTTTTCCATCGGCCCTAGCTTGTTCTTTATATAGGGCAGGTTGCGGGTGATGGCACCACCAGCTAGGCGGTGCTACCGTCTACAACCCGTGACCACTAGCGGTGCTACCACAAGCTGGGCGGTGCCACCACCAACAAGCAGTGAGCACTGCTTTCATTGTGGTTCCATCTTGCAAGATTTTTATTATTATGTGGTGCACAGACTCACAAACATCATATAAAATTCATATGGAAAAAATTCATATAGCTCATTACGCATACCATAAGTCCATGATTCAAGTGAATGATCTTATAAAATGGAATTCAATAAGGAAATCCAGAGAAAAAATTAAAGAGGAACTAATGTATCAGAGAAATTTAGCATACCTAATTCTCTTCTTATAAAATCAAATTGTTCTTCATTTAAGGGTTTTGTAAAGATATCGACCAATTGATGTTTCGTATCAATGAATTATAATATTACATCATGATTATTATCATGATCTCATATAAAGTGATGTATAATGTCAATATGTTTAGTTCTAGAGTGTTGAATAGGATTTTTCGTTAAACATATTGCACTTGTGTTATCACATTTTATGAGAATATTTTTAAGGTAAATTCTATAATCTTCTAATGTATTTTTCATCCATACGATTTATGCACAATATGCACTAGCCGCTATGTATTCGGCTTTGGTCGTAGATAATACAATTGAGTTTTGTTTCTTGGAAGACCAAGAGACAAGTGCATGACTTTAGAATTAACATATTTCGGATGTGCTTTTTTTATCTAATCTATATCCAGCAAAATCCGCATCAGCATAAGCAAAATTAATTCAAAGTTTTTGGATTTTAGATATTATAATCCTAGATTAGTGGTTCCTTTAAGATATTTAAAAATTCTTTTAATTGCTTTAAGATGAGATAGCTTAGGATTAGATTAAAACTTTGCATAAAGTCCTACGCTAAACATAATGTCCGGTCTTATTATGGTGAGGTATAGTAAACTACCTATCATATCCTTGTAAGCTTTTTGGTTAAAACTTTCTCTACTTTCGTCAATGTCGAACTTAGTGGAGGTACTCATAGGAGTAGTAATAGCCTTTGAATTATCCATTTTAAATTGTTTTAGCAAGTCTAGAGTATATTTTATTTGACTAATAAAAATGCCATCGCTAAATTATTTTTGTAAGCCTAAAAAGAAAGTTAATTCACCTATTAAACTCATTTCAAACTCTTGGCTCATACTTTTGGCAAATGATTCACATAAAGATTCATTCGTGGAACCAAAAATAATATCATCAATATAAATTTGAATAATAAGAAAATTATTTTTAAAATTTTTAATAAATAATGTGGTATTGATGTTGCCTTTAGAAAAGTTATTTTGAATAAAAAAGGAGCTAAGTCTCTCATACTAAGCCCTTGAGGCTTGTTTCAATCCATAGAGAGCTTTAGTCAATTTAAACACATGATTAGGGAAATTATCATTCTCAAATCTAGGAGGTTGTTCAACATATACTTTTTCAAAAATAAAACCATTAAAAAAAGTACTTTTAACATCTATTTAAAATAGCTTAGAATTATTGCTACTAGCATAGACAAGGAGCATCTTCTAATCGTGCTATAGGAGTGAAGGTTTCTTCATAATCAATACATTCTTCTTGGTTGAAACCCTTAGTTACTAATATAGTCTTGTTTCTAACCATGATACTAAATTCATCTTGCTTGTTGACCTATTTAGTACTGATAACTAAATGGTCATTTGGCCTTGGAACAAGCTTCCACACCTCATCTCTCTCAAATTGGTTCAACTCTTCTTGCATTGCAATAACTTATGAATCATCTTTCAAGGTCTTGTCAATACATTTAGGTTAAATTTGATAAAGAAACACGACATTGGTACAAAAATTCTTAAGAGAAGAACGAGTTTGAACCTCTTTTGATGTGTCTCCTATGATTAACTCCCTAGAATGAGCATCTACGTACCTCCATTTCTTGGGTAAGGATGTTTTGAAAAAAGATTCATCCAGTTACTAGATAGAGAAAGGGTTTTGTTCAAATTCAAAGCATCAAAATTAAGATCATCATCAAAATCATTTTTCTTAACTTCGAAACTTCATTAAAAGCAACATGAATAGATTTTTCTATAACCAAAGTTCGTTTAGTAAAGATACAAAAGGCTTTAGAAATAGAAGAATAGCCAAGAAAAATCCCTTTATCAGATTTTGCATCAAACTTTCCTAAAGTATTTTTTTCATTCAAGATAAAATATTTACAACCCGAAAACTTTAAAATATGAAACGTTGAAATTTTTGTTTTTCCACTTCAAAGCATCAAAATTAAGATCATCATCAAAATCATTTTTCTTAACTTCGGAAACTTCATTAAAAGCAACATGAATAGATTTTTCTATAACCAAAGTTCTTTTAGTAAAGATACAAAAGGCTTTAGAAATAGAAGAATAGCCAAGAAAAATCCCTTTATCAGATTTTGCATCAAACTTTCCTAAAGTATTTTTTTCATTCAAGATAAAATATTTACACCCGAAAACTTTAAAATATGAAACGTTGAAATTTTTGTTTTTCCACAACTCATAAGGAGTTTTGGAAACTAATGGTCTTACTAGAACCCTATTCATAACATAGCATACCATATTTACGGTTTCGGCCCAAAAATATTTGGATAGGCTATGTTTGTTTAACATAGTTCTTACTATTTCTTATAAATTTCTACTAGATAGAGAAAGGGTTTTGTTCAAATTCAAAGCATCAAAATTAAGATCATCATCAAAATCATTTTTCTTAACTTCGGAAACTTCATTAAAAGCAACATGAATAGATTTTTCTATAACCAAAGTTCTTTTAGTAAAGATACAAAAGGCTTTAGAAATAGAAGAATAGCCAAGAAAAATCCCTTTATCAGATTTTGCATCAAACTTTCCTAAAGTATTTTTTTCATTCAAGATAAAATATTTACACCCGAAAACTTTAAAATATGAAACGTTGAAATTTTTGTTTTTCCACAACTCATAAGGAGTTTTGGAAACTAATGGTCTTACTAGAACCCTATTCATAACATAGCATACCATATTTACGGTTTCGGCCCAAAAATATTTGGATAGGCTATGTTTGTTTAACATAGTTCTTACTATTTCTTATAAATTTCTACTAGATAGAGAAAGGGTTTTGTTCAAATTCAAAGCATCAAAATTAAGATCATCATCAAAATCATTTTTCTTAACTTCGGAAACTTCATTAAAAGCAACATGAATAGATTTTTCTATAACCAAAGTTCTTTTAGTAAAGATACAAAAGGCTTTAGAAATAGAAGAATAGCCAAGAAAAATCCCTTTATCAGATTTTGCATCAAACTTTCCTAAAGTATTTTTTTCATTCAAGATAAAATATTTACACCCGAAAACTTTAAAATATGAAACGTTGAAATTTTTGTTTTTCCACAACTCATAAGGAGTTTTGGAAACTAATGGTCTTACTAGAACCCTATTCATAACATAGCATACCATATTTACGGTTTCGGCCCAAAAATATTTGGATAGGCTATGTTTGTTTAACATAGTTCTTACTATTTCTTATAAATTTCTATTTTTTTCTTTCTACTACTCAATTTTATTAAGGATTTCTCGGAGTAAAGAAATTATGGTTGTATCGATTAGATTCATAAAAATCTTGACAATCATAGTTTTAAAATTCACTACCATGATCACTTCGAATTGATGAAATCATAAAACCTTTTTCATTTTGAACAAGTTTACAAAACTTAGAAAAATACCTAAAGCAATCACTTTTGTATGCCAAGTAAGTCCAAGTGTATCTACTATAATCGTCTACGATGACAAATGTGTATTTGCTACCTCCTAGGCTTGATGTAGCAATTGGTCTGAACAAGTCCATATGGATCAATTGCAATGGTCTAGAGGTGCTTATTTGATTCTTTGGTTTGAAACTATTTTTTATTTGTTTTCCTAGTTGACATGCATCACATACATTATCTTTAACAAATTTAATGTTAGGAATACCTCTCACAAGTTCTTTGGATAAGATTTGAAAGATTAGTTTCATACTAGCATGACCTAATCTCCTATGCTAAAGCCAAGTATCATCATTCAAAACTGAAAAACACATTTCATTCCACAGATCATCAATGTCGATAGTGTATACATTATTTTATTTTAGGGTAATCATAGATGTGTTTTTGTGTGGTTTTTCACTAATGCAAGCATTAGATTCAAATATAATGATATATCTTTTATCACATAATTGACTAATACTCAAAAGATTATGCTTTAAGCCATCATCCAACAACACATCTTCAATCAAAAAGTTAGATTTGTTACTGATGGTTCCTTTGCCAATGATTTTACCCTTGATGTTGTGTAACACCCTTGATTAGTCCCATATCGAAAGTGGGCAAGATTAAAATTGGCTTATAAGGTTCTGATGAGTGTATTACTATTAACTTCAGCTTAAGTATTTTGGTTAGTGGTTTAGACCAAACGAAGTTGATAAGTCATTTAGCTCATCAAGCTCGGGTCATGACATTTGGTATCAGAGCCGACTTTGGGTGCCTCAAAAATCGATGGCTTAACTTATCATTTTACATGAAGTTTTTTATAGTTCCTTTAGGTGAACGTGATTTTGCTTGCAAGAATCATGTTTAAGGATTTGCCACATATTTCAAATTTTTCTAAAGTTTCATATAGTTGTAATTTTTTTTTAAGCGTTTCTAATTCATCACATTTTGTGCAAGGAGTTAAACTATCATTATGCTTAATTTTTAATTTATCAAAATCATTAATGAGAGAAGCATGCTCATTTTTCAACAATTTATATTTTTTACTAACTAATTTATATTCATCGAATAAATTATGAAAAGTGTTTAGTAATTCATGAAAAGATAAATTTTGTATCTAATGAACCACTTACCTCATCTTCGATAGCCATTAGCACGTAGTGAGCAACTTGCTCTATGTTGGTTGGCTCCTCTTCTTCGGATGCACTTGAGTTGTCCCAAGTTACTTTAAGGGCATTCTTCTTCTTTGGTTGCTTCTTCTTTGCTTATGGATATTTACTTTTGAAATGTCTCGGCTTCTTGCATTTGTAGTATATAATTTGTTCTTTCTTGGGTTCAATTTTAGTGTCATTTTTAAATTTATTCCTTTTTATGAATTTTCTAAACTTTCTTGTCAAGAGTGCCAAGTCTTCATCATAGTTCTCATCACTTGAATTTTCTTTTAAATGGTCTTTATGAGTTCTTAGTGCCATATTTTTCCTGTTCTTTGGAAGGTTGTTCTCAAGTTCTTTATGAGCATTGCAAGTCATCTCGTAGGTCATTAGTGACCCGATAAGTTCTTCGAGAGGGAAGTTATTTAAATCCTTTGCTTCTTGAATAGTAGTTACTTTAGGATCCCAACTCTTTGGAAGAGATCTCAAGATTTTATTAAAAAGTTCGAAATTAGAAAAACTTTTACCAAATTCTTTTAGACCATTGATGACATCCGTAAATCGAGTGTACATGTCTCCAATGGTCTCACTCGATTTCATCTGAAACAACTCATAAGTATAGACTAAAAGATTAATTTTCGACTCCTTTACTCTACTAATGCCTTCGTGAGTAACTTCGAGTGTGTGCCAAATATCAAAAGCTGTTTCACAAATAGATACTCGATTGAACTCGTTTTTATCCAAAATACAAAACAATATATTCATAGCCTTGGCATTTAAAGCAAAAGTCTTCTCCAACTCATTCCAATCATTCATTGGAAGAGAATACTTTTGAAAGTCATTTTCTATAATGTTCCATAATTCAAAATCCATAAAAATGAGAAAAATCCTCATTCTAGTCTTCCAATAGGTGTAATCCATTCCATTGATTATGGGCGGACGTGTAATTGAGTAACCCTCTTGGTTGCTAGCAAATATCATCTCTCTTGTGTTTCAAACCAAATGAGAGTGACCGAACTTTGATACCAATTGTTAGGATCAAGAGTGGCACTAAGAGGGGGGGGGGGGGGGGGGGTGGTGGTGGTGAATTAGGGCAGCGAAAAAATCATTGATTTCGGAAAATATTCGTTTTGATTAAATCCGTTTCGGAAAGATATTAAATTTAAAGGCATTCGTAAGAGTGTAAAGAGAAAGTTAAGGAAAATTGCAGTAATATAAATTGCTCAAATATAAATGCAAACCAGAATTTAGAGTGGTTCGGTTGTTGTGACCTACATCCACTTCCGATTTCTCCTTCGTTGAGCTCGCCGGCGTCCACTAATGGTCTTTCTTCAATAGGCGAAGACCAACCACCTTTTATAGCTCTTTCTCCTTTTACCAGGTTTAGGTAATAACTCTTACAAGCCTCACTCCTCTTTTTGGATGGTTGCAAAGCTAAGAGAGGGAGGGGAGGACTCTTCTCACTTTTATAACACTTTAACACCCTAGAAATTCAAGATTATGTTAACACTTTCATGTCCTTTCATGCAGAAAAGGGTAGGGTGTTTATAAGCCCCAATGACTTCTGAATTGGAGCAAAAAAGTATCACTTCCTCGGATTTTAGGATACTGGCGGTACCACCACCATTATTGAGTAGTACTACCACCTACAGAATTTCACTAGGTGATACCATCACTTAGTCTAGGCGGTACGACTGCCTAATAGAGCTCAAAGATCGAGCTCTAGCGGTACCACCGCTTGACAACATTAACTGTCGATAGTAACACTGTCTAGTCTGGATAGTACCATCACTCAAACACCTAAGAGATCGAGTCCCAGGTGGTGTCACTACCGGTCTTGACGGTGCCACCGCCGGCCATTTTTTTAAGTGCTGAATGGGCTGTTAAATCTGGCCTAATTCAGCCCTATTTTAGGGCCCAGTTGGCCCCTAACTGAGTTAGTGGGATTACTTCCCAATCCTAACTTAATTTATGGTCTAACTAAGATAATTAAGACATTTAACACAACATTCTAGTTCCGGAACGTCAATTGTTCTTCCGGCGAGCTTCCGACGATCTTTTGGCTAACTTCCAATGATCTCTCGGTAATGTTCTGATGGACTTCTGACAAGCTCCTAGACTTCACGACGATCTTCTTGGTGAGTTCTGATGAGCTTCTTTGGCAAGCTCCTAGACTTCTCAGTTGGTTTAGGCTGAAATTTCGACGAATGTCCGAACTTCCGATAAACTCTTGAACTCCCAACAAAATCTCGATCTTGACACAGACACAACATTTGCTTTATGTTTTACTGCTATCATAATTAATCCTATATACTTTTCTTAACATATAGATTATATCAAATAATTTACCAATTAATTTCATCATCAAAATATGAGATTCAACGTTGTCCATATAATGGAGGTAACTAGTCTCATAGCGACTTGTGTGAGGACACTAGAGATATAGTGTAGGTGCTTATTAGAGAATGAGTTCACTGAATAATCTGCTTGTTGAATGTTGGATGGTTAATTATACCTCATCGTCAAATAGTAGTTTTGTGATTCCAATTGTGTCTGGTCCTTAAACTTGGGACACCAAGGATGTCCTATATGATTACTCCACTCTTTGATACCAGACTTAAAGGTCTAAAAGTTTCAGATTTAACACAACCGATCATTGGGAGTGATAACCAATCTTATGAGGGCAATTGAGTATCGATAGAGGATCTTATACTATCGATATCATGAGAGGATTGTCCATGTATTCTTGCTTAGGCAAATCCTTAGCTAGAGTTATTTAGATTGAGAGAGAAAGAGTTCTCTAAGAGAATCTGATTAGAGTGAGACTCGAGTAGATTCCATATGGGCCTGACAACACCATGCCCAGTATACGGTCTCTAGAATATTATATAGATGAGAGACTTTGGATATACGGTAATTGAGAGAAGACAGGTCTAATGGATTAGATCTCCCTGTACCATCTAGGGACTATGGCGTAGTGGCCTAGTATATCCATAGTCGATGAGTTGAGTGAATTATTATGGGATGATAATTTACTGAATCAAAAGGAGTTTTGAGTCAAAAGAAGTTCTGACAAGTGCAACTCATGATTATAGAGAAATTTTGGGGCGACATCACATGCGAGCGGAAGAACAAAAAAAACGAAAATCCCTAAATTTCTCATAAATTGTGTTTGTTATCATGCGAAGATTGGTGCATAAAATCTATAAAATAGAAAACTACGTATGTAAAAGATTGTGTTATTAAGGAGATCGCATATCTTTGAATCAATGTAGATTTATAGGAGATGATGAAGGAGGTCAAGCGTCCTCCTCTCTAGCGGTGATCTACATAGTAGGGCTATAACGACGCTCCTCAAATCTCTAGACCTGCTATTTGAGGAAGAGAAGTAGAGAGAAAAATAGGAGATGACAACCAAGAGAAGCTCTATGAACCTTTGGTTCCCTCCTATTTATAGAGGCACCTTATTAACTTAACCCTAATGGACCTTGCCATATTGGATACCGGATCTCCATCCAACTACCCAGGCTTCTTAGATTAGTGGATCTCTATCCAATAATCTCTCATTGGCTCTTATTAGATCTCATCCATATGATCCAATAATTTAGGGGCTTATTGGATATCTAATAAGATAGGAGCTTCGACGAATATCTCATATCTGACCCTCTACTTGTCGCAATTACTATCATATGTATGTGACCTTCTTGGCCCAATATTGAGCTGGTTATAAGTTATACCTATTAGAATTCCTTCTGGCTAAGTGAATTATTATTTCCATAATAATTCACTCGACTCATCAACTAAGGACGAACTAGGGACGTATTAGGCCACTACGTCGTAGTCCCCAAACGATATAGGAGAATCCAATCCATTAGATATATTTATCCTTAGTTACCATGTATCTATAGTCCCTCATCCATCTAATATCCTAGAGACCGTATACTGGCCATGGTGCTATCAGATCCATACGGTTTCTACTCGAGTTTTGCTTTAATCGGATTCTCCTAGAGAACTCTTTCTCTCTCAATCTGAATGACCCTGGCCAAGGATTTGTATAAGCAAGAACACATGGGGTATTCTTCTCATGACACTAAGAGTAGATGATCCTCTATTGACACTTAATAGTCCTCGTAAGGTTGGCTACCACTCCCAATGACCAGCTATGCTAGATCTAGAACTTATAAACTTATAAGCCAGATATCAAAGAGTGGAGTACTCATACAGGATATTCTTAGTATCTCAAGTTAAGGACCATGTGTTGAATCTCCGATTTTGATGATGAAACCAATTGATAGTGTTTATCTAATATGCATTTAAGTAATGCAGGACTAACTAAGATAAAAAAGGTAAATCAATTAAAGCAGGAGGAATCGAACATTGGGCCAGAGTAAACATGTTAGAAGATTGGACGTTGAGCCAAAGGATCGATCGATATGTCGACAGAAAGCTTCAGTTCGTGAATTCGGGTATCGGGCCAAGAAGATCGGATATTGCGCCAAGGAGATCAGATGTTGCAAGAAGACAACATGCTGATTGAGCAATACGCCGAAGGAGAGGACGATGCATTGAAGGATCGAACGAAGTGCTAGAAGAACCAATGACATGTTGGACAACATAGGATTCGCTTGTAATCAATATGTCTAGATCGAGTCAGTTTAGAATCTAATTGAGTCAATTTAGAATGTAATTAGATCAACTCAATTAGAGGCCAACTAGGCCTATGTTTGGGCTGTGTTGGGTCAAGTAGAAGGCCCAAATAGTGACCCATATGTGGTACCATTGTGACCCAATCTCCAAGTCTATGTCAAGCAATGGTACCGTTGGTCTGGTTGGTGGTACCGCCCAAACACAAGTTTGAATCCACTTGAGGCCTATAAATGCCCTTCTCATCCCTGGTTAACATACACCAGGATAGAGAACTTAAAAGTGAGAAAACGCTGTAGAAATTACTAGAGAGATCCCCTCCTTTAGTTTAAACCTAGAATTCTATTTAGAGAAGAGTGTGTGCTTGTAAAAGGTTGTCTCCTAAACCTATGAAAAGGAGAAGAGGCGTATAAAAGGGTAGTTGATCTTTGCCTATTGAAAGAAGATCGTTAGTGAATGTCGGTGACATCGATAGAAGAGAAATCAGTGGAGTGGATATAGGTCATGACAATCGAACCATTATAAAAATCTAGTTTATATTTCTTTTGAGCAATTTACTTTAATTGCAAACTACCTTACCTGCTATACTTTTCTATACGTTTTCAATTTAAGCATCTTCACAAAACAGGTTTAATCGAAACAATATTTTTCGAAATCGACGTTTTTACAGCTACACTAATCACCCCCCTCTTAGTATCCGCAAGTTAAGGACCATGTGTTGAATCTCCGATTTTGATGATGAAACCAATTGATAGTGTTTATCTAATATGCATTTAAGTAATGCAGGACTAACTAAGATAAAAAAGGTAAATCAATTAAAGCAGGAGGAATCGAACATTGGGCCAGAGTAAACATGTTAGAAGATTGGACGTTGAGCCAAAGGATCGATCGATATGTCGACAGAAAGCTTCAGTTCGTGAATTCGGGTATCGGGCCAAGAAGATCGGATATTGCGCCAAGGAGATCAGATGTTGCAAGAAGACAACATGCTGATTGAGCAATACGCCGAAGGAGAGGACGATGCATTGAAGGATCGAACGAAGTGCTAGAAGAACCAATGACATGTTGGACAACATAGGATTCGCTTGTAATCAATTATGTCTAGATCGAGTCAGTTTAGAATCTAATTGAGTCAATTTAGAATGTAATTAGATCAACTCAATTAGAGGCCAACTAGGCCTATGTTTGGGCTGTGTTGGGTCAAGTAGAAGGCCCAAATAGTGACCCAATATGTGGTACCATTGTGACCCAATCTCCAAGTCTATGTCAAGCAATGGTACCGTTGGTCTGGTTGGTGGTACCGCCCAAACACAATCTTCGAGAGACTATCAAGTGGTGGTACTGCTAGACTGGGCGGTAGTATCGCCCAGTTGCAGGGTGTCAGGTGGTGGTACCGTCATACTGGGCAGTGGTACCGCCCAATATCAGTGTCAATGTTAGTGCTGCAAGCAGTGGTACTGCCCAGCACGAGTGGTGGTACCGTCAGTACCGAGAGGACTGAGGATGAGACATTTTTAGGCTCCAAGTTTGAATCCACTTGAGGCCTATAAATGCCCTTCTCATCCCTGGTTAACATACACCAGGATAGAGAACTTAAAAGTGAGAAAACGCTGTAGAAATTACTAGAGAGATCCCCTCCTTTAGTTTAAACCTAGAATTCTATTTAGAGAAGAGTGTGTGCTTGTAAAAGGTTGTCTCCTAAACCTATGAAAAGGAGAAGAGGCGTATAAAAGGGTAGTTGATCTTTGCCTATTGAAAGAAGATCGTTAGTGAATGTCGGTGACATCGATAGAAGAGAAATCAGTGGAGTGGATATAGGTCATGACAATCGAACCATTATAAAAATCTAGTTTATATTTCTTTTGAGCAATTTACTTTAATTGCAAACTACCTTACCTGCTATACTTTTCTATACGTTTTCAATTTAAGCATCTTCACAAAACAGGTTTAATCGAAACAAATATTTTTCGAAATCGACGTTTTTACCGCTACACTAATTCACCCCCCCCTCTTAGTATCGCTCTTGATCCTAACAATTGATATCAGAGCTCGGTTACTCCCCAAGAGAAATGAATCTTTTTAGATTTCAAGATGGCTTTTTTATCATTCGTCCTCCCATGTTCAATGGGACAAATGACACTTATTGAAAAATGCATATGAGAGTTTTCTTGCTTTCATTGATTCTTGATTTATGGAATATAGTCGAATTTAGTTTTCAAATGTCTTCTACTCTAATGAACGAATGGAATGATTTGGATAAGAAAATTTTTTCTTTAAATGCTAGAGCATGCTCTATTTTGCACCTTAGACAAGAATGAATTCAATCGGGTTTCTACTTGTGAAACAGCCTTCGATATTTGACACACTCTTAAAATTACACACGAAGACACTAGTAGAGTTAAAGATTCGAAGATTAATATTTTGATACATGATTTTGAGTTATTTCGAATGAAACCAAGGAGACTATTGGAGATATGTACACCCATTTTACGAATGTCATCAATAGTCTAAAAGCTCTTGGTATAAGTTTTTCAAACCTTGAACTTTTGAACAAAATTTTATGGTCTCTTTCTAAAAATTGAGATTCAAAAGTAATGGCAACACAAGAGGCTAAAGACCTAAACAATCTTGCTCTTTAAGAACTTATTGGGTCTTTAATGACTTATGAAATGAGTTTTATGGCACATATTGAACATAATGAACTTGAGAACAATCTTCCAAGAATAGGAAAAATTTTGTGCTTAGAATAAATGAAGACTACTCGAGCGAGTGATGATGACTTTGAACTCTTGACTATAAAGCTTAATATTTTTTAAAAATAAGAATCTAAGAACAAAAATGAACATAAAAAGAAGAAGCTATAAAAGAAGAAGAAAACACTCAAGGTGGCTTGGGATGAATCAAGTTCATCCAAAGATGAAGAACAATCCAACAAAGGCGAGGTGGCAAACTATGCCTTAACGACTTTTGACAACGAGGTAACCAAAACCCCATGGCTTTATTTTGAAATTACTTGATGCATTTCATATGTTATTTTTAAATTAGTATATATAATATAAAAATAAATAAATAAATAAAAGGGGATCATGCTTTCTTTTTCTAGCTATTTTGAAAAAATAATCATGACAATTGCATGTTTTATAAAAATACAACAAAATATTAATCTAATGCTTGTATACCTAGTAAGATTAATCCTATGTATGTTTTTTTATTGAAATCATAATTTCTTGAGACTTATAACATGAAATCTTTTATGAATCTCTTGAACTATGAAAATGATTTGAGTTTAAATTCATTTTATTGAAATCATAATTTCTTGAGACTTATAACATGAAATCTTTTATGAATCTCTTGAACTATGAAAATGATTTGAGTTTAAATTCATTTTATTGAAATCATAATTTCTTGAGACTTATAACATGAAATCTTTTATGAATCTCTTGAACTATGAAAATGATTTGAGTTTAAATTCATTTTATTGAAATCATAATTTCTTGAGACTTATAACATGAAATCTTTTATGAATCTCTTGAACTATGAAAATGATTTGAGTTTAAATTCATTTTATTGAAATCATAATTTCTTGAGACTTATAACATGAAATCTTTTATGAATCTCTTGAACTATGAAAATGATTTGAGTTTAAATTCATTTTATTGAAATCATAATTTCTTGAGACTTATAACATGAAATCTTTTATGAATCTCTTGATTGAAGAAGCCTTATGTTTAATGTATTATATCTTATTTTTGGTCTTGATGGTATTTATGATGAAATTATTTTTTGATTTTAAACGTTGATGCATGTTTTATTGGCATAAAAGACAAAGACATGCTTATATGAAACAAATAACATAAAATGAAATATCTCTATCTTATTGATTGTTTGATAAAAAGATTATGAATCCATATATACTATGCTTTTATGAATCTCTTGAACTATGAAAATGATTTGACGTTTAATTCATTTATTGAAACATGCTTATATGAAACAAATAACATAAAATGAAATATCTCTATCTTATTGATTGTTTGATAAAAGATTTATGAATCCATATATACTATGCTTTTATGAATCTCTTGAACTATGAAAATGATTTGAGTTTAAATTCATTTTATTGAAATCATAATTTCTTGAGACTTATAACATGAAATCTTTTATGAATCAATTTCTCTTATTTGATCTCTCATGTTTCTCTTTGCCATTCACTAAGAAGGAAAATTTTATAGATAAATCATGAATTTTTTAGAATTATAATTAATTTTTTTTGGATTGAGACATTATGCATGAATCAAGTTCTCATGTGAATCTATCTACGTTGCCTCCAGTAAATTTTTCAAAAAATAATTTTGATGATGATTTTGGATCTATTTTCATATGACTAATGAGATGATATATACAACTAAATCATTTATCGTATTTACGACTTGTGATATATTCAACATGAAACATCTTTCTTGATGCATGTATAATTCACTCTTTTAAGAGAATATTTATCAAATCATGATAAGATGAAATTCTCTTTATATGAATCAAAATTTTTCATTAATTGTCATCTTACAATTCCTCTTGGTATTTTCTTAAAAGGAAATTTTCTATATGAATCTTAAGAATTCTCATTCATGATAGGATGTAATGTAATTTGACATTTTTATACCATCATGATTTGAAATACTTATGATTTGGAATGATGCATGTAATTATATGATTTGTTGCTAAAATGATGTATCATGAATGCTTAAGTATCATGTATGATATGTTCATAGTGATGATTGATTTTTTGTATCATGCAAGGATGATATGTAATGTTTTAAAATTATGCATGTTTTAATTTGAAACTATAATGATGCACAAACATATTGAATTAAGAATGATACTTCATCTTTGTCATAATTTAGAAATTGATGTAAAAGAAAAATAATTACAAAATTGTATTCTTCTCTTATTTTTGATAATGACAAAGGGGGAGAAAAGTTACTAGTTTGCACATCATAAAGAGAAGCAAAAAGCTTGCTCATCTCAAAAGATGCAAAACTTTACCAACTTTCATGTGTAAAATTTGCTAGCTTGCATATTTCAAAATTACGTAAAACTTACTAAATTGCTAGCTTGCACAAGTCAAGAAAATACAAAAACATGCTAGCTTGTTCATCTTATAAGAGAAGCAAAGATTGCTAATTTGCATATTTTAAGAAGCAAAATTTGCTTTCTTGAACATCTCAAAATTGCTAGCTTGTATATTCTAAAATGTTATAAAATTCACTAGCTTGCATGATGTAGAACTTGCTATCTTGAACATCACTAAGAATTGCTATTTTACAATTTCAAGAGAAACAAAAGTGCTATCTTGCCTATCTCAAGAAGCAAAACTTACAACTTGCACATTACAAAAGAAAGCAAGAATTGCTAGCTGGCACACTTCAACAAGAGGCAAAAATGCTATCTTGCATTCTTTTTTGAAAAATTGCTAGCTTAAACATTACAAAGAAAAGCAAACATGCTAAACTCTATACATCTCTAAAACTTGCTAACTTGCATGATGATAAAACTTGAGATTATGTTTATTATGTAATGATTTGAAATTATGTCTAAACATTTACTAGTTGCACTTCTCCTTTTTGTTGATGACAAAGGAGGAGAAGTTATGTTGATGATCATGCATGGAATGATGTATTGAAATTTTGGTTATGCATGATTTTATAATGACATGTTGCTTCGATTAATGATTAAAATTACCTTGACTTGAATTCATTTTGAATTCAAGGTTCATCTCACATATGCCATATTGATAAGGGGAGTTTGTTCAAACTTCGATAGTTAAGGTTAACTCCGTCATCAATTGGTTGTTATCATAAAAAAGGGGGAGATTGTTGAATCTCATATTTTGATAATGAAACCAATTGTTAGTGTTTATCTGGTGTATGTTTAAGTAACGCAGGACTAGCTTCGATCAGAAAAGATAAATCAATTAAAGCAGGAGGAATCGAACATTGAGTTGGAGCAAATATGTTAGAAGATTGGACATCGAGCTAGAGGATCGGTCGACGTGTCGGTTGAAGGCTTCGGTCCATGAATTCGGGTGTTGGGCCAAGAAGATTGGACATTACGCCAAGGAGATCAGATGTTACAAGAAGATAATATGCTGATTGGGCAATATGCCGAAGTAGAGGACGATGCGTCGAAGGATCGGACGAAGCACCGAAAGAACCAATGATATGTCGGACAATATAGGATTCGCTTGTAATTAATTATGTCTAGATCTAGTTAGTTTAAAATCTAATTGAGTCGGTTTAGAATATAATTAGACCAACTCAATTAGGGGCCAACTGGGCCTATGTTTGGGCTATGTTGGGCCAAGTGAAAAGCCTAAACGGTGACCCAACAAGTGGCACCATCGTTGCACAATCTCCGAGACTATGTCAGGCGATGGTACCGCCTATCTGGGCAGTGGTACCACTTAGACACAGTCTCCAAGAGATTGTTAGGCAGTGGTACCGCCAGACTAGGCAGTGGTACCGCCTAGTGTCAGTGTTAGTGTTAGTGCTGCATGCGGTGGTATCGCCCAACACAAGCGGTGGTACCGCCAGTACCCGGAGGATCCGGGATGAGACATTTTTAAGCTCCAAGTTTGAATCCACTTGAGGCCTATAAATACCCCTCTTATCCCTGGTTAATATACACAAGCATAGAGAACTTAAAAGTGTGAAAATGCTGTAGAAATTACTTGAGAGATCCCCTCCTCTAGCTTAAACTTAGAAGTCTGTTTAGAGAGGAGTGTGTGCTTATAAAAGATTATCTCCTAAGCCTATGAAAGGGAAAAAAAGGGTGTAAAAGGGTAGTTGATCTTCACTCATTAAAAGAAGATCATTAGTGGATGCCGGTGGCCTCGACGGAAGAGGAATCAGTGGAATGGATGTAGGTCACGACGATCGAAGCACTATAAAAATTTGGTTTATATTTATTTTGAGCAATTTAATTTAACTGCAAACTACTTTACTTGTTATACTCTTCCGTATGATTTCAATTTAAGCATATTTACAAAATGGGTTTAATCAAAATGAATATTTTCTGAAATTGATGTTTTTACTACTACACTAATTCAACCCCCCCCCCCCCCCCCTTTTAGTGTCGCTCTTGATCTTAATACTAGGTACACCACTCGGATGATGGAATCGTTGTTTGACAATAAGGCATCATCAACTATCTAATATTCCGTAAGCGGATCAATCAGTGAACTCATTCTCCAATGAGCACCTACACTATAGCCATAGTGTCCCCACACGAGCAACTTTGAGACCAACTATCTCAATTATATGTATGGATATACTGTACACCAATCTATCCAGTTATCTCGATATTCCTCTTGAGCAACATATGACCATGATTATTTATGATCTGTATTTAAAGGTAAATCGATCTTATTATCGTGATCTCATCATGATTTGATTCCCATTGTACAGATCTATGAACATCACAATATATTCATGCAATAAGCAATATAAAGTGATAAAATATCAAATAATATAAGAATGCATATCATGTCACACGTGCCATCACTCATGTGATTGGCTTGCTAGGCAACTATGAATAGCAATCTCCCACTTGACCTAAAGCGAATCACTTATGTGTCTGATCCCTATCAAACCCCTATGATGCTCAAAGACAATTTAAGATAACGACTTTGTTAGTCAAGTTTCGTTGTTATCCTCGGAGAGAACTTTTTCTATTACTACATCTCCTCGGGTTACGATCTCTTTGATCAGATGGAACCTCCTTAGAACATGCTTAGACTTTTAATGAGACCTAGGTTCCTTCGCTTGAGCAATCGTCCATTGTTATCGCAATATAAGGGAATCAGCTCCTCGCTGCCTGGCATGACTCTCAGATCTGTGATGAATTTCTTCATCCAAACTCCCTCCTTTAGTGGCTTTGCTGTAGTAATGTACTTCGTCTCCATGGTCAAATCAGTAGTAGTATCTTGCTTGGAACTCTTCCAGCATACTACTCATCCATTTAGGGTGTACACATATCCCGAATTTGACTTGCTATCATCAACATCGGATCAGAAACTCGAGTTCATATAGCCTTCAACCCTAAGGCTACTATCTTTATATACTAGTAAAAGATCCTTAGTCTTTCACAAGTACTTAAGGATACACTTTACTGCTTTGTAATGCTCCAAGCTTAGATCTGCCTGATACTTGCTCATGACACTCAAAACATATGCTATATCAAGCCTGGTATATAAGATAACATACATAGTAGACCTTATTGCTGAGGCATAGGATATCCTATCCATATTCGCCTTTTCTTTAGTAATCTTTAGAGGCATAATCCTAGAAAGCGATATCTCATGTCTCATCGGTATGAAACATCTCTTAGAATTTTCTATGCCAAACTTTTGACAATGGTGTCTATGTACTTGGATTAGGACAAGCCAAGCATCCTCTTGGATCTATCTCTATAGATTCGAATCCTTAAGATATAGGATGCTTCCCCTAAGTCATTCATAGAGAAGTGTTTAGATAACTAAGCTTTTACTGTGGATAGCATTACTATATCATTCCCAATGATCAGGATGTCATACACATATAATACTAAGAAGGTGATAGCACTCCCACTTACCTTCTTGTATACACAAGGCTCATCTTCATTTTTAACGAAGTCATAAGATTTGATTACCTCATCAAATCTTATGTTCCAACTTCAGGAAGCTTGCTTTAGTTCATAAATAGACCTAAGTAACCTACACACCTTATCTGGGTAGTCTTTGGACATGAATCCCTCAGGTTGTATCATATACACCTCCTCCTCGAGGTTGCCATTGAGAAACGTGATTTTCACATCCATCTACCAGATCTCATAATCATAGTGTGTTATAATAGTTAATAAAATTCGGATAGATTTTGACATGGCTACAGGTGAGAAGGTTTCGTTATAGTCAACATCTTGCCTTTGACGATATCCCTGTTGAATCTCGTATTTTGATGATGAAACCAATTGATAAGTGTTTATCTTTTAATCTGTATTTTGAGTGACGCAGGATACTTCGACTAGGATGAGACAATTAAAGCAGGAAGAATCATGTTATGCTGGAGGAAAACATGTCAGAAGATTGGATGTTGAGCCGGAGGATCGGTTGACGTATCGACAGAAGGCTTTTGGCTATGGATTCGGGCATCGGGCCAAGAAGAGTGGATATTGCACTAAAGATATCAAAGTTGCGGAGTCAACTGGCCGATTGGGCAATAGGCCACAAGAGAGGACGATGCGTCAAAGAATCGGACGAAGCGTCTAGGGACCAATGACATGCCGGACAACATGATTAATGCTTAGTATTAATTGTCTAGATCAAAGTGTGTTTTAACATGTGTAGGATTAACTATGAGAGCAAGACATAAAGCACAATGAAGTCTTGGAGTCAAGGACGTGATTTCATTGGGAGTTCGAGAGTTCGTCGAAAGTCCAAATGTTCGTCGGAAGTTCTGTAGGAACCAGCCGAGAAGTCCAGGAGCTTGCTAGAAGAAGCTCATCGGAACTTACCAAGAAGATCGTCATGAAGTCTAGAAGCTTGTTAGGAGTCCACCGGAACATTGCCGAAAGATCATCGGAAGTTCGCCAGAAGATCGCCGGAAGAAACTAGACTTACGGGCTTGTTTAGCTTAGAACATGTCTTAGGAATCATAGTTAGCACGTAATTGGGTTTAGATTTGTGCCAACCCAATTAAGGGCTGGTTGGGCCCATGTAAGGACTGTGTTGGGCCTAGTGAGAGGCCCAAACAGTGACCCAAGAGGCAGCATCGTCGTGACATAATCTTCGAGACTATGTCAGGCGGTGGTACCGCTAGTCTGGGTGATGGTACTGCCCAGACACAACCTCCGAGAAGGCTGTAGGCGATGGTACCGCCCAGTGTCAAGTGGTGGTACCGCCTAGTGTAGTGTCAGACTTGAAGCTTATAAATACCCCTCTCATCCCTGGTTAAAGTAGACAAGCACAAAGAATTCAAAAGTGAGAAAACGCTACTACAATCTCTTGAGAATCCTCCTCTTCTACTCTAAGTTTAGATTTCTATTTAAGAAAGGAGTGAATGCTTGTAAGGGTTGTCTCCTAAACCCATAAAAAGGAGAAGAGGGGTGTAAAAGGGTAGTTGATCTTCGCCCGTTGAAAGAAGATCGATAGTGGATGTCGGTGGCCTCGACGGAAGAGGAATCAGAGGAGTGGATGTAGGTCGACGATGACCGAACCACTATAAATCGGTTTGCATTTCTCTTGTGCAATTTACCTTGCTGCATACCTCTTTACTTGCTTACTGCCTTCAATACATTTACAAACACGAGATTTCAAGTTATCTTCTAAGTTCAGTTTTTATCGTACAAAGATTTTACGAAACTGATGTTTTTACCGTTACACTAATTCACCCTCCCCCTCTTAGTGCCAAACCCTTTCCTAATAATTGGTATCAGAGCCTCATTTTCTCATTTGGTTTAACACCTAAAGAGAAATGGCTCTTTTCGGCTTTCAAGATGGTCACTATCTCATTCATCATCCCTTCTTCAATAGGATGGACTACACATATTGAAAAACTCAAATGAGAGTTTTCTTGCTTTCTTTGGATTTGAACTTATGGAACATTGTCGAATCTGGTTTTAAAAGGTCTTCTCTTCCAATGAAAGATTGGAATGATTTAGAGAAGAAGATTTTTTCTTTAAATGCTAGAGCCATAAATGCTCTATTTTGTGCCTTAGACAAAAACGAGTTTAATCGGGTTTCTACTTGCGAAACGGCTTTCGATATATGGCACACTCTCGAAATCACACACGAAGGCACGAGTAGAGTAAAAGATTCTAAAGTCAATCTTTTAATACACGATTTTGAACTATTTCGAATGAAATCAAGCGAAACCATTGGAGACATGTACACCCATTTTAGGGATGTCGTCAATGGTTTAAAAGTACTTGGTAAAAGTTTTTCGAATTTTGAACTTGTTAATAAAGTTTTACGTTCACTTTCTAAAAATTGGGATTCTAAACTAACGACAATACAAGAATCTAAGAACTTGAATTATTTTTCCATTGAAGAACTAGTTGGGTCTTTAATGACTTATGAAATGAATTGCATGAAATGAAACGAACTTGAGAACTATCTTCCAAAGAACAGGAAGGATTTGGGACATAGAACATTTGAAGACCACTCGAGCATAAGCTCAAGTGATGGTGAACTTGAACTCCTCAAGAAATTTAAAAAGTTCATGAAACAAAAATTAAAAAATAAAAAGAACATAAATTGAGACGAAACGAGCTCATCCGAAGATGAAGGACAATCCAACAAAGGCGAGGTGACAAACTACGCCCTAACGATTTTTGTCAATGAGGTAAACAATTCAAACGAAACTCCTTTAGTTTACTTTAAAATTACTTGATATTTTTCATCAGTTGGTTTTAATTTAGTTTAAGAAAATTATATAAATTTTTCTTGAAAATTGCATGTTTAATAAATAAAAATAAAAAAATTAGGAATCATGCTTATCATTCTAGTAATTTTGAAAATAATCATGAAAATTACATATTTATGATAAACAAAATGATTTTGATTAAAAATGCCCTATGAAATCATGTTTGATGATATCATGCCTAATAAATTTATTTTTCAAAATTATGCATGATGATTCTTGCGATTTATATATTATCGATTTTTTTAGTAATGAAAGTGGCTTTTTTTGGATTTGAAAATGATGCATGTTTTGATTTGGAATAAATGAAAAAGGCATGCATATATGAAATAGTGTAAGTGTTATGCTTGACAATTGTATATTTAATGATGCATAATGATGTAATAAAAATATTAAATATTTTGATACCATGATTGACGAGTTTATGCATAAGATTTTAAAGTTATACATGATGATTTTTATGATTTATTGATCTTGATGATTTTTGTAATAAATCTTGCAATTTTGTTTTAAACGATGGTATATATTTTTATTTGATATAAAAAAGACAAAGGCATGCTTGTATGAAACAAATAACTTCAAATGAAACACATAAAAGAGGAATACATTTTTCATCACTATCTTATTGATTTTTCATTAATGAATCAATGTATATTATGCTTTTGTGAATCTCATGAATTATGAAAATGATTTAAATTTAATGGATTTTATCGAAATCATGATCTTGATTTCTCATGATTTATAACTTGAAATCATTTATGAATCAAGATCTCCTATTTTGTGTTCTTATATTTTCTTATTGAAAATTATCCAAATGATTTTATGATTTTTTGGAATTATAATTTTTATGATTCATAATGAATTGAGAGATATTATACATGAATCAAGATCGTTTACGTGTTCTCTCATGACATCTTTTTGCTATAGGAATGTCTTCATCTATATCATGATCTTGAATTCTCAATATTGATACTTGAAATTTTTCTATGAATCAAGATCTTGTTTTTGAACTCCCATATTCATTTTTTGTTATTTACTAAAAATGAGATTCGTCAAAGTAAATTATATCTATTGATATGCATGAATTGATATTTATTTACTATTCACTAAAAAAAAGACTTATTCTAATAAATCATGATATGATTTTTATATATAATTCCTTGTATTCATGAAATATTTATCTCACTACCCAATTAATTCTTCTTGATATTCTTTATATGATGATATGAATGCATGAAATACTCATGAATTTATTTTGATATATGCAAATGAGAAGTTTTGATCATGCATGGTAGGATGTAATTTGATAAAATTTGCATAATCATGATATGGAATATTTATGATTTGAAATGATACATGCAATACTCATGCGTCTTATTATGATGATGTATGTGATGTATTGCATATGATGTGAATCATGATTGCCATGATTTGAATTCAAGGTTTATTTCAATTATGACATTTTGAAATAAGAATGATTACTTATCTTTGTCATGCTTTGAAAATTATTGTAAAAGGAAAAAGAGATACAAAATTGTATTCTTCCCTTCTTTTTGACAAAGACAAAGGGGGGGAAATAATGCTAGCTCAAACATTATAAAGGAAGCAAATATTTGCTAGCTTACATATTGCAAAGAGAAGAACTTGATATCTTGAACATCATAAAAAAATTGCTACCTTACATGATGTAAAATTTGTTAGAATTGCTAGCTTGCAATCTAAAGAGAAGCAAAGAGTTGCTATCTCAAAAGTAGCAAAAATTACTATCTTGCCTATCTCAAGAAGCAAAATATGCTAAACTTGCACTCCTAGCAAAATTTACAAACTTGCATATTTCAAGAAGCAAGAGTTACTTTCTTGAACATCTCAAAATTGCGAGCTTGTATGTTGTAAAATTTTTGTTAGCTTTCATAATGATAAAACTAGAAATTATATTTATTATGCAATGATTTGAACTTGTTTTTCTAAGCACTTGAGAATTGAACTTCTCCTTTTTGTTGATGACAAAGGGGGAGAAGTATGATCATGTTATGCATGATGATATGTTGCAAATATTCATGATAAAATTTGCAATGACTTGAATTCGGCTTGAATTCAATGTTCTATCAATATGGCATATTAATAGGGAGAGTTTGTTTTAACTCCGAGAGTTTATTTTAACTCCGTCATCAATTGGTTGTCATCATAAAAAAGGGGGAGATTGTTGAATCTCATATTTTGATGATGAAACCAATTGATAAGTGTTTATGTTTTAATCTATGTTTTGAGTGACATAGGATACTTCGATCAGGATGAGATAATTAAAGCAGGAAGAATCATGTTGTGCCGGAGGAAAACATGTCAGAAGATTGGACGTCGAGTCGAAGGATCGGTCGACGTATCGATAGAAGATTTCGAGCCATGGATTCGGGCATCGGGCCAAGAAGAGTGGATATTGCACCAAGGATATTGGAGTTGCAGAGTCAATTGGCCGATTGGGCAATAGGCCGCAAGAGAGGACGATGCGCCGAAGAATCGGACGAAGCATTGAGAAACCAATGACATGCCGGACAACATGATTAATGCTTAGTATTAATTGTCTAGATTGAAGTGTATTTTTACATGTGCAGGATTAACTACGATAGCAAGACATAAAGCAAAATGAAGTCCTGGAGTCAAGGACGCGATTTCGTTGGGAGTTCGAGAGTTCATTGGAAGTTCAGATGTTCGTTAGAAGCTCTGCAGGAACTAGCCGACAAGTCTAGGAGCTTGCCGAAAGAAGCTCATTGGAACTCGCCAAGAAAATTGTCATGAAGTCCAGGAGCTTGCCGGGAGTCCGCCGGAACATTGCCGAGAGATCGTCGAAATTTCGTCGGAAGATCGCCGAAAGCTCGCCGGAAGAAACTAGACTTACAGACTTATTTAGCTTAGAATATGTCTTAAGAATCGTAGTTAGCATGTTATTGGGTTTAAATTTGGGCCAACCCAATTAGGGGCCAGTTGGGCCCATGTAAGGACTATGTTGGGCTCAATGAGAGGCCAAACAATGACCCAAGAGGTAACACCGTTATGGCATAGTCTTCGAGACTGTGTCAGGTGATGGGACCATCGATCTGGGCGATGGTACCGCCCAGACATAACCTCCGAGAAGGCTGCAGGCAGTGGTACCACCAGCCTATGCAGTGGTACTGCCTAGTGTTAAGAGATGGTACCGCCCAATGCAGTGTTAGTGTCAGACTTACACTAGCGGTGGTACTGCCCAACACAGCCAATGGTATTGCCTGCACTTGGGAAACCCAGGATGATATGTTTTTAGACTCCAAGTTTAAATCAACTTGAAGCCTATAAATACCCCTCTCATCCCTAGTTAAAGTAGACAAGCATAGAGAATTCAAAAGTGAGAAAACGATACTGCAATATCTTGAGAATCCTCCTCTTCTACTCTAAGTTTATATTTCTGTTTAAGAGAGGAGTTAGTGTTTGTAAGGGTTGTCTCTTAAACTCGTAAAAAGGAGAAGAGGGGTATAAAAGGGTAGTTGATCTTCGCCCATTGAAAGAAGATCGATAGTGGATGTCGGTGGCCTTGACGGAAGAGGAATCAGAGGAGTGGATGTAGGTCGGCGACGACTGAACCACTATAAATCAGTTTACATTTCTCTTGTGCAATTTACCTTACTACAAACCTCTTTACTTCCTTACTGCCTTCAATACATTTATGACATGAGATTTTAAGTTATCTTCTAAGTTCGATTTTTATCGTACGAAGATTTTACGAAATCAACGTTTTTACCGCTGCAGTAATTCACCCCCCCTCTTAGTGCCGAACCCTTTCCTAACAATCTCTTAGCCACTAGCCTTGCTTTATAGGTCTCTTTCTTTTCATTTACTCCAATCTTCTTCTTGAAGATCCATTTGCAATCGATGGGTACAATACCATCGGGTGCATCAACTAGATTCTAAACCTTATTGGAGTACATGGAATCCATCTTAGAATTCATGACTTTTTGCCACTTCCTGTAGTCTATACTCATAATAGTCTCCTCATAGGTCTAAGATCAATATCCTCAACATCATCTTCTCTAATATGTCCAACATTTCTCTCAGGAGGATGAGATACTTAGTCGAATATACGTAAAGTTGAAACTTGTATGTTAGGTACCTGAATAGACTCGGGCTATAGAGTGGTGCTCGAGCTAGTTTTTTAACCTCGCTCAACTCTATCATTCTCCCACTATCTCCACCAAGAATGTGTACTTTCTTTAAGAATATCGCTTTCTTGGCTACAAAAACTTTTTGGTCCTTGGGATGATAGAAATAATACCCACAAGTCTCCTTAGGGTATCCAACGAACTTGCACTACTCTATCCTGGATTCCAACTTATCGGGGTTGTATCTTTTAACGTGGGTAGGGCAGCCCCAAATCATAACAACCTTAAGATTATGCTTCTTCCTTTTCCATATCTTATATGGTGTAGACACTATTGAATTAGTTGGAATTCTGTTCAGAATCTAAGCTACGGTCTCTAGGGCGTATCCTTAGAATGAGATGGGTAGGTTGGCGAAGCTCATCATGGACCGCATCATGTCTAATAGTGTACGATTCCTCCTTTCAAATATACCATTGAGTTGAGGTGTACAAGGAGGTGTCCATTAGGATAAAATCCCATGGTCCTTGAGGAACTAGGTGAACTCTGTACTCAAGTACTCACCTTCTCGATCTGATCGAAGAATCTTGATACTCTTTCTAGTCTAGTTCTCCACTTCATTCTTATACTCTCTAAATTTCTCAAAAGTCTCAGACTTGTATTGCATCAATTATACATGTCCATACCTTTAGAAATCATCAGTAAATATAATAAAGTAGGAGTAACCACCTATGGCATGAGTTGACATGGGTCCACATACATCACTATGTATGAGTTCCAACAGCTCAATGACTCTCTCTCTAGTTCTACTAAAAGGAGAGTTGATTAGTTTTCTATGAAGGCAAGGCTCACAACTTTTGAATCCTTCCCTCATGGATGTGACCTAGCCTACAATGCCATAAGTAGGCACTGTTCACCTTATCTCATTTTCTCTTGGATATACTTACATTCATAATATGTGGAGTAGTGTCTAGTATAAATAAACTATTATGCAATGTTTCTCTTGTGATAATCTCATCATCAAATAGTATCGAATAACCATTATTCATAAAAACTAATTTATATCCACTAATTATCAAATATAAAATAGAAATAATATTTTTGATAATAGAAGGAACAAATTAACATGTATTCAATGCAATAATAGCTCCACCACACAGATGTAGAGTGACCTCGCCAACAGCTACTGTAGCAACTTTTGCTCTATTATCCATCTTGAGGTCTATCTCACCTCTAGCCAATCTCCTATGTCTTACCAGAACCTGTAATGAATTGCAAATGTGATAAGTATTACCGGTATCCAATACCCATCTGTTATCACAAGAGTCTAACAAATAGAAACTAATCATGAATATACCTGAAGCTTCTCCAAGCTTCTATTTCTCCCTCTCTAGAAGGTACTCTTTGCACTTCCTCTTCCAATGCTTAGTTTTGCCATAATAGAAGCATTGGCCTTTGTCCGTTGCTAGGTCTTTCTCAGCAATATTTGCTTTACCCAGTCTACTCTTGCCCTTGCCCTTCTTAAGGGACTTTTCTACCTTCTTTTTCTTTTTTATCTCACTAGTATAGAGAACTGACTTCTCTTTTATGATAGTGCTCTCTACCTCCCTTAACATATTGAGCAGCTCAAGAAGAATCACCTCAATCTTATTCATATTAAAATTTATTAAGAATTATGAAAAAAAATTGGTAGGGACTGAAGCATAAGATCCACACACAGGTTATCCTCTAAGACTATTCCTAGATCTGTGAGTTTCTCTATCCACTCAATTATCTTTATGATAGCAATGTCAATAACAGTTTTTGCCCTTTGTCACTTTTATGTTAACAATTTTGACATCAAAAGCTTCTCTAAAATACAACATATGTATTCAAAACCAATTTTTTGTATGAACAACTTGGGTTTGATACCACTATAAGAAAATCTAGGGGCGACATCACACGCGTAGTAGAAGTACAGAAAAATAAAATTCCCTAAATTTTCTTTAAATTGTGTTCGTCGTCGTGTGAAGATTAGTGTGTAAAATCCATAAAATTAGAACTGCGTATATGAAAGATTGTGTTACCTAGGGAGATTATATATCCCTGAATCCTTACAGATTTATAGGAGAGGATGAAGGAGGTTAAGCATCCTCCTCTCTAGCGGTGATCCACATATCAAGGCTGCGACAACGCTCCTCAAATCTCCAAGCTTGCTATTTGAAGAGAAGTAGAGAGAAGAATAGGAGATGACAACTAAGAGAAGCTCTAGCCTATGAACCTTTGGTTCTCTCCTATTTATAGAGGTCCCCTTGTCAACTTAACCCTAATGGATCCTGCCTTATTGGGTATTGGATCTTCATCCAACTACCCAAGCCCCTTAGATTAGTGGATCTCTATCTAATAATCTCTCATGGGCTCTTATTGGATCTTATCCATAGGATTCAATAATTCAAGGGCTTATTAGATATCCAATAAGATAGGGGTTCTAGTTGATATCTCATATCCGAACCTCTACTCGTTGCAATGCCTACCATATGTGTGTGACCCTTTAGGCCCAATATCGAGCTGACTATGAGTCATACTTGTCAGAACTTTTGGATCAGTGAATTATTATCTATATAATAATTCACTTGACTCATCGACTACGAATGCACTAGGCCACTATACCGCAGTCCCTAGATGATACAAGGGAATCCAATCTATTAGATATATCTATCCTTAGTTACTATATATTAATCCCTCGTCTATCTAATATCCCAGAGACTGTATATCAGGCATGGTGCTATCAGACCCATATGGTTTCTACTCGAGTCTCGCTTTAATCGGATTCTCTTGAAGAACTTTTTCTCTCTCAATTCGAATGACCCTAGCTAGGGATTTGTTTGAGCAAGAACATATGAGATATTCTTCTCATGACACTAAGAGTCAATAATCCTCTATCGACACTCAATAATCCTTGTAAGGTTGGCTACCACTCCCGATGACCGACTATACTAGATTTGAAACTTCCAAACCTATAATTCTGATATCAAAGAGTGGAGTACTTATGCAAAAATCCTTAGTGTCTCAAGTCTAAGAACCAAGTACACTACTGGGACAATAGATTTATTATTTGACAGTAAGGTATCATCAACCATCCAGCATTTCGTGAGCGAATCAATTAGTGAACTCATTCTCCAATGAACACTGCATTGTAGCCCTAGTGTCCCCATATGAGCAGTTATGAGACTAGCCACCTCCATCATATGTACGAGTATATAATACACAAGTCTGTCCAGTTATCTTCATATCCCTCTTGAGCAACCTATGACCGGAATTATTTAGGATATGTATTTAAAGGCGAATTAGTCTCATTATCGTGATCTCATCACGATCCGATTCCTATTACATAGATTCATGGATATCACAATATATTCATACAACAAGCAATATAAAGTGATAAAATGTCAAATAATATAAGAATATATATCATGTCACATGTGCTATCACTCATGTGATTGGCTTGCTGAGCACCTATGATTAGTAATGGCCATCACGGTAGTAGGCCTTAAGGGTCACACACATATGGTAGATAATGCAATGAATAGAGGATTGGATATGTGATATCCAATAAGCCCTTGTTGTATTTGATCTATTAGGTAAGACCCAATAAGAGTTTAGAGTGGATAATTAGATAGTGATCTAATTTCCATTAAGTTAGGGATTTGAATAGAGATCCAATATCTAATATACTAGGGTAATTGGATGGAGATCTAATACCCAATAGAGCAAGATCTATTAGGGTCAATAGTAGGAGCTCTCTATAAAAGGGATATGGGATATTCCTGAGTGAGAGCACATGAAATATTCCTCTCATGGCAGTAAAATTGGGTGATCCTCTATTGACACCCAATTGCCTTTGTAAGGTTGGCTACCACTCCCGATGACCAATAACATTAAATTTGAGATTTCCAAACCTATAAGTCTGGTATCAAAAAATTGAGTACTCATACAAGACATCTTTGGTGTCTTAAGTTTAAGGACCAAACACACAATTAAGACTATAGAATTGTTATATGACGATGAGGTATCATTAACCAACTAGCATTCCGTAAGTAGATTATTTAGTAAACTCATTCTCCAATGAATACCTGCAATATATCCCTAGTGTCCCCACATAAGTGCTGGTCATAGGTGCCATGTATGCCAATCACATGAGTGATGACACATGTGACATGATACATATTCATTTTGCTTATTATATTTGGACATTTTATCACTTTATATATATATATATACATATATATATAGTGTTGTGGATGGATCTATACAATGAAAATCAGATCGTGATAAAATCACAATAATGAGACCGATTCACCTTTAAACACTGACCCTAAATAATTCTAGTCATAGCTTACTCGAGAAGGATATCGAGATAACTGGATAGACTAGTGTGTTTTATACCTGTCCATATGATGGAGGCAGCAGCTAGTCTCATAGCTACTCATGTGGGGACACTAGGGCTATAGTGCAAGTGCTCATTGGAGAATGAGTTTACTAATTAATCTTATCACAGAATGCTGGATGGTTAATGATATCTCATTGTTAGACAGCAATTACATTGTCCTAGTGGTGTACCTGGTCCTCAGACTTGAGACACTAAAGATGTCCTATATGAGTACTTCACTCTTTGATATTGGACTTATAGGCCTAAAAGTTCCATATATAACATAATCGATCATCACTCTCGGTATCATAAGAAGAATATCTCATATGTTCTTACTTAGACAAATCCCTAGCTAGGGTTATTCGAATTGAAAGAGAAAGAGTTCTTTGGGAGAATCTGATTAGAGCGAGACTCAAATAGAAACCATATGGGTCTAACAGCACCATGCCCGGTATACGGTCTTTGGGATATTAGATGGATGAGGGATTATAGGTACATGATAACTAAAGACAAATAAGTCAAAAGGATTGGATTCCCCTATATCATATAGGGATTACGCCGTAGTGGCCTAGTATGTTTGTAGTCGATGAGTCAAGTGAATTGTTATAGAGATAATAACTCATTGAGCCTGAAGGAGTTCTGACAAGTATGACTCATGGCTAGCTTGATATTGGGTCTAGAGGGTCACATATATATGATAGACGTTGCGACGAGTAGAGGTTCAGATATGAGTATCCGTCGGAGCTCCTATCTTATTGAATATCCAATAAGCCCTTGAATTATTGGATCATGTGGATGAGATCCAATAAGAGCTAATGAGAGATTATTGGATAGAGATCCACTAATCTAAGAGGCTTGGATAGTTGGATGGAAATCCAATATCCAATAGGGTAAGATTCATTCGAGTTAAGTTGACAAGGGGCCTCTATAAATAGAAGAGAACAAAACACTCATAGGCTAGGGGTTTCTTGTTTGCCACATCCTATTCTCCTCCCCAATTCTCCTCCTTACATAGCAGGTGTATGTTAGGAAAGCAATCGGCACCAAGAGGGGGGTGGGGGGGGGGTGAATTAGTGCAGTGGTAAAATCATGACGGTTCTGAAAAATTCTTCGTATGTTCAATGAAAACTGATTTCGGAAAGATAGCTTGAAAGCGTATGCGAGTGTAGGCATAATAAAAGCACAGTAGGAGGAAAGGCAGTTTGTAGTTAAAGTAAATTGCATAATTGAAAAGCAAACCAGATTTATAGTGGTTCGGTCGTCGTCGACCTACATCCACTCCTCCGATTCCTCTTTCGTCGAGGCCATATATCGAAGTCATGCATTAAAAGATTAATCTTTGAAACCTTTACTTTATTAGTGCCTTTGTGTATGATTTCGAGAGTGTGCCATATATTGAAAGTCGTTTTACACATAGAAATTCGATTAAACTCAATTTTATCTAAGATGCAAAATAGAGCATTCATAGCTCTAGCATTTAGAGAAAAAGTCTTCTTCTCCAAATCATTCTAATGGTTCATTAGAAGAAAAGACCTTTGAAATCCGCTTTAAAAAATGTTTCATAAATTCAAATCCAAGGAAAGTAAGAAAAATCTTATTCGAGTTTTCCAATATGTGTAGTCCGTCCCATTACACAAGGGAGGACGAATGAGAGAAAGTCCCTCTTGAAAGTCGAAAAGAGCCATTTCTCTTGGGTGTTAAAGCAAATGAGAAATTACGAGGCTCTGATACCAATTGTTAGGAAAGCAATCGGCACTAAGAGGGGAGGGTGAATTAGTGCACCGGTAAAATCACGACGGTTTTGAAAAATTCTTCATACGTTCGATGAAAATTGATTTCGGAAAGATTGCTTGGAAGTATATGCGAGTGTAGGCATAATAAATGCATAGTAAGGAGGAAAGGCAATTTGCAGTTAAAGTAAATTGCATAATTGAAAAGCAATCTAGATTTATAGTGGTTCGATCATCGTCGACCTATATCCACTCCTCCGATTTCTCTTTTGCCGAGGCCACCGGCATCCACTATCGATCTTCCTTTAATAAGCGAATATTAACCTCCTTCTTACACCCCCCTTCTCCTTTTCACGGGTTTAGGAGACAACCCTTACAAGCACTCACTCCTCTTAAACAGAATTCTAAACTCAGACTTAGAGGAGGGGATCTCTCAAGTAATTGCAACAATGTTTTTCCACTTTTAATCTCTTTGTGCTTGTGTGTGTTAACCATGGATGAGAGGGGTATTTATAGGCCTCAAGTTGATTCAAACTTGGAGCCTAAAAACTTCCCATCCCGTGTTTCCTAGGTATAGGCGGTGCCACTGCTAGTGTCAGTTTGACACTAACACTGCATTGGGCCGTACCACTACCTAGTTTGGTGGTATCACCGCTTGGTACCCTACCACTAGGGTACCACTGCTCAAACTGGCGGTACCTTCTCTTGGGAGGCTGTGCTGGGTGGTACCACCACCAGACTAGCGGTACCACCGCTTGCAGCCTCTCGGAGGCTATGTTTGGGCGGTACCACCGCCCAGACCGACGATACAACCGCATGACAAAGTCTCAGAGATTGTGCCACGATGGTGTCACCTCTTGGGTGACTGTTTGGGCCTTTCATTAGGCCCAACACAGTTCTTACATGGGCTCAACTAGCCCCTAATTGGGTTGGCCCAAATCCAATCCCAATTATATGCTAACTACGAATTCTAAGATATTTTCTAAGCTAAACAAGTCCGTAAGTGAAGTTTCTTTCGGCGAGCTTCCAGCAATCTTCTAGTGAACTTCCGATGATCTCTCGACAATGTTGGAGCGGACTTCTGATAAGCTCCTAGACTTCACGACGATCTTCTTGGCGAGTTCCGACGAGCTTCTTTGGCAAGCTCCTGGACTTCTCGGTTGGTTCCGACAGAACTTCCGACGAACGTCCGGACTTCCGACGAACTCTCGAACTCCAAATCACGTTCTTGACTCCGGGACTTCATTTTGCTTTATGCCTTGCTATCATAGTTAATCCTGCACATGTAAAAATATACTTCGATCTACACAATTATTACTAAGCTTAAATCATGTTGTCTGACATGTCATTGCTCCATCGATGTTTTGTCTGATTCTTAGGCGCATCGTCCTCTCTTGCAGCCTATTGCCCAATCGGCCAGTTGACCTCTGCAACTCCGATATTCTTGGCATAATATCTGTTCTTCTTGGCCCGATGCTTGAATTCATGGCTCGAAGCCTTCTGTCGATATGTCGACCGATCCTTCGGCTCGATATCCAATCTTCTGACATGTTCCACTAGCTCAACATGATTCTTCCTGCTTTAATTATCTCATCCTGATCGAAGCTTCCTACGTCACTCAAAACGCATATCAAATTATGAACACTTATCAATTGGTTTCATCATCAAAATCCAAGATTCAACAATCTCCCCCTTTTTGATGGTGACAACCAATTGATGACGGAGTTAATCTTAACTCACAAAGTTTAAACAAACTCCCCCTATCAATATACCATATTGATAGAGCCTTAAATTCAAGCTGAATTCAAGTCATTATAAATTTCATCATGAATATTTATAATATGTCATAATGCATAATATGATCATACTTCTCCCCTTTTGTCATCAACAAAAAGGAGAAGTACAACTTTCAAGTGTTTGAGGTATTAGTTCAAATCATTGCATACTAAACGTAATCTCCAATTTAATTATTATGCAGGCTAGCAAATTTAGCAAATGCTACATCATATTAGAACATGCAAGCTAGCAATTTTGAGATGTTGAAAAAAGCAACTCATGTTTCTTGAAATTCTAAGGCATAATATGATCATACTTCTCCCCTTTTGTCATCAACAAAAGGAGAAGTACAACGTTCAAGTGTTTGGCGTATTAGTTCAAAGCATTGCATACTAAACGTAATCTCCAATTGAATAATTAGTATGCAGGCTAGCAAATTTAGCCAAATGCTACATCATATTAGAACATGCAAGCTAGCAATTTTGAGATGTTGAAAAAAGCAACTCATGTTTCTTGAAATATGCAAGTTTGTAAATTTTAGCATGTTTTGCTTCTTGAGATTGCAAGCTAACACTTTTGCATGAGAATGCAAGATAGCATTTCTTTCTTTTGAGATGAGCAAACTTTTTGCTTCTTCTTCCATATATCATCAAGCAAGTTAGCATGTTTTTACATATTCTTGACTTGTACAAGCTAACAAGTTTGCCTCTTTTCATGATGTGCATGTTAGAAATTCTTTCTCCCCCTTTGTCATTGGCAAAAAGAGAGGAATAACAAAACAATGGTGCAATTCATCAATTTTCAAATTATGACAAAAATAAAGTGTCATTCTTATTTTAATATGTCATAATTTAAATAAAACTTAAATATAAATTTAATTCAAGTCAATGCAATTTTAATCATGATTCTCATACATGATATGCAATACATCAAATACATCATCCTAATAAAATCATAAGTATTACATGCATCATTTTAGAGTAAGCTAGTAATTTTGCTTCCTAGCAAGTTTTTCTCCTTGCAATTTGGTGAGCTATTAAATTTTACAATGAAAGTTGGCAAAATTTTTACATTTTTGGGGTGTGCAAGCTTTTTGCTTCTTCTTGAAGTATGCAAGCTAGCTAGCAAGCTAGCAAAATTTCTCCCCCTTTGTCATTGTCAAATAAAAGGGAATAACAATACAATAGTGTAATTCATTTCCCTTTACTATAATTTTCAAATCATGACAAAGGTAAATATCAAAGATGAAAAATCAAGTCATGAATGTCAAAACATTTTTTTTTTATCATGAATATTTCATCATTGCATGCATCATTATCATAAGTTGAAGTATTGTATACTTAATACCAAATTATTATTCATAATTATATTAATATTTAAATCATAAAAAATGAAAGATCAAGTCATGATTTTTGACATATCTCTTCTTTTGTATATAGATGAAATGATAGGAAAATAATCTTGATTGAAAAATAAGATTCAAGTCATAATTCAAGAATTCACACAAAAAATCATGATTCAAACAGATTGTTGATTCATACATTTAAACCAACATCACTTCAACTCATCATGCATAATTTCAAAATATAAAATCATCAAACATGATACAAACATTTGTGTTCAAAACCTTCATCATTACTCCTATACATGATACTAAAGCATTTATCAATTCATGATTGTTGGTACCATACTGTTAGTATTAGAACCCTTGCAGATTCTAAGCTTGGGGTTGATCTCTTTAGGGGATCGACCTCCTGGAACTCTATAGGGGTTCCTTCCTCCAAGTTGCTGCTCAAAGGCTGCAGAAAAGATTCATCTATTGCTTATGAAAAGAGGAAGAATACATGGCTATTTATAGGGCTTCTAAACCCTAACTCCTAATAGGACTCCTACTCAAGACTCCTACTTCTAACCAACTCCTAATAGGACTCATACTCAAGACTCCTAATAGGACTCCTACTCAAGACTCTTATTCCTTTACAACTCCTAATTCTTCTCTAAGAAATAACCTCCAAACCCTAGCCGGCCTCTTCACCTCTTTAATAAGGGTCGACTTAGGTAGGTTTTACATGAATGCCCCTATCAATTAGAACTCTCCTAGCTAGAGTCCTAACAAACCCGCCCTCTTCAAATCAGCCTTGTCCTCGAGGCTGACGATTCATGAATTTTGGGAATTTGATCTTCAAGTCGTCATAGTTCTCCCAAGTGGCATCTTCTGTTGGTAGGTTCACCCACTGTATTAGCACTTCAGTAGTGGGTCGTCGTCGTCGAGTCACGATCCATTGATCAATAATGATACTTGGCTGGATCTGGAGTTCTCCTTGAGTAGTCATATTTGGTAGGTGGCTTTGGGCTGTCTCCAAGCACCTATTTACAACTTTCGTCTAGCTGTCAGTTTATGGGTGATATTGCATACTCCTTTTCAATTTAGTACCCTACATATGGAATAACTTTATCCAAAATTTGCTCGTGAAGATGCAAGTAGAATTTGTTATAAGCACAGTGCGTCCTTTATAGTGTAATTCTTTTGAGTCCCAATTGTAATGAGCCACGGAGCTTGATGCTTCTTCCAATTTTTTTTATGATCTTACTGGACTCTGGATCATCCTGCCATTCCATCTTAATATCCTCAAGGAAGTCACTGGTTGGAAGCGAAACGGCCGAAAGTTCAGCTTGCTCGGCTAACTGCGAAAGCGCATCTGCAACAACATTCTCTTTCCCCTTTTTGTAAGTTATTTCATAATCAAATCTAAGAAGTTTTGTTACCCATTTTTGCTGCTCGGGGGATGATATCTTTTGCTCTAAAAAGTAATTGAGGCTTTTATAGTCGGTTTTAATTTGAAATCATCGACCGATCAAGTAGGGTCTCCACCTCGTTGCTGCGTGCACAATGGTTTGATGGGAGGGAGACAATGTCTTGCTAGTGTATGTGAGTGGTCAACTATCTTGCATGAAAATGGCTCCGATTCTGACTCCAAATGCGTCGACCTCAATAATGAAGGGTTAGTTGGAATCTGGTAGTGCTAGCACCGGCGGCGTCGTCATGGCTGCCTTAAGTTTGTTGAAGGCAGTGAAGGCTTTGTCCAACCATTGGAAGACATCTTTTTTTAGTAAGGAACTAAGTGGTGCACTGATCTTTCCATAGTTTTTCACGAACTTGCCGTAGTAGCCTGATAAACCCAGAAAGCCATATAGCAATTTTATGTTCCTCGAGGTCGGCCAGTTCTGCATTGCTTTTATTTTGGAGGGGTCTACTGCCACATCTTCCTCTGATATGATATGCCCAAGATATTCTACCTTCTGGCAAAAATTCATAGTTGCTGTTGTGTGTTCGAAAGGCGGTTTTCGGTATGTCTTCTTTGCACACTCATATTTGATGATACCTGGATCGAAGGTCCAGCTTTGTGAAGATTTGTGCTCCCTTTCATCTAGCAATTCATCTGCTATTAGAATAGGGTATTTGTCCTTGATGGTTATGCCGTTGAGGGTTTGGTAATCAATGCACATTCGCCATGTTTCGTCCTTCTTTCGTTCGAAGAGCACCGGTGAAAAGTAGGGGCTGCAACTTAGCCGAATAACTCCTATTTCGAGCATCTCTTTTACAATCCTTTCTATTTCATCCTTCTGCAGATATAAATGTTGATGTAGCCAAATGATCGATATACAATGATCATGCCGATGGGCAAGAGGTAGGTTGCGTGGTTCGTCAAATATATCTGAAAATTCAGCAAGCAAAGAGAGTAGGTTTGGATCTTCAAATTCTATTAGCTCTCCCTTAGTTTGCTGCTCAAGTTGTACCAAAGAGCCGTTGCATGCTTTATGCAAAACCTTCTCCATTTGTTGTGTGCAAATCGTCATTACGTCGCCCCCACGTTTCCCATGTAGAATCACCTGTTTCCCTTTACTGAAAAATCTCAAAATTAGTTTCATAAAATTCCAGGAAACATCACCTAATGTCATCAACCATTCAATTCTGAGCATGGCCTCATGATCATCAAGAGGGAGGAGGAAGAAATATGCAATTATCTCTTGTTCCTGCAGTAATAGTTTCTCCCACGGGCGCCTACGATTACACTTCAAAATCCGTTCGTCGGTAAACTCGATGTTAAACCTACTATAATACTCGATAGGTAAGGCCATCCGAACAGCAACTTTACTATCTAGGAAGTTATTAGTGCTGCCCGTGTCGATGAGAACAGTGATCGATTGTTGTTTGAGAAGGCCTTCAACTTTCATCGTTTGCGGGTTTGAGTAGCCGGTTAGTGCATGTACCATAACTTCGGTCGGTTGTGGCTCTTCTTTTACATCTTCTTCTTCATTATCAAGGCTCTCTTCTAGATGTTCAACGACCTCTTCTTCTACTGGTTTAATCATAAGAAGTCTCCCTTTTCTGCAATGATGCTCGCGGCTCCACGGCTCGTCGCGGTGCCAACAAAACTCCTCCGTAGATCGCTCCTGAAGCTCTTCTCTTGTCATCATTTATGGTGCAAGGATTCGGTTGATAGTAGGGGGGGCTGAGAGCTTCTACATTGTAGGTCGAGAAGCGATCCTAGTCCTCCGAGATTTATGGTTCAATCGCTCCTCTTAATGTCGTGTGAAAGAGATGGCTGCCATAAGCGTGTACGGTTATCGTGCTTTAACTTCTCCCCGGATCTCCGGCTTCAAGCCCTCAATGAAGGTCCCCAATAGCTATTTTTGAGACCAATCACAAGTTTGATTAGATAACCTTTCAAACCTGGTTTGGTACTCCTGAACGGTAGAGGTTTGTCGGATCTTTGCTAGTTGTTCGTCAATGTTCTCGTAATTGGTTGGTCCGAAGCGGATCAATAGTCCTTCTTTGAATTGTCGCCATAAGAGGACTCCATGAGTATATTTAAACCAGTCAAACCACTGTATGGCATCCCCTTCAAGATGTATAGCTGCAATTTCCACAATAGATGCATTCGCAGTTTTATGATACCAAAAATATCGCTCCGCGCGCGAGATCCAACCAATCGGGTCTCCTTCTTCCCATCTAGGGAAGTCCACCCTCATGCGTGGATAGTTGGGATCAATCATAGAGCCTCCCCTCCCTTGGAAGTCATCTCTTCGGGCTTGGTACGATTGGGCAGAGCTCTCTCCTTGATGTGATTTCTTCGGGCTTGGTGGTCGGCCTAATCTGAGTTCGGTAAAGAGCGTCCGAATCTTATCCTCCATTTGTACCTCGAAGGCTTCGAATTTAGCATTGATTGCCGTCTCAGATGCCATAGTACATGCCTCCAAATCTATGATGTTAAGATCTCTCTTTTGTTATCGGGTTAAAGGCATGTATAGGTTGAGAGAAGTGGTGGTCGAAAGGGTTGGTGGATTGGTGGATGTAGGCTACGGTTTAGGCTTGTTTTGTGGCCGTTTTGGGTGTAGTTTGAGGGTGTGGTTTGGTGGAGTTTTAGGGATGTGGATGAAAGTTTTAGATCTATGGTAGATGGCAACAAAGGTTTGATAGAAATCAGTGGAAGTTTACTGTTGCAATTCACGGGGAGATCAAAGGATGATCTGCGGTGGTGGAGATGATGGCGGAATTTAGCGACGATCTTTTAAGCAATTGTGGGAATTGCTTTAGGTGGCTGTGGAGAGATGATGGATGGCTGTGGAAGGGCAGCGAGACGCCAAGAACGTTGCTCTGATACCAAGTGTTAGAACCCTTGCAGATTCTAAGCTTGGGGTTGATCTCTTTAGGGTATCGACCTCCTGGAACTCTATAGGGGTTCCTTCCTCCAAGTTGCTGCTCAAAAGCTACAGAAAAGATTCATCTATTGCTTATGAAAAGAGGAGGAATACATGGCTATTTATAGGGCTTCTAAACCCTAACTCCTAATAGGACTCCTACTCAAGACTCCTACTTCTAACCAACTCCTAATAGGACTCCTACTCAAGACTCCTGATAGGACTCCTACTCAAGACTCTTATTCCTTTACAACTCCTAATTCTTCTCTAAGAAATAACCTCCAAACCCTAGCCGGCCTCTTCACCTCTTTAATAAGGGTCGGCTTAGGTAGATTTTACATGAATGCCCCTATCAATTAGAACTCTCCTAGCTAGAGTCCTAACAGACCCGCCCTCTTCAACTCAGCCTTATCCTCGAGGCTGACGATTCATGAATTTTGGGAATTTGATCTTCAAGTCGTCATAGTTCTCCCAAATGGCATCTTCTATTGGTAGGTTCACCCACTATATTAGCACTTCAGTAGTGGGTCGTCGTCGTCGAGTCATGATCTGTTGATCAATAATGATACTTGGCTGGGTCTGGAGTTCTCCTTGAGTAGTCATATTTGGTGGGTGGCTTTGGGCTATCTCCAAGCACCTATTTACAACTTTCGTCTGGCTGTCGGTTTGTGGGTGATATTGCATACTCCTTTTCAATTTAGTACCCTGCATATGGAATAACTTTATCCAAAATTTGCTCGTGAAGATGCAAGTAGAATTTGTCATAAGCACAGTGCGTCCTTTATAGTGTAATTCTTTTGAGTCCCAATTGTAATGTGCCACGGATCTTGATGCTTTTTCTAATTTTTTTATGATTTTACTGGTCTCTGGATCTTCCTGCCATTCTATCATAATATCCTCAAGGAAGTCACTGGTCGGAAGTGAAACGACCGAAAATTCAACTTGCTCGGGTAGTTGCGAAAGCGCATCTACAACAACATTCTCTTTCCCCTTTTTGTAAGTTATTTCATAATCAAATCCAAGAAGTCTTGTTACCCATTTTTGCTGCTCAGGGGATGATATCTTTTGCTCTAAAAAGTACTTGAGGCTTTTATGGTCAGTTTTAATTTGAAATCGTCGACCGATCAAGTAGGGTCTCCACCTTATTGTTGCGTGCACAATGGTGAGCATCTCCTTATCATATGTTGACATATTTTGATGGGAGGGAGACAATGTCTTGCTAGTGTATGCAAGTGGTCGACCATCTTGCATGAGAATGGCTCCAATTCCGATTCCAGATGCATCGACCTCAATAATGAAGGGTTGACTAAAATTTCGTCGTGCTAGCACCGACGTCGTCATCATGGCTGCCTTAAGTTTGTTGAAGGCAGCGGAGGCTTTGTCCGACCAATGGAAGAAATCTTTTTTCAGTAAGGAAATAAGTGGTGCACTGATCTTTCCATAGTTTTTTATGAACTTGAGATTGTAACCTATTAAACCCAGAAAGCCATGTAGCAATTTTATGTTCCTCGGGGTCGGCCAGTTCTGCATTGCTTTTATTTTGGAGGGGTCCACTACCACATCTTCCTCTGATATGATATGCCCATGATATTCTATCTTCTGGCAAAAATTTATAGTGGCTGTTGTGTGTTCGAAAGGCGGTTTTCGGTATGTCTTCTTTGCACACTCATATTTGATGATACCCGGATCGAAGGTCCAGCTTTGTGAAGATTTGTGCTCTCTTTCATCTAGCAATTCATCTGCTATTGGAATAGGGTATTTGTCCTTGATGGTTATGCCATTGAGGGTTTGGTAATCCATGCACATTCGCCATGTTTCGTCCTTTTTTCGTACAAAGAGCACCGGTAAAAAGTAGGGGCTGCAACTTGGCCGAATAACTCCTATTTCAGGCATCTCTTTTATAATCCTTTCTATTTCATCCTGCTGCAGATATGAATGTTGATATAGCCAAGTATTTGCAGGAGGTTTGCCCAGAAGAATCGGTATACAATGATCATGCCGACGGGCAAGAGGTAGGTTGCGCGGTTCGTCAAATATATCTGAAAATTTAGCAAGCAAAGGAAGTAGGTTTGGATCTTCAAATTCTATTGGCTCTCCCTTAGTTTGCTGCTCAAGTTGTACCAAAAAGCCGTTGCATGCTTTATGCAAAACCTTCTCCATTTGTTGTGTGCAAATTGTCATTACGTCGCCCCCACATTTCCCATGTAGAATCACCTGTTTCCCTTTACTGAAAAATCTCAAAATTAGTTTCATAAAATTCCAGGAAACATCACCTAATGTTGTCAACCATTCAATTTTGAGCATAGCCTCATGATCATCAAGAGGAAGGAGGAAGAAATATGCAATTATCTCTTGGTCCTGCAGTAATAGTTTCTCCCGCGGGCGCCTACGATCACACTTCAAAATCCATCCATTGGTGAACTTGACGTCAAAACTACTGTAATAATCAATCGGTAAGGCCATTCGGACAGCAATTTTACTATCTAGGAAGTTATTAGTGCTGCCCGTGTCGATGAGAACAGTGATCGATTGTTGTTTGAGAAGGCCTTCAACTTTCATCGTTTGCGGGTTTGAGTAGCCGGCTAGTGCATGTACCGTAACTTCGATCGGTTGTGGCTCTTCTTCTGCATCTTCCTTTTCATTATTAAGGCTCTCTTCTAGATGTTCAATGACCTCTTCTTCTACTGGTTCAATCATAAGAAGTCTCTCTTTTCTACAGTGATGCTCGCGGCTCCACGGCTCGTCGCGATGCCAACATAACTCCTTCGTAGATCGCTCCTGAAGCTCTTCTCTTGTCATCAGGTGCAGGGACTCAGTTGATAGTAACGTGGGTTGAGGGCTTCTGCATTGGAGGTCGAGAAGCGATCCTAGTCCTCCAAGATTCATGGTTCAATCGCTCCTCTTGATGTCGTGCGAAAGAGATGGCTGCCATAAGCGTGTACGGTTGTCGTGCTTTAACTTCTCCCCGGATCTCTGGCTTCAAGCCCTCAATGAAGGTCCCCAATAGTTGTTTTTGAGACCAATCACAAGTTTGATTAGATAACCTTTCAAACCTGGTTTGGTACTCCTGAACGGTAGAGGTTTGTCGGATCTTTGCTAGTTGTTCGTCAATGTTCTCGTAATTGGTTGGTCCGAAGCGGATCAATAGTCCTTCTTTGAATTGTCGCCATAAGAGGACTCCATGAGTATATTTAAACTAGTCAAACCACTGTATGGCATCCCCTTCAAGATGTATAGCTGTAATTTCTACCATAGATGCATCAACAGTTTTATGATACTGAAAATATCGCTCCGCACGCGAGATCCAACCAATCGGGTCTGCTTCTTTCCATCTAGGGAAGTCCACCCTCATGCGTGGATAGTTGAGATCAATCATAGAGCCTCCCCTCCCTTGGAAGTCATCTCTTCGGGCTTGGTACGATTGGGCAGAGCTCTCTCCTTGATGTGATTTCTTCGGGCTTGGTGGTCGGCTCAATCTGAGTTCGGTAAAGAGCGTCCGAATCTTATCCTCCATTTGTGCCTCGAAGGCTTCGAATTTAGCATTGATTGTCGCCTCAGATGCCATAGTACATGCCTCCAAATCTGTGATGTTAAGATCTCTCTTTTGTTGTCGGGTTAAAGGCATGTATAGGTTGAGAGAAGTGGTGGTCGAAAGGGTTGGTGGATTGGTGGATGTAGGCTACGGTTTAGGCTTGTTTTGTGGTCGTATTGGGTGTGGTTTGGTGGAGCTTTAGGGTTGTGGATGAAAGTTTTAGATCTATTGCAATTCACGAGGAGATCAAAGGATGATCCGTGGTGGTGGAGATGACGGTGGAATTTGGCGACGATCTTTTAAGCAATTGTGGGAATTGCTTTGGATGGTTGTGGAGAGATGATTGATGGCAGTGGAAGGGCAGCGAGACGCCAAGAGCGCTGCTCTAATACCAAGTGTTAGAACCCTTGCAGATTCTAAGCTTGGGGTTGATCTCTTTAGGGGATCGGCCTCTTGGAACTCTATAGGGGTTCCTTCCTCCATGTTGCTGCTCAAAGGCTGCAGAAAAGATTCATCTATTGCTTGTGAAAAGAGGAGGAATACATAGCTATTTATAGGGCTTCTAAACCCTAACTCCTAATAGGACTCCTACTCAAGACTCCTACTTCTAACCAACTCCTAATAGGACTCCTATTCAAGACTCCTACTCAAGACTCTTATTCCTTTACAACTCCTAATTCTTCTCTAAGAAATAACCTCCAAACCCTAGCCGGACTCTAGCTAGGAGAGTTCTAATTGATAGGGGCATTCATGTAAAACCTACCTAAGCTGACCCTTATTAAAGAGGTGAAGAGTCCAGCTAGGGTTTGGAGGTTATTTCTTAAAGAAGAATTAGGAGTTGTAAAGAAATAAGAGTCTTGAGTAGGAGTCTTGAATAGGAGTCATATTAGAAGTTGGTTAGAAGTAGGAGTCTTAAGTAAGAGTCCTATTAGGAGTTAAGGTTTAGAAGCCCTATAAATAGCTATGTATTCCTCCTCTTTTGATAAGCAATAGATGAATATTTTCTGCAGCCTTTGTGCAGCAACTTGGAGGAAGGAACCCCTATAGAGTTCCAAGGAGGCCGATCCCCTAAAGAGATCAACCCCAACCTTAGAATCTGTAAGGGTTCTAACACTTGGTATCAGAGCAGCGTTCTTGGTGTCTCGCTGCCCTTCCACAGCCATCCATCATCTCTCCACAGCCGCCCAAAGCAATTCCCACAATTGCTTAAAAGATCGTCGCTAAATTTCGCCATCATCTCCACCACCGCAGATCATCCTTTGATCTCCTCGTGAATTGCAACAGGTTCTGGTTTCCTACCTTACTGCTGCTGCAATTTAGTTATCCTTATTCAAAAATCAAAAAAAAAATTTGTTCCTATATTGCTGCATAAACTTTTGGTCGCAAAGTTTTCATCTCTACGACGAAAGATACATTGCAGAATTTTAACCGCATAACACAGTCTGTTTGATCTTCCTATTATGTTTTTTCTATCCAAATCTCTACAAAATTTTTATGACAGATTTGACACTTCGTAACAGCAGATTTCCCTTTGGTTTTATAAAAAAATTCTCAATATAAACTATTGATCTTTTACGTCTAATCTGCTGTACTTGAAAATCTGCACTGTAAAATTTCAGCCGCATAACATAGTTTGTTTGATCTTGCTACTGCATTTTTTCTATCCAAATCTCTACGAAATTTTTATGACAGCTTTGACACATCCTAATAACAGATTTTCCTTTAGTTTTGTCAAAAAAATCTTAATATAAACTATTAATATTTTACGTCTAAACTGCTATACTTGAAAATCTGCACTGTGAAATTCCATCTGCATAGTACAAATTATTTAATCTTGCTACTACATTTTTCTGTCCAAATCTCTATGAAAATTTTATGATAGCTTTGACACTTCCTAACAGTGGATTTCCCTTTGGTTTTGTCTAAAAATTCTCAATATAAACTACTGATATTTTACATCCAATCTGTGACACTTGAAAATCTGTGCTGTAGAAAATTTCAGCAGCATATTGTTGCCTTAACCAATTTATTTGCAATCTTTTTGAACAAAATTTCTTATATATTTCATAGATCATCTTGGCTTCTATCTAAGATTCATCTATTAAGGAATTCACCTCTAAAAACGATTTTGTGTTGCTATAAATTTTCGTCGCAGACCGCTGAAATTTTTCGACGAGAATTCTGCTATCGCAACTTGCACCAATTTCTTTGCTGTTATACTGCTGAAATTTTCTTGATTAAATTAGACATACTTACTGTCATATACACTGAGATTTTGCTATCAATTCCCTCCTCAAATCTCTCAAGTTTTTTGTGAAAATTTTGTTGAGAAACCGCTGTTTCTTCGATGACAATTCTGCTCTTACAAGACAACACAATTCTGCAGCAAACTTCCACTAATTTCTATCAAACCTTTGCTCCATCTACCATAGATCTAAAACTTTCATCCACAGCCCTAAAACTCCACCAAACCACACCCTCAAACTACACCCAAAACGGCCATAAAACAAGCCTAAACCGTAGCCTACATCCACCAATCAACCAACCCTTTCGACCACCACTTCTCTCAACCGATACATACCTTTAACCCGACAACAAAAGAGAGATCTTAACATCACAGATTTGGAGGCATGTACTATGGCATCTGAGACGGCAATCAATGCTAAATTCGAAGCCTTCGAGGCGCAAATGGAGGATAAGATTCGGACGCTCTTTACCGAACTCAAATTGGGCCGACCACCAAGCCCGAAGAAATCACATCAAGGAGAGAGCTCTGCCCAATCGTACCAAGCCCAAAGAGATGACTTCCAAGGGAGGGGAGGCTCTATGATTGATCCTAACTATCCACGCATGAGGGTGGACTTCCCTAGATGGGAAGAAGGAGACCCGATTGGTTGGATCTCGCGCGCGGAGCGATATTTTTGGTATCATAAAACTGCGGATGCATCTATGGTGGAAATTGCAGCTATACATCTTAAAGGGGATGCCATACAGTGGTTTAACTGGTTTAAATATACTCATGGAGTCCTCTCATGGCGACAATTCAAAGAAGGACTATTGATCCGCTTCGGACCAACCAATTACGAGAACATTGACGAACAACTAGCAAAGATCCGACAAACCTCTACCGTTCAGGAGTACCAAACCAGGTTTGAAAGGTTATGTAATCAAACTTATGATTGGTCTCAAAAACAGCTATTGGGGACCTTCATTGAGGGCTTGAAGCCGGAGATCCGGGGAGAAGTTAAAGCACGACAACCGTACACGCTTATGGCAGCCATCTCTTTCGCACGATATCAAGAGGAGCGATTGAACCATGAATCTCGGAGGACTAGGATCGCTTCTCGACCTACAATGCAGAAGCTCTCAGCCCCCCCTACTATCAACCGAGTCCCTACACCAAAAATGATGACAAGAGAAGAGCTTCAGGAGCAATCTACGGAGGAGTTATGTTGGCACCGCGACGAGCCATGGAGCCGCGAGCATCATTGCAGAAAAGGGAGACTTCTTATGATTAAACCAGTAGAAGAAGAGGTCGTTGAACATCTAGAAGAGATCCTTAATAATGAAGAAGAAGATGTAGAAGAAGAGCCACAACCGACCGAAGTTATGGTACATGCACTAACCGACTACTCAAACCCGCAAACGATGAAAGTTGAAGGCCTTCTCAAACAACAATCGATCACTATTCTCATCGACACGGGCAGCACTAATAACTTCCTAGACAGTAAAGTTGCTGTTCGGATGGCCTTACCTATCGAGTATTATAGTAGGTTTAACGTCAAGTTTACCGACGAACGGATTTTGAAGTGTGATCGTAGGCGCCCGTGGGAGAAACTATTACTGCAGGAACAAGAGATAATTACAGATTTCTTCCTCCTCCCTCTTGATGATCATGAGGCCATGCTTAGAATTGAATGGTTGATGACATTAGGTGATGTTTCCTGGAATTTTATGAAACTAATTTTGAGATTTTTCAGTAAAGGGAAACAAGTGATTCTACATGGGAAACGTGGGGGCGACGTAATGACAATTTGTACACAACAAATGGAGAAGGTTTTGCATAAAGCATGCAACGGCTCTTTGGTACAACTTGAGCAGCAAACTAAGGGAGAGCTAATAGAATTTGAAGATCCAAACCTACTCTCTTTGCTTGCTGAATTTTCAGATATATTTGACGAACCACGCAACCTACCTCTTGCCCATCGGCATGATCATTGTATACTGATCATTTGGCTACATCAACATTTATATCTGCAGAAGGATGAAATAGAAAGGATTGTAAAAGAGATGCTCGAAATAGGAGTTATTCGGCTAAGTTGCAGCCCCTACTTTTCACCGGTGCTCTTCGAACGAAAGAAGGACAAAACATGGCGAATGTGCATTGATTACCAAACCCTCAATGGCATAACCATCAAGGACAAATACCCTATTCCAATAGCAGATGAATTGCTAGATGAAAGGGAGCACAAATCTTCACAAAGTTGGACCTTCGATCCGGGTATCATCAAATATGAGTGTGCAAAGAAGACATACCGAAAACCGCCTTTCGAACACACAACAGCCACTATGAATTTTTGCTAGAAGGTAGAATATCTTGGGCATATCATATTAGAGGAAGATGTGGTAGTGGACCCCTCCAAAATAAAAGCAATGCAGAACTGGCCGACCTCGAGGAACATAAAATTGCTACATGGCTTTCTGAGTTTAACAGGCTACTACCGCAAGTTCGTGAAAAACTATGGAAAGATCAGTGCACCACTTAGTTTCTTACTAAAAAAAGATGTCTTCCAATGGTTGGACAAAGCCTTCACTGCCTTCAACAAACTTAAGGCAGCCATGACAACGCATCTGGAGTCAGAATCGGAGCCATTCTTATGCAAGATAGTCGACCACTCACATATACTAGCAAGACATTGTCTCCCTCCCATCAAAATATGTCAACATATGATAAGGAGATGCTCGCCATTGTGCACGCAGCAACGAGGTGGAGACCCTACTTGATCGGTCGACGATTTCAAATTAAAACCGATTATAAAAGCCTCAATTACTTTTTGGAGCAAAAGATATCATCCCCCGAGCAGCAAAAATGGGCAACAAAACTTCTTAGATTTGATTATGAAATAACTTACAAAATGGGGAAAGAGAATGTTGTTGCAGATGCGCTTTCGCAGTTAGCCGAGCAAGCTGAACTTTCGGCCGTTTCGCTTCCAACCAGTGACTTCCTTGAGGATATTAAGATGGAATGGCAGGATGATCCAGAGACCAGTAAGATCATAAAAAAATTGGAAGAAGCATCAATCTCCGTGGCTCATTACAATTGGGACTCAAAAGAATTATACTATAAAGGACGCACTGTGCTTATGACAAATTCTACTTGCATCTTCACGAGCAAATTTTGGATAAAATTATTCCATATGCAGGGTACTAAATTGAAAAGGAGTATGCAATATCACCCACAAACTGACAGCCAGACGAAAGTTGTAAATAGGTGCTTGGAGACAGCCCAAAGCCACCTACCCAATATGACTACTCAAGGAGAACTCCAGATCCAGCCAAGTGTCATTATTGATCAATGGATCGTGACTCGACGACGACGACCCACTACTAAAGTGCTAATACAGTGGGTGAACCTACCAACAGAAGATGCCACTTGGGAGAACTATGACGACTTGAAGATCAAATTCCCAAAATTCATGAATCGTCAGCCTTGAGGACAAGGCTGATTTGAAGAGGGCGGGTTTGTTAGGACTTTAGCTAGGAGAGTTCTAATTGATAGGGGCATTCATGTAAAACCTACCTAAGCCGACCCTTATTAAAGAGGTGAAGAGGCCGGCTAGGGTTTGGAGGTTATTTCTTAGAGAAGAATTAGGAGTTGTAAAGAAATAAGAGTCTTGAGTAGGAGTCTTGAATAGGAGTCATATTAGAAGTTGGTTAGAAGTAGGAGTCTTAAGTAAGAGTCCTATTAGGAGTTAGGGTTTAGAAGCCCTATAAATAGCTATGTATTCCTCCTCTTTTGATAAGCAATAGATGAATATTTTCTGCAGCCTTTGTGCAGCAACTTGGAGGAAGGAACCCCTATAGAGTTTCAAGGAGGCCGATCCCCTAAAGAGATCAACCCCAAGCTTAGAATCTGCAAGGGTTCTAACACATACATCCATCATTAAATCAACATTTTGATCATTTATTTTCTCTTTAGCAATTGGCAAAAAGAAACATAGGAGAAAAAATGATATAATCTCTTGATTGATTCATAAGAAATCTCTAGTTATAAATCTCGAAAAATTAAGATAAAGCTCATTCAAATTCAAATCATCAAATCAAAATCATTTTCAATAGATTCAGAAAGAAACATAGATAGATTTATTAATCTCTCCTTTTTTGAAAAATTGATAAAGTAGAGAAATTTTTCAAAGAGAAAGCTTTCCTCTTTTTAATTTGTTTCATACAAGCATGCCTTTGTCTTTTTTATGCCAAATAAAAATATATATCATCGTTTAAAATGAAAGTACAAGATTTATTATAAAAAATCATCAAGATCAATAAATCACAAAAATCATCATGTATAACTTTAAAATCTCATGCATAAAATCATCAATCATGGCAACAAAACATTTAATATTTTTATTACATTATTATGCATCCTTAAATATACAATCATCAACACTTACACTATTTCATATAAGCATGCCTTTTTTATTTATACCAAATCAAAACATGCATCATTTTTAAAACCCAAAAAGCCACTTTCATTACCTTAAAAATCGATAATCCATAAATCTCAAGAATTATCATGCATAATTTCGAAATATAAACTCATTAAGCATGATATCAAATCATTACTTCAAATCAAACATGATTTCATTAATCATAGAGCATCTTGAATCAAAATCGAGAAACAATATGGAAATCAACATGATACATATTAATGCTTCTTAAAAACATACATAGGATTTATCTTAAGCATTAGATTTAAGTCTAACATTTTGTTCCTTTATCATAGAGCATGTAATTTTCATGATCATTACTAGAAGGATAAGCATGATTCATAAAATTTTTATTTTTAGCATTTTTATTACATTAAAAAAATAATTTTTCTAAACTAAATTAAAAATAACTCATGCAAGTAATCATGTAATTTCAAAATAAACTAAGAGCCTTTTTATTACCTCGTCGTCGAAAGCCGTTAAGGCGTAGTTTGTCTCCTCGTCTTCATCGGTTTGCTCCTCGTCTTCGGATGTACTCGTTTCATCCCAATTTGTGTTTTTATAAGTTTGTTTTTATATTTTAATTGTTGTTTCATGAACTTTTTAAATTTCATGTGGAGTTCAAGTTTACCATCACTTGAGCTTATGCTCGAGGGGTCTTCAATTGTTCTAAGTCCCAAATCCTTCTTGTACTTTGGAAGGTTGTTCATGAGTTCTTCATATGCATTGCAGGCCATTTCATAGGTCATCAAAGACCCTATAAGTTCTTCAATTGAAAAATTATTCAGATCTTTTGCCTTTTGTATTGTGGTTACTTTCGGATCCTAACTCTTATTAAGAGAATGTAAGATTTTGTTTACAAGTTCAAAATCCAAAAAACTTTTACAAAGAGCTTTTAAACCATTGATGACATCCATAAAACAGGTGTACATGTCTCCAATAATTTCGCTTGGTTCCATATGAAATAATTCAAAGTCATGCATTAAAAGATTAATCTTTGAAACCTTTACTTTATTAGTGTCTTCGTGTATGATTTCGAGAGTATGCCATATATCAAAAGCCGTTTCGCACATAGAAATTCAATTAAACTCAATTTTATCTAAGACGCAAAATAAAACATTGAAAGAGAAGACATTTGAAAAAGTCTTCTCCAAATCATTCCAATGGTTCATTGAAAGAGAAGACCTTTGAAATCCGCTTTCAACAATGTTCCATAAATTCAAATCCGAGGAAAGCAAGAAAACTTTCATTCGAGTTTTTCAATATGTGTAGTTTGTCCCATTAAACAAGGGAGGACGAATGAGAGAAAGTCTCTCTTGAAAGCTGAAAAGAGCCATTTCTTTTGGGTGTTAAACCAAATGAGAAATTACGAGGCTCTGATACCAATTGTTAGGAAAGCAATCAACACTAAGAGGGGGGGGTGAATTAGTGCAGTGGTAAAATCATGACGGTTCTAAAAAAATTCTTCGTATGCTCGATGAAAATCGATTTCAAAAAGATAGCTTGAAAGCATACACGAGTGTAGGCATAATAAAAGCATAGTAAGGAGGAAAGGCAGTTTGCAGTTAAAGTAAATTACATAATTGAAAAGCAAACTAGATTTATAGTGGTTTGGTCATCGTCGACCTATATCCACTCCTCTGATTTCTCTTCCATCGAGGCCACCGACATCCACTATCGATATTCCTTTAATAGGTGAAAATTAACCTCCTTCTTACATCCCTCTTCTCCTTTTCATGGGTTTAGGAGACAACCCTTACAAACACTCACTCCTCTTAAATAGAATTTTAAACTTAGACTTAGAGGAGGAGATCTCTCAAGTAATTGCAATAATGTTTTTCCACTTTTAATCTCTTTGTGCTTATGTGTGTTAACCAGGGCTGAGAGGGGTATTTATATGCCTCAAGTTGATTCAAACTTGAAGCCTAAAAACTTCTCATCCCGGGTTTCCTGGGTACGGGCGGTGCCACCACCTGTGTTGGGCAGTACCACCACCAATGTCAGTCTGACACTGCACTGGGCCATACCACTGTCCAGTTTGACGGTATCACTGCCTAGCACCCTACCATTAGGCGGTACCATCGCCTAGACTAGCGGTACCAATGCTTGGGAGGCTGTGTTGGGCGGTACCACCACCCAGACTAGTGGTACCACTGCTTGTAGCCTCTCGAAGGCTATGTCTGGGTGGTACCACCGCCCAGACCGGTGGTACCACCATCGAGACTAGCGGTACCACTGTATGACATAGTCTTCGAGACTATGCCACGACGATGTCACCTCTTGGGTCTTATTTGGGCCTTTCATTGGGCCTAATACAGTCCTTACATGGGCCCAACTGGCCCCTAATTGGGTTGGCCCAAATCTAATCCCAATTATGTACTAACTATGAATTCTGAGACATTTTCTAAGCTAAACAAGTCCGTAAGTGAATCCGACAAGCTTCCGATGAAATTCCAATGATCTCTTGGCAATGTTGTAGCGGACTTCCGGCAAGCTCCTGGACTTCACGATGATCTTCTTGGCGAGTTTTGATGAGCTTCTTTGGCAAGCTCCAGGACTTCTCGGTTGGTTTCGGTAGAATTTTCGACGAACGTCCAGACTTCCGACGAACGTCCAGACTTCCGACGAACTCTCGAACTCCCAACGAAATCGCATTCTTGACTCCGAGACTTCATTTTGCTTTATGCTTTACTATCATAGTTAATCCTACACATGTAAAAGCATACTTCGATCTAGACAATTATTATTAAGCTTGAATCATATTGTTCGACATGTCATTGGTTCATCGACGCTTCATCCGACTTTTCGACGCATCATCCTCTCTTGCGGCCTATTGCCTAATCGGCCAGTTGACCTCTGTAACTCCGATATCCTTGGCACAATATCTTCTCTTCTCGGCTCGATGCCTGAATCCATGGCCCGAAGCCTTCTATCGATATGTCGACCGATCCTTTGGCTCGACGTCCAATTTTCTGACATGTTCCACTGGCCCAACATAATTTCTTGCTTTAATTATCTCATCCTAATCGAAGCTTCCTGTATCACTCAAAATGCATATCAAATCATAAACACTTATCAATTGGTTTCATCATCAAAATCTGAGATTTAATAGTGTAGAGTTTTAGGTAGCGATTGAAGGAGCGTTGTTGCAGCCATATTGTGTAGATCACCGCTAAAGAGGAGGGCACTTGACCACCTGCATCCTCTCTTATAGATCTATAGGGATTTAGGGATATACGATCTCCCTAGACAATACATAATCTTTCATATACGCAGTTTTTTATTTTACGGATTTTGTGTACCAATTTTCATATGACGACGAACACATCATTAGAAAATTTGGGAATTTTTGTTTTCTGTTCTTCCGCTACGTATACGATGTCACCCTTAGATTTTCCTATAGTGGTATTAGAGCCAGGTTGTTCATCTGAAAGATTGGTTTTGAACTGTGTATGTTGTGTTTTAGAGAGGCTTTTGTTGTTAAAAATTTTTGATGCAACTTTGAGAAAGGGCAGTAACGGTTACTGCCCTTGCTACCTTCGCAAATGGTAGCCTTGACTGTCATCTACGTGCAAGGGGCTGGCAGTCTTCAAGCTGCTGCCAGCGGCTTATGGCCGGTGGCTTGCAGCTTGCAGCCTACTTGCAATAGGCGCCACCTGCGGGTTGGGAGCTCGCAGGTAGAGCTGCCTGCAATGGTGACCACAATGGCGGTGCCCGAAGGTAGGGCCACATGCGACAGCAGCAGCAGTCGCGTGCAGTTGCGAGCGCCCCACCCGTGGGCGCCACAACTACGACCGGCTACATGCGGGCATGAGTTGCTCGCAGGCGCCACCCCCATGGCCGCTCGTTCGCAAGGGCAATGCTGCTTATGGGCATAAGACTTGTGGGCGAGCTGCTCGTAGGGGCGATCAACGCCCACAAGAGCAACTGCTGCCCACGGGCTGTGAAGGGCGACTACCCGCAGGGGTGGCAGCCCCCCCGTAGTGATTGCTACCGACTGTGGCGGTGACGGCAGCAATCCAATAGCAGGGAAAGATTAGGTTTTTTAGAAAATGATAGTTTTTCCCCTTGAAATTTTAAAAATTCTAAATTCTATCCTTTTGTCCAAATTATGAAAATACCCCTTATAATTTAGAAAATTCTCTGCATGTCCCTAGTAGTTCTACATAATGATATTTATATGTGATGTATGATGTGGATGCATGATCATGAACTGGGTGATGTGTGTGTACATGTGATTATTATTATTATTGAGGCCTACGAGCCTCTAACTTTATTCTCATTTATTGTTGGGCTTGCATGCTAATAATTAAGTTGTAATCACATGAGAAGGCTTAAGTTGTAATCAACATGAGAAGGCGCAGCAGGAGCATGGAAGCGATAGCAGAAGCCATAAAGCCGAGACAGATGATCGCAATTCATAAAAATGTGCCGAGATATCGATAGACCGTCGATAAAGACGAGATGGACGATCATAGGGCATGGAGATACACCGCTACACATATAGATCTTGATATGAATGATTAGGCCTAGTGGCTCGGGCTTGATTACATTAGGCTATGGTCCATGATCATTTGGTGTGATTGCTCATGTGATGTCTGATTGCTTGTACAGCTACTAGATATGTATATATATATTTGCATGCGATGTAGATATATATTAAATATGTATATGTGTGACATATCATATTAGGAGACCAAATCAAAATCTCCTCTCTCGATAATATTAAGTTGTAATCACATGAGAAGGCGCAGCAGGAGCATGGAAGCGATAGCAGAAGCCATAAAGCCGAGACAGATGATCGCAATTCATAAAAATGTGCCGAGATATCGATAGAACCGATAAAGACGAGATGGACGATCATAGGGCATGGAGATACACCGCTACACATATAGATCTTGATATGAATGATTAGGCCTAGTGGCTCGGGCTTGATTACATTAGGCTATGGCTTGACGAAATCAAAATCTCCTCTCTCGATAATATTAAGTCGGTAAACATAAGAAAAATTAGATTAGCCCATATGACCTTCCATTCGTTATAGGTAGGGACCAATTCTCGACGTAGGTAGAGTTAGCAAGTCCCTTAAGGCTTACCTATATCCGCGATTCACTATCTTTCGTATGACATAGAGATGGTCACCGATAACCTGAGGAGAAGGTATACTTGGTCGAATCCCTCAAGGGCATATCATCGGATCAGACTTTCTTGTAATGATGGTGTTGACTGAACTGAACATTATGTTTTGTCGAGTCCCTCGAGACCATGGTGGTTCGGAGGTCAAACAGGACGGAAATCACAAGGAGTTATGATCAACAAGAGTTACCTACTTTTTGGGCTTAGAATGATTGGTTGAGTCCCTTGAGGTTACACTAAGATGCTGATTAGATCCCAATCCCCACTAGAAGTCTACTGGAGACTTTCATTTCACGTGCTTAGGGTGTCGCGTGACTCGCTAGAAAAATAGTGGGAGTAGATTAAAATAGAAGTTTATATCTTTTTTTTAATTTTCTTACAAAATCTACATGTTATTTATTTCTGTTGCATCTTTATTTTCAGAAAATATCGCTTTCAAATCCCTTACGTTGCATACTTGATATCAACCGCCTCATTGGTCTACCAAAAAAATAGTGGGAGTAGATTAAGATATAAGTCCATAGTTTTTTTCATAATATAGGTATCCATCCTTTAGCAACTTTTGAATCCTTTCCTCATGGATGTGACCTAACCTATAATGTTACAGGTATGCACTATTCACCTTATCTCGTTTCCTCTTGGATACACTTACATTCATGATATGTGGAGTAGTGTCTAATATAAACAAACCATTATGCAATGCTTCTCTTGTGATGATCTCAATATCTAATAATATTGAACAACCATTATTCTCAAAAACTAATTTATATTCACTAACTATCAAATATGAAATAATATTTTTGATAATAGAAGAAACAAAATAACATGTATCTAATGTAATAATAGCTCCACCAAGCAGATGTAGGGTGACCTTGCCAACTTCTATTGCAATAACTTTTGTTCCATTACCTATCTTGAGGTCTATCTTGTCTCTCTCCAATCTCATAGGTCTTGCCAGAACCTGCAACAAATTACAAATATGATAAGCACTACCGGTATCCAATACCCATGTGTTATCGTAAGAGTCTGACAAATAAATACTAATCATGAATGTACCTAAAGCTTCTCCAAGCTTTTGTTTCGCCCTCTTTGCAAGGTACTCTTTATAGTTCCTCTTCCAGTGCCCATCTTTGTCGTAGTGGAAGTACTGGCCTTTGTCCTTTGTTGGTTCTTTTTTAGCAACATTTGCTTTACTCAGTCTGCCCTTGCCCTTGCCCTTCTTAAGGGACTTTTCTACCTTCCTTTTCTTTCTGGTCTTACTAGTATAGAAAACTGGCTTGTCTTTCTTGATAGTGCTCTCTACCTCCCTTAACATATTGAGAAGCTTAGGGAGAGTCACCTCTAGCTTGTTCATATTAAAATTTATTATAAATTGTGAAAAGGAATCTGGTAGAGACTGAAGCCCAAGATCCATACACAGGTTATCCTCTAGGACCATTCCTAGACCTATGAGTTTCTCTATCCACTCAATCATCTTTAGGACATGGTTATAAACCGATGTCCCTTTAGTCATCCTAACGCAAAAAAGGCTCTTGGACATCTCATATCGCTGAGTCCTTCCCTGTTCCTCAAACAGTTTACGGACATGTAGGAGAATGGATCTAACATCCATCTTTTCATGTCGTCTTTGTAACTTCAGAGTTACGGAGCCCAACATGTAACACTGAGCAAGAGTGGAGTCATCTATGTACTTCACGTAGCGAGTGATCTCATCCTTGCTTGCCCTTTCCTTCGACATAGGCATTACTGTCGTGAGAACAATTCTCAAGTTGTAGAGCTAATCTATATAATTTAGACTAGTGAGGTAGTTGACATCAAGTATTTCACGTAAGGGATTTGAAAGTGACATTTTCTAAAAACAAAGATGCAGTAGAAATAAATAACATGCAGATTTTGTAGGAAAATAAACAAATAAGATATGGACTTTTATTTTAATCTACTCTCAATGTTTTTCTAGAGAGTCACGTGACACTCTCAGTATATGAAATGGAAATCTTCAGCAAACTTCTAGTGAGGATCAAGATCTAAACAGCGTCTTAGTGTAACCTCGAGGGACTCGACCAATCACACTAAGCCCAAAAGGTGGGCAACTCTTGCCGATCACAACTCCTTATGATTCCCGTCTTATTCAGCCTCCGAACCACTATGGTCTCAAGGGACTCGACAAATTATGATTTTCGGTTAAGTCAACACCATTGTTATAAGATGAGTCTGATTTGAAGATATACCCTTGAGGGACTCGACCAAGCATACCATATCCTCAGGTCACCGGTGATATCTCTATGTCGTGGGCAAGATAACAAATCACGATATAGGTGAGCCTCAAGGGACTCGACCAACTCAACCTATGTCGAGAATCGGTCCCTACCTATAACGATGGAAGGCTACATGGGTCAATATAATTGCCTCACATTTATCAATTTAATATTATCGAGGGAGGGGATTTTGATTTGGTCTCCTAATATAACATATCACACATATACATATTTAATAAATATCTACATCACATGCACATATATATATATATATCTAGTAGGTGTACAAGCAATCACATATCACATGAGCAATCATACCAGATGATCATGGACCACAGCCTAATGTGATCAAACTCGAGCTAGTGGGCCTAATCACTCATATCAAAATCTATGTGTGTAGTGGTGCATCTCCATACCCTATGATCATCTATCTTGTCCTTATCAGTTTTGTCGACATCTCGACGTATCTTCATGCATCACGATCGTTCGTCTCAGCCTCATGGGTCCCATTATCGCTTCCATACTCTTGCTGCACCTCCTCGTTGTTGAATCTCGGATTTTGATGATGAAACTAATTGATTGTGTTTAGATGTTTAACTGCATTTTGAGTGATGCAGGTCTACTCGATCAGGATTAGACAATTGACGCAGAAGGAATTGACGTTGCGCCGGAGGAGATCACGTTAGGATATTGGACGGTAGGACGCTTCGGACGTCGGGCATCGAGCCAAGGAGAGCGGAATTGCACCAAGGATATCGGGGTTGCGGAGGTCAACCGCCGATTGGGCAACAAGCCGCAAGAGAGAACGATGCGCTGAAGAATCGGATGAAGCGCCAACCAATGACGTGCCGGGCAACAGCATGTCAATTCGCGTTGTAATAATTGTCTAGATCGGAGTAGAATTTTGGCTTGTGTGTGCAAGATTAACTACGATAACGAAGAAGACATAAAGCGAAACAAAGTGCTGGAGTCAAGCGCGAAGGATTCGTTGGGAGTTCGAGAGTTCGACGGAAGTCTGAAGGTTCGTCGGGAATGCTGTCGGAACTAGCCGAGAATGAGTAGGGAGCTTGCTGAAGGGTTTTTCAGAAGCTCGCCAAAAGGTTCGTCGGAAGTTCACGGAGCTCTCTGAGAAAGATCGGAGCTTGCCGAAGAAGCTCGTCGGAACTCGCCAAGATCAAATCGTGAAGTCTAGGAGCTTGCCGGGAGTCCGCAGAATGGTTTCCGAGAGTTTATCGGAAGACCACCGGAAGTTCGCCGAAAGCTCGCCGGAAGAAGTCTTGACTTATGGACTTTGTAATAGCTTAGAAAATATCTTTAAATTTGTAGTTAGCATGTTAATTAGGGCTAGGATTAGGTGTTAATCCTATGACCCAAGTAGGGGCCAATTCGGCCCAAGTTCGGATTGGTTTGGGCCAATTTTGGAGCCCAACCAGTGAGCTGAAATAGTGTAGGCGGTGGCACCGCCCAGAGGCCGAGAGCTGGGCGGTGGCACCACCTGGGCTGGGCGGTTGCACCGCCCAGCACCCGAGAGCTGGGCGGTGGCACCGCCAGCATCGGGAACATAAGAGAATTCAAATTTTTAGAGCCCAAATTTGAATCCTCTTGAGGCCTATAAATACCCCTCAATTCTCAGCAGAGAGAACAACTTTTTGAGCAGCAAGTGATTGAGAGAAAGGTCTTAGAAAAGTCTTAGCAATCCTTGGTTTTCAATTTGCTAGTGTTCACCTCCTTCTTTCTTGAAAATTTGTAAGAGTGTGAACTGCTTGTAAAGAGTTGTAAGAGGGGTATTTACCCTTCCATTTCAAGAGATTTGCTAGTGGAAGGTGGGAGCCTCGTCGAAGAGGGGCCTCGCAAGTGGATGTAGGTCATTTGACCGAACCACTTTAAAAACGGCGTAATATCTGGTTTGCATTTCATTGTTGCTATTCACATTACTGCAAACTTTCTTACTTGCTTTATTTACTCATTACCTTAGCTGCTCTACTATATGAATACACTTTCAAGTTCAATTTTTACCATACGAAAGATTTATCAAAACCGACGTTTTAACCCGCTGCACTAATTCAACCCCCCCCCCCCCTCTTAGTGATCTTGATCCTAACAATTGGTATCAGAGCCTGGTATTTCTCATTTCGGATTTACACCCGAGAGAAATGGCTCTTCATGGCTTTCAAAAGGGCTTTTCGGTTTTTCGTCCACCGTTGTTTAACGGATTGGACTACACTTATTGGAAAACTCGAATGAGAGTTTTCTTGATTTCTATGAACTTGGATTTATGGAATATTGTTGAAAACGGTTTTCAACTTCCCTCTAAACCGATGAACGAATGGTCGGATTTGGAGAAGAAGCATTTTTCTTTAAACGCAAAGGCTATGAATGCCTTATTTTACGCTTTGGACAAAAATGAGTTCAATCGGATTTCTATATGTGAAACGGCTTTTGATATTTGGCGAACACTTGAAATCACGCACGAGGGAACTAGTAGAGTCAAAGACTCGAAAGTTAACATTTTATTGCATGATTTTGAGCTTTTTCGAATGCAACCAAGCGAGACTATAGGCGACATGTACACCCGTTTCATGGATGTCGTCAATAATCTAAGAGTTCTTGGTAAATCTTTTTCAAATTTTGATCTTGTAAGTAAGATCTTAAGATCCCTTCCAAAAAGGTGGGATCCTAAAATAACCACAATACAAGAGACAAAAAATTTAAATGATTTTCCATTAGAAGAATTAATCGGGTCATTAATGACCTATGAAATGATACTTTTGGAACCTTTTGAACCCGATGAGCACTTAAACCACCTTCCAAAGAATAGGAAGGATTTGGAACTCCGGACAAATGAATACCACTTGAGTGATGACTCAAGTGATGAGGACAATGATGAACTTGAACTTCGAACACTAAATCTTAATAAGTTCATTAAATAAAAATCTAAAATAAACAATGGACTTGAACGGAGGAAGAGGCCAAAGAAGAGGAAGGCAACCAAGGATGAATCAAGAACTTCCATAGGTGAAACGGCGAATTGGGCTTTGACGGGCTTCGACTACAAGGTAAGTAACTCAACTCCCTTAATTTATTTTGAAATTACTTGAAGTTTTTCATGAGTGCTTAATTTAGATAGTAGGAATAGGAAATAAAAAATCATTTTTTTAAAAAAATTATATCATGTTTTTCTTTTTTAGCATCTTTGAAATATTAAAAATTTTGATCATGAAAAGTATATTGCTAAGGTTTCATGCATGTTATGTTATGAAATGTTGAATGATATATGCAACATTAGGGATGATAATTATGTGATATGTGATAATGCTTAGGATTAATCCATGCATGTGTATCTTGATGATTTTATGTCATGCATGAGATTTTGAAGTAAATGTTGATTTGAAACTCTCATTTTAGATTAACATGTTTTTGGTCTAATCATTTTTATGACGAATTAAGATGACATTCTCCCATATTAAGATGACATAGTGCATGTACATCTATGTATGAATTTCTTGATAGTCTTTTGATGATAGATGTGATATCATGATGTGTTTGGTCTTGACGGCTTCATGATGAAACTTATGTTTCGATTTTAAATGATGATACATGTTTTCACAAAAGACTTGAATACCCTCACATGAAATCAATTGTATGAAATGGAAATGAATTTTCTATCCTATTGAGATTTATAAATTTATTTTACCAATCTTGTGAATCTCATGAAAATAAACATGATGAATATTTTGAAAATAAATGAGTGTATCATGCATTTGGTCTTAATGATTTCTCTTGAACATACTTTTTGAAATCATACTTGATGATGAATATCAAGATATTAAAAGGATGTTATCATGGAATCATGCTTGATGATTTGTTTTACAAAATTTACCTTTCCGTCTTAAATGTTGACACTTGTTTTATTAAAGGTAAATGCATGCTTATAAGAAGCAAATCACATGAATAGAAATTTATAAAAACGAAATGTGATCCTCTATCTTATTGGCTTTTCAATAAATCTATGCTTGTTATGTATGAATTTATTGAATGTGATTTTGAGGATGATTTCGGATTTCACAAATGCTTGATTCATACTTATGACATGAGACACATTTTAAATATGAATCATGTTTAATGCTTCAATCATGTTATATCTCCCTTAATTCATGTTGTTCTCCTAGATTTATTCCGAATGAATGAAATAATACAAATGAATCACTTATCGATATATCTTTTTGAAATTTCTTTTTAATGTGATATTGATAATTTGAGATGCCTATTGGAATTCATGACATGAGATAATTGAATCCTTGACTTACTCTTTATATGGCTTGAGAATAGATGGTTAAAATCTTGCTTGATGAGTTGTTTTATAAGATTTTGCCTTTATGTCTTGAACTTTCATGCTTATCTTGATTTGGCATATAAAGACTAAGGCATGCTTAGATGAAAAAGAATTACTTAAAAAATGCTTTTCCCATCTGATCAAGATTAATGATTTCATGATATTTTGTGAATCTCGAAATTGATTTTGATGACTTGATTATGAGTTTCAAGTTAATGATTTGATTTGAATAAGTTTTATCTAAATCATCATCTTGATCTTGCAAAATTGGAATCACAAATAATATCTTTTGGTATTCATGAATTGATACTCACAATATGAAAGTATTGGTATTCATGACTTGAATTTGATTGAAATATTACATGCTTAAATTAATCATTCTCCTATGTTTCAAAAATTCTTTAAATGCCTTATGTGATGATTGAAAATTAATTTGCTTTATGATAAATCTATGTATACCATTTTGAATATCTTGAAAGTAATGTTGAGATTTTGATGAATTTGATGATTTGGTATTATGCATGCAATACTTTAATGTATGATAATGATGCATGCAATGATGAAATATTCTTGATAAAATTATTATTTTGATATTCATGACTTGAATCTTCCTTTCTTTTTGCCAATGACAAAGGGGGAGAAAGGGTTGCTAATGTGCTATCTTGAATTAATGTAAAGGGTCATCTCAAAGAGAAATTAGCTAACTTGCACAAGACAAGAAAATGCAAAAACTTGCTTACTTTCTTGCACATCTAAAGAGAAGATGCAAATGTAGCTCTTGCCAAATTGTTTGCTTGCCTCATGTCAAACATGGTCCCTTGCTAGTTTGGCATTTTGGGAAAGAAGCAAAAATGATATTTCTCGAAAAAGAAGAAAGAGCTTGCTTTCTTGAACATCTTTAATTTGCTAGCTAGAATGATGTACAATTTGCTATCTTGAACATTACAAAGAATTGCTATCATGTACATCGCAAAGAAAAGCAAATATACAAACTTGCACATCTTTAAATTTGCTAGCTTGTATGTAGTAAAACTTCATATCGTAAAAGTTGCTAGAGAAGCAAAGAATTACTATCTCGAAAGAAGCAAAAATGTAAAACTTAGAAAACTTGCAATATAATTGCTCTTGCCATGCTTTGTATCAAAAATAGGTTGATATCCTTAAAAGCATCGCAGTAAATTTTTTAGTATCGCAATGTATCACATGTATCACAAATTGAAATTTTTGAGACTATTATCATATCATGTTTAACAATTGATGTCCTTCATGACATGATTTCTTTGCATTTTTGTCTTGTATGTATCATGCGATGATTGAAATATTGATTGATGCAAATTCATAATTTATCATTGGTTCCTCTCCTTTTCGGCAATGACATAGGGGGAGAAAGATTGCTAGCTTAAGGCAAATGCTGGCAAGCTTGTACTCTTCCCTACTTTTCGACAAAAACAAAGGAGAGAAAGCTTTTGCTAGTTAGAACATGCAAAGAAAAGCAAAGTGCAATCTTGCACAAGAAGCAAGTATTGAATTACCATGATTGAACTTAAGAATCTTACTATGCTTTTGTACTTATATGTTGTGATGAAAATCTAGCTTCACGTTACAAAAACTTGAATATCTTTTAAAATGGCTAGAGCTACTTCTCCTTTTTATTGATGACATAGGGGGAGAAAGATTGCTAGCTTAAGGCAAATGCTGGCAAGCTTGTACTCTTCCCTACTTTTCGACAAAAACAAAGGAGAGAAAGCTTTTGCTAGTTAGAACATGCAAAGAAAAGCAAAGTGCAATCTTGCACAAGAAGCAAGTATTGAATTACCATGATTGAACTTAAGAATCTTACTATGCTTTTGTACTTATATGTTGTGATGAAAATCTAGCTTCACGTTACAAAAACTTGAATATCTTTTAAAATGGCTAGAGCTACTTCTCCTTTTTATTGATGACATAGGGGGAGAAAGATTGCTAGCTTAAGGCAAATGCTGGCAAGCTTGTACTCTTCCCTACTTTTCGACAAAAACAAAGGAGAGAAAGCTTTTGCTAGTTAGAACATGCAAAGAAAAGCAAAGTGCAATCTTGCACAAGAAGCAAGTATTGAATTACCATGATTGAACTTAAGAATCTTACTATGCTTTTGTACTTATATGTTGTGATGAAAATCTAGCTTCACGTTACAAAAACTTGAATATCTTTTAAAATGGCTAGAGCTACTTCTCCTTTTTATTGATGACATAGGGGGAGAAAGATTGCTAGCTTAAGGCAAATGCTGGCAAGCTTGTACTCTTCCCTACTTTTCGACAAAAACAAAGGAGAGAAAGCTTTTGCTAGTTAGAACATGCAAAGAAAAGCAAAGTGCAATCTTGCACAAGAAGCAAGTATTGAATTACCATGATTGAACTTAAGAATCTTACTATGCTTTTGTACTTATATGTTGTGATGAAAATCTAGCTTCACGTTACAAAAACTTGAATATCTTTTAAAATGGCTAGAGCTACTTCTCCTTTTTATTGATGACATAGGGGGAGAAAGATTGCTAGCTTAAGGCAAATGCTGGCAAGCTTGTACTCTTCCCTACTTTTCGACAAAAACAAAGGAGAGAAAGCTTTTGCTAGTTAGAACATGCAAAGAAAAGCAAAGTGCAATCTTGCACAAGAAGCAAGTATTGAATTACCATGATTGAACTTAAGAATCTTACTATGCTTTTGTACTTATATGTTGTGATGAAAATCTAGCTTCACGTTACAAAAACTTGAATATCTTTTAAAATGGCTAGAGCTACTTCTCCTTTTTATTGATGACATAGGGGGAGAAAGATTGCTAGCTTAAGGCAAATGCTGGCAAGCTTGTACTCTTCCCTACTTTTCGACAAAAACAAAGGAGAGAAAGCTTTTGCTAGTTAGAACATGCAAAGAAAAGCAAAGTGCAATCTTGCACAAGAAGCAAGTATTGAATTACCATGATTGAACTTAAGAATCTTACTATGCTTTTGTACTTATATGTTGTGATGAAAATCTAGCTTCACGTTACAAAAACTTGAATATCTTTTAAAATGGCTAGAGCTACTTCTCCTTTTTATTGATGACATAGGGGGAGAAAGATTGCTAGCTTAAGGCAAATGCTGGCAAGCTTGTACTCTTCCCTACTTTTCGACAAAAACAAAGGAGAGAAAGCTTTTGCTAGTTAGAACATGCAAAGAAAAGCAAAGTGCAATCTTGCACAAGAAGCAAGTATTGAATTACCATGATTGAACTTAAGAATCTTACTATGCTTTTGTACTTATATGTTGTGATGAAAATCTAGCTTCACGTTACAAAAACTTGAATATCTTTTAAAATGGCTAGAGCTACTTCTCCTTTTTATTGATGACATAGGGGGAGAAAGATTGCTAGCTTAAGGCAAATGCTGGCAAGCTTGTACTCTTCCCTACTTTTCGACAAAAACAAAGGAGAGAAAGCTTTTGCTAGTTAGAACATGCAAAGAAAAGCAAAGTGCAATCTTGCACAAGAAGCAAGTATTGAATTACCATGATTGAACTTAAGAATCTTACTATGCTTTTGTACTTATATGTTGTGGTAAACTCCGGGGAGTAAGTTAACTCCGGTAGTCATCAATTAGTTGTCATCATCAAAAGGGGGAGATTGTTGAATCTCAGATTTTGATGTTGAAAACTAATTGATTGTGTTTAGATGTTTAACTGCATTTTGAGTGATGCAGGGTCTACTGATCAGGATTAGACAGTGACGCAGACGGAATTGACGTTGCGCCGAAGGAGATCACGTTAGGATATTGGACGGCAGGACGCTTCGGATGTGGGGCATCGGGCCAGGAGAGCGGAATTGCACCAAGGATATCGGGGTGCGCGGAGGTCAACCGTCAATTGGGCAACAAGCCGCCAGAGGAGAACGATGCACTGAAGAATCGGACGCCAAATGCGCAACCAATGACGTGCCGGGCAACAGCATGTCAATTCGCGTTGTAATAATTGTCTAGATCGGAGTAGAGTTTTGGCTTGTGTGTGCAGGACTTAACTACGATAACGGAAGAAGACATTAAGCGAAACAAAGTGCTGGAGTCAAGCGCGAAGGATTCGTTGGGAGTTCGAGAGTTCGATGGAAGTCTGAAGGTTCGTCGGGAATGCTTGTCGGAACTAGCGAGAATGAGTAGGGAGCTTGCTGAAGGGTTTTTTCGGAAGCTCGCCAAAAGGTTTCGTCGGAAGTTCACGGAGCTCACTAAGAAAGTTCAGAGCTGCCGAAGGAAGCTCGTCGGAACTCGCCAAGATCAAATCGTGAAGTCTAGGAGCTTGCCGAGAGTCCGCAGAATGGTTTCGAGAGTTTATCGGAAGACCGCCGGAAGTTCACCGAAAGCTCGCCGGAAGAAGTTTTGACTTATGGACTTTGTAATAGCTTAGAAAATGTCTTTAAATTTGTAGTTAGCACATTAATTAGGGCTAGGATTAGGTGTTAATCCTATGACCCAAGTAGGGGCCAATTCGGCCAAAGTTCGGACTGGTTTGGGCCAATTTTGGAGCCAACCAGTGAGCTGAAATAGTGTAGGCGGTGGCACCGCCTAGACTAGGCGGTGGCACCGCCCAGAGGCTGAGAGCTAGGCGGTGGCACCACCTGGGCTGGGCGGTTGCACCGCCCAGCACCCGAGAGCTGGGCGATGGCACCGCCAGCATCAGGAACATAAGAGAATTCAAATTTTTGGAGCCCAAATTTGAATCCTCTTGAGGCCTATAAATACCCCTCAATTCTCAGCAGAGAGAACAACTTTTGAGCAGCAAGTGATTGAGAGAAAGGTCTTAGAAAAGTCTTAGCAATCCTTGGTTTTTCAATTTGCTAGTGTTCACCTCCTTCTTTCTTGAAAATCTGTAAGAGTGTGAACTGCTTGTAAAGAGTTGTAAGAGGGGTATTTACCCTTCCATTTCAAGAGATTTGCTAGTGGAAGGTGGGAGCCTCGTCGAAGAGGGGCCTCGCAAGTGGATGTAGGTCATTTGACCGAACCACTTTAAAGACGGCGTAATCTCTGGTTTGCATTTCATGTTGCTATTCACATTACTGCAAACTTTCTTACTTGCTTTATTTACTCATTACCTTAGCTGCTCTACTATACGAATACGCTTTCAAGTTCAATTTTTACCGTACGAAAGATTTATCAAAACCGACGTTTTAATCCGCTGCACTAATTCACCCCCCCCCCCCCCCCCCCCTCTTAGTGCTCTTGATCCTAACAGACAAGGGGACCTCTATAAATAGGAGAGAACCAAAGGTTCATAGGCACGTAGGCCCAACAATAAACAAGAATAAATTAGAGGCTAGTAGACCCCATAATAATAATAATAATAATAATAATAATAATAATAATAATAATAATAATAATAATAATAATAATAATAATAATAATAATAATAATAATAATAATAATAATAATAATAATAATAATAATAATAATAATAATAATAATAATAATAATAATAATAATAATAATAATAATAATAATAATAATAATAATAATAATAATAATAATAATAATAATAATAATAATAATAATAATAATAATAATAATAATAATAATAATAATAATAATAATAATAATAATAATAATAATAATAATAATAATAATAATAATAATAATAATAATAATAATAATAATAATAATAATAATAATAATAATAATAATAATAATAATAATAATAATAATAATAATAATAATAATAATAATAATAATAATAATAATAATAATAATAATAATAATAATAATAATAATAATAATAATAATAATAATAATAATAATAATAATAATAATAATAATAATAATAATAATAATAATAATAATAATAATAATAATAATAATAATAATAATAATAATAATAATAATAATAATAATAATAATAATAATAATAATAATAATAATAATAATAATAATAATAATAATAATAATAATAATAATAATAATAATAATAATAATAATAATAATAATAATAATAATAATAATAATAATAATAATAATAATAATAATAATAATAATAATAATAATAATAATAATAATAATAATAATAATAATAATAATAATAATAATAATAATAATAATAATAATAATAATAATAATAATAATAATAATAATAATAATAATAATAATAATAATAATAATAATAATAATAATAATAATAATAATAATAATAATAATAATAATAATAATAATAATAATAATAATAATAATAATAATAATAATAATAATAATAATAATAATAATAATAATAATAATAATAATAATAATAATAATAATAATAATAATAATAATAATAATAATAATAATAATAATAATAATAATAATAATAATAATAATAATAATAATAATAATAATAATAATAATAATAATAATAATAATAATAATAATAATAATAATAATAATAATAATAATAATAATAATAATAATAATAATAATAATAATAATAATAATAATAATAATAATAATAATAATAATAATAATAATAATAATAATAATAATAATAATAATAATAATAATAATAATAATAATAATAATAATAATAATAATAATAATAATAATAATAATAATAATAATAATAATAATAATAATAATAATAATAATAATAATAATAATAATAATAATAATAATAATAATAATAATAATAATAATAATAATAATAATAATAATAATAATAATAATAATAATAATAATAATAATAATAATAATAATAATAATAATAATAATAATAATAATAATAATAATAATAATAATAATAATAATAATAATAATAATAATAATAATAATAATAATAATAATAATAATAATAATAATAATAATAACCCACGGGTGTGGCACCCACGAGTGACTCATGCCTGTAGGTAATCGCCTACAGGTGTGGCACTCGCGGGTGGGGCGCTCACTACTGCATGTGGCCCTCACTACAGGAGGCTCTACCTGCAGGCGGCCCAAACCGCCGGTGGTGCCTACTATAGGTAGGCTGCAAGCCGCTGGTAGCTGCTTGACGACCGCTAGCCTCTTGCACATAGATGACAGCCATCTGCGAGGGCAGTAAGGGCAGGAACTGTTATTGCCCTTTCTCACTTTTGCTTCAATAATTTTGACGTCAAAAGCCTCTCTAAAACACAATACACACATTTGAAAACTAATCTTTCACATGAACAACTTGGCTATGATACCACTATAGGGAAATCTTGGGGTGACATCATATGTGTAGCGGAAGAACAGAAAATAAAATTTTTAGATTTTTTAAAAAAGTATTCGTCGTCGTGCGAAGATTAGTGCGCAAAATCTATAAAATCAAAAACTATGTATATGAAAGATTGTGTTTTACCTAGGGAGATCGTATATCCCTGAATCTCTACAGATCTGAAGGAAAGGATGAAAGAGAGGTTAAGTATCCTCCTCTCTAGTGGTGATCCATATAGTAGGGCTGTGATGACGCTCCTCAAATCGCTGTCCAAAACTCTACACCTGCTATTTGAGGAGAAGAAGGGGAGAGGAGAATAAATAGGAGGTGACAACCAAAAACCTCTAGTCGATGGGTGTTTAGTTTCCCCTTATTTATAGAGGCCTCCTATCAACTTAACCCTAATGGATCTTGCCATATTGGGTATTGAATCTCCATCCAACTACCTAAGCCTCTCATATTAGTGAATCTTATCCATAGGATCCAATAATTCAGGGGCTTATTGGATATCCAATAAGATAGGGGCTCTAGCAGATATCTCATATCTGAACCTTTACTCGTCATAACGCCTACCATATGTGTGTGACCCTCTTTGCCCAATATCGAGCTAGCCGTGCGTCATACTTGTCAAAACTCTTTTTAACTCAATGAATTATTATCTTCATAATAATTCACTCGACTCATCGATTGTTGATGTACTAGGCACTACGCTGAAGTCCCCAAATGATATAGGGGAATCCAATCCTTTGGACCTATCTATCCTCAATTACCGCGTACCTATAATTCCTCATCCATCTAATATCCCAGAAACTATATACCGGGTATGGTGCTGTTAGATCCATACGATTTTTACTTGAATCTCGCTCTAGTCGGATTCTCTTAGGAACTCTTTATCTCTCAATCCGATTGACCCTTGCTAGGGATTTGTCTAAATAAGAACACATGAGATATTTGTCTCATGACACTGAAAGTGGATGATCTACTATCGACACTCAATAGTCCTCGTAAGGTTGGTTGCCACTTCCGATGACCGATTGTGCTAGATATGGAACTTTCAGGCCTATAAGTACTAGTATCAAAAAGTTGAGTACTCATATAGGATATCCTTGGTGTCTCAAGTCTAAAGACTAATTACACTATTAGGATAACAAATTGCTCTCTAACAATAATGTATCATTAATCATCCAACATTCAATGGGTGGATCAATCAGTGAACTCATTCTCCAATGAGCACCTGTATTATAGCCCTAGTGTCCCCACACGAGTAGCTATGAGACCACCTCTATCATATTGACGGGTATATAGCACACCAGTCTATCCAGTTATCTTAATGTCCGTTTCGAGTAACCTATGACTAGGATTATTTAGGATCTGTATTTAAAGGTGAATCGGTCTCATTATCGTGATCTAATCACTATCTGATTCCTATTGCACATATCCATGGACATCACAATATATATGCATATATATGCATATATATGCAACAAACAATATAAAGTGATAAAATATCAAAATATAATAAGTAAAAAAGAATGCATATCATGTCACACATACCATCATGTGATTAGCGACTAGTACAGTCTAGTGGTATCATCGCTTGACAGCCTCGGAAATTGGGCTTTTGACTTTTCTAGCTCATAGGTGGTTCCATCGCTAGTTTAGCGGTGCCACCGAACTACTTGACCCAACTTTTGGGTCACTGAATGGGCCTCCCAATGAGCCCAAATTAGCCCCAATTTAGGCCCAATTAATCCCTAATTGAGTTAGCATGATTATACCAAAAACTAACTCAATTAGACTTAGACTACTTCGATCTAGATATATATAATTATAAACACAAACCCTATGTTATCCGGCATATCATTGGTTCATCCGATGCTTCATCCAAACCTTTGGCACTTTGTCTTCTCCTTCGGCGTATTGCCTGATCCTTCGGCATATTGACTCGTGCAACATCCGATCTTAGCGTAATGTTCGATTCTTCTAGCCCAATGCCCAAACTCATAGCATAAAGTCCTTCTATCGGCACATTGACCGATCTTTCAACCCACATCTAATCTTCTGACATGTTCTAATTCTAGCTCAATGTCCAATTCTTCCTACTTCAATTGATTTTAAAACATATCAAGGTACATCATAATTTTAACATCATTGACTTTCATATCATTGCATACACATAATTTGAAATCATAATTTTAAAACATATCAAGGTACATCATACCATGCATAATTCAAATCATCATCATAACTTCTCCTCCTTTGTCATCAACAAAAAGAAGAAAAATGCAACTATCAAGTTTTTGAAACATGTAAGTTTTGCATCACTTTAGAACATGCAAGCTAGCAAGTTTTAGAAATATATAAGTTTAGCAATTCTCTTGAGATGTGCAAGCTAGTAATTTTTGCTTCTCCTTTGAGATGTGCAAGCTAGCAATTCTTTGCTTCTCTTGAGATGTGCAAGTTTAGCAATTTTGCTTTTCTTTGTGATGTGCAAGCTAGCAAGTTTTTCTTCTTGAAATGTGCATGCTAGCAATTTTAATTTTTTTTGTGATGTGCAAGTTACCAAGACTTTCTCCCCTTTTGTCATTGTCAAAAATAAGGGAAGAATACAATGTTGTAATTTTTTTCCCTTTACATCAATTTTTAAATTATGACAAAAGGTATACAATCATAGATACAAAAGAGTTATACATAATAAAACATAAGTTGTAAACATCAAGAAGTCAAGTGACATATCATGGTTTATTTAGATAAATCAAATAGTGAAAAGAAAGAATCATACTAAATGATCTTTATTCATAAAAAAATCTCAAGTTATAATTTCGAGAAATCAAGAGAAACCATGATTCGTATGGATAATTCTCCTCTTTAGTAAATAGCAAAAAGAAACATAGGAGAATAAAGAGGAGATCTTAATTCACATAAAATAAATCTCAAGTTATAAATATCAAGACCATGGTTTATTTGAATAAGTCTCCTATTTAGTAAATGTTAAAAAGAAGAAATCATATAAGATAAAAAGAAAATCTTGATTTCCATAAAAGATATCTCAAATTAAGAAATCAAGAGAAGGTTCATGATTCGGTTAGAAAATCTCATTCAAATTCAAATCATCAAAATTATTTACATAGTTCAAGAGATTCATAAAAAAAAGTAATACAAATATATTCATCAATCTCTTTTCAAAAACTTGATAAGATAGGGATTGAAAGATTTTCAAGAAAAATACTTTTCTCTTTTTCTGTTGTTTCAATTCATGTGATTGATTTCATATAAGCATGCCAAAGTTTTTTTATGTCAAAACTATGCATTATATTAAAAAAAAAAGACTCGTCATGACAATCACAAAAATCATCAAGATCAATAAAATATCACAATAAAATATGGTTTCATCACAAAAATCATCAAGATAAAAAGATTTATAACATATTAAATAATAAAATATTTTCAATCAAAAGATTTATTACTAATAATTTTAATTTAAATAATCTTTCTTTTATTATTGTTGTTTCGGCTAGTAAGCTTTGTGAAGAGTTTTGGATCTCTGGTTATATGCCTTGAGCATGTATTATCAAGATATCATTTTGCTCCTAGCTTTCGATTATAGAGATGTCTACAAGAAAGGTGAGTTTATTCTAGGTACCCATTTAGCTTTGGGTCCCTCATGGTTGGATCTACCTATCTTAATTTTTGGCATTTGGTCATTTATGATTCCTTTAGGAACCCAAACTAATTTATGTGAGTCATTCTTTTTAAATGAATGTTTATAAGCAAAATGATCATATTTACCATAAAAATTACACTTAACCCTAGGGGTAACATGTAATGTATTCCTTTAACAAAAGTAGTTGGCTTTTGTTGAGTATAGTTACTCATAAATCCAAAGTAGTTGGCTTTTGTTGAGTATAGTTACTCACAAATCCAAAGTAGTTGGCTTTTGTTGAGTATAGTTACTCACAAATCCAATTCCTTCCTTTCTATGAACATGACCCTTAAAATTTTAAAATTTTATAATGTTTGTTACAATAACAAATTTTCCTTTTTGCATGAATCTAATTCTTCACATTGAGTCCAAAAGATTAATTTTAGACTCTTTAACTTTACTTATGCCTTCATGTGTGATTTTGAGTACGTACCAAATATCATGTATAGTTTTGCACAAAGAAATATGATTAAACTCATTTTTTATCTAAAGCATAAAATAGAGCATTTATAACTCTAACATTTAACAAAAATATTTTTTTCTCAAAATCACTCCATTCATTCATTCATAGGTTTAAAAGGTGTTTGAGAATCAAATTTGACTATATTCCATAAATTGAAATCTATTGAAAGTAAGAAAACTCTCATATGTATTTTCTAATACATGTAGTCCATCTTATTGAACATAAGAGGATGAGTGATAGAGTATCCCTCTAGATTATCAGTAAAAGCCATTCTCTTGGATGTTAAACCAATAAAGAAAAACTTAGCTCTGATACCAACTATTAGAACTGTATTGGCACTTGGGGGGTGTGAATTAGTACTTTCGTAAATTACATCGATTTGAAAAACTTCGTTCGATAAAATCGTATAGGAAATATATTTGACTTAAAAGTGTTCATAAGTGTAGTGAGTAAGTTGTTAGGATCAGAGCGGCACTAAGAGGGGGGGTGAATTAGTGCAGCGGATTAAAACTCGTAAATTTGAAAACGATTTCGTAAATGTGTAGAGATTTCGATGCGACAAGGAATGACTTAGTAAAAGTAGCTCAAGTAAAGTAAGGATATGAAAACCAAAAACTTGCTGCTATGTAAATAAAGGTTTCAGAAAGTTAAACACTCACACATTTAAGGAACGCACCAATTTAAAGTGGTTCGGTCAAATGACCTACATCCACTTGCGAAGCCTTCTTCGATGAGGCTCCCAACTTCCACTGGCAAATCACTTTGAAGAGGAAGGATAAATACCCCTCTTACAACCTTTTACAAGTGGTTCACACTCTTACAAATTTTTAAAGAGAAAGAGAGAGGTGAACACTTAAGCTATTGAAAACAAGACTTGCTAAAGACTTTGCTAAGGCTTTATCTCAATCTCTTACTTCTCAAAGGTTGTCTTCTCTGCTGAGAATGAGGGGTATTTATAGGCCTAAGAGGATTCAAATTTGGGCTCTAAATTTGAATTCTTTTGGGTTTTCCGATGCTGGCGGTGCCACCGCCTGTTAGTGTCTGATACTGATAGTGTACTGGCGGTGCCACCGCCTGTTAGTGTCTGATACTGATAGTGTACTGGCGGTGCCACCGCCTGTTAGTGTCTGATACTGATAGTGTACTGGCGGTGCCATCGCCGAAACTCTTGGGTTCTGGGTGGTGCCATCGCCGAAACTCTTGGGTTCTGGGTGGTGCCATCGCCGAAACTCTTGGGTTCTGGGTGGTGCCATCGCCGAAACTCTTGGGTTCTGGGTGGTGCCATCGCCGAAACTCTTGGGTTCTGGGTGGTGCCATCGCATTTTGTCTTTTGTTCTAAGTGTCAATTCTTTCTTGTATTTGAAAGGTTGTTCTCATGTTTGTCATATGCTAAATAAGTTATCTCATATGTCATTAATGAATTGATGAGTTCTTCTATTGAAATTTATTTAAGTCCTTTGTCTCTTGTATTGTAGCTACTTTTAGATCCCAACTCTTCAGAAGGATACAAGATTCTAAGATTATAAAAAATTTACCAAGAGATTTTAAAACATTGATGACATCCATAAAACGAGTGTATATGCCTCCAATGGTTTCACTTAGCTTCATTCGAAATAATTCAAATTATTCATCAAAAGATTAATTTTAGACTCTTAACTTTACTTATGCCTTCATGTGTGATTTTGAGTACGTACCAAATATCATGTATAGTTTTGCACAAAGAAATATGATTAAACTCATTTTTTATCTAAAGCATAAAATAGAGCATTTATAACTCTAACATTTAACAAAAATATTTTTTTCTCAAAATCACTCCATTCATTCATTCATAGGTTTAAAAGGTGTTTGAGAATCAAATTTGACTATATTCCATAAATTGAAATCTATTGAAAGTAAGAAAACTCTCATATGTATTTTCTAATACATGTAGTCCATCTTATTGAACATAAGAGGATGAGTGATAGAGTATCCCTCTAGATTATCAGTAAAAGCCATTCTCTTGGATGTTAAACCAATAAAGAAAAACTTAGCTCTGATACCAACTATTAGAACTGTATTGGCACTTGGGGGGTGTGAATTAGTACTTTCGTAAAATTACATCGATTTGAAAAACTTCGTTCGATAAAATCGTATAGGAAATATATTTGACTTAAAAGTGTTCATAAGTGTAGTGAGTAAGTTGTTAGGATCAGAGCGGCACTAAGAGGGGGGGTGAATTAGTGCAGCGGATTAAAACTCGTAAATTTGAAAACGATTTCGTAAATGTGTAGAGATTTCGATGCGACAAGGAATGACTTAGTAAAAGTAGCTCAAGTAAAGTAAGGATATGAAAACCAAAAACTTGCTGCTATGTAAATAAAGGTTTCAGAAAGTTAAACACTCACACATTTAAGGAACGCACCAATTTAAAGTGGTTCGGTCAAATGACCTACATCCACTTGCGAAGCCTTCTTCGATGAGGCTCCCAACTTCCACTGGCAAATCACTTTGAAGAGGAAGGATAAATACCCCTCTTACAACCTTTTACAAGTGGTTCACACTCTTACAAATTTTTAAAGAGAAAGAGAGAGGTGAACACTTAAGCTATTGAAAACAAGACTTGCTAAAGACTTTGCTAAGGCTTTATCTCAATCTCTTACTTCTCAAAGGTTGTCTTCTCTGCTGAGAAATGAGGGGTATTTATAGGCCCTAAGAGGATTCAAATTTGGGCTCTAAATTTGAATTCTTTTGGGTTTTCCGATGCTGGCGGTGCCACCGCCTGTTAGTGTCTGATACTGATAGTGTACTGGCGGTGCCATCGCCGAAACTCTTGGGTTCTGGGTGGTGCCATCGCCCGATCTTTCGGGTGCTGGGTGGTGCCACCGCCCAGTCCGACGGTACCACTGCCTGATCCCTCGGGTTTTGGGCGGTGCCACTGCCCGTCCTTACGGGTCATTGGTTGGGCTCCAAATTTGGCCCAAACCAGTTCATATTAGGGCCCAATTGGCCCCTAACCCTGACATAGTCCTAAGCAGGTTTTTAACCGACAACATCGAGTTTCCTTCCAACGAGCTTTTCAGTGATCTTCCGACGAACTTCCGATACACCCTCAAATTTCTTCCAATGGACTCCCAGCAGGCTCCCGATCTTGTGGTGAGTTCAGCGAGTCTTTGGCAAGTAGCCGAACCTTCTCGGTGATCTCCGCGAACCTCCGACGATCTCTTTGGCGGACTTTCGAAAACTTCGGCAAGTCCCTGATTTCTTTTCGGTTGGTTCCGGTAGCACTTCCGACGAATCTTCGGACTCTCAACGGACTCTCGAACACCCATCGAACTTGACTCTAGTAGACTTGCTTTATGTCTTCAAGCTATCATAGTTAATCCTGCACATGTAAAATAAATCTTCGATCGAGACAATTAATCCTATGCAATTAATCAAGTTGTCTGACATGTCATTAGTCCCTTGATGCTTCGTCGATTCTTCGACGCATCGTCCTCTCTTGTGGCCTATTGCCCAATCGGCCAGTTGACTCCGCAACTCCGATATTCTTGGCACAATTTTCGCTCTTCTTGGCCCGAAGCCTTCTGTCGATATGTCGACCGATCCACTAGCCCGACGTCCAATCTTCTGACATGTTCCTCCGGCCCAACATGATTCTTCTTTCTTTAGTTGTCTCATCCTGTGTCACTCAAAACATAAATTAAATCATAAACACATATCAAGTGGTTTCGTCATCAAAATACGAAATTCAACAATCTCTCCCTTTTTTATGATGACAACCACTTGATGATGGAGTTAACCTTCACTCCCGGAGTTTAAACAAACTCCCCCTACCAAAATGGCTTATTGATAGACTTGGATTCAAAACTCCAAGTAATATGTCATTATAAACTTATGCATAACATGTCATGTCATCATACTTCTCCCCCTTTGTCATCAACAAAAATGAGAAGTTCCAACTCTTATGTTTTTAGAGACAAAAAGTTCAAATCATTGCATAATAAATATAGTATCAAATTTTATCATCATGCAACATAGCAATTAAAGATGTGCAAGTTTAGCATGTTTGCTTTTCTTGAGATAGCAACTATTTGCTTCTCTTTAGACTACAAGCTAGTAATTTTTACGATATGCAAGTTTTACTACATACAAGCTAGCAAAAATTTTGAAAGTAAGTGCAAGATAGCTTTCTTGTGTAAGCTCATGATTCTTGCTTCCTATTGCAATGTGCAAGTAGTAAGTTTTGCTTTTTGAGATAGGCAAGATAGCACTTTTTCAATTTTTGTTTCTTAAGATAGGCAAGCTTGTGATGTTCAAGATAGCAAGCTCTTTCTTCTCTTTTGAGAAGTATTATTTTTTGCTTTCTTAGCAAAATGCCAAACTAACAAGAGACAATGTTTTCGGACAATGTTTCCTAACAAAATGCCAATTGTTAGGATCAAGAAAATTCAAAAATAAAATTTAACACTTTCATGCATTCGGACAAGGTTTTGCTATAGATTTTCAAATACAATCATGAAGATAAAACATGCTTATTATCATGGAAATTTTTGTATCCAAAACACATAATTTCCAACATGTTATTAAGGCATGTAATAGTGTAAAATTCTCATTATAGCAATTGAATGAATCAAGAAAGTCCGAAAAATAATCTTAATAAGTTCATGCATTCGGACACATTAAGAGAGTATGAATCTTCAACATGCTCATCATGGAAACCAAGGCACAAGATTTTCAAAGTAAGCATATTATAGAAACATTCAATTTCAATGTGATCAAGGAAAATCTGAAAATGAGTAACATAAAGAGATTCAAGGAAAATCCGAAAATGATGTTCAATTAATATTCCTTATTCTGCATATGCTCACCAAATAATTCATCAAGTAAAACACATCAAGGATTAGTAGTCATCAAGGCAAGGGGCATTAAAAAGTAATTGTTACAATAAGACAAGAAGTGATTGTGTCCACATTTACATGGGACAAGCAAACAATTTGGCAAGTGTTACATTTGTATCTTCTCTTTAGATGTGCAAGAAAGTAAGCAAGTTTTTACATTTTCTTGACTTGTGCAAGCTAGCTAATTTCTCTTTGAGATGACCCTTTACATCAATTCAAGATAGCACATTAGCAACTCTTTCTTCCACTTTGTCATTGGCCAAAAGAAAGGAAGACCCTTTACATCAATTTCTAAATTATGACAAAGGTAAGTATCAATCTTATTTGTGCATCATTATGTTTTCAAATTAAAATATGCACAATTTCAAAACTTTACATTTGTATCCTTACTTCATGCATTATACAAATGAATTAATCACTATGGGCATATCATACATGATACATTACTTTGGTAACAAATCATGGCATTTATCAATATTTTGATCATGATACCAAGCATTCAACATTTAGAGCATTTATGATACACATTATATATCATCATAATAAAAAGCAATTGCATGCATAATTTCAAATCATAAATGTTTCAAATCATGATGGTATTAATTTGTCAAATTACATCCTACCATGCATGATCAAAACTTCTCCCCATTTGTATGTTATACATAATTTCATTTCATCACATTAGGAATATCAAGAAGAATTAATTGAGTGATGAGATGAATATACGGAATTGTATAAAAATCATATCATAAGTGTTTCATGCATTCATATCATCACATGAAGGAATATAAAAAAAATTGGTGATGAGATATTACTTCATGAATACAATTAAATTCATATAGCATATCATGGTTTATTAGAATTAGTCTTCTTTTTGGTGAATAGCAAAAAGAATAGTAGGAGAGCAAGATCTCAATTCTTGTATATCAAATATTCAAAGAGAGATTTTAGGAGATCAAATAAGAGATTTTCAAATAAAATTTTAAATTAAGAATTTTAAAAAAATATATTCTCTTTAGTAAATCACAAAAGGAAACGTAAGAGAAAAAGATTTCAATTCATGCATAAGAACTCTTACGATTCATATTAAAAATTTTCTCAAAATGTACGAGAATAAAGAGTAAGAAATCTTGATTCATAAAGGATTTCATGTTATAAATTTCAAGATATTAAGATCATGATTTCGATAAAACCCATTAGATTTAAACCATCAAAATCAATTTCAAGGTTCACAAAATTCATAAATAAATTCATGATTTTAAACCTAATAACATACTTTCCTTTTTATGTGATACTTTTTAAGTGATTGATTTCGTATAAGCATGCCTTTTTCATTTATGTCAAATAAAAACATGCATCAATGTTTAGGAACGAAAAATGAATTTTGTCATAAAAACCATCAAGATCAACAAACCATAAAAATCATCATGTATAACTTTAAAATCTCATGCATAAAATCGTCAAGTCATGGTATCAAAATTTCAATATTTTCATTACAACTTTATGCATTATTAAGTATACAATCGTCAAGCATATAAAATTTCTCAATTCATTATGAATCATAAAAAGAATTATGGTTCCGAAAAATCATGATTCATTTAGGATAGTAGATACTAAAAAGAAACATTAAGGATAAAAGATCTTGATTTTTATAGGGTAAATCTCAAGTTATAAATCTCGAAAAATTAAGATAAAGCTCATTCAAATTCAAATCATCAAATCAAAATCATTTCCAAGATGATAAAATAGATTCATCAAAGTCAATAAGATAGAGAAAAAGAATTTTCAAGAAAAATGCTTTTCCCTATTTAGTTGTTTCATACAAGCATGCCTTTGTCCTTTTTGTGCCAATAATATATATATATATATATATATATATATATATATATATATATATATATATATATATATATATATATCATCAATCTTTAAAGCTACTGTTATTATCATGAAAATCGATAATCCATAAATATCAAGAATCATCATGCATAATGTCAAAATGTAAACTCATTAAGCATAACTTCAAACTAAACATGATTTTATATACTCAAAATCGAGAAATAACAATGAAAATCAACATGATACACATTATTATTTCTTAACCACATATAGCATGATTTCATAAGGCATTTTTATGAAAGTGAGAAGGGAATAATTCAAAGGTACAAAGATTTTAACCATCTCATAAACAAATGAAAGATCAAGTCATGAATCCAAAATTCCATGAATCAAAATAATCAAAATGATCATCAAAGGTAATCTCATGTTATTCCAAAAATCAATATCATGATTTTGATAAAACTTATTTCAATTTCAAATCATCAAAATTATCAAACGCTCAACCTTACTTTCAAGAGATTCAAAAAGACATAAATAATTTTATTGGTCTCTTAGTGAAAAATCGATAAGATAGAGAAAAAGAAAATTTTTCAAGAAAAATACTTTCCTCCTTTTGTTTCAACTTATTGATTGATTTCATACATGCTTGTTCTTTTCTTTTATCCCAAATCCATGCATCATTCATTAACATCGAAAAAGATCTTTCAAAAGATCGCAAAGTTCGATAATCACAAAAATCATCATGCATCATTTCGAAAGAAAACTCATTAAGCATGATCATTATGTATAACTTCAAATCAAACATGATTTCATTTATTTTCAAAATATTGATAGGACATACAAGGTAAAGAAATTATTAAACATAAAGCATATTCATCAATCATGGTTTCATTAAGCATAAGGTATTTTCAACCAAAATCATTTTGTTATTTGTTGTTGTCTCCGAAGGTGACGTACCCTTCTTCTTTGCTAGTGAGCATAGAGAAATGAGATGGATCTCCTCGAGCATCTACTATCAAGATACCATATCTTGCTCCTAGCTTCTAAGTTTGTCTATAAAAGAGGATGGTATTTAGATACCCATTTGATTTTGGGTGTCTCATAAATTGATCTACTAATTTTGTTATTCATTATTGAACTATTTATAGTTTCTTTAGGAACCCATATCAACTTATGTGGACTAATTTTCTTAAATGGACATTTATAAACAACATGTCCGGATTTATAACAAAAGTTGCATTTCAAATGAGGTGAAACATGTAATGTGGGTCCTTTAATGAAGGTGGTAGGTTTTCGGTGAGATCCTCTCACAAAACCAATTCCACTTCTATTTGCGATGTGACCCTTGTTTGCAAGGAATCCTCTCACAAAACCAATTCCACTTCTATTTGCGATGTGACCCTTGTTTGCAAGGATCATGTCCAAGCCTTTGCTACCGACCTTAACTTGTTTAAGGTCTCTTTAAGTAGCAAATTTTCATTTTTTTATTGCTTCTAAGTGTTCACACTTAGAGCATGGAGGAGTTTGAAGATATCAAGCTTATTTTGGAGTAAGACATGTTCTTTCTTTAATAGATTGAACTTCTTACTAATAGTTCTACACTCATCAAATAATTCATGAAAAGCGATAGAAAGTTCATCGAAAGATAAATCTTCATTAATTAAATCACATACCTCTTCTCCTAAAACCATTAGCACGAAGTTTGCCTCCTCTTTGTTGCTAGCTTCTTCACTTTCGGAATCACTTGAATTGTCCCAAGTCGCTTTTAAAGCTTTCTTCTTCGGTTGTTTCTTCTTGGCTTGGGGGCATTCATTTTTGAAATGCCCCGGCTTCTTGCATTCGTAGCATATTACTTGGTCCTTTTTATGTTTCAGTTTGTTTTTGGTGTTATTTTTAAATTTGTTCTTTCATATAAATTCTTTAAAATTTTGAGTTAAAGGTGCAATGTCATCGTCACTGTCCTCATCACTTGATGTTCCTTTCAAGAGGTCTTCTTGTGATATAAGTGTCATATCCTTCTTGTTCTTTGGAATGGGGTTCTCAAGCTCTTCATGAGCATGACACATCATTTCGTAGGTCATTAGAGACCCAATAAGTTCTTCGAGAGGAAATGTTTTAAGGTCCTTGGCCTCTTGAATGGCCGTAACTTTTGGATCCCAACTCTTTGGAAGGGATCTTAAGATTTTAGTTACTAGTTCAAAGTTAGAAAAATCTTTACCAAGAGCTTTGAGTCCATTGATGACATCCGTGAAACGGGTGTACATGTCTCCAATGGACTCACTTGATTTTATTCGGAAAAGTTCGTAAGAGTGTACAAGAATGTTGATTTTAGATTCTTTCACTCAGTAGTTAGTGCCTTCATGAGTGACCTCAAGAGTTCTCCAAATATCAAAAGCCGAATCATAAATTGAAACGTGATTAAATTCATTTTTGTCCAATGCACAAAACAAGGCATTCATAGCCTTTGCGTTTAAAGAAAAAACCTTCTTCTCCTATTCATCCCATTCGCTCATCGGAAGAGAAGATTTTTGAAATCCATTTTCGACAATAGTCCAAAGCTCGAAATCCATGGAAATGAGGATGATCCTCATTCGAGTCTTCCAATACGTGTAATCCAACCCATTAAAAATAGGCAGACGTGTAATAGAATGACCCTCATGCATGTCGGAGTAAGCCATCTCTCTTGGGTATTAAACCAAATATGAGAGTGAGTCTAGCTCTGATACCAATTGTTAGGATCGGAGCAATACTAAGAGGGGGGGTGAATTAGTGCGGCGGATTAAAACTCGTAAGTTTGAAAATGATTTCGTAAATGTGTAAAGATTTTGATGCGACAAGGGATGACTTAGTAAAAGTAGCTCAAGTAAAGTAAGGAGATGAAAACCAAAAGCTTGCTGCTATGTAAATAAAGGTTTCAGAAAGTTAAACACTCACACATTCAAGGAACACACCAATTTAAAGTGGTTCGGTTAAATGACCTACATCCACTTGCGAAGCCTTCTTCGATGAGGCTCCCAACTTCTACTAGCAAATCATTTTGAAGGGGAAGGACAAATACCCCTCTTACAACCTTTTACAAGTGGTTCACACTCTTGCAAATTTTCAAAGAGAAAGAGAGAGGTAAACAGTTAAGCTATTGAAAACAAGACTTGCTAAAGACTTTGCTAAAGCTTTATCTCAATCTCTTACTTCTCAAAGGTTTTCTTCTCTGCTAAGAAATGAGGGGTATTTATAGGCCCCAAAAGGATTCAAATTTGGGCTCCAAATTTGAATTCTTTTGGGTTTCCCGATGCTGGCGGTGCCACTGCCTGTTAGTGGCGGTGCCATCGCCTGTTAGTGTCTGATACTGACAATGTACTAGTGGTGCCACCGTCAGAACTCTCAGGTTTTGGGTGGTGCCACCACCCGACCTTTCGGGTGCTGGGCGGTGCCACCACCCAGTCCGACGGTACCACCGCTTGATCCCTCAGGTTTTAGGCGGTGCCACCGCCCGTCCTTACGGGTCATTGGTTGGGCTCCAAATTTGGCCCAAACCAGTTCATTAGGGCCCAGTTGGCCCCTAACCAAGTTATAGGATTAACTCTTAATCCCAACCCTAATTACATGTAAACTACAAAATTAAGACATAGTCCTAAGCAGGTTTTTAACCGGCAACATCGAGTCTCCTTCCGGCGAGCTTTTCGATGATCTTCCGACGGACTTCCAATACACTCTTGGATTTCTTCCGGTGGACTCCCAATAGGCTCCTGATCTTGTGGTGAGTTCAACGAGTCTTCGGCAAGTAGCCGAACCTTCTCGGTGATCTCCGCGAACCTCCGACGATCTCTTTAGCGGACTTCTAAAAACTTCGGCAAGTCCCCAATTTCTTCTCGATTGGTTCCGACAGCACTTCCGATGAATCTTCAAACTCTCAGCGGACTCTCAAACACCCATCGAACTTGACTCCGATAGACTTGCTTTACGTCTTCAAGCTATCATAGTTAATCCTGCACATGTAAAACAAAACTTCGATCGAGACAATTAATCCTAAGCAATTAATCAAATTGTTCGGCATGTCATTGGTCCCTTGACGCTTCGTCCGATTCTTCGGCACATCGTCCTCTCTTGCGGCCTATTGCCCAATCAACCAGTTGACTCCGCAACTCCGATATCCTTGGCACAATTTCCGCTCTTCTTGGCCCGATGCTCAAATTCATGGCCCGAAGCCTTCTATCGATACGTCAACCGATCCACCGGCCCGACATCCAATCTTCTGACATGTTCCTTCGGCCCAATATGATTCTTCCTGCTTTAATTGTCTCATCCTGATCGAAATATCCTGCGTCACTCAAAACACAAATTAAATCATAAACACATATCAAGTGGTTTCATCATCAAAATACAAGATTCAACATAAGGGTAGTAGACAATTAAATCAATAAGTAATGAGAATGAAAAATAGAATAGAAATGCAAACCGAGTTTATGGTGGTTCGATCGTCACAACCTACATCCACTTCTGATTTCTCTTTCGTCAAGGCCACCGACCTTTACTATCGATCTTTTTTCAACGAACGAAGATTAATTACCATCTTATAACTCATTCTCTATTTAACAAGCTTAAGATAAAATCTTTACAACTCTCTTTTCCACTAGACCTCACTCCTCCATTTAGAAGACTTTCTAAATATAGAAGGAAGAGACTCTATATTTTAAGAGAGTTTATACTTTTTTTCTTAAGTATATTTTTTCCTTTTTCTACTCTATTTCTTACTGCCTCAAGCAGGAAAGAGTGGGGTATTTATAGACTCTAAATGACTTCAAAAATATAGCCAAAAGTATCATATCCCTGATTTCAAGGGTATTAGGTGGTACCACTGGTAGTACTAGGTGGTACCATCGCTTGCCAGTTTGACACTGGGCAGTACCACCACCTAGTTTGATGATATCACCGCCTGACACACTGACATTGTATGGTTGCACTGCTTAGTCTAGCGGTTCCACTGCTTGATAGCCTTAGAGACTGGGCTTTTAACTTTTCTAGCTCATAGGCGGTTCCAACGCTAGTTTGGCTGTGCCATTGCTTGACTCAACTTTTGGGTCACTAAATGGGCCTCCCAATGAGCCCAAATTAGTTCCAATTTAGGCCCAATTGACCCCTAATTAAGTTAGCATGATTACACCAAAAACTAACTTAATTAGACCTAGACTACTTCGATCTAGACATACATGAATACAAACACAAATCCTATATTGTTTGGCATGTCTTTGGTTCATACGATGCTTTGTCTAAACCTTTGGTGCATCATCCTCTCCTTCAGCGTATTGCCCGATCCTTCGACATGTTACTCCTGCAACATTTAATCTTAGCGTAATATCCGATTATTTTGGCCCGATGCCTAAACACACAACACGAAGTTCTTTTGCCAATACGTCGATCGATCTTCCTGTTAGGACCATTTCGGGACTAAGAGGGGGGGTGAATTAGTGCTTTTGTAAAATCATGTTGATTCAAAAATCTCATTCGATAAAGCCTATATCAGAAAGATAAGTTTAACTTGAAACATTTGTAAAAGTAGTGAGCAAGTAAATCAGCTTGCAACATGAATGAAAAGAAGAAATTAAATGCAAACTGAGTTTATAGTGGTTCAATCGTCACGACCTATATCTACTCCCGATTCCTCTTCCGTCGAGGCCATCAGCATTCACTACCGATCTTCTTTAACGAATGAAGATTAGTTATCCTCTCATCACTCTTTCTCCTTTTAACAGGCTCAGGAGAGAACCTTTACAGCTCTCTATTACACTAGACCTCACTTATCTCTTTAGAAAACTTTTTAACCCTATGAGAAGGAGACTCTATACTTCAAGAGAGTTTACACCTTTTTTCTCAAATATATTTTTCTCCTTTTCTACTCTATTTCTTATTTTCTCATGTAAGAAAAAGTGGGGTATTTATAGACCCTAAATGGATTCAAAAATAGAGCCAAAAAGTATCACATCTCTGGTTTCAAGGATACCGACGGTACCACCACTAGTATTGGATGGTACCACCACCTGCTAGTTTGATATTGGGTGGTACCATCACCCAATCTAGTGGTATCATTTCCTGACACACTAACACTAGGCGGTACTATCGCCTAATCTGGCGGTACCACCACTTGACAGCCTCGGAGACTAGGCTTTTGATTTTTCCAGCTCATGGCCGGTTCCACCGCCAATTTGGCAGTGCCACCGCTTAACCCAACTTTTTGGTCACTGAATGGGCTTTCCTCTTGGCCCAAAATAGTCCAAATTTATTAGGCCCACTTGGCTCCTAATTAAGTTAACATGATTACACCAAAAACTAACTCAATTAGCCCCATAAATTACTTCGATCTAGATAAATAATTATAAGCATGAATCCTATGTTCTCCGGCATGTCATTGGTTTATCCGGCGCTTCGTTTGATCCTTCGGCGCATCGTCCTCTCTTTCGACGTATTGCCCAATCAACATATTGACCTTCCACAATATCTAATTTCCTTGGCGCAATATCCGGTTTTTTAGCCCGATGCCCGAACTCATGACACAAAGTCCTTCTAACGGCACGTCGATCGATCTTCCAACCGAACATCTAATCTTCTGACATATTCACTTCGACCCAACATCTGATTCTTCCTACTTCAATCGATTTACCTTTTCTGATCGAAGTTAGTCCTACATCACTTAAATACATATTAAATCATAACTTCATTAATTGATTTCATCATCATAATATGAGATTCAACAATCCTCTTTTTTATGATAACAACCAATTGATGATAATGTTTAAACTAAACTCTCCCTATTAATATGCCATATTGAAAGAAAGCATCATTTAAATAAATGATAACCTTCTAATCTAAGTTGAAATGATTTTAATCATGAATCACATCATATGCAATACATCATATACATCATCGTAATAAAGTTATGAGTATTGTATATATAATTTCAATACATCAAAATATACCATGCATAATCATCATCATAACTTCTCCCCCTTTATCATCAATAAAAAGGAGAAAAGTGCAACTAGTAAATTTTTTGAAAAAGAATACAAGCTAGAAAATTAGCAAGTTTTAGATCAATTCTTGTTTCTCTTTTGAGATATGCAAGTTTAGCAATTTTATTTTTCTTTGCAATGTGTAAGTTAGCAAGTTTTCACTTCTTTCTCCCTCTTTGTTATTGTCAAAAAGAAGGGAAGAATATAATATTGTAATTCTTTTCCCTTTACATCAATTTTTAAATTATGACAAAAGATATATAACCATAAACACAAATGAATTATACATAATGAAACTTAAGTTATAAATATTAAGAAGTCAAGTGACATTTCACAGTTTATTTGGTTAAGTCCAATAGCGAAATGAATCATAGTAAACGATCTTGATTCAAAAAAAATCTCAAATTATAATTTCAAAAAATTAAGAGAAACCATGAGTCATTTAGATAATTATTCTCTTTAATAAAATATAAGAATCATACAAGAATAATAAGTAAGAGATCTTGATTCATATAAAGAAAATCTCAAGTTATAATATCAAGAATTCAAGATCATAATTTAGATAAAGCTTCTCTTTAGTAAATAGAAAAAAACATAGGAGATCAAATAATAAAATATCTCGATTCATGCTTAAAAAATTTTAAGTCATAAATATCAAAATCATGGATTGTTTGCATAAGTCTTCTCTTTAGTAAACTAAGAAATGATAGAAGATATAAAAAATTGATTCCCAAAAAAGATACCTCAAGTTTAGAAATCAAGAGAATCCATGATTCAATTAGAAAAATCTCATTCAAATTCGAATCATCAAATCATTAAAATCATTTTTATAGTTAAAAACAATATAGATTCATCAATTTCTTTAAAAAAACTTGATAAAGACATTTTCAAGAATAATACATTCTTTTTTTTTGTTTCAAGTTAAATTATTGATTTCATACAAGTATGCCCTTATTTTCTATATCAAATCCATATGTCATCGATTAAAATCGAAAAATAAAAAATCATCATAAAAATCATTAAGATCAATAGTATAACACATTAAAACAATAAAACATCTTCAATCAAAAGATTTGATTTATTAATAATCATTTTAATTCTAGTGATCATTCTTTTATTATTTTGGCTAGTGAGCTTTGTGACGTGTTTTGGATCTGTGGTCATAAGCCACGAGCATCCACAATCAAAATATCATCTTTTGCTCGTAGTTTTCGATTTTAGAGATGTCTATGAGAAGGGTGGGTTTACTATACATACATATTTAACTTTGGATCCCTCATGTTTAGATCTACCTATCTTGTTTTTTGACATAAGGTCATTTATGGTTCCTTTAGGAACCCAAACTAATTTATGCAAGTCATATTTTTTAAATAAATATTTATATATAAAATGATCATGTCTATCATAAAAATTACATTTAACCTTAGGGGAAACATGCAATGTGGGTCCTTTAACAAAAGTAGTTGGCTTTTGTTGAGTGTAGTTACTCACAAAACTAATTTCTTCCTTTCTACGAACATGACCCTTATTGGCAAAAATCATATTTAATAATTTACTACCAATTTTAAATTTTTTTAACATTTATTGTAACAACAAATTTTTCTTCATATTCAGTGCAAAAGGTTAACATACAATTATCATACTCATTTTTTAATTTTTTTAAATTCACTAAAAAGAGAAGCATGATCCTTTTTTTAACAATTTATAATTTTTACCAACTAATTTAAATTCATCAAATAAATTATGGAAAGCATTAAGTAATTCATTATAAGGTAAAAGAGTTTTGGTTGAGTCATTTATCTCATCGTCGAGAGCCTTCAAGGTGTAATTTGCCACTTCGTCTTCATTAGTTTGCTCATCATCTTCAGATGTAATAGATTCATCCCAAGTCACCTTGAATGTTTTTTTTTCTTTGATAGCCATTTCTTTTTAAGTTCGTTTTTGTTCTTAGTTTCTTGTTTTATAAATTTTTTGAATTTTCTTATTAAAAGTTCTATGTCATCATCACTAGAGCTTTGGCTCGAGTGATCTTCTTCTGTTTTAAGTGTCAAATCCTTCTTATTGTTAGGAAGGTTGTTCTCATGTTTGTCATATGTCATAAAGGTCATTTTATAGGTTATTAAAGACCCAATAAGTTCTTCAAGCGAAAAGTTGTTCAAGTCGTTTGCTTCTTGTATTGTCGTTCCTTTGGATCCCAATTTTTTGAAAGGGATTTTACTATTTTATTTACAAGTTCAAAGTTAGAAAAACTTTTACCAAATGTTTTCAAACTATTGACGACATCCGTAAACTAGGTGTACATATCTTCGATGGTTTCGCTTGGTTCCATTCCAAATAATTTAAAATTATATATTAAAATATTAATTTTAAAATCTTTTACTCTACTTATGCCTTCATGTGTAATTTTAAAAGTGTGCTAAATATCATATGTAATTTCATAAATTGAAATACGATTAAACCCATTTTTATCTAAAGCACAAAATAAAGTGTTCATAGCTCTAGCATTTAACGAAAATGATTTTTTTTCAAAATCACTCTATTCATTCATAGGTTTAGAAGTTGTTTGAAAACCAAATTCCACTATATTCCATAAATTAAAATCTATTAAAAGCAAGAAAACTTTCATACGTGTTTGTCAATACATGTAGTCCATCCCATTGAACATAAGAGGACGAGTGATAGAGTATCTCTCTAGATTGATGGTAAAAGCTATTTAAACTCTCTTAGGTGTTAAACCAACTGAGAGTAACGTGGCTCTGATACCAACTATTAGGACCATTTCGACACTCAGGGGGATGAATTAGTGCTTTCGTAAAATCGCATCGATTTGTAAATTTCATTTGATAAAGACCATATCGGAAAGATGAGTTTAACTTGAAATGTTCGTAAAATTAGTGAGTAAGTAAATCAGTTTGCAATATGAATGAAAAGTAGAAAGTAAATACAAATCGAGTTCATAATGGTTTGGTCATTGCGACCTACGTACACTCTCGATTCCTCTTCTATCGAGGCCACCAGCATTCACTACCAATCTTCTTTTAATGGGCAAAAATCAACTACCTTCTTACAACTCTTTCTCCTCTTAACAGGCTCAAGAGAGAACTTTTATAACTCTCTTTTACACTAGACCTCACTCCTCCCTTTAGAAAACTTTCTAAACCTAGGAAAGGAGACTCTATACTTCAAGAGAGTTTACACCTTTTTTCTCAAGTTTATTTTTCCCTTTTCTACTCTATTTCTTGTTTTCTCAAGCAGGAAAGAGTGGGATATTTATAGATACCAAATAACTTAAAAAATGAAGCCAAAATGTGTCACATCTCTGGTTTCAAGGGTACTAGTGGTATCACCACTAGTACTATATGGTACCACCACTTGTCAATCTGACATTAGGCGGTATCACCACCCAATCTGGTGGTACCACCACCTGTCACACTAACACTTGATGGTACCATCGCTTAGTCTAGTAGTACCACTACTTAACAGTCTCGGAGATTGGGCTTTTGACTTTTTCAACTCATAGGCAGTTCCATCACCAGTTTGGCGATGCCACCACCTGACCTAACATTTGAGTCACTGAATGGGCCTTCCTCTTAACCCAAAATAGTCCCAATTTAGACCCAATTAGCCTCTAATTGAGTTAGCATGATTACATCAAAAACTAACTCAATTAGTCCCCTAAACTACTTCGATCTAGATAAATGATTATAAGCATGAATTCTATGTTGTCTGACATGTCATTGATTCATCCAGTGCTTTGTCTAATCCTTTTGTGCATTGTCCTCTCCTTCAGTGTATTGCCCAATCGGCATATTGACCTTCCACAACATTTGATCTCCATGGTGCAATATCCAATCCTTCGGCCCGATGCTCGAACTCATGGCACGAAGTCCTTTTACCGGCACTTTGACCGATCCTCTGGCCCGACATCCAATTTTCTAACATATTCACTCCAGCCCAACATTTGATTCTTCCTACTTCAATCAATTTACCTTTTTTAATTGAAGATAGTCTTGTGTCACTTAAATGCACATTAGATCATAACTTTATCAACTAATTTTATCATCAAAATTCGAGATTCAACACTTCTAGCCCAACATCTAATCTTCTAACATGTTTCATTCATGCCTAACGTTTGATTATTTCTACTTCAATCGATTTGCCTTTTTTGATCGAAGATAATCTTGTGTCATTCAGACACACATTAGATCATAACTTTATCAATTAATTTCATCATCAAAATTTAAGATTCAATAAGAACCAGATACACCACTAGGATAATGGAATCGCTATCTGACAATGAGGTATCATCAACCATCCAACATTCCACAAGCGGATCAATCAATGAACTCATTCTCCAATAAGCACCTACATTATATTCCTAGTATCCTCACACGAGCAGCTATGAGACCAGCAACTATGAGACCAGCCGCCTCCATCAGATGGACGAGTATACAATACACCCGTCTATCCGGTTATCTCGATGTCCCTCTTAAGTAACCTATGATTAGGATTATTTAGGGTTTATGTTTAAAGGCGAATCAGTCTCATTATCGTGATCTTATCACAATTTGATTCTCATTGCATAGATCCATGGACATCACAATATATACATGCAATAATCAATATAAAGTGAGAAAATATTATAATAATAATAAGCAAAAAGATTGTGTCATGTCACACATGTCATTACTCACGTGATTAGCTTACAGGGCACATATGACTAGTATATAATATATATGATAGACTTTATTGTTGAGGCATATGGTATCTTATCCATATCTGTCCTTTCATTAGGAGTCTTTGGGGACATACTCCTATAAAGTGATATTTTATTTCTCATTAGTATAAGATATCTCTTGAAATTTTTTATGCAAAACCTCTTAGAATTTTTATAAGTTGCATATGATTTCATAATCAAATGGATCTAATATATATCCTTTAGCAACTTTTATATTCTTCCTTATGAATATGACCAAGCCTACAATGCTACAAGTATGCATGTTCACGTAATCTCACTTCCTCTTAGACACACATTCATAACATGTAGAGCATTATCACGTAATCTCAACTTCTCTAGACACACATTCATAACATGTAGAGCATTATTTAGCATAAATAAACCATTATTCAATGTTCCTCTACCGATGATCTATCATATAGGATTTATAAACAATCATTATTCTTAAAAACTATTTTATATTTATTATTTGTCAAATGAGAATAAAAATAATATTTTGATAATTGAAGGAACAAGAATAACAAGCATCTAATACAAGTAAGCTCCACTAGGCAACTCTAAGGTGACCTCCCCAATGGCAATGGCGACAACCTTTGCATTATTGCCCATCTTAAGGTTCACCTTACCTCTCACTAATCTCTTAGGTCTTGTCAGAACCTGCAACGAATTGTAGATATGAGGTGCATTGCTAGTATCCATTACATTACTAACATAATTTTCTAAAAAATGAAGTAAATCATGAATGTACCTAAAGCTTCTCTAAGCTTTTATTTCACATTCTTTACAATGTATTCTTTGTAGTTCCTCTTTTAGTGCCCGTCATAATGGAAGCACTAGCCATTATTATCGGGTCTTTCTTAGCAACATTTGCTTTATTCGATTTGCCCTTATCCTTCTTAAGAGACTTCTCTGCCTTCCTTTTGTTTTGGTCTCATTAGCATAAAGAACTGGCTTCTCTATCTTAATGGTGCTCTCAGCCTCCCTCAATATATTGAGGAGCTCAAGGAAGTCATCTCAAGCTTGTTCATGTTAAAATTCATAATAAACTACGAAAAGGAATATGGTTATGACTGAAGTATAAGATCCGCACACAGACTATTCTCTAGGACCATTCATAGATCTGTGAGTTTTTCTATTCACTCAATCATCTTAAGGACATAGGTCTGAACTTGTGTCCCCTCAGTCCTCTTAGCATGGAAGATACTCTTAAATACTTCATATTCTTGAGTCCTTCCCTGTTCCTCAAACAATTTGCAAAGATGTAGGAGAATGGATCGGACATTTATCTTTTTCATACTACCTCTGTAACTCGGGAGTCATGGAGCTTAATATGTAACACTGAGCAAGAGTGGAGTCATCAATGTACTTCACGTAGCAAGTGATCTCATCCTCACTTGCCCTTTCCTCGGGCGTGAACATCTATGTATCAAGGACATATGCGATTTTCTCCATCGTGAGAATAATTCTTAGGTTATAGAACCAATCCATATAGTTTGGACCAGTGAGATGGTTGACATCAAGTATGTCAATGTAATGGATTTGCAAGCGACATGTTTCTAACAAATAAAGATGTAGCAAAAATAAATAACACATAGATTTACATAAAAGTAAACAATCAAGATATAGACTTCTATCTTAATCTACTCCCACTATTTTTTCGTAAAACATATAACTCCCTCTGGTATTTAAATTAGAGATCCCTAATAGATCTCCAATGTGGATCAAGATCCAATCGGCATCTTGGTGTAACCTCGAGGGAATCAACCAATCAAATTAAGCCCAAAAAGGTAGGCAACTCTTGCCGATCATAACTTCTTGTGATTCCCACCCTATTCGGTCTCCAAAATATCATGACCTCGAGGGACTCGACCAACCATGATATTTGGTTAAGTCATCATCACTATTATAAGATGAGTCTAATTTGATGACATGTCATCAAGAGACTCGACCAAGCATATCACATCTTCAGGTCACTAGTGATATCCCTATGTCATAGGCAATATCTCAAATCGAATATAGGTGAGTCTCGAGAGACTCGACTAACTCAACCTATGTAAGGAATCGATTTATCTCTATAATGATGGAAGGCTATGTGGGTCAATCTAATTGCCTCATGCTTATCGATTTAATATTATCATATGAGGGGTTTTAATTTATTCTCCTAATATGACGTGTCACACACATATATTTAACATATATCTACATCATATATATATATATATATATATATATATATATATATATCTAATAGGTGTACAAACATCCACATATCATATATGAGCAATCATATCAGATGATCATAAACCACATCCTAATGTGATCAGGCCTGAGCTAGTGGACCCAATCACTCACAAAAGAATCTATGTATACATTGGCACATCTCCAAGCCCTGTGATTATCCATCTTGTCCTTATTGGTCTTACCAGCACCTCAACGCATCTCAATGTGTAGTGATCATCTATCTCGATCGTGGGTCCCATTGGCATCTTCATGCTCCCATCGTGTAAATACAACATAATTACTAGCATATAGGCCTAATAATAATAATCACATGAATGTGAAATTGGAGGCTCGCAGGCCCCAATAATAATAATCACATATACATACACATTATCACATCGTCCATGAACATCCCTTCACATCATTCAACACATGTACATATCATTTAGGACTACTACATAATAATAATAATTAATTAAATTATTTTAATTAATTATATGTAGATTTTGGGGAACACTACACTAGGGTGCCCCATGCGACCAAGAAACCCTAACCCCCAAGGTCCCCTTTGCAGCCAGGAGTCCTTGGCTACATGTTGTCCATGGGCAACTAAGTAAAACTTGGCCACCTAGTTGCCCCATGCAGCCAAGAGTCCTTAGTCGCAAGGTCACCTCAAGCGGTGAGGAAACCCTAGCCGCCAAGGTTCCCTATGTAGCTAGGACTCCCTAGCTGCTTGGTGGCTTATAGTCAGACTGAGAGTAGTAAGGCTATTCTCAGTTTTCCAACTAGTAGCCAAGCTGAGAGGATCATCCATTGCTCTCAACCAAGGTTGCAAGTAGCCTTTGGCTGACTTCTAGGGCAGCAACAATTACTGCCCATTATCCCATGTCTTGTGCCAATATTTTGACAACAAAACATCTATCTAAAGCACCTTTAAATTGTGAGAAGAAGTTCTGTCCAAAATTAAAAAGTACAAAAAAATCATAGCAACTACACATAAATTAATCACAATTGACTCGCAGGGTTCTTCTTCCCCAACCACCATACTATGCCTTAATTGATCCACCTACATTATTGGAAAACTTTAATAGAGCATCACATGTCCAGCGAAAGAACAGAAAACAAAACTAGTTTTCGAAGAATATAATATTGGATTGTCATGCAAAGATTGGTGCACTAAAATTACAAACTTGAAAAATCACATAATACATGTGAGATGATTTACCTAGGGGAGATTGTATATCCTCGAAAATACATATTTAACTGCTTGGATGAAGGAGGTCAAATATCCTTTTCTCTAGTGGTGATCCACATGGCAGATGAAGCGAAAACACAACTCCTTTTGCAGCATGAATCCTCGTAGTCTTCGTGCACCATCTCGCAACAATGATCAAGAAGGGCCAACCCCTTTTTGCCATCCTCTTGTACCACCAAGAGGGCTGTCAGCTAAGGAGGAGAATAGGAAGTGACAATCAAAAGGAGTCTAGCCTATGCCTCATTTGATCCCCTCCTATTTATAGATGTCCCTATCAACTTAGCCCTAATGGATTATGTTCTATTGGGTACTAGATCTCTATCAAACTACCCAAGCCTCTTGGATTAATTTATCTATATTCAATAATCACTATTTGCTCTTATTGGGTTCACCCAATAGATCTAATAATACAGGGGTTTATTGGATATCCAATAAGACAAGAGCTCGACGTATATCTCATATTCAAACATCTATTCGTTGTAATATATACCATATGTGTGTGACACTTTATGCCCAATATTGAGCTGGCTGTTAGTCGCACCTATCAGAACTTTTTCTGACTCAGTGAATTATTATCTCCATAGTAATTTACTCAACTCATCGATTATGAATGTATTAGGCCACTACGCCATAGTCCTTAGACGATACAAAGAGAATCAATCCATTGGACTTATCTGCCCTTAATTATCATGTATCTATAGTCCCTCATCCATCTAATATCTCAGATACTATATATAGGGCATATTGTCATGCTCATACAGAATCTACTCGAGTCTCTCTCTAATCGGATTCTCTCAAAGAACTCTTTTGTTTCTCAATTCAAATGACCCTAGCTAAGGATTTTTGCTTGAGCGACAATATATGAGATATTCCTCTCATGATACCGAGAGTGGATGATCCTTTTTTGATACTCAATTGCTTGGCAAGGTTGGCTACCACTCTCGATGACCGACTGTGCTAGATCTGAAACTTCTAAACCCATAAGTTTGGTATTAAAGAGTGGAGTACTCATACAGGATATCCTTAGTGTCTCAAGTCTAAGGACTAGACATATAACTAGGACTACAGAATTGTTATTTAATAATAAAGTATCATTAACTATCTAATATTCTAAAAATGGATCAATTAGTAAACTCATTCTCTAATGAGCATCTGCACTATATCCCTAGTATCCCCATATAAGCAATTATGAGACCAACCGCCTCTATCATATTGATGAGTATATAGTATATCGGTCTATCCGGTTATCTCGATGTTTCTCTCAAGTAATCTATGATCGAGAATATTTAGGGTCTATGTTTATAAGTGAATTAGTCTCATTATCATGATCTCATCATAATCCAATTCTCATTATATAGATCCATGGATATCTCAATATATGTAATAAGTAATATAAAGTAAGAAAATATCAATAATAATAATAAGTAAAAAGACTATGCAGCATGTCACATGTACCATCACTCACATGATTGGCTTGTAAGGCACCTGTAACTAGCTTAAATTGCCTTCAACCAAAGGATGGAAGAGCCCTTAGCCATGACTGCCTTTGGCCAAGCCAAGAGCAGCCAACACTACACTCGGCTCGGGCTAAAAGCGGTCCTCGACCTAAGCTCTAGGGAAACAAACCTTACTACCCTTCTTCCCCATCAAAACTGATATTTAGCAATTCATGGGCAATAGAACAGTTCGTACGCCAAAGATTATATTGTTCTTATCTTAAATCAACAAAAGCACAACTTGTTTACGAAACACTAATTCAACACAACATGCAGTTTATAACCAATCATCACACGATGAACCTAACTTTGATACCATTGTTAGGAAACTGCAAAGAGCATCACATGCGCAATGAAAAAGTAAAAAACAAAATAAGTTTTCCAAAAGAAGTTTATTGAATTGTCGTGCGACAATCGGGAGTGAAAAACTTATAAAACTGAAAACTACATAACATGTGTGAGACATTCTCACCTAGGGGAGATCATATATCCCCAATCTATAGATCCTAGTCTGTGGATGAAGGAGCTCTCACAGACTTCTCTCTAGTGGTAATCCACACGGTAGATGAAGCGATGACGCATCTCCTTTTGCAGCATGTGATTTTTCTTACTTCTGCGCACCATAAGGCGGTAACAATTCAAGAAAGGGCCAACCTTTCTTGTTGCCCTCATGCCCAAAATAGGGCTAATGGCAAGGGAGTAAAGGGAGAGAGGAGAATAGGAGGTGGGAAGCCAAAGGAGTCTAGCTTATGACCCTTTGGTCTCCTTCCTATTTATAGAGAACCTTCTCAACTCAACCCTAATGGATCCTTTTTTTTATTGGATCTTTATCTAATAACCCCTAGCTTAATAGATATTGTATCATCATCCAATAGCCACTCTAAGCCCTATTGGGTCTCACCCAATAATCCATTAAAATAGGGGCTTATTGGATATTATATATCTAATCTTTTATTCATCACATCATCTACCTTATGTGTGTGACTCTCTAGAACCAATACCAAGTTGGCCGTGAGTTTCACTTGTTAAAACTCTTTCTGACTCAATAAATTATTAACCCCATAATAATTCACTCAACTCATCGACTATGAATGTACTAGGCCACTACGTCATAGTTCTTAAATGGTACAAGGAAATCTAATCTATTGGACCTATCTACCCTCGATTATCATATATCTATATTTCATCATCTATCTAATATCCCAAAGATCGTATACCGGGCTTGGCGCTGTTAGTCCTATACGAAATCTATCCAAGCCTTATTCTAATTGAATTCTCTTAGAGAACTTCTTCTCTTCGAATTTGAATCTCATGCTTATCAGATTCATCATGATTTGATCGACCCTGGCTAGAGATTTGCCTGAGTGAGAGCACATGGGATATTCCTATCATGATATCGAGAGTGAATGATCCTCTATTAACACCCAATTGTCCTCAGAAGATTGGCTACAATTCTCGATGATCGACTATGCTAGATCTAGGACTTCCAAACTTATAAGTCCGGTATCAAAGAATGAAGTGCTTATACGGGGCATCTTTGGTGTCTCAAATCTAAGGATCAGACATACAACTAGGATTACATAATTATTATTTAACGATGAGGTATCATTAACCAACCAGCATTCCGTAAGCAGATCATTCAGTGAACTCATTCTCCAATGAACACCTACACTATATACATAGTATAAGCAGCTATGAGACCAATTACCTCTATCATATGGACGGGTATATAGTACACCGACTTGTCCGGCTATCTCGGTGTTCATTTCGAGTAACCTATGACTAAGAATATTTAGAATTTATGTTTATAGGTGAAGTAGTCTCATTATAATGATCTCATCATGATCCAATTCTCATTGCACAGATCCAAGGACATAATAATATATTCATCATCTAATATAAAGTAAGAAAATATAATAATAATAACAGAAAAGATTGTGCAACATATCACACATGTCATCACTCACGTGATTAGCTTGTACGACACCTATAACTAGTAATAGTTTGATCCGGGGCTTGGCTTTTATACCTGAACGCTGAACAGCCTAAACGTGCATTCAACGTCCCCGTTACCCTACACGATGAAGATATTAATGAGGACGACTTGTTGACATTGATAAGCAGATAAGATTTCCTCAAGGCAGTTGAGGAAATCTCTACGTAGTTGAGAAAAATCCTCCCTGCTGAATGTGTATAACCTCCCTACTGAGTGTGTATAAATAGCTATCAAGAGCTCATTATCAAATGAATCAGCCAATTACATCTTATACTTTTCATAGTTTCTTCTACAATTTCTATCTTTCCATCTTCTTCGTTTAATTTTTATCATGGTATCAGAGCAGTTTGCCTAGAGCAAGCCCTCTTCTCGCTGTTGCAGTCGTTGTCGCTATGCCCACTGCATCGACACTTCTTCTGTGGGCAATGCTCCTAAAGGAAGCACAGTCACGATCTTTGTTTCCACCGTCTACTGCTGCTCCCTTGCCAACCGAAGTCTTCCGCTGAAAACTCTGCCGCACTTCCGGCCACCAAACTCCAACACTACATTACTACAACTATCTCCAACCTTGCAGATTTCTCCAGCCATCACTGCCCTCTTTCATTGCAGATTTCTCGCCCATCACTGCAGCCTCCTCTACAGTGCATCGCTGTAGCATCATCGCTGCAGCCTCATCGCTGTAGTTCATCGCTGCAGCCTCCTTTTTCCCTGCCGCATTGATCTTTTTTTTTGTTTTTTTTTTCTCTCCTCTCTCCCTCCTATATCTTTACATCTTCTGTAAAGATCATTTAAACCGCCACAAAATATCTGGGATGTCTTCATTTTCCTCTTCCGATATTCCTATCCCTGTTTCTGTAGGGATTCTGAGTACTTCTCAAAGTCTTATAACTATCAATGCTGCAGCACTCATTCCCTTCAAATTATCCAAAGGCGGCAACTACGCATCTTGGCGGGCACAACTTTCTAATCTTCTATTTGGCTATGATCTCCTAGGTTACGTTGATGGCTCTCTCTAGTGTCCTCCTGACATGGTCAACATTCCAAGCGAACCCAGTCCAGTGCCAAATCCAGCCCACAAACTATGGTTACGTCAAGATCGCCTCATCCTCCAAGCTATTCAAGCTTCTGTTGCCGGATCTGTTGCCCCGCTGATATCCTCATGTAAGACTGCTGTAGAAGCGTGGTGCAAGTTACAAACAACTTTGGCAAATTGCTCACGTACTCGCATGCTTGGACTTCTCTCCAATCTGATGAAAACAAAACAAGAGGGAAGTACTATTGCTGATTATCTACAAACTATCAAAGTTATCATCGATGACTTAGCTTTGATAGGTCATTCTCTCAGTGATGAAGAAGTCCTCATCCATACCCTCAATGGCCTAGGAGGCGAGTACAAAGAACTGACAGCAGCTCTTCGGGCACGCGACTCACCAATATCATTCGAAGAACTTTATGATAAGTTGATCGACTATGAGACGTACTTGAAGCGTGATGATATGTTGCCTGGACCACCTATTACAGCTCAGGTCAATCAAAAATCCAAGAGGAAGAGCAATCAGTACAATAAGCACGTCAACAACGGTCTAGCTAAGCTGCCTCCCAGCCCTATGGCGCCCAGACCAAACCCCCCTCATCCATATCAAGGTGGTAACTTTCATAATCCTCAGTTATCGCGTCTTGACTTCACAGGCCACCAACCAGTCGTTTGCCAACTATGTGATAAAATCGGACACTCAGCGAAAGTCTGTCGATCTCGCCCTAGACTCCCTGCTCCATCACAGTGGCCTCAGGCGAATTTCATGGCTACTCCGACTCCTATCCAACCTAATTGGATTGTGGACTCGGGCGCCTCTCATCACATCACCTCTAATCTTCAAAACTTGTCCATCCACAACAACTATGACGGAAATGAAGATATCATCATCGGTGACGGTAAAAGAATTCCTATTACTCATTCTGGTTCCTCAACGCTTAGTTCACTTACCACAACTTTTACACTCGATGATATTCTGTGTGCACCTAACATTCAACGAAACCTCATTTCCGTTTCTTAATTCTGTAAACAAAATAATACCTCAATTGAATTCTTTCCTAAATTTTTTCTTGTCAAGGATTTAAGCACGGGGGCATCCTTAGTCCAGGGCCAGAACAAAGATAACATTTATGAGTGGCCATCCGCTTCGCAAATTACCCTTCCTACTGCTCACTCTTCAGTCGCAGCTCCGGTTGATGTATGGCATCGTCGTCTTGGTCATCCCTCTCCTTTTATCCAGCAAAAATTACTTTCTCATTATTCTCTTCCTACCTTGAAAATCAATAGCACTGTCAATCATTGCGATGCTTGTCTTTGCAATAAAAGTCATAAACTGCCTTTTGGGACAACCTCCATTTCTTGCTCTAAACCATTTGAAATCATTTATACCGACGTATGGGGCCCTGCCCCAATTCCTTCTGTTGACAAATTTCGCTTTTATGTCATTTTTGTAGACTATTTTACTAAGTATACATGGTTTTATCCTCTCCACCATAAGTCTGATGTTTCCACAGTATTTACCAACTTTCGAAAGTTGGTCGAAAATTTTTTTCAATCTTCTATTAAAACGGTTTACTCTGATGGCGGAGGCGAATATCAAGCCCTTACATCTTGTCTCTCTGCTTGTGGTATACAGCACCTCAAGTCACCCCCGCATACTCCCCAATTGGTTGGCTCTGCCGAACGCAAACATCGGCATATTGTTGAAACTGGTCTCTCCCTTCTACATCAAGCATCCATGCCATCACCTTTTTCATCAGTAGCCTTTCAAACTGCAGTTTATCTCATTAATCGTATGCTCACTCCAATCTTACAATACCAGTCACCATTTGAAAAATTATTCCATAAGCTTCCAAACCTTCATAAATTAAGCTAGGAACTTTAAGTTATTTTCTGGGAGTGGAAGCAACATTTACATCTTCAGGTCTCTTCCTATCACAAAGAAAGTATATTCAAGATTTATTATCAAAGACAAACATGCAGGATGCGAAAGAGGTTACAACTCCTCTCTCTACCAGTGAATCACTTAAATTATGTGATGAAAGTCCTGCTTCAGATTCAACTCAATATCGACAAGTCCTTAGCTCCTTACAGTACTTGGCTCTCACACGTCCAGATATTTCATTTGCCGTCAATAAATTATCCCAATTTATGCATCACCCATCTATTATGCATTGGTCTGCGGTCAAACGAATTTTGCAGTATCTTAAAGGGACTCTTAATTATGGCATTTTTCTTCGCAAAAATACTTCACTCCATCTCCATGCCTTTGCTGATGCTGATTGGGCAGGGAACCTTGATGATAGAACATCTACATCAGGATATATTGTCTTCCTTGGAGCCACTCCAATCAGTTGGAGTTCTAAAAAACAAAAGACGGTTGCACGATCTACAACTGAAGCTGAATATCGTGCCATCGCCACCGCCGCTGCTGAACTCAATTGGGTCACAAATCTGCTCAAGGAACTCAACGTCAACTCCACGGTTATTCCTACAATATATTGTGACAATATTGGCGCTACCTACTTATGTGCCAATCCAGTATTCCATTCCCGCATGAAACACATTGCCATCGACTTTCACTTCGTGCGAGATCAAGTTGTCAAATATCAACTCCGTGTTTCTCACGTACATACAACTGATCAACTAGCAGACTCACTCACAAAGCCTCTTGCCCGGAAACTATTTTCATCTCATCGGTCCAAGATCGGCATCCTTGATGGAAGCTCAATCTTGCGGGGGCATGATAAGCAGATAAGATTTCCTCAAGGCAGTTGAGGAAATCTCTACGTAGTTGAGAAAAATCCTCCCTGCTGAATGTGTATAACCTCCCTACTGAGTGTGTATAAATAGCTATCAAGAGCTCATTATCAAATGAATCAGTCAATTACATCTTGTACTTTTCAATCAGCTAATTACATCTTATACTTTTCATAGTTTCTTCTACAATTTCTATCTTTCCATCTTCTTCGTTTAATTTTTATCAGACATGTGTTCTCCGGTGCACGAGGTGGTCCGTTAGGAAGACATTTCTGGGCTGACTTCCTTATTATTATGGGTCAAGCAAGGAGTGATCTCTTCATCGATCGTTGAAAAAGAAAGGCTGGCGATCATAGGGAGTAAGTAATTCCCGAGCTTTTGCTTACGTATTACCTATTGCTTACATGAGGGGAGTGAAAAGTGCTAGGATTATTATCAACGTAAATATCTTATATCTTCTTCATTGCACGCTAACATGAAAATAAATTGGTCTAATAGAAACATGGATAGCAAACAGACAAACAAACAAACAGACGATTTAATCTAAATTGTGAAGATGTCGCTCGAGTAGGAAGCCGACCCTTTTTTTCTCTTCTAACTGCACTTGGATTCTTACCAATTAGTACTATCTGCAATGGAGGCGGCATGCAATACTAGTAGTTAGGAACAACTTTTGCTACAGATTTGATCCATAAAAATAATAATTCTGATCACAGTCCTACGAAATCTATGACTATTTTTCTATGCATCCCGATGAGAAGCATAAGACAATGAATCCACCGATGGAATGAATCTGAATGTGAAGCATTTTTAATATTAGAAGTGATCCTTATGGACGAAAGTACAATTGGCAACACAAAATAACCACAATAAGTATGATGTGACATAAACCGTTCTGAGACAAACGGGTAGAGCGTATCCATGTCCTAAAGTCACAAGCCCTCGGCCAAGAACACAAAACACAAATGTACTGATGAGGCCATGAATGTTTGATACAGTAAAACAAATCAGAAATGAGCATAAAGGGAGTAATTTTGGGTCCACCAAACTTGCCTAATATTTTCCTTACCCCATTAATCATTTTGATTAAAAAAAAGAACCCCTAGAAAGAGAAACTTAGCTTCTAATGAACATAACTCTCGCTGCAGCCATATGCTACCATCAGTCAACCACTTGTTGATAAGAAGATATGATAGTCAATTAAATGGTCCGTTCCAATAATCACAAAGTCGTTTATACTAATAACATTTATCACACAGACATGTTAAAGCATCACACTATTAAAAGAGCATTTACTGAAAAGAACCATCACTACAATAGAATAGAGACTGTTTGCTTAGTCAGCTCATTCTAGATTGCACCATAGTTAAGCCTTAGTCTCAACAATTGGAATATCAGACTATACTTGCAGATATTAAAATAACAAAACCTCAGTCTATTCAAGTTCATATCCAGAATTGCTAATCTCAAAAGAAAAAAAGGGATCTCAGACATTACTCAAACTAAAACATGCATCAGAGAGAGAAACCAACCACTGGGCAACATTAGTGTTACCTAACTTGAACAGCAGCTGCGTTTCTTCAGTGTAGAAGCATCATCCTTCACGTTTATTCTCTCACCTTTACTCGGTACAGAAGATGTTGCATCATCACCTGCTTCGACTGCCTTCTTGCTCACAATACGGTATATCTGAGTCAAGACCTCTTGAAATGCGTTGTCCACATTTGTTGCTTCTAATGCAGATGTTTCCATAAAATATAGGGATTCCCTCTCAGCATAAGCCTTGCCGTCTTCGGTCAGAACAGCGACAAGGTGTCGGAGGTCCGACTTATTCCCAATGAGCATGACAACTATGTTAGGATCTGTGTGGTCCCTCAACTCTTTTAGCCAACGTGAAACATTCTCAAATGTAGGACGTCTGGTAACATCATAGACGAGCAGTGCGCCTACTGCTCCCCGATAATAAGCACTTGTTATGGCACGATACCTGCATTTGAAGGTCAAATTAAGCAATATATATTATGAGCATAATTTCAACCTGAAATGCACCAATTAGCACTTGATATGCTTTCCAGCTTATGCCAGATCTGACAATTTTAAGTTTGATAGTATTATACTTAGGGTTTACCACAACCTCCAAGATCATTTCTGCATGTCTGTATTTACCATGGTTGTGACCAGTGGTATAGATTACACATACATAGATCTGTACATCGTCTGTGCAAATTATAGTCAATACAAAGAAACATAAGTGTTTAACATGATGAACAACATACTTGCTCTCCACAAGATTGACGAGCATGTCGAATTATCATGTAAGAATATTCAGATTAGGGTCACAACAAACTCAGGTCCAGCAAATGGTTGTTATATCAACAATCAACTAAATGTTGGATTTATGCAAATGACCAACATATATTGAGAAAAAGCTCAACTACATGTTCTTTTCATTGTCATCAAAGGTGCAGACACCTTTTGATGATCGTAACGTATGCTAGCAGAACAAAGTACATTGACATCCCAAGTAACTGTTCCGTGATTCAAAAGCAAGTTTTCACAGGAGATGGGAAACATCAGAAAATATTGTAGTTCAAGGCTAAGAAGTGCTGCCATGAACAGCAGGATATTGTTCAATGATTGCAATGTTCTTGACAAAGTACCATAATATGAAAGCATACAGAATTCCAATGATGCATATGGAGTAAAAAACTACTGAGATATGCTGTTAATAATGTTAAGATTAATTCAAATAGTTAGAATTAGATAAAATAAAGAAAAAAATAGATTTAAATAAATAAATGAGGGTGAAAGATTTATTGGGATATGATAGATTTTTTTCATTGGTTTAAAAAACTTGTACTTTATCTTTTGATCAATATAAATAGGTGCTCTTGGATCAATCCAAAGCACTGCAAATTGGAAGTACTCTTAGTCTCTTCTACTATTTTCTTCCCTTTCTCCTTGAAGTTCTACAGAAAAGCCAATAGTGTGGTATCAGAGCCTGGTTCAAAAAACATCAACAGGAGTACATCGATTAAAAAGAAAAGAAGACTAGTAGATCTAGAAAAACAAACAAGAAGATGGTAGGCATTGAAGTGTTCATAATCAACTTTTTTCTATCTTCAAAGGTGATAATTATCAATTTTGGACTGTTAAGATGAAAACTCTATTTATTTCACAAGGATTATAGAATTTGGTAGAGAATGATTTTGTTAAGTATGACCTATTGGATCCTAATATTACTAAAGATCAAAAAAATCAGATGAATAAGAATATGCAAAAAGATGTAAAAGCCTTCTACATGCTACAACAAGCAATAGATGATTCCCTATTTCCCCGAATCATAATGACATCAACATCAACAGAAGCTTGGAAAATATTAAAAAGTGTGTTTGGAGGCACAGACAAGGTAAAAATTTCAAAGCTTCAAATTCTTCGACATTAATTCGAAACTCTTATGATGAAAGATTCTGAATCTATCGTTGATTTCTTTTCAAAAGTATCTTCTATTATGAATCAAATGAGATCTTATGGTGAAAATCTAAAAGATCAAACTATAGTAGAAAAAGTTTTACGAAGTTTATCTCCAAAATTTGATATGATTTTTGCTACTATAAAAGAAGCTAAAGATACAAGTATATTGTTTATTGATAATTAATGAACTCCCTTTTAGTTCATGAACAAAAAGTAAACAGATCTTCAGATGAAACTTCAAAACAAGCTCTTTAAGTGAAGATATATCAGAAGGACCAAAAGAAAATTTCAAAAGCTAGATCTCAAGGGAGAGATCAAAATAACAGAGGTCGTGATCAATCAAATGAGGGTCAAAGGAACTCGAATGAAGGTAATAAAGAAACCCGTCGATGTTTTTGTTGCAAAAAAAATTGTACATATTGAAAAAGATTATTGGTAAAAAAATAAAAATCTAAATGTTCCTCTCTGTTCTTACTGTAAAAAATATGGCCATCTTGAGAAAGATTGTTGGAATAAAAATCAAATAAATTATCATAAAGAAAAATAATAGTGAAGAAAAGGATGAAGATAATTTTTTCCTTATAACATCTGATGAAGAATATTCTAAATCTATTTGGTTTTTGGATAATAGATGCAGTAATCATATGACAGAGGACAAAAGTTTATTCTAAAGGCTTGATGATTCAGATAGATCTACAATACAAATGGGAAATGACAATAAGATTCAAGTGGAAGGAAAAAGAACAGTTACTGTGAACACCAAATCTGGTAAAAAAATCATTGATGATGTGATGTTTATTCTTGGTTTAAAATAAAATCTCATTAGTATATGGCAACTGATGAGAAAAGGATATTATACTATTTTTTTATGATGAAAAATGCTTGATTTATGATAAAAAAATTAAAAAAATTGATAGCAACTATGAGGATAACAAAAAACAAAATGTTTCCCTTATTATTTTCGGATTTCTCCTTACATGTTATTGTTACTAATGAATTGACATTATGGCATAAAAGCTATGATCATTTGAATTTTTGTGGGTTTATACAAACTATCTCATATGACAAACCCTTAAAAATTCAAATTGATAAGAAGAGGTCTCGGAACAAGACTAAAGTTGATGAAAATTCTAATAAGAGCGATGAGGAGCCACAATTCAAGAAGCGAAAAGTTCCAGATTCTGTTCCATTTACCGTTGGTAAGCCTATTACAAAGACTATAAAAAAAAAGGAGAGTACCAGTAGTGATGAAGATGAGGATGACAGTTTTGAAGAAAGTTATGATGATAAACATTTAAAAGGACAATAAGCTAAGTCTCAAGCATCAAAAGACAACAATGGTTTTAATGAGTCTATTGAGGAAAGTGAAGATGAGCAACCACTGAAGATTCCGAATAAGGTTAAAGATGCAAAAATTATTAGGAACGAGTCGGCACTAAGAGATAGGGGGGTGAATTAGTGTAGCGAATAAAAACGTTGGTTTGAAAAACTTTTGTTTCGATTAAACCCGTTTCAGAAATATATTAACTTGAAAACATACGAAAGAGTGTAATGAGAAAGTAAAGCACGTAAGGCAGTTTACAGTAAAGATAAATTGCAAGAAGTAAATGCAAACCGAGTTTTATAGTGGTTCGATCGTCGTGACCTACATTCACTCTCGATTCCTCCTCCGTTGAGGCCATCGGCATCCACTATCGGTCTTCCTTCAATGGGTGAAGACCAACTATCCTCTTACAACACTTTCACCTTTTCACAAGTTTAGAAGATAACCTTTACAAGTCACCCTTTTACAAGTATTCCCTCACACACCTCCCTTAGGACTAACTCTAAGCACTAGGAGGAGGGAACTCAAAGTTTTGGCAGAGTTTACTCAGTTTTCTTTTCTCTAGAATTCATACTCCTTTCTTGCTGCCCAAGTGGGGTATTTATAAGCCCCAAATGGTTTAAAAAATAGAGCCAAAAATTTAAACTTCCAGGTCTTCCGAGTAGGAGCAGTACCACCGCCTGCACTAGGCGATATAACTGCCTGCAGCCTGACATTAGGTGGTACCACCGCCTGACACATTGTCACTGGGTAGTACCACCGCCTAGTCTGACGGTACCAACACTTGACAGTCTTGGAGACCGAGTTTTTCGAGTTTTCCAACTCACAGGCAATTCTACCGCCTGTTCTGACAGTGCCACCACCTGGCCCAACATTTGGGTCATTGAATGAGCCTCTCAATGAGTCCAAATCACTCCCAATTTAGGCCCAATTGACCCATAATTGAGTTGGTCAAATTCTAATCAAATTATATGCTAACTACGAATTTTAAGACATTCACTAAGCTAAATAAGTCCGTAAGTCTAGGTTTCTTCTGGCGAGCTTCCAACAAACTTCCGATGATCTCTCGACAATATTCCAGCAAACTCCCGACAAGCTCATAGACTTCACAACGATCTTCTCGGTGAGTTCCGACGAGCTTTTTTGGCAAGCTCTTGGACTTCTCGGTCAATTCCGACAGAACTTCCGACGAACATCCGGACTTCTGACAAACTCTCGAACTCCCAACGAAATCTCGTTCTTGACACCGGGACTTCATTTTGCTTTATGCCTTAATTGCTATCGTAGTTAATCCTGCACACTTAAAACGTACTTTGATTTAGACAATTATTACAAAGCAAATCAAATGTTGTCCGGCATGTCATTGGTTCATCGACGCTTTGTCCGAATCTTTAGCACATTGTCTTCTCTTGCAGCCTATTACCCAATCGGCCAATTGACCTCCGCAACTCCGATTTACTTGACGCAATTTCCGCTCTTCTTGGCCCGATGCCCGAACCCATGGCCCGAACCCTTCTGCCGATACGTCGACCAATCCTCCGGCTCGACATCCAATCATCTGATATGTTTCTCTCCAGCCCAACATGATTTTTTCTGCTTTAATTGTCTCTTCCTGATCGAAGCTTCCTGCATCACTCAAAACGCAAATCAAATCATAAGCACTATTAATTGGTTTCATCATCAAAATCCGAGATTCAACAATCACCCCCTTTTTTATAATGACAATCAATTGATGACGGAGTTAAAACAAACTCCCCCTATCAATATGTCATATTGATAGAAACTTTGAAATCATAATATTTCAACATTATATGCAACATGAGTATTGAAATAACCAATTTATCACATCATTGCATGTATGATTGTCATCATAACTTCTCTTCCTTTGTCATCAACAAAAAGGAGAAGTGCATTTAGTAAGTTTCAAATCATTGTATTATAAATGTAAGCAAGTAATTTTCTTTCTTCTCTTTCGAGAAGTGCAATTTTTGCTTCCTTGGCAAAGCGCAAGCTAACAAAATTTTATATTATTTTATATGTAAGCTAGCAATAATTTTGAGTTTTGCAAGTTTGTAAATTTTGCTAGATGTGCAAGTTAGCTTATTTCGCTTCTTGAGATAGGCAAGATAGCACCTTTGCTTCTATTGAAATTACAAGCTAGCAATTCTTGGTGATGTTCAAGATAACAAGTTTTACATCATGCAATCTAGCAAATTTTTACATCATTTTTTAAAAATGTAAGCTAGTAATATTTTAGATGTTCAAGAAAGTAACTTTTGCTTCTTGAAGTATACAAGTTGGCAATCTTTGTTTCTCTTTTGAGATGAGCAAGCTAGCAAATATTTTTCTTTTGAGATGTGCACACTAGCAATTCTTTCTCCCCCTTTGTCATTAGCAAAAAGAGGGGAATAACAATACAATAATGCAATTCATTTTCCTTTACTTCAATCTTCAAATCATGACAAGGATAAATAACAAAGATAAAGAATCAAGTCATGAATGTTAAAAGACCATATATCATTTTTAACAAATTTCTTCTTTTGTAAATAGAAAGCATGATAGGAAATGATCTTGATTCAAAAAGAAGACTCAAGTTATAATTCTAAGAATTCACAAGAAAAATCATGATTCATTTGACAAAAAGATTATCGATTCATACATTTGAATAAATATTTTTAAACTAACATCACTAAGCTAAAAAAGTCCGTAAGTTTAGATTTCTTCTAGCGAGCTTCTGGTGATCTTCCGGCGAACTTCCGACGATCTCTCGACAATATTCCAACGGACTCTTGACAAGCTCCTGGACTTCACGACGATCTTCTTAGCGAGTTTCGACGAGCTTCTTTGGCAAGCTCCTGGACTTCTCGGTCAATTCCGACAGAACTTCCGACGAACATCCGGACTTCCGACGAACTCTCAAACTCCTAACGAAATCTCGTTCTTAACTCCGGGACTTCATTTTGCTTTATGCCTTGATCGCTATCGTAGTTAATCTTGCACACTTAAAACTTACTTCGATCTAGATAATTATTATAAAGCAAATCAAATGTTGTTCGGCATGTCATTGGTTCAACGGCGCTTTGTCTGAATCTTCACGCATCGTCCTCTCTTGTGATCTATTGCCCAATCGGCCAGTTGACCTCCGCAACTCTAATTTACTTGGCGTAATTTTCGCTCTTCTTGGTCCGATGCCCGAACCCATGGCCCGAAGCCTTCTGTCGATACGTCGACCAATCCTTCGGCTCGACATCCAATTATCTGACATGTTTCTCTCCGGCACAACATGATTCTTCCTGCTTTAATTGTCTCTTCCTGATCGAAGCTTCCTGCATCACTCAAAACGCAGATCAAATCATAAATAATATCAATTGGTTTCATCATCAAAATCTGAGATTCAACAAAAATGATAGATATAACTTCGAAAAGTGAAAAACAAACTGCTACGAAGTCAAAAATAAAAGGGCCCAAAACTTCTACTACAAGTCAGACTTAAACTCTTCAGAAAATCCACCAAAACTTAAAAAAGACTTTCAATCCTCTGAAGATCATGAAGACTTGCAAACCTATGGAACTATTTGATAAAGGAGAAATTCAAATGGACTATTGTAGCACCGAAGACTAGTTTGCCGATATCTTTACAAAAGTTTTGGCAAAAGAAAAGTTTTATTCCAAAGATAACTTCAACTTACAACTATTTGAATTAAGGGGGTGTGTTAAAATTAATTCAAATAATTAGGATTAGATAAACTAAAAGAAAAATTTAGATTTAAATAAATAAATAAGGGTGAAAGATTTATTGGGATATGACAATTTTTTTATTGTTTTAAAAAATTATATTTTATCTTTTGATCAATATAAATAGGTGCTCTTGGATCAATCCAAAGCACTGCAGATTGGAAGTACTCCTAGTCTCTTCTACTATTCTCTTCTCCTTCTCCCTGAAGTTTTACAGAAAAGCCAACAAATAATAGATGCTAATGACGGGAAAATGTAACCCTTTTAAGCATAGCCAACAAAATTAGATGATGCCAGTCCTGAATTTAATATATTCTGACACATTGATAATACATTTGGATCTAAAATGAGGCTGTGGCCTTGAGCTTTAAAAAAAGGGAGTTGGAGCATAATGTCAAAACCAAAATGCAAAGGTTTTATGTACCTTCTTCCCTGCAATCAGAAACTTGGTGTCCTAAGAAAAGAAAGGTAATGTAGTATCTTATTGAAAAGGGATGAATAGTTTTATGAAGCCATATACATGAAACTCCATCATACACAAAGATCTTCACCTGAAGTAGACATAAAGTCACATACTAACATGCACACTCATTATGTTCTATATATAAACATGCTCCAATCTTTATCACATTATAAGCATTGAGGTCCTATGCAATTAGAAAACACTTGATGACCATTATATATAAAACTTAACATGCACCGTTTGCCAGAAGTGGTTTCTAAAACATTCTTAAAGAAAAATGAAATGATGACTAAAGTAACTTTCCACATACCTGATCACACTTCCTTAACTGTTTAATCTAATGGTTATTACCTATTGTTCCAAGGCCTCACTTTTCTGAAAGTGTACTCCAGCGAATCCAGAATTTCAGTTTCCTTACAATTGAAGCTCCTTTTAAAAATCTAGGAGGGAGTTCCACAATTCGTTCTCTCCAAATTTATACTGGATTAGAGCTAGAGTCTCCAAAAATTTAGATGAATAGCCTCACTGGTTAAAGTTCTTTTTTTGCAACTATCTAGATCTTTATTTGAGGGCGGGCCTTGGTACAATGGTAAGGTTGTCTTTTATGACCTGGGAGACCAAGATTTGAGTCATGAAAATAATATTTTTAAATATTTAAAGATAAAGCTGCATACATTAACCATCTCTAGACCTCGTATTGACAGAAGCCCCATGCACTAGGTACACCTTTTTTTTGTCTTAACCTTTATTTCCACATCTGTGATCACACTTCCATAATAAGGACTATTTACATATTGTTCACGTTGTTTAATCTAATGGTTATTACCTGTTATTCCAAGGCCTCACTTTTCTGTGTACTCCAGCAAATCCAGAATTTCAGTTTCTTAACAGTTGAAACTCCTTTTAAAAATCTAAGAGGGAGTTCCACAATTCATTCTCTTAAAATTGATATTGGATGAGAACTAGAATCTATAGAAAATTTAGATGGATTAACTCAACAGTTAAAGTTATTTTTTGCAACTGTCCTGACCTCTGTTTGCATATATTCTTCCTCCAAATAAACCACAAAAGGACTAGATGAAGCAGCTACATACTAAAAGCTCCTAAGCTTGTAGAAAAATTATTTATCAAAAGGACTCTCACTATTCTCCTTTGTAGAGATTGTCCACTGCTGGTCAAACAATTCATAGTTGGAATAGCAGGGGTTAGATGCTAGTAAAACATATGTAGGTTACTTTCTTATGCAAATTTTGTGAGATGGGCATAACTGAAGGACAATATCCATCTTAGAGAAATGATGCATGAAATAGATTAAACTAAAAAAAAGAGCAAAACTAACCCTTTACTCTAGCTTTTTTTTTTTTTTTTGCCACCTAATTTTCTCTGAATTTCTTGTTTGAATAACCTAGGCACAATCCTAACCTCATTCTCTGCCACTCTGTCTACTCTCTCAGTCTCTTATGTTTTTCTCTCCTTTTCATCTCCCCCTCCATCAACTCAGGAAGTCTAATGCTGAATGCCAGCTGGCAGCCCCTCTCTTCTTCTCATCCCTCTACATAATCTCTCTAATAATTTTGTCCCATCAAATCAATTTCTCTCCATCTTCCATTGTACTCTAACTAATCCTCCTGCCATCTCCCACTTGTTATCATCAACTTCCCCTTTATATCCTTCACTTTTCATCTCCCACTCCCTGGAAGCCCACTACTGGCTTCCCGTAGGCCTCTTTGGAGAGACAAACTATGGAGATAAGAACAATGCTATCCAATTAGTTTGCAGATTTCCTTCACAAAACCGAAGAATATATTTCTTAGGTTAGCCCAACTCAACCACGCCAAACCCACCAAAACAAACAAACAATTAACATCAACTGCTTTCACATGGTGCTCAGCCAATTTGTATTTCAGTTAATAGGTATCACTTTGAAATGAAGAAATGTTTGTTTCAAGTTGCAGTTAATGGATATCACTTTGAAATAAATATATGTTAGTTTCAAATTGAAGGATGGTAACCAGGCTCAACCTAAAATGAAAATTTTTACAACAAAATTTCCTCCTAAAATTCTAAACCTAAATATGATTAGATTTCTTTTGATCTTATTGACTAGGACGAGTTGTGTCACCATAATAAGGTTCCTCCTCTATAATTTGGTTGACCACCACAGGAGTTGTGAAAACAAACCTCTTGACTGGGTAAAGATCTATATTTTGAGCCATCCTAGAACCTGTATTCCAAATGCCATGCACACCTTTTTACTGACACAATAAGATTGTTGATTCAGTCACGTATTTTATGGTGTTGGATCAAGTTTGTATTCCGTAACCCAGAATTTAAGACATAATCAACACTTTAAATTTTAGTAGTTTGAGTTCCTTCTCTTATTTGATGGCTTACAATATTTTTCTCGTTTAGATGTTTAAGTAGCATATTACTATTATAAATAATCACTGTTGGAAACCTAATGCAAACTAAATGTATTGTATTTCCTATATTTTCTTGTTTAGATGTTCAAGTCACCATTGGATTGTCTGATCCTATATTTTGTTAACTACTTAGATCTTCAAACTCAATAAAAGGCCGCTAGGAGAAATATTTGCCCATTATAATAAAATAAACGCCAGTTGACTTCGATTTTGTTCCGAGCAGGTTAATTCACTGCCAAGTTCGACTGCATCCAATTTGTATCAGATGAAATCTTCACCTACCAAGTGAGGTGTTCCCTGATTCTACTCCAGGACACGAGATCCTAATTCGCTAGAAACCTAAGAAACCCCTTTCACAACCCAAGAAATGGATTCGAGTGTCAACGTTAGTTAACTTCAAGAAACGAACAAGGAAATCAGAGGGAGAGGGGGAGGGAGAGAGTACCTCTCTTGGCCGGCGGTGTCCCAAATCTGGGCCTTGAGAACCTTGGTCTCGACGGTGATGCTGCGGGTGGCAAACTCGACGCCGATGGTGGACTTGGACTCGAGGTTGAACTCGTTGCGGGTGAAGCGGGAGAGGAGGTTGGACTTGCCCACCCCGGAGTCCCCGATCAGCACTAGCTTGAACAAGTAGTCGTAGTCGTCCTCCGCTCGGTATCCTGCCATCCCTCCTTGTCCCCTTCTCCTCTTCCCTCTGCTCTCTCTCTCTCTCTCTCTCTCTCTCTCTGCTCTGCGGCAACCAGCGTCCACCACGGCTCAAGAAATAACTACCATCGAAGTTGTTCGGTGTAGTTTCGATCGGTCGAGGTGAGATTTTGGTGGAGACAGTGGATTCGATGATCGTCGGGGAAGAACACGATTAGCACAGCGGAAGAAGCGTGAGAGAGAGAGAGAGAGCGAGAGGAGCTTGGGGCAAGACAGAAAGAGGTCTTTTTTACCTGAAACTTTTTTACCCACCAATTTACCACTCGTGTTATTGGGTTTAACTTGGGACCCGGATACTTGAGGCATGGTCTCTCGGAGGCCTATGGGACGGGCTTCGTTCCGAGGCGAGGAGAAGTGCCACGATGGAAGGAAGGACAATCAAGGTTTGATAATGGAGAGAGAGGTTATTTCAATCACCGTATCTATCTCTCCCCAGATCTTCTATTTCGTGTTATTGGTCCCATAGTGTGGGCCCCACATGATTGAGGAATCTCTCGTCGATGGTGCAAGAATCGGGTATCGATCTGAAGCGTGGGATTCATTTCACCGTTGCGCTGTGCCTGACCCGTTTCCAGAAGGAAAGCGACACACCCTTCTGCCATCGAAAAGAAGACGAAGCGGCAGAGGGGAAGAGGGCAGATGCTTGTGCTGGTCGCCTTGAGCTGCTTCTCTCAAATGCAAATAAAACCTTTCTGGATTTGATCATTTAAAGTCCCATAATGATCTTTTCAAACCCTCCGGAAATGCAAGAAAAGCAAACTTAGATAGAAAAGAGATGTCAAGAAACAGTAGAACAGACATTTCTTCCTCGTAAAGATGACACCTAAGAGTTATAGAAGCAATCATAGGTGAAATATCCTCCTCATTATAGTATTTAAGAGTCAACTTGGGGTGGATCTTGGGACAATAATTCCACCTAAACCAACCTGAAGCCACCACTTGTGGGACCAATTGGAATTGAAGTCAACGCTGTTGATTTTCGGATACAGTAAAGTCAACTCAAGAGCTGTTTCTCACTTCTTCTACCACAAGCAACACATGAAAAAGAGTCATATCGTCGAACACACTCAGATAGAAAGGGAGCTGAAGCCATAATTCAGTAAGGCCTTCTGCCGATGATGTTGCCGTGGGGATCGTACTCGCAGACGCCGTAGGTGTCGCCGCTGTCGCAGAAGATCCTTGCGCAGCCGACGCGCTGCGTCGTCTTCCACACCATCTGCGTGTAGTGGTAGCAGTCGGTGTTGCGGGAGCAGGTGTTGGTTCTGTAGTCGTAGAATAGCTGCTCGGCCGCCCAGGCGGCGACGACGTCCCGGATCGTCCAGCTCTTGCCTTGCCCCCAGAAGATGTTCTCGCCGTAGGACAAGGTGGAGTGCACCAGCGCGCAGTCCCGCTTCCGCTGGTTGGCGTACTGCAGCGCGACGTCGGCCAACTGGGTGCTCCACTGCAGGGGAGGGACCCCAATGCGCTTCCGCAGCTCGTTGTGGGGAACAAGGAACTCCGCTGCGTCGCCGCTCACTGCGCTGAGAGACCGGCCATCTACGTGAGAGAGGAGGAGTGGGACGATGAGGAGGAAGGTGGGAAGAGAGTTGATGATGGCCATGACACGACAATGTCGAATGAGAGAGAAGGATTGTTCTTTCTTGGAGTCGATGAGAATTGTGTGGGTTATATACTGATGGGAATCCATGAGAGGTTTGGTGGTGGGATCATGTGAGCATGTGAGTGAGGCAGGAATAAGAAGGATTAGAACTCAAAAGTCAGTGCTCGGGAACATGATCAGGTAGCTAATCATGGTTGTAAGTCCGGCTACGTGTTGTTGTGGTGGTGGTGGGAAGAAATGTCTGCATGAATGTTCTCCGCATTCCACCACCAGATGTAAGATGGAGGAGAGACAAAGCGTCAAAAGTCAACGATGGAGGAGATGCATGGAGACACATGCTCCCCATGTGGAATTCAGTATGTTTGGTCTTGACGAACTCAAATACATGCTGTCATATGTTTGTTGCATTCTGAGAACATGGAAGGAGGTATGAAAGTCCTACAAGTGTGTTTTGTTTAATGTATTTGATGTTATGGTAGAGTTGCATGCAAGCCATGCATGCTTTAATAATGTTCAGAAACCATTTCTATTGGCCACAATGCTGTTTCAAGGAGAAAAAATGTTAAAGAACAACCAAAACTTTAGATTCTCTCAGAAGAGGAATGTAGTCATATATTGTTCAGGCATTACTATCATGTGGAGAGAAGTTTTAAGCTGTATTTTATGTTGATCTATGTATTAAATCTTAAAAATGATTCACTAAGGAGATTAGTAACTGAGAACATTGATGTTTCTCTCACTATTTTGGTTCTGCAAAATCAACAGTGTGAGACTGGCAAAGAGGGAGAAAACTGCTACCTGTTCACACAATGAATGAGAATATTATCCTACTTTCAAATTAAAGGCATTTCGACTCATCAAATTTGCATAAACATGGAGAATTATCGTGAATGTGGGCAGCAAATATGAAGAAACAGAAGAACTATAAGAGTTAGTCCTCTTTCACTCTCTACAATCTTCATGGTACAAAGGCCCCCCAGTATCCTGCTCTACAAATGTATGTCTTCAGTAAAGAAAGAAGATTAACCTCTTTCTCTGTTTTACTCAAGAAGAAGTCCATCTCCTCTTGTCCAGTGTCTCTGTTTTTTCGAAATATAGCAGCTCCATCATCCTCAAGGTTGCTTTCACAAGAACTTTCAAAACTAGATCCGGTCAAACCACATGAATAAACATGCGAGTAAAGCATCAGCTTGAAAAGAAACAGACTGATCTCCAATCAGGTAAGAGATCCTCATCAAACTGCATTATTTGCACCCTTCCACAAAAACACATAGATATAAGTTTACCTTAGACACTACATTATGCTATATCCGCTGAAATGGAACACACTGCTACATCAATACCTTAGCATTAAGAAGCAACTCTGAAGGCATAATGATTCTGTGTAACTTTCATAGTTGTCAGGTTTTCTAGATGTCTTCCCATGGTGGTACATCTACAAGAAGAAAACTCTGTTTAGTGAATAGAATTCATGCATGAACTTAATTAGCTGAAACATCCATGAGGACCTCTCGTCGGGGCATGTTGTGCCAATAGACATGCTCCTATCCTAGACAGCATAAATAAAAAGATCGCGTTATCATGTATCGGTACTGTTGACAGTCTTCAATACGGTACCTACTGATACCTTTCTTTGCTTGGTAGGTACCCATCTTGAGCTGACTGACAAGACAACACTAGATATCATATTCCAACTTTTCAAGATAAATGTCTTAATGAGCATATCAGAGATAAACGGATGGAAATAATCCACTTAGTAATCATACATCTGGATAACTAAAGAACTATGATATATATAATTTAAATTATATTAGGATCGAATTGGCACTAAAAGTGGATGATGAATTAGTACAGCGAAAAGAAAATATTTCGGTTTAAAATTCTTCATACGTTAGACAATTGATCTCGGAAGATAACTTGAAAGCGTGTTTATTCGGTAGTGAAAGCCAAGTAAGGAAGAAGTGAAGCAATTGCAAGGTAAGTAAATGACAATAATAGAAATATAAACCAGAATTTATAGTGATTCGATCATTGTGACCTATATCCACTTTCGATTCCTCCTCCGTCGAGATCACCGGTGTCCACTAATGGTCTTCCTTCAATAGGCAAAGACCAACCACCTCTTTACAGCTCTTTCTCCTTTTCACGGGTTTAGGAGATAATCCTAACAAGCCTCACACCTCTCTTGAATGATTACAACACTAGAAAGGGTGGAGGAGGACTCTTTGCACTTTTACAATACTTTTAACATCCCATTAATTCAAGAGATTGTTCAACTTTAGTGCCCTTTCATGCAGAAAATGGTGGGGTATTTATAGGCCCCAAATGGCTTCAGAATTGGAGCTAAAAAGTATCACATCCCCAAATTTTGGGATATTAGCAGTACTACCGCTATTATTGGGTGGTACTATCACCAGCAGACTAACACGAGGCGGTACCATCGCTTAGTCTGGGTGGTACAACCGCTTGATAGAGCTTTGGAGACCGAGCTCTAGTGGTACCACTGCTTGACAGGGCGATACCACCACTTGACAACATTAACTACCGACGGTACCATCACCCAGTCTGAGTGGTACCACCGCCCAAAGCACCTCGGAGATTGAGTCTCAAGTGGTGTCACCATTGATCGTGATTTTAAGTGTTGAATGAGCTGTTCAACCGGACCAGTTCAGCTCTATTAAGGGCTCAATTGGCTCCTAACTGAGTTAGTGGGATTACCTCCCAATCCTAATTCAACTCATGGTCTAACTACGATTTAAGGCAAGCAATTTTTGTCTAGTATGTCGATTGTTCTCTCGACGAACCTCCGACGAACTTCTTGGTGAACTTCCGAGGAACTCCCGATGAACTCTCAGTGAACTCCTAATGAACTCGCGATGAATCTTCTAACGAACTCTCGATGAGCTCCCAACAAACTCTTAGCGAGCTTCCGGTAAACTTCCGATACATCGACCGAATCTTTGACGTATCGTTCGATCTTTGACTTTGGCCCAACATCTGCTTAATGCATTACCGTTATCATAGTTAATCCTGCACACTTATCTCAACATATAGATTAGATCGAATAATTTACCAATTGATTTCATTATCAAAATATGAGATTCAATAATCTCCTCATTTTTTATGATGACAATCAATTGGTGACGGAGTTAACCTTAACTCCCCTTATCTATATGTCATACTTGAGAGAATACAAACTTGAATTCATAACCTTGAATTCAAACTTTAATCGATTTTAATTAGAAATCATATGCATTGTGCATCATCATAGTTTCAAATCATTAAGATATTAAATGCACAATTTCATTACTTCATACATGATAAATGCTTCGGGCATAGCCTTACATCACTACTTGCATGATACATCATCATGATATAACTTTTATGATACTTTCATTATTGCATAGTAACATTCAAAAGTTTATAATATTAAGAATCCAATATTGCATCAATATATGATGACATTCAAAAGTTCACAATATTAAAAATATTCACAACATCAAAAATTCTCAATATTAAAGAGATCACAACAACAAAGTGAACATAACATCAAAAGTTCTCAATATTAAAGAGATCATAACATCAAAGTAAACACAACATCAAAAGTTCTCAACATTAAGGAGATATATTCCGTCAACTTCTCCCCCTTTGTCATCAGCAAAAAGACATACATTAGCTATTCAGGTGGTGGTAAGTCAAAATGTCTAAACAGAATATTAAGTTATTAATGAATTTACTGCAACTCGGTTAAAATTTGATCTGGACGTTATTCAAATCGATTCATTCGAGTCCCTATGTCGTCGGCAAATGAGAAGGGTGCTTACTCTGTTGGAGGTGTTGCCTCAAAGGGACCAGTAGGAGGAGATTGATTTTTCCTAAATATTAGTGTTTCAAGTTCTGGATCAGGTGGGAGGGGGTCAGTCCTTCTAGGTAATCTAGTCCATGTCCCATTTCTGACTATACATCTTAATTTTCTTAGCAAGTTTCTATTTATGATGTTGAACCTATCTAATTTTAAGATTTCTTCATCAAGTGGAATGACTATGTCATATGCATGAATTAGTCTAGTGATCAAGCCACCATATGGAAGCATCATGTCTTTTTTTTATAGTTCAATCATGTTTTATTGTATTAAGTAACCAAAATAATTGTCATGTCCCTTCATAATCCAAACATCGTTCCTAATTCCATTTGGCTAACTTCATCATGATGATATTGTTTTGGGAGTATAATACTTATCAAGATATGATGAAGCAATTTGGTGTTGAAAGGTAGTAAGTGTTCAACGGATAGATAAGTTTGGATTACCAAAAATTGTACCTAAGGTACAAGAATAAGTGGTCCCAACTAATTCTTCATCCTATTGTCCTCTAAAGTAACATTCTCTCCTTTTCTCAGCAATTCCTATAAGGTTGTAAATTATGCTATCCGTAATGGGTATATGATATCCTAAGAGATAAGTGGAGACGTTATCGTGTTCATTTATATGCAAGTTGTTGTAAAACAACATAACAAGTCTAGGATAGATAGGTTCACTTATTTGAAGGATTGGGAAGATATCTAGGTTAGCAAACCATTGAATTTGTTCCAAATTACTTAATCCTCTAAATTTATATATTTACCCTTATGAATATTTCTAGACTCTATAGTTGGAAATTTAAGGGCATGTTGAGGAGAATCAAAAAGTAGGGAGTCATAGGTTTTATCTAATTTCCTCTTCCCTTTGTCCCTTAAGGATCTTCTAGAAATTATGGAGACTATATTTATTAAGAACAAATGAGAGGCAAGAACAAATAATGCAAAGAAGGAAACAATTTGGTTTAGGGATTACCTTAGTAGTTTATCCTTCTTGTGATCACCAAAATGAGGTTTGAGATTGATCCTTAATTTTATAGAGAATGAGGATTCTTTTGAGTTACTAGAGGGAGAGTAAGAGGAATTAGGGATTTGGGGCTGTTTGGAAAGGTGTAGAGTGAGTTGGAGTCGGTTCTACCACCGGCCCTAACTTATGTTTTTATAGGGCAGGTTGCGGGCGGTGGTACTGCCGGTTGGGCGGTGCTACCGCCTACAAGTAGCAAGCACTGGTGGTACTACCGCCAGATGGGCGATGCCACCGCCTATATGTCACGGACAAACTTCAAAACAGGATGTTTGATGTAATGCTTATATATGTCCGTGTCTTTTGGTATGTTCATGCTTTGTATAGCATGTAGAGGGACGGCCGAAGGCTTAATAGTCCCATTTTAGTTCGGTCTGTAGTGGACCATTTTACCCCTTTATTGTGCAACCGTTTAGAGCTTGTAAAGTTTGTTTGTAATTTGCATTAGCTAAAAAGTATTTACGGAGATGATTGCTTGTGGATCCCGAGTGAGGCGTTTTCTCTAACTCGTTTTCTCTTTTATAGGTCCTAAGGGACCATGGGAGGTTTCGGGGAGGCTGACCTTTGCGGACGGATACGTAAGGGTGCCGCACAACTTAGGCAAAACCAGCTAAGTCCGTGACAGATGGTATCAGAGCGGGACAAGCACTCATAGAAACACTTGGCATGCAAACGTGGGGGACCTAGCGGGGTTGCGTTGAGGGCAGCCAGCACGCGCAACCGTTTTGGGGAAAACGGGCATGGAGGTGTAGGGAAAAGGAGTCGCTCAGAGAAGCGAGCATCTGAGATTGGCATTTAGAGGAATGGTCAACCCCTTCGCGCAAGAGGCACCACGAGGACCAGCAAGCTGAGAAGAATGCGTAGTGCACAAAGGTTGGGATGGCTGAGTTTGAGCTACGGCTCAACGTTGACAACCATACTTGATGGTGCTCAAGACAAGCAAGGCGCTTGGTAAAGGATGAGACCCTGTAAGGTGGAATGAATTGTTCAGCGATCAAAAGAGTTGTGCAAAGCTCACAGAAGTGAGGGGAATTGCTAACTCAAAGAATTCGGTACTCATGCAAAGGCTTGTATGCGAACGATGGAGTGTTCGTGGCCATCCCATGGCGACCGAAACTCGGTACCATGGAGCATTGAAACTTTCTCTTCAACATTTGAAGGATACGTCCGTAGGAGATTGAAGTGTGCAGCGAGTTCAGCACGTTGCTAGACCTTGAGGGGTGCAGTGGGGCCTGTATTGACATGGAGTCGCAATCTAACAAGTGTGTTTGCAGGAGGCAGAACAATGCACGGTTTGTTCAGCAAGGTGGAGTAGTCCAAGGGGATGGTAGTCTCCGAAACTTCCAAAAAGAAGGAAGCGAAGAAAGAAGTTGCTCCAACGGGATAGGGTATCCAGGAGGGATAAGTCTCGGTTCTTCAAAGGGAGAACCAAGTGCAACGGACCGCACATGTTGAGGAGGAGTACCTCAAAAACAACTTCACAAAGCTCAATGGACTGAACGAGCGACGTGGAGTCATCGCATGATCTTGCTTGAGATAATGTATTGGGGAATGCATTGCGAGATCAAGTGGGGGAGAAATCCAAGGCAACACAAATGAAGGCACACTTGGAGTTGATATGGAGATCGGACTCAACAATGGGCTGACCCATGGAATGGTGGGCGCGAGGGCCACCATCAACTCAATGCATAAATGAGAAGCGGAGCAACTTGGGTGTAACTTGACAAAGTACCCAAGCCGCATGAAGGGAGTCGACATAGTAGATGGAACATGGAGCAGAGGCTTAGAGCTTTCCTTAGACAGAGGTCAAGGATATGAACTCTTGTAGAGGCAAGAGTAGGATTATGTCGTTCCATGGGTCCTTCATGCTGATGGAGCAGACTTGTATTGCATGGTGCCAAAGACGAAGGGAGCTTCTGGGCACATGTACCTTATCTCGAAGAAGCATTTGATGGTGGAACTAAGGCAACTCAGCTTGCAGAGGCGAAGTTGGGTTCAGAAAGCCTTGGCACGGGGCAAGAGGACACAGAGGCGGGTACTCTTGAAGAATATGCCATAGTGTTACCATTTAAGTTGCCATGAAGGGAGCAGTGTGTAGCGGAGATTGTGCTGGTAGGGGCAGAGGCCCAAGATCCAGACAATAGTGCACCAATTCCAACGAAATCGGTGGACTTCGGGAACTACTAGGCAATGGATTGTCCTAGAGCGATGCTTCGTCTAGGTGTGACCTGAGAGCGGGTGGACGAAGGTCGATTGCCAAAGGAGCAAACAAAATCGAAGTTGGAAGAGGCCCTGCAATGTGGTGGCAGAGACCACAAATGGAGGGACCACAATTCGAGTTCATTCCATAAGGATCAGAATGCAATGGCGATGTCACCAGGAGGCGACATGGTGCAACGGATCATGGTGGAATAGTTAGTGGCAATGCGATACACACGGGTGGAGTCCCATGAGGGACTTTATCATACGGAGGTATGATAAGGAGCTACTGGCAGCTTCACTTCGGTGAACAACACGACGACAAGAAGGGCTATGGATTCAAGGAGTGAAGGCCATGGTACCGCAAAGGCGGGTCTTTCGTGCATGCACCGAATTTTGCATCGGATGGAAGCCTTGGTCATCAGCATATGGGGGCTGTGTTCTACCAAGGGAAAAGTTCAAATGCAAGTACTAGTGAGTCCCATAAAAGGAACTTGATCATGCAGAGGTATGATCGAAGCAGCTGGAGAGCTGGACTGCTCTAGAGCCCATATTCGCTTAAGGGAGCCCGGCAAGTCAGAGGACAAGGTCGAGTAAGCGAACGTTGCTACCAAGGAAGCTAAGGAGAACAGAATCGGTGCAAACCCTATAACGTTATGGCAGAGGCCATGCATGGGAGTTGCAGTCTGTCTTTCCATTGACCAAAGGGAACTGCTTAGAAAACATAGAGGTGTTGAAGCAGGGGGTCGAAAAGGGCTAGGAAGCAACGATGAGTCCAGAGGGACTTAGCTACCCAAAATCAAGCATCAGTTAGAATGGATGTGGACTCGAAGGAGTGTCACAGAGACATTTCTACTGATCATGAAGAAAAGGGAGGTAGATGCGAGGCGATGGATAGTAGGGCCATGGGCATGGCAATGCTATGGTACTGTAGAGGCGGGACTTCCGTAAAAGTCATTGATCCCTTGCTCTCATGGAGGGAGAGCGCTTGATCGTGAAAGGGGCCGAGGAGGTGGAGCATGCAGAGGCAAACTCCAAGTACCGAGACAAGGCTGAAGGGGCAAAGGCCAAGGAACTTTGTAAGACCGGTGTCAATGAGCTTCTCATCAAGATAGCTGAAAATGAAGGACTTTGGGTCATGCAAGAGTGCATGACCAAGGAACAAAGCAGGCAGTACGTGGTGCTATACCTTTGCTACTCAGTGGAGTAGGCGGCAGGGTTGATGGAGAAGACGGTACAATCCCAGAGGCGACCAAAACTATTAGAGACTTACTCCAAGTTGGGGTGAAAACTTCCTGCATTCTAGAAGTTTGATGGTATTGAGAATGTGAATCACAGTAGCTAACTCAATGCAAGGAGTGCAAACACTTCAAGTGCTTCAGAAGTGTGAGCAAAGAGCAGGTGAAGGCCAGTAACCAGCTCGATGCATGGAGTATAACCCTTGAGGAGGCGGGCAAAGTCAAGTAACCGTTGCCTTCTCAACTCTTAAGAGAATGAGCGAAACCGAGTACCCTAATTCTCTTACCTATCCAGGAGAGGAGCTCTACACAGGTTCAAAGGCCCTTCGAAGATATTAGAAGACAATAGTTGTCAATTCCTCACCAATCGTGATCAGTGCTACTGAGAGTAGATTATCCGCTTCATTTCCCAATAGAATGCCAATCGAAAGCGAAAGTGATGCGAATCTACTTGGAAGTGACAACTAAGTGAAAGAAGAGTCGATGAGAAATTTTGTGGAGGAAGGACCCTAAACTTCAGAAGTTTGCGAGACGATGCTCCTTAAAGCTCCAACAAGCATCCACCCAATTCAAGCAACATGAGTCATTTGAGAGACTAGCGCATAGTATGGATGGTCTTTTCCTTCATCTGGAGGATCCGTAGGAACCAACAGGGATCAACACAACTCAGCCAACCCCACACTAAAGTCAGAGTCTTTGGCAAGTTAAAACAACATGGCAGATCAAAGGTTCGACTACTCAAGAACAACAGCGGAGAGCAGTTGAGAGCCAAGAGGCGCATTGTAGCTGGAGTAGAAGATTGAAGACTCAACAAAGGCGAGGAGTTACAGTGTCGGTAAAGGCTTCGACGAGGACGTCAAAGGAATAAGTGGGGGGGAATGTCACGGACAAACTTCGAAATAGGATGTTTGTTGTAATGCTTATGTATGTCCGTGTCTTTTGGTATGTTCATGCTTTGCATAGCATGTAGAGGGATGACCGAAGGCTTAATAGTCCCATTTTAGTTCGGTCTGTAGTGGACCATTTTACCCCTTTATTGTGCAACCATTCAGAGCTTGTAAAGTTTGTTTGTAATTTGCATTAGCGAAGAAGTGTTTACGGAGATAATTGCTTATGGATCCCGAGTGAGATATTTTCTCTAACCCATTTTCTCTTTTGTAGGTCCTAAGAGACCATGGGAGGTTTCGGGGAGGCTAACCTTTGCGGACGGACACGCAAGGGTGCCGCACGACTTAAGCAAAACCAGCTAAGTCCGTGACATATAGGCAGTGAGCACTGACTTCATTGTGGTGTGGTGCAAACTTGTGTGGTGCCAACATTTGTATGGTTCCAGCGTGCAAGATCTTTATCATTATGTGGTGCATATACTTATTTACACAAACATCATATAAGGTTTTTGAAGTTATACTTTTGTAAGAGGAGAAAATTTATATGGAAAAATTCATATAGCTCATTCAACATACCATAAATCTATGATTCAAATCTTATCTCAAGTGACAAAATAATAGTGAATGATGTCGAAAAAGAGAACTCAATTAAGAAAATCCGGAGAAAAATTTAAAGAGGAACTCATGAATAAAAAAAAAATTAATATACATAATTCTCTTCTTATAAAGTCAAATTATTCCTCAACTAAGGGTTTTATAAAAATATCAGCTAATTGATGTTTTATATCAATAAATTCTAGAGATATGTCATGGTTATTAACATGATCTCGTATAAAGTGATGTTTAATATCAATATGTTTAGTTCTAGAGTGTTGAATAGAATTTTTTGTTAAGCATATTGCACTAGTGTTATCACACTTTATAGGTATATTTTTCAAATGAATTCCATAATCCTCTAAAGTGTTTTTCATCTATATAACTTGAGCATAGCTTGTACCTACTGCTATATATTCAACTTCAGTTGTAGATAATGCAACTGAGTTTTGTTTCTTGGAAGACCAAAAGACAAGTGCATGTTATAAAAATTGATAGTTCCGAATGTGCTTTTTCTATCTATTTGGCAGTCAGCAAAATTGACATCCGTATAATCAAGCAATTCAAAATTTTTAGATTTTGGATACCATAATCCATATTAGGAGTTCCTTTTAGGTATCTAAAAATCCTTTTAACAACTTTTAAGTGAGATTGCTTAGGGTTAGATTGAAACCTAGCACAAAGTCCTACGCTAAACATGACATTCGGTTTAGTTGCGATGAGGTATAGTAAACTACCTCTCATACCCCTATAAGCTTTTTGATCAAAGCTTTCTCTATTTTCATTAATGTCTAACTTAATGGAGGTACTCATAGGAATATTGATAGCCTTTGAACTATCCATATTAAACCATTTTAGCAAGTCTAATACATATTTTGTTGACTAAGAAAAATATCATCACTAAGTTGTTTGATTTGTAAGCCTAAAAAGAAAGTTAGTTCCCCCATTAAACTCATTTCAAACTCTATGCTCATACTCTTGACAAACGATTCACATAAAGATTTATTTGTAGAACCGAAAATAATATTATCAACATAAATTTGAACAATAAAAAAGTTATTTTCAAAATTTTTAATAAACAATATACTATCAACCTTGCCTTTAGATAAATTATTTTGAATCAGAAAGGAGCTAAGTCTCTCATATCAAGCCCTTAAGGCTTGTTTCAATCTATAGAGAGCTTTAGTCAATTTAAACACATGATTAGAAAAATTATCATTTTTAAATCCGAGAGGTTATTCAACATAAACTTCTTTGAAAATAAAGTCATTGAGAAAAGCACTTTTAACATCCATTTGAAATAACTTAAAGTTATTGCAACTAGCATAAGCAAGGAGCATCATTATGGCTTCTAATCTTGCCATAGAAGTGAAGGTTTCTTCATAATCGATACTTTTTTCTTGGTTGAAACCCTTGGCCACTAATCTAGCATTGTTTCGAACCACAATACCAAATTCATCTTACTTGTTCCTAAAGACCCATTTAGTACTAATAACTAAATAATCACTAGGTCTCGGAACAAGCTCCCATACCTCATTTCTCTCAAATTGGTTCAATTCTTCTTGTGTTACGATAACCCATGAATCATCTTTCAAGGCCTCATCAATGCATTTAGGTTCAATTTGAGAAAGAAAAGCGATGTTGGCACAAAAATTCTTAAAAGAAGAATGAGTTTGAACCCCTTTTGATGTGTCTCGTATAATTAGCTCCTTAGGATGAGTATCTACGTACTTTCATTCCTTGGGTAAAGATGTTTTAGAAGAAGATACATCCAAGTTGCTAGTTGGAAGAAGGGTTTCATTTAAATTCAATGCATCAAAATTAAGATCATCATCAAAATCATTTTTTCCTAAATTCAGAAACTTCATTAAAGACAACATGAATAGACTCTTCTATAACCAAAGTTCTTTTATTAAAGATACGAAAGGCTTTAGAAATAGAAGAATAACCAAGAAAAATGCCTTCATTGGATTTTGCATCAAACTTTCCTAATGCATCATTCTCATTCATGATAAAACATTTATAACCGAAAACTTCAAAATATGAAACATTAGATTTTTTGTTATTTCATAATTCATAAGGAGTTTTAGAAAGTAATGGTCTTACTAGAATCTTATTTATGACATAGTATGTCGTATTAATAACTTTGGCCCAAAAATATTTTGGTAGGCTATGTTCGTTTAACATAGTTCTTGCAATTTCTTGTAGATTTCTATTTTTTCTTTCTACTACTCCATTTTATTGAGGATTTCTCGAAGTACAAAAATTATGGTTGTACCCATTAGATTCATAAAAATTTTAAAAATCACGGTTTTGAAATTCACCACCGTGATCATTTTGAATTGATGAAATCATAAAGCCTTTTTAATTTTGAACAAGTTTACAAAACTTAGAAAAATACTTAAAGCAATCACTTTTGTATGTCAAGAAGTATATCCAAGTATATCTACTATAATCGTCCATAATTACAAAGGCGTATTTTCTACCTCCTATACTTGATGTATCAATTGGTCCAAACAAATCCATGTGGATCAATTACAATGGTCTAGAGGTGTTTATTTGATTCTTTGATTTGAAACTATCTTTTATTTGTTTTCCTAATTGACAAGCATCACATATATTATTTTTAATAAACTTAATGTTAGGAATGCCTCTTATAAGTTCTTTGGATGAGATTTGAGATATTAGTTTCATGTAAGCATGACTTAATCTCCTATGCCAAAGCCATGTATTGTCATTGAAAGCTGAAAAACACATTTCATTACAAAGATCATCAATGTCAATAGTATATACATTATTTTATTTTAGGACAATCATAGAGGTGTTTTTGTGTGTAGCATGACTTAATCTCCTATACCAAAGCCATGCATCGTCATTCAAAGTCGAAAAACTATTTCATTACAAAGATCATCAATGTCAATAGTGTATACATTATTTTGTTTTAGGGCAATCATAGAGGTGTTTTTGTGTTGTTGTTCAATAATGCAAGCATTGTATTCGAATTTAATCATGTATCCTTTATCACATAATTGACTAATACTTAAAAGATTATGCTTTAAGCCATCAACCAACAATACATCTTTAATCAAAAAGTTGGATTTGTTACCTATGATTCCTTTGCCAATGATTTTACCCTTGTTGTTATCTCCAAAAGTGACATACCCTTCGTCTAGGATAGTGACCTTAGAAAAATGAGATGGATCTCCGATCATGTGCCTTGAGCATCCACTATCAAAGTACCATCTCTTGCTCCTAGCTTGTGATGGTAAATGTTTCTATAAAAAAAGATGATTTTTAAGGACCCATTTGACCTTGGGTGCCTCAAAAATTGATCGACTCAACTTATCATTTTGCATAGAGTTTTTTATGGTTCCTTTAGGAACCCAAATCAATTTGTATGGACTATGTCTCTTATACGAACATTTATAAGCAACATGTCCAAAATTGTAATAAAATTTGTATTTGTTTTGGGGTGAAACATACAAAGTTGGGCCTTTAACAAAGATAGTTGGGTTTTTATGAGTGTTATTCATAAAGCCGATTCCATCTCTTCTATGAAAATGATTCTTACTTGCAATGATCATGTTTAAGGATTTGTTACCTATTTCAAAATTTTCTAAGGTTTCATGTAGTTACAAATTCTCCCAAGTATTTCTACATCATCACATTTTGTGCAAGGAGTCAAACTATCATCATGCTCAAATTTTAATCTATCAAAATCACTAACAAGAGAAGCATGCTCCTTTTTTAATAGTTTATATTTTTTACTAAATAATTTACATTCATCAAATAAATCATGAAAAATATTTAATAATTCATCAAAAGATAAATGAGCTTCGATCGAGTTGCTTACCTCGTCGCCATATGCCATCAATGCGTAGTTAGCAACTTGCTCTTTGTTGGTTGGCTCCTCTTCTTCGGATGTACTTGAGTCGTCCCAAGTTGTTTTAAGCTTTTTTTTTTTTGTTGCTTCTTCTTCACTTGGGGATATTCACTTTTGAAGTGCCCCGGCTTCTTGCATTCATAGCAAATGATTTGATCCTTTTTTAGTTCATTTTTATTTTGAGTTTTGTTTCTTCTTATGAATTTTTTGAATTTTCTTATTAGAAGTGCTAAGTCGTCGTCATCATCATCATCATCGTCACTTGAGTTTTCTTTCAAGTGATATTCTTGAGTTCTAAATGTCAAATCCTTTCTGTTTTTTGGAAGGTTGTTCTCATGTTCTTCATATGCATTGCATGACATTTCGTAAGTCATCAAGGATCCGATAAGTTCTTCGAGTGGAAAGTTATTCAAATCCTTTACTTCTTGAATAGCAGTTACTTTAGAATCCCAACTCTTTAGAAGGGATCTTAGTATCTTGTTAATAAGTTTAATATTAGAAAAACTTTTACCAAAGGCTTTTAGACCATTGACGATATCCGTAAACCGAGTGTACATGTTTCCAATTGTCTCACTTGGTTTCATGCGGAACAATTCATAACTTGAACCAAAAGATTAATTTTTGACTCCTTAACTCTACTTGTGTCTTTATGTGTGATTTTAAGTGTATGCCAAATGTTATAAGTCATTTCACAAATAGAAATTCTATTGAATTCATTTTTATCCAAAGCACAAAATAAATCATTCATAGCTTTGATGTTCAAAGAGAAAGTCTTATTCTCCAAGTCATTCCATTCGCTCATTGGAAGAGAAGACTTTTGAAATCCATTTTCAATAATATTCCATAACTCAAAATCTATAGAAATTAAGAAGATCTTCATCCTAGTTTTCCAATACGTGTAATCCGTCCCATTGAACATAGGAGGATGAGTGATAGAATGACCCTCTTGATTACCGGCAAAAGCCATCTCTCTTGGGCTTTAAACCAAATCGAGAGTAATTGAGCTCTAATACTAATTGTTAGGATCGAATTGGCACTAAGAGGGTGAATTAGTGCAGCGAAAAGAAAATGCTTCGGTTTAAAATTCTTCGTACGTTAGAAAATCGATCTCGAAAGATAACTTGAAAGCATGTTTGTTTGTAGGGTGGTGAAAGCCAAGTAAGGAAGAAGTGAAGCAATTGCAAGGTAAGTAAATGACAATAATAGAAATGCAAACCATAATTTATAGTGGTTCGGTCGTTGTAACCTACATCCACTTCCGATTCCTCCTCCGTTGAGGTCATCGGCTTTCACTAATGGTCTTCCTTTAATAGGCGAAGACCAACCACCTTTTTACAGCTCTTTCCCCTTTTCACGGGTTTAGGAGATAACCCTTACAAGTCTCACACCTCTATTGAATGATTATAACACTAGAAAGGGAGGAGGAGGACTCTTTGCACTTTTACAATACTTTTAACACCCCAAGAATTCAAGAGATTGTTCACACTTTCATGCCCTTTCATGCAGAAAAGGGTGAAGTATTTATAGGCTCCAATGGCTTCAGAATTGGAGCCAAAAAATGTCATATCCCCAGATTTCGGGGTATTGGTGGTACTACCATCATTATTGGATGGTACTACTACCTATAGACTAACACTAGGCGGTACCACCGCTTAGTCTGGACGGTATTATTACTTGACAGAGCTTCGGAGACTGAGCTCTAGCGGTACCACCGTCTGATAGCATTAACTACCTACGGTACCACCGCCTAAAGCACCTAGGAGACTGAGTCCCAGGCGGTGCTACCACTAGTTGTGACTTCAACTGTTAAATGAGCTATTCAACCAGCCCAATTCAGTCATATTAAGGGCCCAGTTAGCCCCTAACTGAGTTATTGGAATTACCTCCCAATCCTAACTCAACTTATGGTCTAACTACGATTTAAGATAAGCAATTTTTGTCTGGTATGTCGATTGCTCTCTCGTCGAACTTCTAGCGAGCTTCCGACGAACTCTCAACGAACTCTCAATGTACTCTCGGCGAATCTTCCGATGAACTCTCGGTGAGCTCCTGACGAACTCTTGGCGAGTTTTCAACAAACTTCGGTACTTCAATGTATCGCCCAATCTTTGACTCCGGCCCAACATCTGCTTTATGTCTTATCACTATCGTAGTTAATCTTGCACACTTATCTCAACATATAGATTATATCAAATAATTTACCAATTGATTTTATCATCAAAATCCGAGATTCAACAAATTGATCACATCCAACGAACTGAAACAAGACGGATCGTCAAAGATTGAAGTTAGGGAAACTATTATAATCACTTTATCAATGAAAATTTGATGAAGTAATTAGAATAGCATTTTGATTCCCATAAAACATCACAAACTAAGAAATTTGATAAGTTAAAAGGAAAAAAACAAAGATTCTTCGATTTTGAACACCACAAGAAGAAAAGCTTGATAAGTTCCAAAGTTTATACAAGAACTGAAAAATAAAATACTCACCAGTGTTGAAAGTTGAATATACTTGCAAAAGGAGTCAGCCTTGTTTATATAGTACAAAGGCTAAGTACAAAAGGAAAAAATTCATTAAATACATTAAATGACATTCTTATTCATAAGTCATAAATGTATCTCACTCATGAATTTATCTTGAATTGATTTGAATAATTATTCATAAATAAGCCCATAATTCTTAATATGGTACATTTTGGCTAAATGGTCTTTATTCTTTAAAATAAGCTAAAAATTCGTCTTTCTCTCAAAGCTAGACTTTCTCTTTATGGTTTGAACTTATTTGAATCATGTTGATCATTTTAGACTTTTTTTGCATCCATAGAATCTTGACCAAGTCTTGACCAACTTGCTCCTTCCAATTACCTTCCAATAACCAAGTTAAGGCTTCTTTCATCTTTTTAGCTTTAGCTCTTGTTATTGATCCTCTATGAATAGTATCTTTTCTTTGGCAGAATTATGATCAACTTGATGGTTCATATCATTCCTCCTTTTCTTGAAAGGATGTGCCCTCGAATCAGCACCTTCGTCAGCTGCATCAAACAAAGATAAATAAAAAACATTGAAGGTTGCACTAACAGTACCATACTCACTTGATAGTTCTAGCTTGTATGCATAATTATTGATTTTTTTGAAAGACTTAAAATGGACCATCTCCTCTTGGCATTAATTTAGACTTCCTTTAGCTAGGAAATCTTTCCTTTCTCAAGTGTAACCAAACTTAATCACTCAGTTCAAATACTATTTGCTTTCGACCTTTGTTGTGTTGTTTATCATATTGTAGAGTTTTCTTTTCAATTTGTGTCCGGACTCTTTATGCTTCGACAAAATCAACTTTTCGCTTACCATCCAAATTGGCCTTTTCCAAAGGTAAAGGTAGCAAATCTATAGGAGTTAATGGATTGAACTCGTTCACAACTTCAAATGGAGAATGGTTTATTGTAGCATGTACACTTCTGTTATAAGCAAACTCTATATGTGGCAAACATTCCTCCCAATTTTTTAATTTTTTTTTAATTATGACCCTCAAAAGTCTTAATAAAGTTCGATTTCCCATCTCCGTTTATTCATCTGTTTATAGATGACAAGTGATTGAACACAACAGCCTTGTACCCAACTTGCTCCAAAGTATTTTTTAAAAGTGGCTAAGAAACTTCACATCTTTATTACTCACAATTGTCTTTGGAATGCCATGTAATCTTATGATTTCTTTGAAGAAGAACCCTGCGACATGTGTTGTATCATCTGTTTTGTGGCAAGGAATGAAATGTACCATCTTGTTAAACCTGTCAACAACAACAAAAATAGAATCTCTCCCTCCTTTGGACCTAGACAAACTCAAGATAAAGTTCATTGATATATCAACCTAAGGCTTACTAGTTATAGGAAGAGGAGTTTACAACCCATGAGGCATTACTTTAGATTTAACTTGTTTACAAATAATATATTTCTCATATAATCTCTCAATATCTCTTTTCATGTGTGGCGAAAAGAAATGATCACTTAACACATTTAAAGTTTTTTTAACCTCAAAATGCCCCATTAAACCTCCACTATGTGTCTCTCTCAAAGTAATTTTCTCATTGAACATTGAGGAACATAGCTTGTTTTCTTTGAAAAGAAAACCATTATACCTAAAAAACTTGTAAAAACCCCCTTTCTCATATACCCCATAAACATTAGCAAAATCATGGTTAGAATTGTATAAATCTTTAATGTACTCAAAATCCAATAATTTTGCATCAAGTTGAGAAATTAAAGGATACCTACAAGAAAGAGCATCAGCAACTATATTTTCCTTACCTTGTTTACACTTGATAATGTAGGGAAAGGATTCAATAAACTCCACCCATTTTGCATGCCTATGGTTTAGCTTTTCTTGTCCTTTCAGATATTTCAAGGACTCATAATCAGTGTGTATAATGAATTTCTTGTACCAAAGATAGTGCTACCATATCTCAACACTCTTACCAAAGCGTAAAACTCATTGTCATATGTCGGATAGTTAAGACTTGCTTCACTTAGCTTCTCATTAAAGAACGCAATGGGTCTGCCTTCTTGTATTAAGACTCCTCCAATACTTATTCCACTCGCATCACATGCAATCTCAAAAGTTTTAACAAAGTTAGGTAAAGCAAGCAAATGTGTTGATCTGAGTTTATCTTTAAGTAAGTTAAAAGCATCATCTTATTTTTCACCCCATCTAAATCCCACATTCTTTTTTATGCATCCAGTTAATGGTGCAGCAATTGTAGAAAAATCCTTAATAAATCTTTTATAAAAGCTAGCAAGACCATGAAAACTTCTAACATCACTAAAACTAGTGGGTTTTGGCTACTCCCTAATTACTTTCACTTTTTCTTTATCAACATGTATTCCTTTATTGTTAATAATATATCCAAGAAAAGTAATTTCATTAGTGCAAAAAGTGCATTTCTTCATATTAGCATATAACTTTTCTTTTCTAAGCACATTAAAAATAGTTTTTAAATGTGTTACACACTCATCTAAATTTTTGCTATACACAAGTATATCATCAAAATAAACCACTACAAACTTTCCAATGTAAGTATGCAAAATATGATTCATCAATCTCATGAAAATACTAGGTGCATTAGTTAGGCCAAAAGGTGCTATCAACCATTCATATAAACCATATTTAGTTTTGAAAGTAGTTTTTCATTCATCACCCTCACGCATTCTTATTTAATGATATCCGAATTTTAAATCAATTTTTGAAAACATACAAGAACCATACAATTCATCCAACATGTCATTTAGCCTAGGAATAGGATGTCTATATTTTATCATGATTTTATTGATGACTCTGTAATCAATACACATTCTCCAATATCCATCCTTTTTAGGCACTAATAGAGGAACTGCATATGGACTCATGCTTTCTCGCACATACCCCTTTTCCATAAGCTCACTTACTTACTTTTGGATTTCCTTGGTCTCTTCTGGGTTGCATCTATATGCTGGCTTATTTGGTATGCTTGTGCCTAGAATAAAATCAATTTGATACTCAATTCCTCTAATTGATGGTAAACCATTAGGAATTTCTTTGGGAAAAAGATCATCATTTTCCTACAAAAGATCAACAATAATATTACGTAAACTCTTGCTAATTTTGTTAGAAGTAATCAAAACGTCCTTGTACATAAGTACAAGTAAGGGCTGTCTCATGGTTAAAGCCTTCTTCACATCACTCATTTTGGCATAAACATTCATTTTTCTTTCACTCAAGCTTTGCTTGTTTTCTCTCCCCTTGTGTTTCCCAATACTATAATTTTTACCACTCAACTCACCTTTTTCTTTTTTCTCTCTTTCTTATTCCCTCCCCAAAGTTTTAGCTAGTGAAGACTCAAGCTCCTCATATTGTTATTTTATGTGCATTTGGTCTTCAAAAATTATATTTGGAGGCAAAGGTCCAAGTTGATATTTCTGTTCATCCATGATAAAAAAATAATGGTTCTTGAATCCATCATGTATTGCCCTTCAATCATATTGCCAAGGTCTCCCCAATAACATATGACCAGCATACATAGGTATCACATCACACTAAACTTCATTCTTATATCTAGCAATTGAAAAAGAAACTAACACTTATCGATTTACCTTGAATACACCACCATCATTCGACCATTGTAACTCATAAGGTTTTGAATGTTTGATAGTAGGTAATTTCAGCTTCTCCACGAGCAAAGTGCTTGCCACATTTATACAACTTCCACTATCAACAATCACATTGCTCAACTTGTTAGCAATCAAACAATGAGTATGAAACAAATTTTCACATTGTTCACCATATTCATCATTTTTATTTTGCAAACTAAATGTACATTGAACAACTAGATTTTCACCTTTAGCATACTCTACATCACTAGCATCCTTTGGAATGTCATCATCATCCTCTTTCTTACTTTCAAATTTCACAATTTCATCTCTCATGATTATAACTCTCTTATTAAGACATTCACATATCATATGTCCATGCCCAAGACACTTAAAACACTTAATGCCTCTAGTTTGATTAGGTTGATTCTCATCTTTACCCTTGTTGCCCGATTCATTTCTACCTTTAGTTTCATCAAGTTTAGGCTTAACATTAGGTTTATCATTACTCCAATTCAATTTCCAAGAAGAAAAAGAACCCAAATAAGGTTTTGAATCATACCTTGTGCCTTTTCTTTTGAGTTGCTTCTCAATCTTCATGGCCACATTCATCATGTCCTCAATCTCCACATAATGTTGCAATTCTACAAGATCAACAATGTTCTTGTTTAATCCACTTAGGAATCGAGCAATGGTGGCCCCTCTATATTATCCCTTGTCATGGTTATCTCTATCTCCTTGTGATATTCATCAACACTCATGGAACCTTGTGTCAAAGTTTGCAGCCGTTAATACAAATCCCTATAGTATTGGCTAGGGACAAATCTACTCCTCATGATTTGTTTCATCTTCAACCAAGTCTCCACGGGCCTTTCACCATTTCTACGCCTATCTTTACATAATTGATCCCACCAAATAATAGCATAATTACAAAATTCAGTAGTGGCTAATTTTACCTTTTTCTTTTCAGAGTAGTTGTGACATTCAAATATCAGCTCCACTTTTCGTTCCCACTCCAAATAGGCATTTGAATTATTCTTCTCTTGAAAATGAGAAAATTTTATTTTGATGCTGCCTATGTTTTTGTCCACACTATCAAAACGTCCTCTCCTACTTTGTCTCATAGGATTAACATCTTGACCAATTAGTGTAACTTGGTCATCATCTATGTCATCACCACCATCATATTCATTATTGACAAAGGTTGGTTGTCTCCCACGCCGTGGTTCACCTTGCAATCTATTAATTGTATCATCATGTCTTTCTAGATAATCTCTTACATCTCCCATCACTTTGAACGTATGTTCAAATTCTTATTGCATTGTTTGAACCAAAAGATCATTTGAAGAACTTGCTTCTTTATCTTTAGACATATTTACAACCTGAAAAACAAAGTTAGATTAGCTTCACCAACACTCCCTCATGTGTTTCACTCTAGATTGGATTCACTCCACTCGTGTTTTACATAATCTTTTGGTTTTTCTCAATACTGATCTCGTTATTCTTGCATTTTACCTCTCTTGTTTTGTTCTTTGAGTTCTTAAATTAACTAAGGTACTTAAACAAATAATTCAGATTATGATAATTCAAAAATAGTGAAATTGGATAGATTTAAAAGCAAGCAAAAGATAGGCCAATTGAAAAGTGTGTGTAATGCACCAAATGTTAGAATTCAAATATAATTGAATAAAGAAATTTTTATGGAATGATGAAAGATTTCTAAATCGAAATAAGAATTCAAATGAACAAAGATAGAATTTTATAATTTGTAAGAATTCCTTGAATCCATAATTTTTTTTTTCAATTATGATCTCTTTCCTCTTCTTCTTTTTTACCTTAGATTTTTCCTCTCTTTTTTTTTACCTTTGATTTTTTTTATACTATAAAGTAGGGAAATACAAAGAAGAATTAACATAAGAAGCACAACAATGAATATGAAGGAAGAATAACAATTATAGATATGGTGCAAGAAGAAGAAGAAGACAAAAGAGAAATATAAAAGATAGCAAATAAATGGATACGTAAACCTCAAACTTGAACCGAGCTTTGATACCAAATGATGGAAATCATTAACTTAACAACCATACACCCCGATATCTAAAGAGCTATGAAACATATAGAATGCAAATTGAGCCCCTCCAATGAATTGAAACAAGCCGGATCGTTCAAGATTGAAGTTAGAGAAACTATTTTAATCACTTTCTTAATGAAAACTTGATGAAGTAATTAGAACAATAATTTGATTCTCTTAAAACGTCATAAACTAAGAAGTTTGATAAGTTGAAAGGAAAAATAAAGATTCTTGGGTTTTGAACGCCACAAGCAGAAAAGCTTGATAAGTTTCAAAGTTCATGTAAGAACTTAAAAATAAAATACTCACCGGTGTTAAAGTTGAATATACTTCTCAATTACTTCCTTATAAAGGGAGTCAACCTTATTTATATAGTACAAAAACCAAGTACAAAAAAAATGAATCCATTAAATATATTAAATAATATTTATATTTTTAATTCATGAATATATCTTACTCATGAATATGTCTTGAATTGATTTGAATGATTATTTATGAATAAATCCACAATTCTTAATATGGTCCATTTTGACTGAATATTTTTTATTTTTCAAAATGAGCTAAAAATTCGTCATTCTCTTAAAGCTTAACTTTCTTTTCATGATCATTTTAAGCTCTTTTTGCATCCATAGTACCTTGATTGAGTCTTAACCAACTTGCTCCTTCCAAATATCTTTCAATAAATAAGTTAAGCCTTCTTTTATCTTTTTAATTTTAGCTGTTGTCATTGATCTTCTATGAATAGTTAATTATGATCAGATTCATATCACAAACTTAACATAATAAAAGGGGCCAATTTTGCAGTGTATCTGACTGCTGCAATGTAAAACCAAACAGATGCACATTGTCAACAACAAACAAGAAGGCGCAGATACTACAACCACATACCATGTCAAACAATATAAACTACAAAACGACATAGGCAGATGAGCAAAGATCAATATGGTTGACCTTGATGAACAAATATACCCTCTAATTTCATTTCAAATAGCAGTCGAGAAAGTTTACTAAATCTAATGATCTAAAGAATTTTCATGTCAAGACTGAGTATAAATTAACCCATAATTACCAAAAAATAAATTAACCCATGTAAAACATGCATGGGAGAAAAAGGATGTCAATTCAGTCAATCAATAAATTAAAATGATTTAGAATGATCCAAATACTAGATGCCAACATGCATCAATCAGATTAAAATGATTATGATCCAAATACTAGATGCCAACATGCATCCAAAAATAAATGAATAAGGTACTAGTAAGAAAAGTACAAGTTACTTCTAACCGAGGATGCAAATAAATTCAGGACTGAAATCTGAGTGTCTTTATCATACATATCTACTATGGGTTATATTTCGCTATCGAATCACATATATATATCCTAACATATGAAACACCAAAAATGAAATCTAACATCAGGTTTTCTCTACTGAAGTAAGATTCCCCATCTTTTCCACAAAATGATCAACATTTTTCCTATTCCGACACATGTTTTCCACCTCTCTTATCTTTCCTTCACTTTGTTCATCATCTGAATCTCTTCTTTTCAACTGGACTACCTTAGTAACAGAAGAATCTGGTATCTCTGTAAGAAATTGTTCCCAAAACACATCATTTACTCCAGTGGGCATGGTAGATGTGGTGGTACTGGTTGTTTGATCTCTCAATGAATCAACCTCAGTAGCTGCAGGTTCTAAATTAACATCTATCTCAGCAACCTTGATCCTTGAATCTGTTTGATTTTCAGCTGCAGGAATACCAAGAGTTTCCACATGGCTCATACATTCTGCTGTCTCTGGAGACGAATGGATATCTCCCAGGCAAGGTGAAGAAGGATATAAGTTAGGCAAAAGTGATTGCAGACTTGCACCAGTCTCCACCGATGATGCATTCATTTCAGTGAGAAGAACATCAGTGGGAAGGCAAGCCACAATGCTATCATAGCACATGTCATCACCGGAAGTGCTACTAACACCTCTGAAGAAATTCTCCAATGAATTCAATGATGACTCCATCTTCTCAAAAGGCTCCATGTCAAATATCTGAATAGATGCATAGTCTGATTTTTCACCCGCCAAGGGCTGCTGGAAAGTGACAATTTGATTATCTTCCATAGCAGTGTCCTCATTGAAGTAATCGATTTTTGGCAATCGCCTCTTCTTGCTGAGAAGATCAGAGTCTTGTACAAGGTTAGACAGGAACCAAGGCTCCTGCATGATCTGTGTCAAGAAGGCCATCAAACTTCTATGTTGGTCTCCCAGGACCTGTAATCTTTCCTCTAAGGACTGCATTTGGTGCTCCATTCCATGCTGCTTGTGCACGTTCTTCTGAAGCTCATTCACAAGCATAGCCTTTTCTTGCTGAAGCCGCTCAATCTCCTCTTCAAGATCCTGTTTTTGAGCTTCGGACAGTGGTCCTGAAGAGCTACCTTGGTTGTGCGGCGAATGGCTATATACTGGCTTGCGTCTGTGTATGTTCTTCAGGAGGTGCTTTTCTCCTCGTTTAAAATCCTCATTTGCAAACTCCCACTGATCAGGGTCTATCTTTCTGAAACCCTGCAAGGGTCAATGAACAGTTTAATATCTTTTGAATCACACATCAGAAACACTAACCAGTTCACACCACTTGAAGATCATCAAGGCAAAAAAGGTATTCATACTTATCTAAGTCATGTTTACTAACTTATTGCCAATCGAACTAACAAATTGGAGAGAGGGAAAGAAAGGAAGAACTTGTCAAAACTCTACACAATCTAAAATAAATCGACATGTAGAAAAACTAATTAACCGAATCATCAGAATGGTGGAAAATAGACCACCGGCTCAATCAACTCATCTCTAACCAATTTCAGAAGCTCAAGATCACAATAAGAACATCTTGGTTCAAGAACCAAGAATGAGGTATGAAAGCTTTGATAGAAAGCAGAAATCACTTCTGCGAACTGAACTTTCTCTCGTTCTCTACAAAAGACAAATCATACAAATAAAGCAGCCAAGAAAAGTATGCCAATTAACAATCAAACAGGAAGCAAAATACAGATTCCAACTGTTAGAAAGGAGAGGCCTTTCCATGGAATTGTTCCACTTACGTAAGTGTTGAGCTGCCTCACAAAGCTGGAGAAGTTGTTGTGCTTAAAATACTTGGGCAGCAAATCCCTAGCGAACTCCAGCTGATTCCACACGACGAAGCTCAGGTTGGTGGGGCTCCACGAGACAATGGAGTTCGTCGCCGGGTCGTCCACCATCTCGTACGTCTTGGTGAGGAACGGGGGAGGGGAACTCGAACTCGAACTCCCCCGCGGGCTCTCCATCCCTATCAACAAATCGAACACCAACGACCAAGGAATTAGGTCGAATCGCATCCAATCATGGAAGGATCAACCTCGAGACCGCCGTCCCACCCAAGAACCTCGATCGATCCGCTGCTCCCTCTTCCAACGGGTCGCACCCCAAAAAGAAACAATCTTGAACGGCTTCTGATCACCGAGCAGGCGACACCGGCGAACACCCTGCGGAAAGGCCCGGCCTTTACGGCGAGGAGGATCGAAGGGAAGCAACAAAGGAGAGGAAGAAGAACCAGAAGAAAGAATGCTTTTTCTTCCTCCTCCCTTTCCCTCTGCTTCTGTGGATTGGGTAATAATCTTTATAGGGAGAAACCAATGGAGATTTCGTATGTTTTACTTTCGTCCCATTGAAATTTCCAGAAGAAAGAAAGGAAAAAAAAATAATTTCATTTGACTTTATATGTAGATATATATTAATCTCATTTCATTGGCTTAAATATTTTACACTTTGTTAAATGAATGAATTTTTACATATATCTCCGACCTCAAATAGTTGTTTTGGTACTCATATTAATATTTATTTACTCTTCCACAAATTAGTTTTAGTTTTTATAATATTTTTTATAAAAATAATATATTTATTTAGGAAATAAAACTATATATATATATTCTTTTTTTCTTTGATTTATAATAACAATTTTATATAAAGTGAAATATTATTAGGGTAAAATCATGTATATATATTATTATTTTTAATTCTTTATGAGGCAAAGTGAATATGGACCACAATCAATAACATTAATAATAAAATAATAAATCTCAACTATTTTATGTCCGAATCTTTTATCGTTGGGATCCGTAAAAAGTTTGATACGAATTACATTAAACTATTAAAATTCACTATTTTTATTATTTTTTACTATTTTATTACTGATATTTTAAGCATAATGTGCCATAGGATCCAAAGAAAAGATATCATGAGGGGTCAAAGCATGTTCTAACAGAAGAAGAAGAAGGCGTAGAAGCTTCCTTGCGCAATTGTTTCCGACGACTTCCATCGTTTCTCTCTCCAAGAGTACGTAGACTTTTTTGCCTTCGTGCTACGTGGTCGACTCTGTGTGTTCCGCAGAGGTTTCGTAAGCAGGATCGTCATCATGCCACTGAACGCTCGGTTCATCGTTCTAGAATCAAGACTGGTATTCCAAGCTCCACCAGAGCTGAATTATGAGTATCCGTGTCGTCATTCTTATCCGTAATTTTGTTCTACACGGATGGAGAAGTTCAACGACGAACACTTGCCGGTGACGTTCTTCTGAAGTGACAGCAGCAGGTGCTTCGGATCCGAACGATGGCATGCATGTATTGAATCTTAGATCACCACCTCCGGAGATGGAATGTTGCAGAGATAGGAACTCTTTTATGGGGGCGTTTCCTTGGAGCATGCTGACAATGGCAGACAATTTTAGGCCTCGGAGTTGGAGAAGTGTTGGTGCAGAGAAGAGCCAGCTTTAACATCTGCGGAGCTTCTTCCATGGAGAAGGCAGAAGCAATAGCAGAGGATCAACAGTTGACAAATTCGCGGTTTCCTTGCTTAGATTTTGAAGATGCTTTGACGGCGATTTCAGAAACATCCGACAACACACCCCGAGCCAATTCAAGCAAGAAAAATATGATGGGAAGATGATCAACGCTAAAAAAGAAGTAGCATAATGAGCAACACAGAAATGCATAAATGTACCTTGTAAACTTCACCTTCACCTATCTTGTTTGCAGGATCAAAGTTCCTGGTTGCAGCAGCTTTGATATGCTTTAAGCGCTGAACTGCCCAGTTTGCAGCTCTAGACCTCAAAGCTGTGTGTGCAAGTATCATGTAGGAAACCATCAAATGTTAATTCTGAATCAACAAGATGAAAGTTATTTACTTAGCAAAAAATGAATCTTCTGAGATTTATTGTAAGACAACTAAAAAGGGTATCAAGACAGGTTTACAATAGCATATAGAAACAAGAATTTGTTTCTTTTTTCATGATAATCTATAGATGGATTTCGGAAAATATTTCAATAGACAAACTACAATTGTAATCCAATTCCAAGCAAAACTGAGACACAATGGCTAAATGATTGACCAGTTTCCCCCTCTATGACATATTTGAAGTACTAAAAGCCGAAAAAGAAATGCATAAATAACATCCTTGCTTACCATTGTATTTGGAATCTTTCCTTCTGATATAACAGCAAATTAGGCATAAGATCAGCAGAATTGTAACACAAGCAGCCGCAACAATGGCCGGTAGATAGCTTGTGACCTGTTTCAGTCTTGAAATCTACATGGAAGCAAAGACTACAAAGCATTGGCACCCAAACAACTCACGGTAAAATTGAAGAAAGGCATCCACAAGCTTGCTTGGTGTCACCGAAATGGCTGATACAAGAGGAGCATACAAACCCGTGAACGGAACGGGGTTGTGCCCTTCCCAGCCCAACAAAAATGAGTGTCGAAGGTGTTGGGTCCAGCCCGGGCTTCGATTGTACAATTGAATCTTTAAGCCCAAATCAATGATTAAAAAAAAAAAAAAACATGCATGCAGTTGAGGGCAGTAGTGTAGTGGAAAGAACCGAGAGAGAAAGAAGAGAGAGATAATTAGAATTTTAAGTTTTTGCATGATAATCAGTAGTTAAATTTTGTCAGTTTTAATCTAAATTATATATGAAGAATTTTTATAGTAAGTTATACAATCCTAACAGTGCTGATATATAGTTTATCCTCTTTGATATACTTTTCTACTATATCTATATGGTGAGACTTAAACTTTTCTTTTGATGAGATCCATCCATGATGATATACTATTCTTGAGTCAAGATATGTGGTCTTGATGTTATTATGATCCTCTTGTTATTTTATAGAAGACTTATTATAAGTTTGTTATCATTACTAGTGATAGTAGAAGTTTGAAGTGGTCTACGGTCCCGTAATTTTTCCTACATTGGGTTTTCCACATTAAAATTTAGTCTCATAGTGTGATTGATTCATTACTCTACTATTTATACTACTCTGGTTGATATGTACTTTTGATATCAAGTTGGTATTTTGATGAGGAACCCATTTTAATACACAAAGAGGGAAAAAAATTATTCCGCTATAACATGTTTTTCTTAATAAGTGGTATTAGAGCAATAGGTTGTTTGGTGCTAATTTTTTTTCTTGTGCGATTGAAATAGAACAATCAAATGGTATGATTAAATTGAACTCATCAAATTATTCCACTTGGAGGCATATGATGGAATATTTGCTCTATTATAAATATTTATATAAGTCCATCAAGGTTAAAGATAAACCTTCTATTATGGAAGATGAGGAATAAGATATTCAATATAGAAAAACTATTGTTTATACTAGAAGATGGATGTATATAAATTTGCATAAGTATATTTCTGATAAAACCATAGCTGATATTATTTGGCAAAGGTTAGAAAACCTCTTTGCGAAAAAGATAGTGGAGAATATAATTTCTCTCCTCAAAAGACTTATAAATTTAAAGTACAAAGATGGTGGTTGTTGAATCTCAGATTTTGATGATGAAATCAATTGATAAACTGTTTGATTTAATCTATATATTGAGAAAAGTATACAGGATTAATTACGATAGCGATAAGACATAAAACAAATATTGTGCCTGAGGCAAGATCGAGATTTTGTTGGGAGTTTGAGAGTTCGTTGGAAGTTCAAACATTCGTCGGAAGTTCTGCCGGAATCAACTGAGAAGTTTAAGAGCTTGCCAAAGAAGCTTATCGGAACTCGCCAAGAAGATTATCGTGAAGTCTAGGAGCTTGCCGGAAGTCCGCCGGAACATTATTGAGAGATCGTCGGAAGTTCACTAAAAGATTGTCGAAAGCTCGTTGGAAGAACAATTGACATATCGGAACTAGAATGCTTTGTTAAAGGTCTTAATTATTATAGTTAAACCATAAATTGAGTTAGGATTAGGAGGTGATCCCATTAACTCAGTTAGGAGCCAATTGGGCCCTTAATAGGGTTAAATTGGGCTGGATTGAACAGCCCATTCAGCACCTAAAATCATGACCGATGATGGCACCGCTAGGGCCAACGGTGGCACTGCTTGAGACTCAGTCTCCTAGGAGTTCTGGGCGGTGGTACCACTGACAGTTAATGCTGTCAAGTGATGGTACTGCTAGAGCTCGATCTCCGAGCTTTGTCAAGTGATCATACCGCCTAGACTGAGCAGTAATACTACACAATATCAATCAACATGCAGTAGTACCACCCAATAATTACAGTGGTACGGCCAGTATCCCGAAATCCAGGGAAGTGATACTTTTTAGCTCTAATTCAAAAGCTATTGGGGCCTATAAATACCCCATCCTTTTCTGCATGAAAGGTAACAAAGTACAATCGATAGTGTGAAAAATTCTAAGTGTTTGGGGTGTTAAAAGTGTTGTAAAAGTGAGAATAGTCCTCCTCATCTCTTTCTTAGCTTTGTAACCATTCAAGAAAGAGCAGTGAGGCTTGTAAGGATTATCTCCTACACCGGGTAAAAGGAGAAAGAGCTATAAAAGGTGATTGGTCTTTACCGATTGAAGGAAGGCCATTAGTGGACGCCGGTGACCTCGATGGAGGAGGAATCAGAAGTAGATGTAGGTCACAACGACCGAACCACTCTAAATTCTGGTTTGTATTTTATTTGAGCAATTTACATTACTGCAAACTTCCTTAATTTTCTCTTTATACTTTTATGAGCTCTTTCAAGTCTAATATATTTTCTAACGGATTTAATCGAAACGAACATTTTCTAAAATCAATGATTTTTTTGCTGCACTAATTCACCACCCTCCTCTCTTGGTGTCGCTCTTAATCCTAACAATTGATATCAGAGCAATGTCACTCTCATTTGGTTTAAAACCCAAGAGAGATGGCATTTGCCGGTAACTAAGAGGGTCATTCAATCACACGCCCTTTCATGTTCAATAGGACGGATTACACATATTGGAAGACTAGAATGAGAATCTTTTTTATTTCTATAGATTTTGAGCTATGGAACATTGTCAAAAATGGTTTTCAAAAGTCTTCTCTTCCAATGAACGATTGGAATGAGTTGGAGAAGAAGATTTTCGCTTTAAATGCCAAGATTATGAATATCTTGTTTTGTGCTTTAGACAAAAATGAGTTCAATCGAGTGTCTATTTATGAAATGACTTTTGATATTTGACACATACTCGAAGTTACTCATGAAGGCACTAGTAGAATAAATGAGTCAAAAATTAATCTTTTAGTCTATACTTATGAGTTGTTTCGGATGAAATCGAGTGAGACCATTGAAGACATGTACACCCGATTCATGGATGTTGTTAATAGTCTAAAAGGACTTGGCAAAAGTTTCTTGGATTTTGAACTTGTTAATAAAATCTTAAGATCCCTTCCAAAGAGTTGGGACCCTAAATTAACGGTCATTCAAGAGGTCAAGAATTTAAATAACTTTCCTCTCGAAGAACTAATCAGGTCACTAATGACATATGAGATGACTTGTAATGCTCATGAAGAGTTTGAGAACAACCTTCCAAAGAATAGGAAGGATATGACACTAAGAACTCAAGAAGACTACTTGAAAGAAAATTCAAGTGATGAGGACTATGATGAAGACTTGGCACTCTTGACAAGAAAGTTCAAAAAATTTATAAAAAATAAATTTAAAAATAAAATAAAACCCAAGAAAGAATAAGTGATATGCTACGAGTGCAAGAAGCCGGGACATTTCAAAAGTGAATGTCCCTAAGAAAAGAGGAAGCAACCAAAGAAGAAGAAGGCCCTTAAAGCAACTTGGGATAACTTAAGTGTATCCGAAAAAGAGGAGCCAACCAACACCGAGCAAGTTGCTCACTATGGCCTAATGGTTATCGGAGATGAGGTAAGTAGTTCATTAGATGTAAATTATCTTTTGATGAACTATTAAGTACTTTTCATGATTTATTTAATGAATGTAAATTAGTTAGTAAAAAATATAAATTATTAAAGAAAGAGCATGCTTCTCTTGTTAATGATTTGGATAGATTAAAAGTTGAGCACAATGATAGTTTAGCTCCTTATACGAAATGTGATAAACTAGAAATACTTAAAAAGGAAAACTTGCTACTGAAAGAAATCTTAGAAAAATTTGAGGTTGGTAGTAAGTCCTTGAACATGATCCTTGCCAATAAGGGTCACGTCCATAGGAGAGGCGGAATTGGATTTGTTAGTAGCTTTCACCAAAATCTAACTAATTTTTTAAAGACCCTACCTTACATATATCACCTCACACCAAATGCAACTTTTGTTGCAAACTCGGACATGTTGCCTATAAATGTCCACTTAAGAGATATAGTCCACGTAAATTGATTTGAGTTCCTAAAAGAACCTCAAATGACTCAATGCAACATGATAAGCTATGTAGATCAATTTTTAAGGCATTCAAGGTTAAATGGGTACCTAAAAATCATCCTTTTTTATAGAAAAATATACAATCACAAGCTAGGAGCAAGAGATGGTATATTGATAGTAGATGCTCAAGGCATATAACCGGAGATCTATCTCAATTTTCTAAGTTCACTAGCCTAGACGAAGGATATGTCACCTTAGGAGATAACAACAAAAGTAAAATCATTGGCAAAGGAACCATAGGTAACAAATCCAACTTTTTCATTGAAGATGTGTTGTTGGTTGATGGCTTAAAGCATAACCTTTTGAGTATTAGTCAATTGTGTGATAAAGAATATATTGTTAGATTTGAATCCAATACTTGCATTATTGAAAAACCACACAAAAACACATCTATGATTGCCCTAAAATAAAATAAAACCCAAGAAAGAATAAGTGATATGCTACGAGTGCAAGAAGCCGGGACATTTCAAAAGTGAATGTCCCTAAGAAAAGAGGAAGCAACCAAAGAAGAAGAAGGCCCTTAAAGCAACTTGGGATAACTTAAGTGTATCCGAAAAAGAGGAGCCAACCAACACCGAGCAAGTTGCTCACTATGGCCTAATGGTTATCGGAGATGAGGTAAGTAGTTCATTAGATGTAAATTTATCTTTTGATGAACTATTAAGTACTTTTCATGATTTATTTAATGAATGTAAATTAGTTAGTAAAAAATAAAATAAAACCCAAGAAAGAATAAGTGATATGCTACGAGTGCAAGAAGCCGGGACATTTCAAAAGTGAATGTCCCTAAGAAAAGAGGAAGCAACCAAAGAAGAAGAAGGCCCTTAAAGCAACTTGGGATAACTTAAGTGTATCCGAAAAAGAGGAGCCAACCAACACCGAGCAAGTTGCTCACTATGGCCTAATGGTTATCGGAGATGAGGTAAGTAGTTCATTAGATAATATTTGATGAACTATTAAGTACTTTTCATGATTTATTTAATGAATGTAAATTAGTTAGTAAAAAATATAAATTATTAAAGAAAGAGCATGCTTCTCTTGTTAATGATTTGGATAGATTAAAAGTTGAGCACAATGATAGTTTAGCTCCTTATACGAAATGTGATAAACTAGAAATACTTAAAAAGGAAAACTTGCTACTGAAAGAAATCTTAGAAAAATTTGAGGTTGGTAGTAAGTCCTTGAACATGATCCTTGCCAATAAGGGTCACGTCCATAGGAGAGGCGGAATTGGATTTGTTAGTAGCTTTCACCAAAATCTAACTAATTTTTTTAAAGACCCTACCTTACATATATCACCTCACACCAAATGCAACTTTTGTTGCAAACTCGGACATGTTGCCTATAAATGTCCACTTAAGAGATATAGTCCACGTAAATTGATTTGAGTTCCTAAAAGAACCTCAAATGACTCAATGCAACATGATAAGCTATGTAGATCAATTTTTAAGGCATTCAAGGTTAAATGGGTACCTAAAAATCATCCTTTTTTATAGAAAAATATACAATCACAAGCTAGGAGCAAGAGATGGTATATTGATAGTAGATGCTCAAGGCATATAACCGGAGATCTATCTCAATTTTCTAAGTTCACTAGCCTAGACGAAGGATATGTCACCTTAGGAGATAACAACAAAAGTAAAATCATTGGCAAAGGAACCATAGGTAACAAATCCAACTTTTTCATTGAAGATGTGTTGTTGGTTGATGGCTTAAAGCATAACCTTTTGAGTATTAGTCAATTGTGTGATAAAGAATATATTGTTAGATTTGAATCCAATACTTGCATTATTGAAAAACCACACAAAAACACATCTATGATTGCCCTAAAATAAAATAATGTATACACTATCAACATTGATGATCTTTGTAATGAAATGTGTTTTTCGATTTTGAATGACGATGCTTGGCTTTGGCGTAGGAGATTAGGTTATGCTAGCATGAAACTAATCTCTCAAATCTCATCTAAAGAACTTGTAAGAGGAATTCCTCATATTAAGTTCGTTAAAGACAATGTGTATGATGTCTGTCAACTAGGAAAATAAATAAAAAGTAGTTTTAAACCAAAAAATTAAATAAGCACCTCTAGACCATTGCAATCGATCTATATAGATTTGTTTGGACCAATTGCTATATCAAGCTTAGGAGGTAGCTGTTAGGATCAAGAGTAGCACTAAGAGGGGGGGGGGGTGAATTAGTGCAGCGAAAGAAATCATTGATTTCGAAAAATATTCATTTTGATTCAATCCATTTCAAAAAGATATTAAACTTGAAAACTTTTGTAAGAGTGCAAAGGTTAAGGAAGTTTGTAGTAATGTAAATTACATAAATAGAAAAGCAAACCATAATTTAGAATAGTTCGATCATTGTGACCTACATCTACTTCCGATTCCTCCTCCGTCGAGGTCACCAGCGTCTACTAATGGCCTTTCTACAATAGGTGAAGATAAACCACCTATTACAACTCTTTCTCCTTTTACCAGGTTTAGGAGATAACCCTTACAAGCCTCACTCCTCTTTCTTGAATGGTTACAAAGCTAAGAGAGAGAGGAGAAGGATTCTTCTCACTTTTACAATACTTTTAACACCCCAAACACTTAAAATTTTTTACACTTTCGATTGCACTTTGTTACCCTTTCATACAGAAAAGTGTGGGTTATTTATAGGCCCCAATGACTTCTTAATTGGAGCCAAAAAGTGTCACTTCCTCAAATTTCGAGGTATTGGCGATACCACTACCATTATTGGGCAGTACTATCGCTTGCAGACTAACACTGAGTTGTACCACCGCTTGATCTGGGTGGTACTACCACCTGATAGAGCTCGGAGATCACGCTCTGGCTATACCATCGCTTGACAGGGGTGGTACCACTGCATGATAACATTAACTGTTGATGGTATCACCACCTAGAACACTTGGGAGACCGAGTCTCAGGCGGTGCCACAGCCGACCCTAGCGATGCCAACGTCGGTCGTAATTTTAGATGTTGAATGTGCTATCCAATTTGACCCAATTTAGCCCTGTTAATGGCCCAGTTGACCCCTAATTGAGTTAGTGGGATCACCTCCCAATCCTAACTCAATTTACGGTTCTAACTATGATTCAGGCAAGCAATTAGTTCGATATGTTGATTTTTCTCTCGGTGATCCTCTGGCGAACTTCTCGGTGAGTCTTCTAGTGTGTTTGTGGCGAACTCTCAACAAACTCTTGGCGATCTTCTAACGAACTCTCAGTGATCTTCTGACGAGCTTTTGATGATGAACTCTCGGTGATCTTCCGACGAGCTTTCGATAATCTTCAAACGAGTTCTCGGCGAGCTCCTAGTATGTCGTCCAAATCTTCGACTCTGGCACATCATCTGCTTTACGCCTTACCGCTATCGTAGTTAATCCTGCACACTTATCTCAATATATAGATTAGGTCAAATAATTTATCAATTGATTTCATCATCAAAATATGAGATTCTACAATCTCTCCCTTTTTGATGATAACAACCAATTGGTGGAGTTAACCTTAGCTCCCCCTATCTATATGTCATATTTGAGAAAATATAAACTTAAATTTATAACCTTGAATTCAAGCTTTGATCGAAATTAGAAATCGCATGCATTGTGCATCATCATAATTTCAAGTCATCAAGATATTAAATGCACAATCACTTCATGCATGATAAAATATTTCGGCATAGCCTTTCATCACTACTTGCATGAAATATTATCATTATTGTATTGTAGCACTCAAAATTTGATAATATTAAGAATCCAATATTGCATCATTGTATGATAACATTAGAAATTCTCAGCATTTAAAGAGATCATAACATCATAGAAATTTTCAGCATCAAAGTAAGCATAGAATTTCAACATTAAAATAAGCACGATATTGCATCATTGTATGATAACACTAAAAATTCTCAGCATTTAAAAAGATCATAATATCATAGAAATTTTTAGCATCATAACATTACAACACTAAAGTAAACACAAGATTACAACATCAAAGTAAGCACAAGAAAAGAGAGGGATGAAAGGGATCACGTCAACTTCTCCCCCTTTGTCATCAGCAAAAAGACATACACAACTATTCAGGTGGTGGCAAGTCAAAATGTCAAAACAAGGTATTGAGCTATCGATGGATCTGCTGCAACTCAGTTAAAATTTGATCTTGACGTTGTTCAAGTCGATCTTGACATTATTCAAATCGATCCATTCGAGTCCCTATGTCATCGATAGATGAGGGGGGTGCTTGCTCTGTTGAAGGTGTTACCTCAAAGGGACTAGTTGGAAGAGATTGATTACCCCTAAAAATTGATATTTTAGGTTCTAGTTCAAGTGAAAGGGGATCATTCCTTCTAGGCAATCTAGTCCATATCCCATTTCTGAATGTACACCTTAACCATCGAAATAGGTTTCTATTTATGACATTAAATCTATCTAGTTTTATAACTTCTTCGTCAAGTGAGATAACTATATCATAAGCATGGATTAGTCTTGTGATCAGGCCACCATATGGAAGCATCATATCCTTTTTCAATAGTTCAATCATATTTTATTGTATTAGGTAGCCAAAACAATTTTCATGTCCTTTTCTATTCCAATACATCGTTCCTATTTTCATTTGGTTAACTTCATCATGATGATATTGTTTAGAATTATAATACTATCAAGATATGATGAAGTAGTTTGGTGTTGAAATGTAGTAAATGTTCAAAGCTTTTCGAAAGAACAGACAAGTTAGGATTACCGAAGATGGTTCCTAAGATTCAGAATAAGTGGTCCCAACTGATTCTTCATCTCATTAGCCTCTAAAATAACAACCTCTTTCTTCTTCGCAATTCCTATAAGGTTGCAAATTACGCCACCCGTAATGGGTATATGATGTCCTAAGAGATACGTGAAGACTTTATCGTTTCATCCACGTGCAAGTTATTATAAAACAATCTAACAAGCCTAGGATAGATAGGTTCACATATTTGAAGGATTGGGAGGATATCTAGGTTAGCAAATATTGAATAGGTTTCAAATCACTTAATTCTTCTAAATCAACATATTTACCCTTATGAACATTTCTAGACTCTATGGTTGAAAATTTAAAGGCATGTTGATTAGAATCGAAAAGTAAGGAGTTATAGTTTTCATCTAATCTCCTCTTCCCTTTATCCCTTAAGGATCTTTTAGAAGTCATGAAGACTACAATTATGAAGAAAAATAAGAGGTAAAAATAAGTAATACAAAGGGGGAATCAATTTATTTTAGGGATCACCTTAGTAGTTTTTCCTTCTTGTGATCACCAAAATGGTGTTTGAGATTGATCCTTGATTTAGTATAAAATGAGGATTATTTTGAGTTGCTAGAGAGAGAGCAAGAGGATCAAGAAGTTTGGTGCTCTTTGGAGAAGTGTAGAATGGGTTGGGGTCGGTTTTACTATCGACCCTAGCTTGTTCTTTATATAGGGCAAGTTGCAGGCGGTGCTACCGCCTATAACCTGTGACCAGCTGGGCAGTGCTATCGCCAGCTGGGTGGTGCCACCGCCTACAGGCAGTGAGCACTACTTGCATTGAGGTGTGGCATTGATAATATGTGGTTCCTTCTTGCAAAATTTTTATCCTTATGAGGTGCACACACTTATTTACACAAACATCATAAATTCTATACTTGTAAGAGAAGAAAATTTGCACCATATGATTCATATAAAATTAGCATCATAAGTTCATGCATCATATAAAATCCGTACGCAAACATCATATAAAATTCGTATGGTAAAGTTTGCATATCATAAGTTCATGATTCAAGTAAATGATATTGTAAGATAGAATTTGATAAGAAAATCTAGAGAAAAGTTTAAAGAGGAACTAATGTATCCGAGAAATTTAGCATACCTAATTCTCTTCTTATAAAATCAAATTATTCCTCAATCAAGTGTTTTGTAAAAATATCAGCCAATTGATATTTCGTATTAATAAATTCTAAGATTACATCATGATTATTTACATGATCTCATATAAAGTGATGTCTAATATCAATATGTTTAGTTCTAGAGTGCCGAATATGATTTTTCATTAAACATATTGCACTTGTGTTATCACACATTATAGGTATATTCTTCAGGTGAATTCCATAATCCTTTAAAGTATTTTTCATCCATATAACTTGAGCACAGCATACACCTACTACAATATACATAGCTTCGGTTGTGGATAATGCAACCAAGTTTTATTTCTTGGAAGACCAAGAGACAAGTGTGTCCTAAAAATTGACATGTTCCGAATGTGGTTTTTCTATCTATTTGGCAACCAGCAAAATCAGCATCGACATAACTAAACAATTCAAAATTCCTAGAGTTTGGATACCATAATCCTAGTTTAGGAGTTCATTTTAGATATCTAAAAATCCTTTTGACAACTTTTAAATGAGATTGCTTGGGGTTCAATTAAAACCTAGCACAAAGTCCTACACTAAATATGATGTTGGGTCTAGTTACAGTAAGATATAGTAAACTACATATCATACCCCTATAAACTTTTTGATTAAAGCTTTCTCTACCTTCGTCAATGTTTAACTTAGTGGAGGTACTCATAGGAGTATTGATAGCTTTTGAACTATCCATATTAAATCATTTTAGCAAGTCTAATGCATATTTTGTTTGACTAATAAAAATACCATCATTAAGTTGTTTGATTTGTAAGCCTAAAAAGAAGGTTAGTTCCCCCATTAGGCTCATTTCAAATTCTAAGCTAATACTCTTGGCAAATGATTCACATAAAAATTTATTTGTAGAACCAAAGATAATATTATCAACATATATTTAAACAATAAGAAAATTATCTTTAAAATTTTTAATAAATAATGTAGTATCGACCTTGTCTTTAGAGAAATTATTTTGGATAAGAAATGAGCTAAGTTTCTCATACTAAACCCTTGGGGCTTATTTCAATCCATAGAGAGCTTTTATCAATTTAAACACACAATTAGGGAAATTATCATTCTCAAATCCGGGAGGTTGTTCAACATAAACTTATTCGAAAATAAAGCCATTTAGAAAAGCACTCTTAACATCCATTTGAAATGACTTAAAATTATTACTATTAGTATAGGCAAGGAGCATCATTATGACTTCTAATCGTGTCATAGGAACGAAAGTTTCTTCATAATCGATACATTCTTCTTGGTTAAAACTCTTGGCCACTAATCTAGCATTGTTTCTAACTACGATACCAAATTCATCTTACTTGTTTCTAAAGACCCATTTAGTACCATTAACTAAATGGTCACTTGGCCTTAGAACAAGCTTTAATATCCCATTTCTCTCAAATTGGTTCAACTCTTCTTGCATTGCGATAACCCATGAATCATCTTTCAAGGCCTTGTCAATGCATTTAGGTTCAATTTGGGAGAGAAAAGCGGCATTGGCACAAAAAGTCTTAAAAGAAGAATGAGTTTAAACCCCTTTTAATGTGTCTCCTATGATTAGCTCCTAAGGATGAGCATCTATATATTTCTATTCCTTGGGTAAGGATGTTTCGGAAGAAGATGCATCCAAGTTGCTAAATAGAGAAGGGGTTTCATTTAAATTCAAAGCATCAAGATTAAGCTTATTATTAAAATCATTTTTCTTAACTTTGGAAACTTCATTAAAAATAACATAAATAGATTCTTCTATAACCAAAATTCTTTTGTTAAAAATATGAAAGGCCTTAGAAATAGACGAATAACCAAGAAAGATTCCTTCATCGGATTTTGCATCAAATTTTCCTAAGGTATCTTTTTCATTCAAGATAAAGCATTTACACTCAAAAACTTTAAAATATGAAACATTGGGTTTTTTATTGTTCCATAACTCATAAGGAGTTTTGGAAAGTAATGGTCTTATTAGAACCCTATTCATGACATAGCATACCATATTTACAACTTTGACCCAAAAATATTTAGGTAGGCTATGTTCGTTTAACATGGTTCTTGCTATTCTTGTAAGTTTTTATTTTTTCTTTCTACTACTCAATTTTGTTGAGGTTTTCTCGGAGTAGAGATTGTGGTTGTATCCATTAGATTCATAAAATTTTTAAAAATCACAGTTTTGAAATTCACCATCGTGATCACTTCGAATTGATGAAATCATAAAACCCTTTTCATTTTGAACAAGTTTACAAAACTTAGAGAAATACCTAAAGCAATCACTTTTGTGTGCCAAGAAGTAAGTCCAAGTATATCTATTATAACCGTCCATGATGAGAAAGGCGTATTTGCTACCTCCTAGGCTTGATGTAGCAATTGGTCCAAACAAATTTATATGGATTAATTGCAATGGTCTAGAGATACTTATTTGATTTTTTAGTTTCAAACTATCTTTTATTTGTTTTCCTAGTTGACATGCATCACACACATTATCTTTAACGAACTTAATGTAAGGAATTCCTCTTACAAGTTCTTTATATGAGAATTAAGATATTAGTTTCATGCTAGCATTACCTAATCTCCTATGTTAAAGCCAAGCATTGTCATTTAAAACTGAAAAACATATTTCATTACAAAGATCATTAATATTGATAGTGTATATATTATTTTATTTTAAGACAATCATAGATGTATTTTTGTGTGGTTTTTCAATAATGCAAGCATTACATTCAAATCTAACGATATATCCTTTATCACACAATTGACTAATACTCAAAAAGTTATGCTTTAAGCCATCAACCAATAACACATCGTCAATAAAAAGGTTAGATTTGTTACCTATGGTTCCTTTGCCAATGATTTTACCCTTGTTGTTGTCTCTAAATGTGACATATCCTTCGTCTAGGCTAGTGAGCTTAGAGAATTGATATGGATCTTCGGTCATATGCCTTGAGCATCCACTATCAAAGTACCATCTCTTGCTCCTAGCTTGTGATGGTATATTTTTCTACAAAAAAGGATTATTTTTAGGTACCCATTTGACCTTGGGTGCTTCTAAAATCAATCTACATAGCTTATCATGTTACATTGAATCATTTGAGGTTCTTTTAAGAACCTAAATCAATTTATGTAGACTATATCTCTTAAGTGGATATTTATAGGCAATATATCCAAGTTTGCAATAAAAGTTACATTTGGTGTGAGGTGATACATGTAAGGTAGGTCCTTTAACAAAGGTGGTTGGATTTTGGTGAGAGCTACTCACAAATCCGATTCCACCTCAGGTTTCTTTGAGTAACAAGTTTTCATTTTTAAGTATTTCTATTTCATCACATTTCGTATAAGGAGCTAAACTATCATTATGCTCAACTTTTAATCTATCCAAGTCACTAAGAAGAGAAGCATGCTCCTTTTTTAATAATTTATATTTTTTACTAACTAATTTGCATTCATCAAATAATCATGAAAAGCACTTAATAGTTCATCAAAAGATAAATTTACATCTAATGAACTATTTACCTCATCTCCGATAGCCATTAGCGCATAGTGAGCAACTTGCTCAGTGTTGGTTTACTCCTTTTTCAGATGCACTTGAGTTATCCCACGTTGCTTTAAGAGCTTTATTCTTCTTTGCTTGGGGACATTCACTTATGAAATGTCTTGGCTTCTTACATTCGTAGCATATGACTTATTCTTTCTTGGTTTCAAATTTATTTTTAGTGTCATTTTCTAAATTTATTTCTTTTTATGAATTTTTTGAACTTTTTTGTCAAGAGTGCCAAGTCATCATCATAATCCTCATCACTTGAATTTTCTTTCAAGTAGTCTTTTTGAGTTTTTAGTGTCATATTCTTCTTGTTCTTTGGAAGGTTGTTCTCAAGCTATTTATGAGTATTATAAGTTATCTCATAGGTCATTAGTGACCCGATTAGTTTTTCGAGAGGAAAGTTATTTAAATCCTTGACCTCTTGAATGATTGTTGCTTTAGGGTCCCAACTCTTTGGGAGGGATCTTAAGATTTTATTAATAAGTTCAAAATCTGAAAAACTTTTACTAAGTCCTTTTAGACTATTGACAACATCCATAAATCGGGTGTACATGTCTCCAATGGTCTCACTCGATTTCCTCCGAAACAACTCAGAAGTATGGACTAAAAGATTAATCTTCGACTCCTTTACTCTACTAGTGTCTTCGTGAGTAACTTCGAGTGTGTGCCAAATATCAAAAGCCGTTTCACAAATCGACACTTGATTAAACTCGTTTTTATCCAAAGCATAAAACAAAGCATTCATAGCCTTGGCATTTAGAGCGAAAGTCTTCTTCTCTAACTCATTCTAATGGTTTATTAGAAGAGAAGACTTTTGAAAGCCATTTTCTACAATGTTCCATAATTTGAAATCCATATAAATAAGAAAAATCCTCATTCTAGTCTTTCAATAGGTGTAATTCGTTCCATTGAACATGGGTCAACGTGTGATTGAGTGACCCTCTTGGTTGCTGGCAAATGTCATATCTATTGGGTTTCAAACCAAATAAGAGTGACCTTGCTTTAATACCAATTATTAGGATCAAGAGCGGCACTGAGAGGGGGGGGTGAATTAGTGTAGTGAAAGAAATAATTGATTCTGAAAAATATTTGTTTCGATTCAATCTGTTTCAGAAAGATATTGAATTTGAAAACTTTCGTAAGAGTGCAAAGAGAAGGTTAAGGAAGTTTGCAGTAATGTAAATTACATAAATAGAAAAGCAAACTAGAATTTAGAGTGGTTCGGTCGTTGTGACCTACATCCACTTCTGATTCCTCCTCCGTCAAGGTTACCGATATCCACTAATTGCCTTCTTCGATAGACGAAGTCCAACCACTTTTTACAGCTCTTTCTCCTTTTACTGAGTTTATGAGATAACCCTTATAAGCCTCATTCCTCTTTCTTGAATGGTTACAAAGCTAAGAGAGGGAGGAGAAGGAGGACTCTTCTCACTTTTACAACACTTTTAACACCCCAAACACTTAGAATTTTTCACACTATCGATTGCACTTTGTTAATCCGTCCCATTGAACATGGGAAGACTTGATTGAATGACCTTCTTGGTTGCCGATAATACCATCTCTCTTAAGTTTTAAACAAAATGAGAGTGACCTTGCTCTGATACCAATTGTTAGGATCAAGAGCGGCACTAAGGGGGTGGGGGGTGAATTAGTACAAGCGGAAAAATTATTGATTTCAAAAAATATTCATTTCGATTAAATCTATTTTAAAAAAAATATTGGACTTAAAAGAGCTCGTAAAAGTGTAAAGAGAAAATTAAAGAAGTTTACAGTAATGTAAATTGCTCAAATAAAATGTAAACCAAATTTAGAGTGGTTCGGTCGTTGTGACCTACATTCACTTTTGATTCCTCCTCCGTCAAGGTCACTGGAACTTCGAGTGTGTGCCAAATATCAAAAGCCGTTTCACAAATCGACACTTGATTAAACTCGTTTTTATCCAAAGCATAAAACAAAGCATTCATAGCCTTGGCATTTAGAGCGAAAGTCTTCTTCTCTAACCTCATTCCTCTTTCTTGAATGGTTACAAAGCTAAGAGAGGGAGGAGAAGGAGGACTCTTCTCAGTTTTATAACACTTTTAACACACTAAATACTTAGAATTTTTTACACTTTCGATTACACTTTGTTATCCTTTCATGTAGAAAAGGGTGGGGTATTTATAGGCCCCAATGACTTTTGAATTGGAGCCAAAAAGTGTAACTTCCCCGGAATTTGGGGTACTGGCGGTACCACCGCTTGATAGAGCTCGGAGACCGAGCTCTGGCGGTACCACCGCTTGATAGAGCTCGGAGACCGAGCTCTGGCGGTACCACCGCTTGATAGAGCTCGGAGACCGAGCTCTGGCGGTACCACCGCTTGATAGAGCTCGGATACTACTACCGCTTGTAGACTGACACTTGGGCGGTACCACCGCTTGATAGAGCTCGGAGACCGAGCTCTGGCGGTACCATCGCTTGATAGGGGCGGTACCACCGCTTGATAGTATTAATTGCTGGTGGTACCATCGCCCAGAACACTTGGGAGACCGATCACACTATCGATTGCACTTTGTTAATCCGTCCCATTGAACATGGGAAGACGTTGATTGAATGACCTTCTTGGTTGCCGATAAATACCATCTCTCTTAAGTTTTAAACAAATGAGAGTGACCTTGCTCTGATACCAATGTTAGGATCAAGAGCGGCACTAAGGGGGTGGGGGGTGAATTAGTAAGCGGAAAAATATGATTTCAAAAAAATATTCATTTCGATTAAATCTATTTTAAAAAATATTGGACTTAAAAGAGCTCGTAAAAGTGTAAAGAGAAAATTAAAGAAGTTTACCGTAATGTAAATTGCTCAAATAAAATGTAAACCAGAATTTAGAGTGGTTCGGTCGTTGTGACCTACATTCACTTTTGATTCCTCCTCCGTCAAGGTCACTGGCATCCGCTAATGGCCTTCCTTTAATAGACAAAAACTAACCATATTTTATAACTCTTTCTCCTTTTACCGGGTTTAGGAGATAACCCTTACAAGCCTTACTCCTCTTTCTTGAATGGTTACAAAGCTAAGAGAGGGAGGAGGAGGACTCTTCTCAGTTTTTATAACACTTTTAACACACTAAATACTTAGAATTTTTTACACTTTCGATTACACTTTGTTATCCTTTCATGTAGAAAAGGGTGGGGTATTTATAGGCCCCAATGACTTTTGAATTGGAGCCAAAAGTGTAACTTCCCCGGAATTTGGGGTACTGGCGGTACCACCGCCATTATTTGACGGTACTACCGCTTGTAGACTGACACTGGGCGGTACCACCGCTTGATAGAGCTCGGAGACCGAGCTCTGGCGGTACCATCGCTTGATAGGGGCGGTACCACCGCTTGATAGAGCTCGGAGACCGAGCTCTGGCGGTACCACCGCCATTATTTGACGGTACTACCGCTTGTAGACTGACACTGGGCGGTACCACCGCTTGATAGAGCTCGGAGACCGAGCTCTGGCGGTACCACCGCTTGATAGAGCTCGGAGACCGAGCTCTGGCGGTACCACCGCTTGATAGAGCTCGGAGACCGAGCTCTGGCGGTACCACCGCTTGATAGAGCTCGGAGACCGAGCTCTGGCGGTACCACCGCTTGATAGAGCTCGGAGACCGAGCTCTGGCGGTACCACCGCTTGATAGAGCTCGGAGACCGAGCTCTGGCGGTACCACCGCTTGATAGAGCTCGGAGACCGAGCTCTGGCGGTACCACCGCTTGATAGAGCTCGGAGACCGAGCTCTGGCGGTACCACCGCTTGATAGAGCTCGGAGACCGAGCTCTGGCGGTACCACCGCTTGATAGAGCTCGGAGACCGAGCTCTGGCGGTACCACCGCTTGATAGAGCTCGGAGACCGAGCTCTGGCGGTACCACCGCTTGATAGAGCTCGGAGACCGAGCTCTGGCGGTACCACCGCTTGATAGAGCTCGGAGACCGAGCTCTGGCGGTACCACCGCTTGATAGAGCTCGGAGACCGAGCTCTGGCGGTACCACCGCCATTATTTGACGGTACTACCGCTTGTAGACTGACACTGGGCGGTACCACCGCTTGATAGAGCTCGGAGACCGAGCTCTGGCGGTACCACCGCTTGATAGAGCTCGGAGACCGAGCTCTGGCGGTACCACCGCTTGATAGAGCTCGGAGACCGAGCTCTGGCGGTACCACCGCTTGATAGAGCTCGGAGACCGAGCTCTGGCGGTACCACCGCTTGATAGAGCTCGGAGACCGAGCTCTGGTCGGTACATCGCTTGATAGGGGCGGTACCACCGCTGATAGTATTAATTGCTGGTGGTACCATCGCCCAGAACACTTGGGAGACCGAGTCTCAAGCAGTGCCACCGTCAGTCGTGATTTTAAATGCTGAATAAGCTATCCAATCTAGTCTTATTCAGCCCTGTTAATGGCTCAGTTGGCCCCTAACTAAGTTAGTGGGATCACCTCCCAATCCTAACTCAATTTATGGCTCTAACTATGATTAAGGCAAGCAATTAGTCCGGTATGTCGATTTTTCTCTCGACGATCCGTCGGCGAGTCTTCCGGAGTGCTTCCGGCAAACTCCCAATGAACTCTCGGTGATCTTCCGATGAACTCTCAGCGATCTTTCGATGAGCTTTCAGTGATCTTCAGACGAACTCTCGATGAGCTCCCAGTATATCGTCCGAATCTTCGACTCCGGCCCATCATCTGCTTTACGCCTTACCGCTATCGTAGTTAATCCTGCACACTTTTCTCAACACATAGATTAGGTCAAATAATTTACTAATTGATTTCATAATCAAAATCCGAGATTCAATAGTAGCAAATATGCCTTTGTCATCGTTAACGATTATAGTAGATACACTTGGACTTACTTCTTGGTATACAAAAGTGATTGCTTTAGGTATTTCTCTAAGTTTTGTAAACTTGTTCAAAATGAAAAGGGTTTTATGGTTTCATCAATTCAAAATGATCATGGTGGTGAATTTCAAAACCGTGATTTCCAAGATTTTTATGAATCTAATGGATACAACCATAATTTCTCTACTCCGAGAAATCCTCAATAAAATGGAGTAGTAGAAAGAACAAATAGAAACTTACAATAAATGATAAAAATCATATTAAACGAACATATCCTACCCAAATATTTTTGGGCCGAAGCTGTAAATACAATATGCTATGTCATGAATAGGGTTCTAGTAAGATCATTACTTTCCAAAACCCCTTATGAGTTGTGGAACAACAAAAAACCTAACGTTTCATATTTTAAAGTTTTCGGGTAGAAATATTTTATCAGGAATGAAAAAGATACCTTAGGAAAGTTTGATGTAAAATCTGACGAAGGAATTTTTCTTGGTTATTCTTCTATTTCTAAGGCTTTTTTATCTTTAAAAAAAGAACTTTGGTTATAGAAGAGTCTATTCATGTTATTTTTAATGAAGTTTTCGAAGTTAAGAAAAATGATTTTGATGATGATCTTAATTTTGATGCTTTGAATTTAAATGAAATACTTTCTCCATCTAGCAACTTGGATACATCTTCTTCTGAAACATCCTTATCCAAGGAACGAAAGTATGTTGATACTCATCCTAAGGAGCTAATCATAGGAGACACATCAAAAGAGGTTCAAACTCGTTCTTCTCTTAAGAATTTTTTTGCCAACGTCGCTTTTTTCTCTCAAATTGAACCTAAATGCATTGACGAGACTTTAAAAGATGATTTATGGATTATTGCAATATAATAAGAGTTAAACCAATTTGAGAGAAATGAGGTGTGGAAGCTTGTTCCAAGGCCAAATGACCATTTAGTTATTGGTACTAAATGGGTCTTTAGAAACAAGCAAGATGAATTTAGTATCATGGTTAGAAACAAGGCTAGACTAGTTACCAAGGGTTTTAACTAAGAAGAATGTATCGATTATGAAGAAACCTTCGCTCTTATGGCACAATTAGAAGCCATAAGGATGCTCCTTGCCTATGCTAGTAGTAATAATTTTAATTTGTTTCAAATGGATATTAAGAGTGCTTTTCTTAATGGCTTTATTTTCAAAGAAGTTTATGTTGAACAACCTCTTAGATTTAAGAATGATAATTTCCCTAATCATGTGTTTAAATTGACTAAAGCTCTCTATGGATTGAAACAAGCCTCAAGGGCTTGGTATGAGAGACTTAGCTAAAACGATTTTCTTGTTAAACAACCTCCCATTTTCTTATTGTTCAAATTTATGTTGATGACATTATTTTTGGTTCTACAAATAAATCCTTATGTGAATAATTTGTCAAAAGTATGAGTCAAAAGTTTGAAATGAGTATAATGTGTGAATTAACCTTCTTTTTAGGCTTACGAATCAAACAACTTAATGATGGTATTTTTATTAGTCAAACAAAATATGCATTAGACTTGCTAAAATGATTTAATATGGATAGTTCAAAGGCTATCAATACTCCTATTAGTACCTCCAGTAAGTTAGACATTGATGAATGTAGAGAAAACTTTTATCAAAAAACTTATAGGGGTATGATAGGTAGTTTACTATACCTCGTCGCAACTAGACTGGATATCATATTTAGCATAGGACTTTGTGCTAGGTTTCAATCTAATCATAAGCTATCTTAAAGGAACCACAAATTTAGGATTATGGTATTCAAAATCTGAAAACTTTAAATTAATTACTTATGCTGATGCGGATTTTGCTGGATGTAGATTAGATAGAAAAAGCACATCCGGAATATGTCAATTTTTAGGACACGCTTATCTCTTGGTCTTCCAAGTAACAAAACTCGATTGCACTATCCACGACCGAAACCGAATACATTGCGACTAGTGCATGTTGTGCACAAGTTGTATGGTTAAAAAATACATTGAAAGATTATAAAATTTATCTTAAGAATATTCCTATAAAATATGATAATGTAAGTGTAATATATTTAACAAAAAATCCTATTCAACACTCTAGAACTAAACATATTGACATTAGGCATCATTTCATAAGAGATCATGTTAATATCCATGACATATTTTTAGAGTTTATTGATACAAAATATCAATTAGCTGATATCTTTGTAAAACCTTTAAATTAAGAACAATTTGATTTTATTATAAGGAGTTAGGGATGTTAAATTATCCAAGTGCATGAATTTGTTGTATTTTGTTTTCGAAATTTCTTGATTTTTTAAATAAGGCTTTTATGAAATCTGAAATATCAATTTACTTTGTATCAAATTTATTTCATACCCTTGCTCCATCACTTAATGATTTTTTATACACCTAATGGAATTTATTAACAAATACTTCTCTCACGGATTTCACTCTTGTGAATTTTTTTAATGAGAAATGGATTTGATTCATGAACTTTTATTCAAGGACTTTTTATCCTTCATTTGATGCTTCTTTCTTAATCTTCTCATGAAAGAAGAATTTTATGAATTTATAGTGTATAATGATCACTTACAAGAATGACAATTTGATTTCATTGAAGCATGATTTAAATAAAACTCATCGTTTTAAATTTGACTTAGTTCAAATCCTTTCATGAATTTGATTCTTGATGAATTCATTCTCTTTCTTCCTCTACTTTTTATTCTTATGACAAAGGAAGAAAGAAATTTACACTTCTCAAGAAGAACCAAAAGCTTTTATGCATTTAAATTAAAAATATTAGCTTATCCAAAAGTAGTTATCATGTAATTTTTTTAAATTCTCATCTTTGCTAACTTAGATAAATTGGTGTGAAACTTGCTTAAACTTTTGTTTACCACACTTACATTGTTGAATGGTTCTCCTTTTTGTTGATGACAAAGGGGGAGAAATATGGTAAATTAATAACAACTTGACATTTTGAATGTACTGTATGTATCGTAAATACTTGAATGTCTTGCGAATGCTTGAAAAATGATTAAATATGATTGGTATCGTCAAATACATACTTAAAAAATATGTATCAAAATATGTATCATGCTTGAATTTGTATCATTTTGATAAATGTCTTTTATTATGATAAGGTATCATGAGCTTAACTTTCTATTTACAATTGATATCTTGTCTTGGAATGATGAATTGTCATCTTACTAAATTTCATATTCAAAATTCATATCATATTTGAAAATGATGATTGTTTATTATCATTAGACTTGAAAATGGATGTCATGCCTTAACATCATTTTGACACATACATAGTATCATATTTAGAAGTGGTAAATCGTGATAAGTATCATGATATGCATGTTGATAAGTTTAAATAACTTATCGATTTGATACTTGAATTCAAAGGTCTTGAATTCAAAAATATTTTTTTCTCAAGAATGGCATATGATAGGGGGAGTTAAGGTTAACTCCGCCATCAATTGATTGTCATCATCAAAAAGGGAGAGATTGTTGAATCTCGGATTTTGATGATGAAATCAATTGATAAACTGTTTGATCTAATTTATATATTGAGAAAAGTGTACAAGATTAACTACGATAGTAGTAAAATATAAAGCAAATGTTGTGTCGGAGTCAAGATCGAGATTTCGTTGAGAGTTCGAGAATTCGTCGAAAGTTTAGATGTTCGTCGAAAGTTCTGCCGAAACCAACTGAGAAGTCTAGGAGCTTGCCAAAGAAGCTCATTGGAACTCGCCAAGAAGATCATCGTGAAGTCCAGGAGCTTGCCAGAAGTCCGTCGGAACATTGCTGAGAGATTGTCGGAAGTTTGCCGAAAGATCGTCGGAAGCTCACTAGAAGAACAATTGACATACCAGAACTAGAATGCTTTGTTAAATGTCTTAATTATCATAGTTAAACCATAAATTGAGTTAGGATTAGGAGGTGGTCTCACTAACTCAGTTAGGGGCCAATTGGGCCCTTGACAAGGCTGAAATGGGTTGGATTAAATAGCCCATTCAGCACCTAAAATCACAACCGGTGGTGGCACCACCAGGGCCGGCAATGACACCGCCTGGGACTCGGTCTCCCAGGAGTTCTAGGTGATGGTACAATTGACAGTTAATGCTGTCATGCAGTGGTACCGCCCCTATCAAGCAGTGGTACCACCAGAGCTCAGTCTTTGAGCTCTGTAGGCGATCGTACCACCCAGACTGAGTGGTAGTACTACCCAGTGTCATTTTGCAGGCTATAGTACCACCCAATAATGGCGATGGTACTGTCAGTACCTCGAAATCCAGGGAAGTGATACTTTTTGGCTCTAATTCAGAAACTATTGGGGCCTATAAATACCCCATCCTTTTCTGCATGAAAGGATAACAAAGTGCAATCGATAGTGTGAAAAATTCTAAGTGTTTAAGGTGTTAAAAGTATTGTAAAAGTGAGAAGAGTCATCCTCCTCCCTCTCTTATTTTGTAACCATTCAAGAAAGAGGAGTGAGGCTTATAAGAGTTATCTCCTAAACCCAGTAAAAGGAGAAAGAGTTGTAAAAAGTGGTTGGTCTTCGCCTATTAAAGGAAGGCCATTAGTGGACGCCAATGACATCGACAGAGGAGGACTCAGAAGTGGATGTAGGTCACAACGACCGAACCACTCTAAATTCTGGTTTGCTTTTCTATTTATGTAATTTACATTACTACAAACTTCCTTAATCGTTGCACTCTTACGAAAGTTTTCAAGTTTAATTTTCTCTTTACACTTTTACGAGCTCTTTCAAGTCTAATATCTTTCTAAAACGGATTTAATCGAAATGAACATTTTCCGAAATCAATGATTTTTTCACTGTACTAGTTCACACCCCCCCCCCCCTCTTAGTGCCGCTCTTAATCCTAACAGTGGTAACATTATTGAGCACATAAGCATATTTTAGAGTCTTGCAGATTATTACTTCTCAACTCTTTACTAGAAAGTTGGGAAACATATATGGTGACAATTTGTAACTCCACACTAGACGAGACTCTAACTCTAGATATGGTCAAAGATAGTTTGCTAAATGAAGATACCAGAAGGAAAGAACAAGGTGAATCTTCTTCTGGTGCATTTGTTACTGAAAAATAAGAAAGACGTGGAAGAAGTCATAACAGAAATCTATATGGTTATAGAGGAAGATCCAAGTCTAGAAGAGATATCAAATGTTTTCACTATAACAGGCCAAGTCACATGAAGAAAGAGTGTAGGTTTTAGAAGCGAGAACAGAATAAAAGGAAGAAAAATAAAAAAGAGACCAATACAGTTGCTGTTGAAGGCGATATCATTATTGTTTGTGATGATAGTTGTGTCAGTCTTATAGCTTAGGATAGTAACTAGGTAATTGACTCCGGTGCTTCATTTTATGTTACTTCTCATGGTAATCTCTTCATATCTTACACTACTGGTGATTTTGGTAATGTCAGAATGGGAAACAGTGGTAAATCTAAGATTGTGGGTATTGGAGATATTTGCTTAAAGACTAGTATTTGGAGCAAATTGATACTCAAAGATGTCAGACATGTTCCAAATATTCGTCTTAACTTGATATCTACATGCAGACTTGATGATGGGGGATTTACACACTATTTTGGTGAAACTAAATGGAAACTCACTAAAGGTTCTCTAATTATGGTAAGAGGAAAGAAGCTTAACTCTTTTTATATCATGAAAGCTAAGCTACACAAAGGAGAGATTAATGTAATTCAGAAGGGTGAAAGTATAGATCTTCGGCACAAGATGCTTGGTCATATCAACGAGAAGGGACTTCAAACTTTTGCTAAAAAATAGTTCTTACCAGAGTTACAAAATACATTTCTTAAATCTTGTGATCATTGCTTAGCTAGAAAAACACATAGAGTTGCATTTTATACATATACATCATCTAGAAGATCAGATGTTATTAATTTAGTTCATACTAATGTTTATACTATACAAATTGGAACTCTTGGATATGCTCTTTATTTTGTTACTTTTATTGATGATCATTCTAGAAAAGTTTGGGCCTTTACTTTGAAATCTAAAGACTAGATACTCGAAGTCTTCAATGAATTTCATGTTAGTGTTGAAAGAGAAAATAGCAAAAAACTAAAGTGTGTTCGAGCAAATAATAGTGGCGAGTACAGGGGACCCCTTTTGAGAATTACTATAGGGTTTATTGTATCAGGCTTGACAAAATAGTTCCTAAAACTCCTCAACAGAACGGTGTGGCAGAAAGGATGAACAGAACCATTGAAGAAAAGATTAGGTGTTTGTTTTCTCACACCAAGTTACCTAAGTCATTTTGGAGGGAGGCTATGAGAACTACAATTAACCTTATAAATATTTCTTCATCAATTCCTCTAAAATGCGATGTTCTAGAGAGAGTATGGAAAGGAAAAGATATATCTTATAATTATTTAAGTCATTGGGTGTAAAGCATTTGTTCATATTCCCAAACATGAGAGGTCCAAGCTTGATAATAAGGCAAAAGTATGTATCTTCTTGGGATATGGTTATGAAGAGTTTGGATACAGATTATATGATCCAATGAACAAAAAGATTATTAGAAGCAGAAATTTATATTTTTTGAAGACCAATTGTTTGATGGTGGTGATAATATTGAGAAGCCAAAAACCTCTGTTTATATTCTTTAGAGTTTGGGTCCGGTTCCTTCACTTGTAGTTCATGATGATCATGAGAAAGATGAACAAGAAGATTGTAGTGAGAATGCCAGTGATGATACTCCTACAATTGATGATGTTGAACCAACTGAATAAGCACCACCACCATTTGAGATTCCATTGAGAAGATCCACTAAAGAGCGACAACCATCTACTAGATATCCTCCATATGAGTATGTTATACTTACTGACAAGGGAGAGCCAGAAACTTACCAAGAAGCTATTCTAAATGAGCATAAGAATGAGTGGATTAAAGCTATATAATAAGAGATGAGATCCTTGCTTGAGAACCATACTTATGACTTGGTAAAGTTGCCTAAAGAGAAGAAAGCTCTTAAGAATAAATAGGTTTACAAATTAAAGACTGAAAATAATAGCTCACAACAAAGATACAAGGCACGACTAGTTGTAAAAGGATTCAGTCAGAAGAAAGGTATTGACTTTGAAAACATATTTTCTCCTGTGGTGAAAATGTCCTCTATCCGAGTTGTTTTTGATTTGGCTACCCACTTGAATTTAGAAGTTGAGAAACTTGATATGAAAACAGCATTTCTTCATGGTGACTTAGAAGAAGAAATTTACATAGAGCAACAAGAATGTTTCAAAGTCAAGGGAAAAGAAAATCTGGTGTGTAAGCTTAGGAAAAGCTTATATAGACTCAAACATGTACCTAGACAGTGGTACAAGAAGTTTGATTCCTTTATGATAAGCCAAGGGAATAATAGAACAACATCTGATCATTGTGTGTTTATGAAGAAATTTTTAAATAATGATTTTATTATTCTCCTGTTATATATTGATGATATGCTGATTGTATTAGGAAAGCAATCGGCACTAAGAGGGGGGGTGAATTAGTGCAGTGGTAAAATACGTCGGTTTCAAAACCTTTTATTTCAATTAAATCTATTTTTGATGAAAAACCATTTCGTAAAGATACTAACTTGAAAGCGTGTTTGTAAACGTAAGAGCGTCGTGGATGTAAAGCAAGTAAGTTTACAGTAAAAGTAAATTGTACAAATAAAAATATAAATCGAGTTTATACTGGTTCGGTCGTCGTGACCTACATCCACTCCATCGATTCCCCTTCCGTCGAGGCCACCGGCATCCACTACGATCTTCTTTTAACGGGTGAAGATCGACTACCCTTTTACACCCCTCTTCTCCTTTTCACGGGTTTAGGAGACAACCCTTACAAGCACTCACTCCTCTCTTAAACAGAATTCTAAACTTAGAGTGGAGGATGAAATTTCTCAAGAGATTGCAGTAGTATTTTCTCACTTTTAAATTCTCTATGCTTGTATATCATTAATCAGGGATGAGATGAGTATTTATAGGCTTCAACTGGATTCAAACTTGGAGCCTAAAAATGTCTCATCTCGAGTCTCTTGGGTACAAGCAGTACCACCACTAGTGTCAGTCTGACACTGACACTGCACTGGGCGGTACCATCGCTTAGCATCCTGCCACTGTGTGGTACCATCGCCTGACATAGTCTCGGAGACTGTGCCATAACGGTGTCACCTCTTGGGTCACTATTTGGGCCTTTCATTAGGCTCAACACAGTCCTTACATGGGCCTAACTGGCCCTTAATTGGGTTGGCCCAAATCCAATCCCAATTATGTGCTAACTACGAAATCTAAGACATTTACTAAGCTAAACAAGTCCGTAAGTCTAGTTTCTTCTGGCAAGCTTCCGACGATCTTTCGACGAACTTCCAATGATCTCTCAGCAATGTTCCAGTGGACTCCTAATAAGCTCTTAGACTTCACGACGATCTTCTTAGCGAGTTCCAACGAGCTTCTTTGGTAAGCTCCAAGACTTCTCAGTTGGTCCTAGCAGAACTTCCGACGTTCTATCACGGACTTAGCTGGTTTTGCCTAAGTCGTGTGGCACCCTTTCATATCCGTCCGCAAAGGTCAACCACCCCGAAACCTCTCATGGTCCCTTAGGACCTACAAAAGAGAAAACGAGTTAGAGAAAGCGCCTCACTCGGGATCCACAAGCAATCATCTCCGTAAACACTTCATAAATAATGTAAATTACAAGTAGACTTTACAAGCTCAGAATGGTTGCACAACAAAGGGGTAAAATAGTCCACTATAGATAAAAAATCTCTCACAAGTGTCCACATGACATAACATTTATTTACAAGCCTGAAATGGCCACCAAACCCAACTAAAATGGGACTATTAAGCCTTCGGTCGTCCCTCTACATACTGTGCAAAGCATGAACATACCAAAAGACATAGACATATATAAAAATTACGTCAAACATCCTATTTAGAAGTTTATCCATGACATTCTCTCCCACTTATTCTTTCGACGTCCTCGTCGAAGCTTATGCCAACACTGCAACTCCTTGCCTTTGCTGAGTCTTCAATCTTCTACTCCAACTACAATGCGCCTCTTGGCTCCTAACTACTCTCCACTATTGTTTTTGAGTAGTCGAACCTTTGATTCGCCATGCTGCTTTAACTCGCTAATGACTCTGATTCTAGTATGGGGTTGGCTGAGTTGTGTTGATCCCTATTAGTTCCTACGGATCCTCCAGATGAAGGAAAAGACCATCCTTACTATGCGCTAGTCTCTCAAATGCCTCATGTTGCTTAAACTGGATGGATGCTTGTTGGAGTTTTAACGAGCATCGCCTCACAAACTTTTAAAGTTTTGAGTCCTTCACAAAATTTGCTCTTCGACTCTTTTTTCACTTAGTTGTTACTTCCAAGTAGATTCGCATCACTTCTGCTTTCGATTGGCATTCTATTGAGAAATGAAGTGGATAATCTACTATCAATAGCACTGATTACCATTGGTGAGGATTTGACAACTATTGTCTTCTAATATCTTCGAAGGGTCTTTAAACCTATGCAGAGCTCCTCTACTATTTAGATAAGAGAATTGGGGTACTCGGTTTTACCTATTATCTTAAGAGTTGAGAAAGCAATGGTTACTTGACTTTGCCCGCCTCCTCAAGGGTTGTAATCCATACATCGAGCTAGTTACTAGCCTTCGCCTACTCTTTGCTCATACTTCTGAAGCACTTGAAGTATTTACACTCCTTACATTGAGTTAGTTACCATGATTCACCTTCTCAATACCATCGAACTTTTGGAATGCAGGAAGTTTTCACCTCAACTTGGAGTAAGTCTCTAATAGTTTTGGTCGCCTCTAGGATTGTATCATCTTCTCTATCAACCCTACCGCCTACTCCACTGAGTAACAAAGGTACAGCATCGCATATTGCCTGCTTTATTCCTTGGTCATGCAATCTTGCATGACCTGAAGTCCTTCACTTTCGGGTATCTTGATAAGAAGCTCGTTGACACCGGTCTTACGAAGTTCCTCGGCCTTTGCCATTTAATCTTGTCTCGGTACTTAGACTTTGCCTCTGTATGCTCCACCTCCTCAGCCCCTTTCACGACCAAGCGCTCTCCCTCCATGAGAGCAAGGGATCAATGACTTTCACGAAAGTCCCGCCTCTACGGTACCATGGCGCTGCCATGCCCATGGCCCTACTATCTGTCGCCTCACATCTGCATCCCTTTTCTTTACGATCAATAGATATGTCTCTGTGGCACTCCTTTGAGTCCACCTCCATTCTAACTAATACTTGATTTTGGGTAGCTAAGTCCCTCTAGACTCATTGTCGCTTCCTCGTCCTTTTCGACCCCTTGCTTCAACACCTCTATGTTCTCCAAGTAACTCTCTTTAGTTGATGGAAAGACAAACTGCAACTCCCATGCATGGCCTCTGCCATCACATTATAGGGTTTGCACTAATTCTGTTCTCCTTAGCTTCCTTGGTAGCAACGTTCGCTTACTCGAACTTGTCCTCTGACTTGCCTGGCTCCTTTAAACGAATATGGGCTCTGGGGCAGTCCAACTCTCCAGCTACTTCGATCATATCTTTGCATGATCAAGTCCCTCTCATGGGACTCACTGGTACTTGCATTCAAACTTTTCCCTTGGTGGAACACAGCCCCCATATGCTAATGACCAAGTCTTTCATCTGATGCAAAATTTGATGCACGCACAGAAGACTTGCCTTTGTGGTACCATGGCCTTCACTCCTTGAATCCATAGCCCTTCTTGTCATTGTGTTGTTCACCGAAGTGGAGCTTCCAGTAGCTCCTGATCATACCTCCGTATAATAAAGTCCCTCACGGGACTTGATTTGTGTGTGTCGCATTGCCACAAACTGTTCTACCATAATCCACTGTATCATGTCGCCTCCTGGTGACATCTCTATTGCATTCTGATCCTTGTGGGATGAACTCAAATTGTGACCCTTTCATGTGTAGTCTCTGCCAACACATCACAGGGCCTCTTCCACCTTTGATTGTATTCGCTCATTTGGCAATCGACCTTCGTCTACTTGCTCTCGGGTCACACCTAGATGAAGCACCGCTCTATGATAGTCCGTCGCCTAGTAGCTCTCGAAGTCCACCGACTTTGCTAAAATTGGTGAACTATTGTCTGGATCCTAGGCCTCTACCCCTACCAGCACAATCTCCACTATGCACTACTCCCTTCATGACAACTTGAATGGCAGCATTATGGCATATTCTTCAAGAGTACCCGCCTCTGCGTCCTCTTGCCCCGTGCCAAGGCTTTCTAAACCCAACTTCGCCTCTGCAAGTTGAGTCACATCAGTTCCTCCATCAAATGCTTCTTCAAGATAAGGTGCATGTGCCTAGAAGCTCCCTTTGTCTTTGGCACCATGCAAGATGAGTCCACTCCATCAGCATGAAGGACCCATGGAACGACATGATCTTGCTCTTGCCTCTACAAGAGTTTATGTCCGTGACCTCTGCCCAAGGAAAGCTCTGTGCTTTCGCTCCATGTTCCATCTTCTTATATCGACTCCCTTCATGCGACTTGGGTACTTCGCCAAATTACACCCAAGTTGCACTACTCGTTTTTACATTGAGTTGATAGTGTCCCTCGTGCCCACCATTCCACGGGTTAGCCCTTTGTTGAGTCTGATCTCCATATCGACTCCAAGTGTGCCTTCATTTATGTTGCCTTGGATCGCTCCCCGACTTGATCTCGTAATGCATTCTCCAATACATTATCTCAAGTGAGTTCATGCGATGACTCCACATCGCTCACTCAGTCCATTGAGCTTTGTGAAGTTTTTTTTTTTTAGGTACTCCTCCTTAACATGTGCAGTCCATTGCACATGGTTCACCCACTATAGAGCTGGGACTTATCTCTCATGGATATCTGTCCATTGGAGCAATTTCTCTCTTTGCTTCCTTCTCTTTGAAAGTTTCGGAGACCACTATCCCCTTGGACTACTTCGCCTTGTTGAACAAACTGTGCATTGTTCTACCTCCTACCAACGCACTTGCTAGATTGCAACTCCACGTCAATACAGCCCCTGTTGTACCCCTCAAGGCCTAACAACATGCTAAACTCGCTACACACTTCAGCCTCCTATGGACGTATCGTTCACATGCTGAAGAAAAAGTTTCAAAGCTCTATGGCGCCGAGTTTTGGTTGCCTTGGGATGGCCACGAACACTCCATCGTTCACATACAAGCTTTTGCATGAGTACCGAATTCTTCGAGTTAGCAATTCCCCTCACCTCTGTGAGCTTTGCATAACTCTTTCGATCGCTGAACAACTCATTCCAACTTACATGGTCTTATACTTTATCAAGCGCCTTGCTTGCCTTAAGCACCATCAAGTTTGGTTGTCAACATTGAGCCAAAGTTCAAACTCAGTCAACCCAACCTTTGTGCGCTACTCATTCTTCCCAGCTTGCTTGTCCTCATGGTGCCTATTGCGCGAAGGGGTTAGCCATTCCTCTAAATGCCAATCTTAGATACCTGCTCCTCTGAGCAACTCCTTTTCTCTATATCTCCATGTCTGTTTTCCCCAAAACGGTCGCGCGTGCCGGCTACCCTAAACATAGCCCCACTAGGTCCCCCACATTTGCATACCAAGTGCTTCTATGAGTGCTTGTCCCACTCTGATACCATCTGTCATGGACTTCGCTGGTTTTGCCTAAGTTATGCGGTACTCTTGCGTGTCCGTCCGTAAAGGTCAGCCTCCCCGAAACCTCTCATGGTCCCTTAGAACCTACAAAAAAGAAAACGAGTTAAAGAAAGCGCTTCACTCAGGATCCATAAGCAATCATCTCCATAAATACTTCATAAACAATGCAAATTACAAGTAGACTTTATAAGCTCAGAACGGTTGCACAACAAAGGGGTAAAATGGTCCACTATAGATTAAAAATCTCTCACAAGTGTCCACATGACACAACCATTATTTACAAGCCTAAAATGGTCACCAAACCTAACTAAAATGGGACTATTAAGCCTTCGGCCGTCCCTCTACATGCTGTGCAAAGCATGAACATACCAAAAGATACGGACATACATAAACATTACGTCAAACATCCTGTTTAGAAGTTTATCCGTGACAGAACGTCCGGACTTCCAACGAACTCTCGAGCTCCTAACGAAATCGCGTTCTTGACTCCGAGACTTCATTTTGCTTTATGCCTTGCTATCATAGTTAATCCTACACATGTAAAACACACTTTGATCTAGACAATTATTACTAAGCATGAATCATTTTGTCCGGCATGTCATTGGTCCATTGACGCTTCATCTGATTCTTCGATGCATCGTCCTCTTTTGCGACCTATTGCCCAATCGGCCAGTTGACCTCCGCAACTCTGATATCCTTGATGCAATATCTGCTCTTCTTGGTCCGATGCCCAAATCCATGGCTTGAAGCCTTCTGTCGATATGTTGACCGATCCTCCGGCTCAACGTCCAATCTTCTGACATGTTTTCCTTTGGCCCAAAATGATTCTTCTTGCTTTAATTATCTCATCATGATTGAAGCATCCTGCGTTACTCAAAACGTAAATCAAATCATAAACACTTATCAATTGGTTTCATCATCAAAATACGAGATTCAATAATCTCCTCCTTTTTGATGATAATAACCAATTGATGACGAAGTAAACCTTAACTCCCCTTATCAATATGCCACATTGATATAACCTTGAATTCAAGCTGAATTCAAGTCATTGTAAATTTCATTATGAATATTTGTAACACATCATCATGCATAACATGATCATACTTCTCCCCCTTTGTCATCAACAAAAAGGAGAAGTGTAACTTTATAAGTGTTTGAGATACAAGTTCAAATCGTTACATAATAAATCTCAAGTTTATTTATCATGCAAGCTAGCAATAATTAAATATGTGCAAGTTTAGCATGTATATTTTGTAATATTCAAGCTAGCAAGTTTTTGAAAAAGAAAGCAAGTTTTGCAACATACAAATTAGCAATAATTTTGAGTTGTGCAAGTTTGCAAATTTATTTTTCTTTGTAATGTGCAAGATAGCATCTTTTTACATCTTTTTGAGATTCCATGCTAGCAATCCTCAGTGATGTTTAAGATAGCAATTTCTTCTCTTTTGAGAAGTGCGATTATTTTTTCTCCCTTTGTAAAAACGCAAGCTAACAAAATGTTACATCATTTTACAACATGGAAGCTAACAATTTGAGATGTTCAAGAAGCAAGTTCTTTCTTCCCTTTTGAGAAGTATAATTTTTTACTTTCTTCTTGAATTGTGCGAGCTAGCATCTTTTATCTCACCCTTTGTCATTGTCAAAAGGAAGGGAAGACCTTTTATATCAATTTTCAGATTATGACAAAGGTAAAGTATTAATCCTTTTTCAATATGTTTGTGCATCATCCTAGTTTTAAATTAAAACATACACAATTCCAAAACCTTACATATCATCCTTACTTTATGCATCATACTAAAAATAAATCAATCTATCATATCATCGTTTTAGCAACGAATCATAGTATCATGATGGTATCTAAATGTCAAATCCTATCATGTATGATCATAATTTTTCATGAGTATTTCATGCATAATTTCATTTCATCTCATTCATTTCCTCTCATGATGAATATCAAGAAAAAGTTGGTGATCAGTTCTTCATGAATATATATATATATATCATATCATGAAATACCTAAACACGTGATTCATTTTGACAAATATTCTCTTTAACAAAAAGAAACAGGGAGAAAATGATCTTAATTCATAGAAAGATTTCAAGTATTACAAATCGAGAAATCAAGATCATGAATTGGAATATTTTCCTTTTTAGTAAATAACAAAGAGAAACATAAGAGATCAAATGATATAAATAAAATTCATTCAATCTTGTAGGAGAACAAGATATTAATTCATGTATATAAAATCTCTCAATTCATAATGAATCATAAAAATTGTATTTCCAAAAAATCATGATCATTTAGGAAATTTTCTTCTTTAGTAAACGAAAACATGGAAGTTCAAAAAAACAAGATCTTGATTCATAAATGATTTCTAGTTATAAATCACGAGAAATCAAGATCATGATTTTAATAAAATCCATTAAATTTAAATCATTCTCATAATCCATGAGATTCACAAAAGCATAATATACATGAATTCATTAATGAAAAATCAATAAGATAGAGATGAAAAGTATTCCTCCCTTTTTTATATATATTTCATTTGAAGTTGTTTATTTCATACAAGTATGCCTTTGCCTTTTTTGTATGAAAACCATATATCATGGTTTAAAATTGAAAGAGTAAATCTCATTATGGAAATCATCAAGATCAATGAATCTCAAAAATCATCATGTATAACTTTAAAATCTCATGCATAAAATAGTCAATCATGGTATCAAAACATTTAATATTTTCATTACATCATTATGTATTATTAAATATACAATTGTCAAGCATGACACTTACATTATTTCATATAAGCATGCCTTTTCCATTTATGCCAAATCAAAATATGCGTCATTTTTAAAACTGTAAAAGCCACTTTCATTACCGTAAAAATCAACAATTCATAAATCTCAAGAATCATCATGTATAATATCGAAAGATAAATTTATTAAGCACTATCATTATGCATTATTACATTATTTCATCAAGCATGATTTCATAAAGTATTTTCAATCAAAATAATACGGAAATCATTAAGATACACATTATCATTAAAACATCTAGCATGATTTAAGTCTAACATTTTGTTCCTTTATTATAATACATATAATTTTTATGATTATTTTCAAAATTACTAGATAAGCATGATTCCTATTTTTTTACATTTTCATTTATTAAACATGTAATTTTCAAGAAAAATAATTATTCTAAACTAAATTAAAAATAACTCATGAAAATATCAAGTAATTTTAAAATAACGTAAAAGAGTTTTGTTTGAGTTGTCTACCTCATTATCGAGAGTCAACAAGGCGAAGTTTGCTACTTCGTCTTCATCGGTTTGCACCTCGTCTTCGGATGAGCTTGATTCGTCTTTTGGCAACTTCCTTTTGCATTCATAGCAAGTAGTTCCGCTCTTTTTATTCTTTATTATTGTTTCATGAACTTTTTAAATTTCAAGTGAGGAGTTTCAAGTTCACTATCATTTGAGTTTATGCTCGACTAGTCTTCGATTATTCTAAATCCAAAATCCTTTCTGTTCTTTGGAAGGTGTTCTCATGTTGTTTTGTACATTATGCGTCATTCATATATCATCAATGAACATAAAAAGTCTTCAAGTGAAAAATTATTAAGTATATCATCAATAACAAAAGTTCTTCAAGTGAAAAATTATTAAGATCTTTTGCCTCTATATTGCGGTTACTTTCAGATCCCAACTCGTATTAAGAGAACATAAAATTTTGTTTACAAGTTCAAAGATCCAAAAAACTTTTACCAAGTGCTTTTAAATTATTGACGATAATCCGTAAAACAGGTGTACATGTCCACAATATTTCACTTGGTTTCATATGAAACAACTCGAAATCATGTATAAAAAATTAATTTAGAGTCTTTAATTCTACTAGTACCTTCATGGGTGATTTGAAGTATGTGCCAAATATCGAAAGTCGTTTTGTAAGTAGAAACCTGATTGAACTCATTTTTCTCTAAAGTACAAAATAAGGCATTCATAGCCTTTGCATTTAATGAGAAAGTCTTCTTCTCCAAATCATTCCAATGGTTCATTGGAAGAGAAGACCTTTGAAATCCGCTTTCAACAATGTTCCATAAATTCAAATCCAAGGAAAGCAAGAAAACTCTCATTCGAGTTTTTTAATATGTGTAGTCCATCTCATTGAAAAAGAGAGGATGAATGAAAGAAAGTCCCTCTTGAAAGCCGAAAAGAGCCATTTCTCTTGGGTGTTAAACCAAATGAGAAATCTGTTAGAACCCTTACAGATTCTAAGCTTGGGGTTGATCTCTTTAGGGGATCGGCCTCCTATAACTCTATAGAGGTACCTTCCTCCAAGTTGCTGCTCAAAGGTTGTAGAAAAGATTCATTTATTGCTTATTAAAAGAGGATGAATACATCACTATTCATAGGGTTTCTAAACCCTAACTCCTAATAGGACTCCTACTCAAGACTCCTACTCAATTAAGACTTCTACTCAAGATTCCTAATAGGACTCCTACTCAAGACTCCTATTCCGTTACAACTCCTAATTCTTCTCTAAGAAATAACATCCAAACCCTAGTCGACCTCTTCACCTCTTTAATATGAGTCAGCTTAGGTAGGTTTTACATGAATGCCCCTATCAATTAGGACTCTCCTAGCTAGAGTCCTAACAGACCCGCCCTCTTCAAATCAGCCTTGTCCTCGAGGCTGACAATCCATGAATTTTGGGAATTTGACCTTCAAGTCATCATAGTTCTCCCAAGTGGCACCTTCTACTGGTAAGTTCGCCCATTGTATTAGCACTTAAGTAATGGGTCATCGTCGTTGAGTCACAATCCGTCAATCAATAATAGCACTCAATTGGGTCTGGAGTTCTCCTTGGGTAGTCATATTTAGTGGGTGGCTTTGGGTTGTCTCCAAGCACCTGTTTATCACTTCTATCTGGCCATCGATTTGTGGGTGATATCTCATACTCCTTTTCAATTTAGCACCCTACATATGGAATAACTCTGTCCAAAATCTGCTCGTGAAGATGCAAGTAGAATTTGGCACAAGCACAATGCGTCCCTTATAACGTAATTCTTTTGAGTCCCAATTATAATGAGCCATGAAGTTTGGTGCTTTCTCCAATTTTTTATAATCTTACTAGTCTTCGGATCTTCCTACCATTCCATCTTAATATCCTTAAGGAAGTTGCTAGTCGGAAGTGAAACAGCCGAAAATTCAGCTTGCTCGGGTAGTTGTGAAAGCGCATCTGCAACAACATTCTCTTTCCCCTTTTTGTAAGTTATTTCATAATCAAATCTAAGAAGTTTTGTTATCCATTTTTGCTGCTTAGGGGATGATATCTTTTGCTCCAAAAAGTACTTGAGGCTTTTATGGTCAGTTTTAATTTGAAATCGTCGACCGATCAAGTAGGGTCTCCACCTCGTTGCTGCGTGCACAATTGCGAGCATCTCCTTATCATATGTTGACATGTTTTGATGGGAGGGAGACAATGTCTTGCTAGTGTATGCGAGTGGTCGACCATCTTGCATGAGAATGGCTCCAATTCCGATTCTAGATGCGTCGGCCTCAATAATGAAGAGTCGGCTGAAATCTGGTAGTGCTAGCACCGGCGGCATCGTCATGGCTGCCTTAAGTTTGTCGAAGGCAGTGAAAGCTTTGTCCAACCATTGGAAGACATCTTTTTTTTAGTAAGGAAGTAAGTGGTGCACTAATCTTTCCATAGTTTTTCACGAACTTGCAATAGTAGCCTGTTAAACCCAGAAAGCCATGTAGCAATTTTATGTTCCTCGAGGTCGGTCGGTTCTGCATTGGTTTTATTTTGGAGGGGTCCACTGCCACATCTTCCTCTGATATGATATGCCCAAGATATTCTATCTTCTGGCAAAAATTCATAGTGGCCGTTGTGTGTTCGAAAGGCGATTTTCGGTATGTCTTCTTTGCACACTCATATTTGATGATACCCGGATCGAAGGTCCAGCTTTGTGAAGATTTGTGCTCCCTTTCATCTAGCAATTCATTTGCTATTGGAATAGGGTATTTGTCCTTGACGGTTATGCCATTGAGGTTCGATAATCAATGCACATTAGCCATGTTTTGTCCTTCTTTTGTACGAAGAGCACCGGTAAAAAGTAGGGGCTGCAACTTAGCCGAATAACTCCTATTTCGGGCATCTCTTTTACAATCCTTTCTATTTTATCCTTCTGCAGATATGAATGTTGATATAGCCAAGTATTTGCAGGAGGTTTGCCCAGAAGAATCGGTATACAATGATCATGCCGATAGGCAAGAGGTAGGTTGCATGATTCGTCAAATATATCTGAAAATTCAGCAAGCAAAGAAAGTAGGTTTGGATCTTCAAATTCTATTGGCTCTCCTTTTAGTTTGCTGCTCAAGTTGTACCAAAAAGCCACTGCATGCTTTATGCAAAACCTTCTCCATTTGTTGTCTGCAAATCGTCATTACGTCGCCCCCACGTTTCCCGTGTAGAATCACTTGTTTCCCTTTAATGTAAAATCTCAAAATTAGTTTCATAAAATTCTAGGACACATTACCTAATGTTATCAACCATTTAATTTTGAGCATAGCCTCATGATCATCAAGAGGAAGGAGGAAGAAATCTGCAATTATCTCTTGTTCCTGCGGTAATAGTTTCTCCCGCGGGCGCCTACGATCACACTTCAAAATCCGTCCGTCGGTGAACTTGATGTCAAACCTACTGTAATACTCGATAGGTAAGGCCATCTGGACAGCAACTTTACTATCTAGGAAGTTATTAGTGATGCCCATGTCGATGAGAATAGTGATCGATTGTTGTTTGAGAAGGCCTTAAACTTTCATCGTTTGCGGGTTTGAGTAGCCGGCTAGTGCATGTACCGTAACTTCGGTCGGTTGTGGCTCTTCTTCTATATATTCTTCTTTATTATCAAGGCTCTCTTCTAGATGTTTAATGACCTCTTCTTCTACTGGTTCAATCATAAGAAGTCTCCCTTTTCTACAGCGATGCTCGTGGCTCCACGACTCGTCGCAGTGCCAACATAACTCCTTCGTAGATCGCTCCCGAAGCTCTTCTCTTGTCATCATTTTTGCTGCAAGGACTTGATTGATAGTAGGGGGGGCTGAGGGCTTCTGCATTGCTGGTCGAGAAGTGATCCTAGTCCTCTGGGCTTCATGGTTCAATCGCTCCTCTTGATGTCGTGCAAAAGAGATGGCTGCCATAAGCGTGTACGATTGTCGTGCTTTAACTTCTCCCCGGATCTCCAGCTTCAAGCCCTCAATAAAGGTCCCTAATAGCTGTTTTTGAGACCAATCATGAGTTTGATTATATAACATTTCAAACCTGGTTTGGTACTCCTGAACGGTAGAGGTTTGTCGGATCTTTGCTAGTTGTTCGTCAATGTTCTCGTAATCGGTTGGTCCGAAGCGGATCAATAGTCCTTTGAATTGTCACCATGAGAGGACTCCATGAGTATATTTAAACTAGTCAAACCACTGTATAGCTTCCCCTTCAAGATGTATAGCCTCAATTTCCACCATAGATGCGTCCGCGGTTTTGTGGTACCGAAAATATCGCTTCACGTGCGAGATCCAACCAATCGGGTCTCCTTCTTCCCATCTAGGGAAGTCCACCCTCATGCGTGGATAGTTGAGGTCAGTCATAGAACCTCTCCTCTCTTGGAAGTCATCTCTTTGGGCTTGGTGTGATTGGTTAGAGCTCTCTCCTTGATATGATTTCTTCGGGCTTAGTGGTCGGCCCAAACTGAGTTCGGTAAAGAGAGTCTGAATCTTATCCTTCATTCGCGCCACCAAGGCTTCTAATTTAGCATTGATTGCCTCCTTAGATGCCATAGTATATGCCTCCAAATCTGTGATATTAAGATATCTCTTTTGTTATTGGGTTAAAGGCAAGTATGGGTTGAGAGAAGTGATGGTCGAAAGGGTTGGTGGATTAGTGGATGTAGGCTGCGGTTTAGGCTTGTTTTATGGCTGTTTTGGGTGCAGTTTGAGGGTATAGTTTAGTGGAGTTTTAAGGCTATGGATGAAAGTTTTAGATCTATGGTAGATGGAAGCAAAGGTTTGATAGAAATCAGTGGAAGTTTGCTACAGAATTGTGTTGTCTTGTAAGAGCAGAATTGTCGTCGAAGAAACAGCGGTTTCTCGACGAGATTTCCACCAAAAACATGAGAGATTTGAGGAGGGAATTGACAGTAAAATCTCAGTTTATATGGCAGCAAGGATGTTCAATTTAATCAAGAAAATTTCGGCAGTATAACAGCAAGGAAATTGGTGTAAGTTGCGATAGCAGAATTCTCGTCTAAAAATTTTAGCGATTTGCGACGAAAATTTGCAGTAACATAAAATTATTTTTAGAGATGAATTCCTCAATAGATCAATCTTAGATGGAAGCCAAGATGATGTACAAAGTGTAGAAGAAATTTTGTTCAAAAAAAAAAAGATTACAAATAGATCAGTTAAGGCAATAATATACGGCTGAAATTTTCTACAACACAGATATTCAAGTGTATCAGATTGGACATAAAAGACCAGTGGTTTATATTGAGAATTTTTTGATAAAACCAAAAGAAAATCCACTATTAGGAAGTATCAAAGCTATCATAAAATTTTGTAGAGATTTGGATAGAAAAAACATAGTAGCAAGATCAAACAAACTATGCTATGCTGCTGGAATTTTAAAGTGTAGATTTTTAAGTATAGTAGATTAGACGTAAAAGATCAATGGTCTATATTGAGAATTTTTTGATAAAACAAAGAGAAATCTGCTATTAGGAAGTGTCAAAGCTGTCATAAAAATTTCATAGAGATTTGGATAGAAAAAACATAGTAGCAAGATCAAACAGCCTATGTTATGCGGCTAAAATTCTACAATGTATCTTTCGTCGTAGAGATGAAAACTTTACGACGAAACGTTTATGCAGCAATATAGGAATAATTTTTTTTTTGGATTTCAAATAAGGATACCTAAATTGCAGCAGTAGTAAGGTAGGAAACCAGAACCTGTTGCAATTCACGGGGAGATCAAAAGATGATCTGCGGTGGTGGAGATGACGGCGGAATTTGGTGACGATCTTTTAAGCAATTGTGGGAATTGCTTTCGGCGGCTGTGGAGGGATGATGGATGGCTGTGGAAGGGCAGCAAGATGCCAAGAACGCTGCTCTGATACCAAGTGTTAGAACCCTTGTAGATTCTAAGCTTGGGGTTGATCTCTTTAGAGGATCGATCTCTTGGAACTCTATAGGGGTACCTTCCTCCAAGTTACTGCTCAAAGGCTGCAGAAAAGATTCATCTATTGCTTATCAAAAGAGGATGAATACATTACTATCTATAGGGTTTCTAAACCCTAACTCCTAATATGACTCCTACTCAAGACTCCTACTCAATTAAGACTTCTACTCAAGACTCCTAATAGGACTCCTACTCAAGACTCCTATTCTGTTATAACTCCTAATTCTTCTCTAAGAAATAACCTCCAAACCCTAGCTGACCTCTTCACCTCTTTAATAAGGTTCGGCTTAAATAGATTTTACATGAATGCCCCTATCAATTAGGACTCTCCTAGCTAGAGTCCTAACAAAATCATGAGTCTCTGATACCAATTGTTAGGAAAGCAATCGGCACTAAGAGGGGGTGAATTAGTGCAGCGGTAAAATACATCGGTTTCAAAACCTTTCATTTTGATTAAATCTGTTTCCGACGGGAAACCATTTTGTAAAGGTAATAACTTGAAAGCGTGTTCGTAAACATAAGAGCATAGTGGATGTAAAGCAAGTATGTTTGTAGTAAAGGTAAATTGCATAAATAGAAATGCAAACCAAGTTTATAGTGGTTTGGTCGTTGTGACCTACATCCACTCCACTAATTCCCCTTCCATTGAGGCCACCGGCATCCACTAACGATCTTCTTTCAATGGGTGAAGATCAATTACCCTTTTACACCCCTCTTCTCCTTTTCATGGGTTTAGGAGACAACCCTTACAAGCACTCACTCCTCTCTTAAACAGAATTATAAACTTAGAGTGGAGGAAATTTCTCAAGAGATTGCAGTAGCGTTTTCTCACTTTTAAATTCTCTATACTAGTGTATCTTTAACCAGGGATGAGAGGGATATTTATAAACTTCAAGTGGATTCAAACTTAGAGCCTAAAAACATCTCATCTCGGGTCTCTTGGGTATGGGCGGTATCACTGTTCTCGACTCCGGGACTTCATTTTGCTTTATGCCTTGCTATTGTAGTTAATCTTGTACATGTAAAACACACTTTGATCTAAACAATTATTACTAAGCATGAATCATGTTGTCCGGCATGTCATTGGTCTAACGACGCTTCGTCCGATTCTTCGGTGCATCGTTCTCTCTTACGACCTATTGCCCAATTGACCTCTGTAACTCCGATATCCTTGGTGTAATATTCGATCTTCTTAGCTCGATGCACGAATCCATAGCCTGAAGGCTTTTGTCGATACATCGATCGATCCTCTAGCTTAACGTCCAATCTTCTAACATGTTTTCCTCCAACCCAACATGATTCTTCTTGCTTTAATTGTCTTATCTTGATCGAAGCATCCTACATCACTCAAAACGTAAATCAAATTATAAACACTTATCAATTGGTTTCATCATCAAAACACGAGATTCAACAGATTGTTAGTCATGATGCTGGTAAAATTGAAAAGCTTAAAAGAGAACTAAGTAAGTCTTTTGCCATGAAAGACTTGGAATCGGTGAAACAAATACTTGGCATGGAGATTATTCATAATAGGAAGAAAATGAATATTTAGCTATCTTAGGAGACTTACATTGAAAAAGTTCTTAAAAGATTCAATATGAGTAAAGCCAAAGTAGTTTGTTCTCCACTTACAGGTCATTTCAAGCTTAGCTCGAAATAATGTTCTACAAGTGAGAAAAAAAAAAAAGAAAATGTCCAGAGTGTCTTACTCGTCTGTAGTAGGCAGTTTGATGTATGCTATGATTTGTACTATGGTAGATATAGCTCATGCAGTTGGAGTTGTCAACCGATTTTTCTATAATCCTAGTAAGGAACATTGGATAGTAGTGAAATGGATATTCATATATCTAAAAGGTACTTCCAGGTTGTGTTTATATTTTAGCAGTGATGAACCTGTGCTAGAATGGTACACAGATACAGACATAACAAGTGATTCTGATTTCAGAAAGTCCACTTCGGGATTCTTGATGACATTTGCAGGGGGAGCAGTCTCTTGGCAATCTAAATTACAGAATTGTGTTACTTTATCAACCATAGAAGCAAAATATATAGTAATTACTAAAGCTTGCAAGGAGACTTTATAGATGAAAAAGTTTCTACAGAAATTGGGCTTGAAACAAGAATGATATACTATTTAATGTGATAGTTAGAGTATCATTTACCTCTCCAAGAATTCAATATATCATTCTAGATCCAAGCATATTGATATGAGATATCACTGAATTCATGATGTGCTTGAGATGAAAGAATTATAGTTGGAAAAGGTACATACCAATGAGAATGGATCATATATGTTTGACAAAATCTTTGTCTAAGGAAAAGCATGACGATCAGTTAGCACGTAATTGAGGGTAGCACAATTTTTTTTGCATGTAGCGAACGATGGTGGCGCATAGTGAGAGAAAAGAACAGAGAGAGAAAAAGGAGAGAGATATTTAGGATTTTGAGTTTTTCTGCTTGACGATCAGTTGTCAAACTTTATCAGTTTTGACCCAAATTATATATGGAGAATCCATGCAGTAAGCTCTACAATATAACGGTGCTGATCTGCATTTTATCCTCTCTGAGGTACTTTTTTGTAATACCCACTTGGTGAGACCTAAACTTTTCTTTTGATGAAATTCATCCATGTGATAATGATATGCTATTCTTAAGTCAAGATATGTGGTCTTGATGTTATTATGATCCTCTTGTTATTTTAGAAAAGACTTATTATAAGTATGTTATCATTACTAGTGATAGTGGAAGTTTGAAGTGGACTAAAGTCCCATGGTTGTTCCCGCATTGGATTTTTCATATTAAAATTTAGTCTCACAATGTGATTGATTCATTACTCTATTATTTATGATGCTCTGGTTGATATAGGCTTTTGATATCAAGTTGGTATTTTGATGAGGAACTCATTTTGATACACAAAGAGAGAATAAATTATTCTGCTATAATAGATTTTTCCCAATAGGTGCCATCTACCATGATAGTGAAGGACTCGATGATTTCCTTACCAGTTCCATTAGCTTCCTTAGTAATGTTGAAGTCTTGCAAAAGAATGATGCTACATGTTTCATCATCTGGGAACACTATCTCGGCAAAATGCAGATTGACCGTGTACAAACAAAAGTCCATAGTATTTGGGTAAGGAGGGATTAAACCTTGCGGTCATGTAAAATTCTGGCTTGGTTATGTTCAGTGTTGTTATGTTATCGATGAAATCTCCTGTGGAGCTATAAGCCCATTTCTTGCTCTCAGAAATGAGAAATAGATAATTTATGTGGTCCTTTATAATATAAATTTTTAGGAGATATTCTTAATAGAAAGAACTCTCTTAATAATTTATCTTAGACTTTCTATTCTTGTCTATAAATAAATAAAATACCTAGGAGCTAAATGATGTTATTGAGAAATTATAATTTCTCTCTCAATCTTCCTGAACTATCAATCTATAAAAGATAGGATGAGAAGGAGAGTCTAATTCTCCTTAAAGATTGATAGTGGTTTTGGATCTAGGGACAATGCCTTTGTATATCACACAAAATTTTTTCAAATAGCATCGAAAGGTATGTATCATATTTTATGCTTATAATTAGTATTAGAGCCTAAATTCTTGAAATCAAATATCATAGATCTATTATTTTCTAATTTATAATATTTAAATGATCCATGTATTGTTGATCTATCTTTCTATCTATCCCGTGAGATTCTTTGTATCATCGTCTTCCACAATCGCAAGACAACGGTAGTTGCGCTGGTTGCATGGCACATGACGACGATAATAACACCACTACCGATGGAAGCCACAACACAAGCACTGTTGTGGGGGTTGGTTGTCACTGTGGGCGGCAAGCGCTGCTACGGGCATGGCTATTGCGGGTGCCATCGCCTACGTTATAGGTGCCGCCCTTACGAGCGGGTGTAGCGCTTGCGTGCAGGCGGCTCTGCCTGCAGGCGATCGGTCACTTGCAGCCCCTTCCTGCATAGGAGCTCTCGGCCGAGGATGCAAGCAGTCTTTGGCCAACCTACGAGGGCAGCAATAGTTGTTGCCCTCTCTCACCTTTTGGGTTAATGATTTTGATGTTAAATTTTTTTCTAAAACATAACACATGTAGTTCAAAAATAATCTTTCGCATGAGCAACCTAGCTCTGATACCACTATAGGGAAATCTAGGGGTGATATCACATACATAAAAGAAGAACAAAAAATAAAAATCTCAGATTTTTCAAAATGTGTATGTCGTCATATGAAGATTTATGTGCAAAAGCCTGTAAAACTAAAAACTATATGTGAGATAGTTGTATTACCTAAGAAGATCATATATCCCTAAAATCCTGTAGATCTATGAGAAAGGATAAAAAAGGTCACGTGTCTTCCTCTTTAGTAGTGATCCACATGGTAGGGGCTGTGAAGACGCTCCTTAAATCGCTGCCCAAATCTCTATACTTGTTGGTTGAGGAGGAGAAGGAGAGAAGAGATTATGAGGTGGTAGCCAAGAAGGCCTAACCTATGGCTCAATGGTTCCCTTTTATTTATAGAGGTCCCTTGTCAACTTAACCCTAATGGATCCTACCATATTTTATTTATAAAATTTCCTTCTATTTATAGGATCCAATAATTTATGGGCTTGTTGGATATCCAATAAAATAGATGCTCTAACGGATATCTCATATATGAACCTCTACACGTCGCAACACCTACCATATGTGTGTGTCCTTCTAGGCCCAATATCGAGCTAGCCATAAATTATATTTGTTAGAATTCCTTTTGGCTCAATGAATTATTATCTCCGTAATAATTCACTCAACCCATCGACTACGGACATACAAGGCCACTACGCCATAGTCTTCAAACGATACAAGAGAATCTAATCCATTGGACTCATATGTCCTTAGTTACCATGTATCTATAGTCTCTCATCTATTTAATATTCTAGAGACTATATACCTGGCATGGTACTGTTAGGCCCATATGGTTTTTACTCGAGTATCGCTCTAATTGGATTTTCCCAGAGAAGAATTCTTTTACTCTCAATCGAAATGACCGGATTTGCCTGAGCAAGAACACATGGGATATTTCTCTCATGATACCAAGAGTAGATGATCCTCTATCGATACTTAATAGTCATCGTAAGGTTGAGCGCCACTCTCGATTACCGATTGTGTTAGATCTGAAACTTTCAGACCTATAAGTCCAGTATCAAAGAGTGGAGTACTCATATAGGATATCCTTAGTACCTCAAGTCTAAAGACTGGATACACTACTGGAACGATGGAATCGCTATCTGATAATAAGGCATCATCAACTATTCAACACTCCATAAGCAGATCAATCAGAAAACTCATTCTCTAATAAGCACCTATATTGTATCCCTAGTGTCCCCACACGAGTAGCTATGAGACTAGCAACCTCCATTATATAGACAGGTATACAGTACATTAGTTTGTATAGTTATCTCGATGTCCCTCCTTAGTATCCTATGACCAGGATTATTTAGGGTCTGTGTTTAAAGACAAATCGGTCTCATTATCGTGATCTCATCACGATCCGATTTCTATTGCACAAATCCATTGACATCACAATATATATATGCAACAAGCTATATAAAGTAAAAACATATCATAATAATAATGATAAGCAAAAAGAATGTGTGTCATGTCACTTGTGCCATCACTCATGTAATTGGCTTGCAGGGCACCTATGACTAGCACTTGTTACAACTCTTATCATTTTAACAGGCTTAGGAGAGAACCTTCACATTTAATCTTTTACAAGAGACCTCACCTACTATAATTTAAAATCACCTCTAAACTTTAGAAGAATAAAGAGACTCAAACAATGCTCAAAGAGAGAGTTTACAATACTTCTGTGCTTATAAATTCGTGCTCCATCAAGTAAGTATGAGTGGGATATTTATAGATTCCCAAAAGGCTTTAAAAATGGTGCCAAAAATTTAAATCTTCAAAATTTTAGGATTACCAACACTCAACAGTACTACCATCATAACAAGGTCACAAATCAAGGCTCTAGTAGTACTACCACCTACCTAAGCAGTACTACCGTCGCGTTGGATGGTACTGCTAGCCATAGGTGCTTTGTAAGCCAATCACATGAGTGATGACATGTGTGACTTGACACGTAGTCTTTTTGCTTATTATTATTATTTGGTATTTTATCATTTTATATTACATATTGCATGAATATATTGTGATATTCATGGATCTATGCAATGAGAATCGAATCATGATGAGATCACAATAATGAGACTAATTCGTCTTTAAACACAAATCTTAAATAATATTAGTCATAGGATACTCGAGAGGGACATCAAGATAATCAGACATACTAGCATACTATATGCTCATTCATATGATGGATGCAGCTGGTCTCATAGTTGCTCGTGTGAGGACACTAGGGATATAGTGCAAGTGTTTATTGGAGAATGAGTTTACTAATTGATCTACTCATAGAATGCTAAATGGTTAATAAAATCTTATTGTCAGACAGTGATTCCGTTATCCCAATGGTGTACCTGATCCTTAGACTTGAGACACCAAGGAAGTCCTGTATGAGTACTCTATTCTTTAATACTAGACTTATAGGCCTCAAAGTTTCAGATCTAGCACAATCGGTCATCGGGAGTGGTAGTCAACCTTACGAGGGCTATTGAGTGTCGATAGAGGATCATTTGCTCTCGGTGTCATGAAAGAAATATCTCATATATTCTTGTTCAAACAAATCCATAGCCAGGGTCATTCAGATTGAGAGAGAAAAAGTTCTCCGAGAGAATCTTATTAAAGCGAGACTCGAGTAGAAACTATATGGGCTTGACAACACCATGCCTAGTATATGGTCTCTGGGATATTAGATAGATAAGACATTATAGGTATATGGTAACTAAGGATAGATAAGTCCAAAGGATTGGATTCCCTTGTATCGTTTGGGAACTACGACATAGTGGCCTAGTACGTCTGTAGTCGATGAGTCTCGTGAATTATTATGGAGATAATAATTCACTATGCTAGAAGGAGTTCTGACAGATATGACTCACAACCAGCTCGATATTGGGCCTAAAGGGTCACACATATAGTAGACGTTACAATGAGTAGAGGTTCGAATATGAGATATCCGTCGGAATCCTTATCTTATTGGATATCCAATAAGCCCCTGAATTATTGGATCCTATGGATGAGATCCAATAAGAGCCAATGAGAGATTATTGGATAGAGATCCACTAATCTAAGAGGTTTTGGTAGTTGGATAGAGATCCAATACTCAATAGGGCAAGATCCATTAATGTTAAGTTGATAGGGGACCTCTATAAATATGAGGGAACCAAAGGCCCATGGGCTAGAGCCTCTCTTAGTTGCCATCTCTTATCCTCTCTCCCCTTCTCCTCCTCAGATAGCAGGCTTGGAGATTTAAGGAGTGTTATTGCAACCCTACTATATGGATCATCGCAAAATAGGAGGGCACTTGACCTCCTTCATCCACTCCTACAGATCTGTAGGGATTCAAGAATATACGATCTCCCTAGGTAAAACACTATCTCATATGTGGATTTAAGTTTTGTGGGTTTTTACGCACCAATCTTTGCACGACGATAAACACATCTTTCAAAAATTTTGAGTTTTTCTTTTTATGTTCTTACGCTGTGCATGTGATGCCGCCCCCAAGATTTCCCTATAGGTACTACCATCAACATAGGCGGTACTATCATTGAAATTGTCGAAAAAGCACAAATAGTGTTTTTCGACTAACTCAAGTGGAACCATCGCCTAGGTCCACTTTAGTTCACCGATTTGATCTTCTAATAGGCCTAATTTGGTCTTGGTGCCCAATAGGTTCCTTGATAGGTTGGCATGGTTTCAGCCCAATACCAACTCAATTTGACCCAAAAAAACTTCGATTAAGACTTTAACAATCCAACCACATATCTAGTACAATCATGAAGCTTTTAGCATGTTGTATGTCATTTTAACATGTCGTCCAATCTTCTGGTATTTTGTTCAAACCTCCAGTACATCATCCTTTCCTTCAACATATCGCTCAATCTATCGGCATATCAACTTTCTTACGACATCCGATTTTTTAGCGCAATACCTAATTCTTCTAGCATAATGCTTGAACTTATAGCACGAAGTACAATCTTCAACATGTTGACCAATCCTCCAACTCAACATCTAATTTCCGACATGATACTTTTCCCAACACGTTTGAGTCTCCTGCTTCGATAATTTGTTCTTTGATGGTTCAAGTTCATGATCGAAGTATTTTTTACGTCACTATCTCAAAAGCATATTAGTCCATAAACTTATCAATTGATTTCATCATCAAAATCTATGATTCAATAGATATCATTATATATTTACTATAAAAAATAAAAAATAAAAATACTAGGACTAAATGGTAAAATTTTAAATATATTAATACAAATACTTTTAAAAAAATAAGATGAAAAAGTGAGATGACTTAAAACTCACGTAAGGATAATATTGATATTATTTAGACTACAAAGGCTAATAAGATTAGGATCTTATAAAAGGATATTTTTAGTGAAATTAAATGTAGATGTACAACCTTAAAAAAAGTTGATGGTGGTATGAAGAAGTTTAAAAAAATTATTTTAAAAATTAACAAAATTATAAAAAAATAAAAAATAATCTAAAGAATCTTAAAAGAAGATAAAAAGTTATTACTATGACAAGATATAAAACTTATGATAATTTTTATAATAAATTATGTACTAAAAATGATGAAAAATAAAGCTACGAAAAGAAAGTATAAAAATTTAGGTAATATTAGATGCATTAAGTTGAAATTCAAAGAATACTTGTTAATGATAATAAAATTAAGAAAAGATAAAAAAAAAAATATTTTTATAAATTATTTAATAAATATTTCATATAAGACTTAGATTTAATGATAAATAATAATGATAGATTTAATAATTATAAAATTATTCAAAAAATTAAAGCTAATGCAGTAAAACATATATTAAAAAAGAGAAAATAGCTAAGGCTTGATAGTATCCTTCTGAAAAAATTTAAAGATTAAGGAAATAGTTTGACTAATTAGTTTATTTAATAAAATCATAAGATTCGAAAGATGCCTAATGACTAGAGAAAGAGTTTTCTAATACCAATTAAAAAAATAAGGGTAATATACATAATTATTTAAATTATAGAGGAATTAAATTAGGATAAGGTTTCAAAAAAATCTTAGAAAATTAATTTAATTTTGTGTTTGGAAGATTAACCATAGAAGCTATTTATTTATTAAGATAATTAATAGAAAAATATAAGAAGAAAAATTGATTTACAAATGATATTGACTTAGAGAAAACCTATAATAGAGTTCTTGAAGATTTATTATGGTGGGTTTTAGTAAAGAATTGTGTATCTACTAATTAAATTATATTGATGTTATTATAAATATATATGGTAATATAACTACTAGTATTAAAACTATAGGGGGTGTGTCTAATGAATTTCTTATTAGCATAGGATTATATCGAGGATTCATATTAAGTTTCTATCTTTTTGCATTGATAATAAATAAATTTATTAGTCACTTACTTGGTGTATATTATTTACTGTTGATATTATCTTAGTTGATGAGAATTTGAGTAGAATTAATTATAAACACCTTTAGATTAAGAAGTATTAAAATTGAATATATAAAATATCATTTTAGTAATTTTAGAAATAGATAAAAGAATAAAATTAAATTGGATGGGTAAAAAGTATTTTTAAGTTAAAAACTTTAGGTAACATAGATCAATTATTCAATAAGATGAAAAGATCGATAAAGATATTATTCATAAAATAAAAATAAAATCATTAAAATGTCAAGAGGCGCTATAAGTCTTGTGTGATCATCGAATACCTTTGAGATTAAATAAAAAATTATAAGATAATTATAATATCCATAATATTTTATAAATATTAATATTAAATAACTAATAAAAAATATAAAAAAAGTTATATTAATGTTCAAATGGATTTGTGAAGTTATTAAAAAATATTTAAAAAATATTTTTATTTATGAATAATTAGATATCATTAACATGAAAGAAAATCATGACACGAGCTAGTGCTAAGAAAATGTTCGGATCAATAGTCAGAAAAGATAAAATAATTAATATTAATAATAAAAATAAAATAAATAAAATTAAAAAATAATTTTAATTTTAATTAAATATTTAATTTTTGTGAATCTTACGATAAAAGATCCTATCGTAAATAATTGGATTTTTAATTTTGTTGTTGAATTAGTATATATTGCCGGCATCACGGTCAGTTCACGTGCGCGCAGCTCAGATTTATGTCATCTTGGTCGCATATCCTTCTCACTGCGATCGATACCGGATCGTTCCTCCACCCCCGTCGCAGCCGGCGTTCACTTCGCGTCGATGGCTGGAGGCCCGACGGCGGTCGCGAAGGGGGTCTACTCGGTGTGGGCGCTCCCGCCGGAGGATGTCCGAGACCGGCTCAAGCGCCTCATGGGCGCCCTACGGTCCGAGTTCGGGGGCCCCAAATTCGAGCCCCACATCACCGTCGTCGGGGCCATCTCCCTTGGCCCCGACGACGCCCTCCACCGCTTCCGTTCCGCCTGCACCGCGCTCTCCCCGTACCCCGCCCGCGTCTCCGCAGTCTCCCGTGGCACCTTCTTCTACCAGTGCGTCTTCCTCCTCATCGATCCCAGTCCGGAGGCACGATCCACCCCGAGTCAAAGTACCTCCTTTCGTGAGATTTCCTCCAAGATCTGACTTGATCTCGTTCTCTGTTTTGCTCTTGGCAAGGTGGTGGAAGCCAGCGCCCTGTCTTGCGGCCACTTCGGATACGAGAACGCGACTTGTACGCTAAAAGCTTTTCCCCCGAAGCTTGCTCTTTTCCTTGAGTTCGATATGATTTGGGCTAATTGTGGACTTTGGATCGCAGCATATATGCCCCATCTGAGCCTCTTGTACGGGGACCTGACGGAGGAGGAGAAGGAGAGGGCTCGGCAGAGGGTTGAGGCGTTGGACAAGGAGATCCTCAGCCTCAGCTTCGAGGTCTCGGCGCTCGCCCTCTACAAGACCGACACCGAGGACAAGAGCTTGGAGTCGTGGGAGCAGGTGGAGCTCTGCCACCTCTCCGATGATAAGTAGATCATCTGCTTTCTCTGTAATATGTTATGTCTTGGGACACTGCTTCTGCCATTTTCCTTCTGCCAAATAAGGCATTCCTCCCACCTCTCCGATGATAAGTAGATCATCTGCTTTCTCTGTAATATGTTGTTATGTTTTGGGACGCTGCTTCTGCCATTTTCCTTCTGCCAAATAAGGCATTCCTCTTGTGCTTGCAAGCTGCTCGATGGTTTGTCACACTTGGATGGCAGTTGTCTTTTCACTCTCATAAAGCAACTCAGTTTCTGCCCTCATAAAGGTTACAGTTTTATTGCTGGTGATATCATACTGCGTGTAATTTATGGTTGATATATTAGCGTAATAAATAACAAGTTGTTATCTGGCATAATAGTATTCTGCGATTTTATAAGAATAATTTCAAATAATGATAACAATTTGTGTATGTGAATCTCGTAATTCAAGTCAGTGAACGCCATGGAAATATGTACTGAATACATCAAAGCCTGATTGACTTCATGCAAAGACACTATTAGCATTCTCTTTCTACATAAGAGTACAAAAGGTTTGAGTTGAATTTTGATACTAATTCTGATCAGGAAGCAAATTGTACATCAAAGAAATTGACGTAATAATATTGAAAGAAAAAGGGAAAAAAAAGGCTGCTTCAATGGCACCATATTTCCAAGATTAATACCACATCCATTTTCATCAATCAGACTAGGCGATTAATTACGAGGATAAGTTGTTTCTGGATGCTCTTTTTGAGGCAGATAAACTTTCAAAATGGGAGCCAATGTCGATATTTCAATTGTATCTCCATGTTGAACTGAATGCTTGACATGCGAGCCATCAACATATATGACACCTTCTTGACTATGCCATGCGACGTGCATCAGCTGATCAGGTTCTAATAATCCATGCATCAATGGAGTGTCGAGGTATCTCGGTGAAACCGGCTCCCTCACCATGTACTGAAGGCCATTACTGGAGATGGGCATGGGATGGCCTCCAGCTGAGAGCATTGCAGCTGTTGATCCTGCTGCAGTAGAAACTCTAAGACCACTTGATCGGCAGTTAACTAAATGTGAACTCGCTTCTCTGCTGCTTTTGATTCTAAATGATAGGGCAAATATTAGTAGAGTGGATGATGTGAAAAATATAAGTTTTGACTTTCTGATGAAGTGTCATACCGAAATGAGAATCGAGAAACTGATGCTGGACAAGGATGTGCAACCAAAACATCATTCAAAGCAAAGGTTGGTAATTGACGATTGTTCAAGTTGATTGATATTCTTGTGAGTTCAGTCGGGTGCTTATGGTTCTCGAGAATTTCATCTAGCACCTGAAAAAGAAACATGAAGTTAAAGAGTAAATGCAAAATGAGAAGAGAACCAAGAGTCTTCGAACTTCTCATAGTAAGGACTAGGGAGCAAGCAAGCAAGAAGTTGATAATGATGAAAAAGAGAATATTAATAAATCTAACAATAAAGATAAAGAAATCTTTCGAAACCATACAAAGTTTACCTGCTCAAAGTTACCTGCAGTAGCAGCGCAAAGATAGCCAGTGCTTCTTGTTGCATCAAATTCATCACTGAACTTGTTAACCTAAATAAGAGAAATGATACTGCTACCTTAGGGAAAAAAGAATGAAACGATGACTGTCAACAAACATGTAATAAAATGGAACATGAACTGCTTTATATCAGAGAGACCTAACAACTGGCGGAAACAACAAAGATCCAAATCTGTAAGTAGATCCACTCTCACAATGTTATAGGTTTGTTAAGCTGACCTCATCAACTTGCGTTGGGTCAGAATTCACTCCTAAAACTGGAACCGAGTCATCCAAAAAGTGACTCGCCTGCAAAAGAGTACCATCTCCACCAACAGTGATCACTAGATCTGCACTACGGATTGGATGAGACAAATTGTTCCGTACTACAGGTTCCCAATCAAGAGGCTTGCGTCGTAAGACGCCCTGGCAAAAATTGATCGTGTCCTTATGCACCCTGCACCTGTCATTGAGATAGTTTAAGATCTGCACAATACCCACATCAAAACTACAATGAGAACAAAGAGCAACAGAATAATTGCACACACATAATAGTAAAACAAGCCACCACCTGCTCAATACAAAAATCTACCATGAAAAATGGAAATCATCACATTCAAGACAGGATGTAGGTGAGCAGCGAGCACATGGACACTCAGCAACCTTTCACAGAATTTTGAAAGCCTATGATATCCTCCTCACAGCATATTAGTCTTATTAGCAAAATTTTTACAAAAAATTTAGTTGAAAAGCCTATAATATATATACTTGCGGTGGTCAGTATAGTGCGGGATATCAAAAACCTCCTCTTACGACTAAGTTCATTCATGATTTTACACTGTTTCCGTGAATGCAATCTAGCAGCAAATTGGGCTGCAAAAAAAAGCTCGGGTAGATAGATATACTCTTTTATAGGAGCAATCTTTTCCCCAGAGTTATCTTTTATATTACACAATGACTTACAAACTTCTTTTTGGAAAAAGATACATACTTATGGTTGTCGACAGCATAAGACTCTTCAGTTTCTAGTTTCTCCAACATTTATCTCACCAAAATGGCTGCCCAGTCAGGCTACATTTTCTGCTCGATCAAGTTTTCGATGGGGAGACCTCCCTAAGATTGATACAATTCCAATTGGCCGGTTTATCTTAATGTAAAGCCCTCTTAACAGAACATGTATCATCATCTAAGGGAGCCTTTCCTTCTTCTGTCCAAAAGCCTCGGCTGCTAGAAACCAAACAGAAATGAAAAAAAGGAAGAAAATTTCTAGTCCAATTCTTCTCTGTATGATCTCCAAACAGAAGCAACCTTTTAGACGGAACCCTCGATAGCATGGGTACCCTATGTCACAGTGGGATCTGGAAAGGATCGAAGTGTTACAAGCAATGATTTTACAGGGGGAGCGATGGAGAGGTTACCTTCTGGTCTAGCCCACGTAGGGAAGAAGTGGAGGAGGTGGCGGAGGGCGGTTTGGGAATAGCAGGGGGCCTCGGGGGGTAGACGTCGAGAGGCTTGAGCAGCAGCAGGACGCGACGCCTTGCCGACATCTGGGCCGGCTATTGAGATTCACCGCCGGAAAAAGCCGTGGCGGATCGAGGATAGGGAAGGAGACGAAGCGGAATTGAGGTGAAACTCGGGAGGAATTGACCGCTTCTCCCTCTCGCTCGGGCTTCCTACACCGTTTGATGGGATTTGTGGCCGAAGAGGCCGCCTTTGATCCACAGTCTGGTATAAAAGTGGGTAGGAATCATCTAATTATTTATAACGGATAATAATAATAACAACAATAATAATAATAATAATAATAATAATAATAATAATAATAATAATAATAATGTAGGAAGCTATTATTTTTAATGCGTACACTAATTCATATAACTTTTTATTAATAATGTAGGAAATATGATTTACTTAGTAATATTAGAGATGAATTTTAAAAAAATATTTAGTTTTGAGAAATTTTTATAGGATATCTTAACTTTTAAAAAATTTTACAAACCATTCTCTCTTATATAAAAAGATCATTTTAACATTATCCTATCAAAGCTATCATCGTTTTTGTTTTGCATTGTTGTTGTTGCCTTTACGAACCCTATTAGCCCTAATCGAACGTACTATTTCGTGCCTCTATATACGTCACCCCTCACCATTTTTGCTTGTGACATAAGCGACCAATTACATCATCCTACCTCCTCTCAACTTTGCCCCATCAAACCCACTCTTACCTTCATGTATCTTATTAATCCTTGTTAAATTAACCCTTGCACATCTTATCTTTTAATTCTCGCTTATGACATAGGTAGTCAATAATGGTGGCATAGGCGAAGAAAAAGTAAGTTATGGCTAGCATCCTTGCTCACAACCCTCTATGAGTAAGGACTGTGATGGGGCATGACCCATCGCCTGTTGTTACCTTGGTAATAACAAACAATGATGGTGGGTGGTGGTGGTAGCTAATAAAGATAATATCATTATTAAAAAAATAATACTTTGTGGAAATTTTTGAAAGTTGAGATGCTAATTGAGAATTTTTAAAAAAATACAAACTCTTTTTGAGGAATTTACTCAATAATTTTTTTCTTTCTATTTTCTAATATTTATATAATCACATTTTCTGTTAGTACTTTTTTTCATTTAATATGTGGACAAGAATTTCGCAATAATTCATATATTCTTTTTATACCATTCATATCGTGGTGTTTGGCCCTTTGATCCGGTGATCCAACTTGCATGCATCAATGGAAGAACAGCGGTGAAGGGTAAACGAGTCTTATCTGATTCCTCGATCAAAAGATAATGATTAAGGAACCTTTTTAAAGTAAACAACGACAAAGGACAGTTTAGTAGGAGAAAGATCACTCATGGTTCAACACTAATGGGAGGACATCAGATACGTGCCAGGGTTCGGATGTCCATGGGGTAGACATCAGACGGAGATTGAGCACTGTAAGACCTCTTGCCGACGATGATGTTTGCAGCTTCTGATGGATGGAAGGCGTCCCAGAAGAGGTACCTGTTCCTGTCCGGGCATGGAGCTTGGTAGGGCAAGCATGTGATCTGGCCATTGTTCCTTCCCACTCCACAGCACCCCCTGTTGGTAACCCTAAGACCTGCAACCCAAGAATCACAACGTCTTCTTCCACAGATCATTCATGCATAGAAGATGATGTAGGAAAGGTACCGTAAGCTGCAGAATGCTTCAAGATGTCATCGAAGATCCCATAACCATTGATGTAGGTGAAGTGTGCACCGTCCAAGGTGTTGAACTCATCCACCAGTCTCATCAGCTTCGAGTTGAAGATTCGAATGGCGCTGTCGATCTCCTCGACGCAGGTGATGCCATTAGGGCTTCGCTGCGCAAGCTCGTTAGGGCTGCACCCCACCCGACCCACTCCTATCAACGCCACCTTCCTCGCCCCGTAGTTGTACAGTACCTGAAGCACAGATGAACGAGCTACTGACGACGCTGCTGCATGCTACGGCAAGCAGAAACGAAAGGAACACGAAACCGACCTTTAGCTGCCGAGCGTACTGTGCGATGAGGTCGTCGGCGTATTCCTCCGGGGTGTACTGTTGCCCGGTCGGGTAGAACGCCGGCATGAAGTAGTTGTTGAGGTAGTCATTGCTGCCCATGCCGACGGAGAAGATGCACTTTCTAAGGTAGTTCGCTGCAGTGTCTTCGTCGCCCAGTATGTTGACCATCTGCTGCACGGCTTGCTGGTAGTTCTGCAACTGGCCGCTGAAAGGAGTTCTCCCACCCTGCAACCCCAAACTCGCTCAGAATCGCTAGCTCTGGATCGGGAAGCAAGGGTTCAGGTTCAGAGATGACGAACCAGTTGCCGCCCGGTTTCCTCCCGTATTCCAGCAGCCGCAGACGCGAAGTTGACGCCGGAGAGCAGTGCTTGCCCTCTTGTGTTTGCGTACGGTGGGATGAAGTCCTCGAAACCTAACAGTGCAGCTGCACAAAGTCACAGATTTAAGCACCCAACAATCTCATGCTCTGCTTCAAAACCAACTTAGAATCATCAAACATGACAATAGAAAATCCAGGTGGATAAGGTCAGCTGAGGGCCATGTGAAAGTAGTAGTAATTCTTCATGGTGTAAGTGTTTGGAGACCACCCTACTCTTGCCCACAGGGAAGCCTCATGTGAGAGCAATAAATGGACCTGGAAGAACCCTACCTAATCACAGAGTTAATCGGAGAGAGGCAATCAAAGCGGTGCAGAGCCATGCAGCGGAGGGGGGGTGTGTTGGGGGTGGGGGGACGTCGATCGATTTCTTTCCAACATTTATTTCCCAAGTCCTATGGTAGATGTCGATCTGTGCCTACCATTTATTTCTCGGCACTGTGGTCAGTTAAAGCATGTGCTTGTGGGCCGCCACCAGATGCAGAGGAAGAAGACGACCTACTATAAATTTGATTCGTTGATGTCTCGTGAGCATCATCCTTGATGAATAATATGACGGATCAAACGCCACAAACAGAAAAACTTTGCTAAATGGAAAGGCATGATTAGTGTGATCCAGTGCGGTGAGCTGCCTGAAGGAAAGTAAGATGTGGTGGTCCAATGCACAAGACTCTCGTCAACATCAAACTTGAGGAGGGAGATCTAAGATGCACCCTATGAGATCTTATCTCTGAGAAAAGAGAGATCGAGACTGCAATGAGACAAGAACAATTCTACCTTCTCCTGCACCTAAGAAGGAAGCAAAATTTGTTGCAAGAGAAACCAAAAGAGGAAAAGACGAAGTACATGCTAGCTACTAAATCGCCATTTGAGCGAAAAGGAATCTCTCAGTGTGGCAGACACTGCAAGTCGGCAAGTTGTATGATTGATTATTAGCAAGCAAGAAGAAATGAGAAGGCATATTAGTCATGGCAGGAATCAGCACACCAATAGCGTCCACGGTGGTCAAGCCATTGCTGAACCTTCCGCTGGGGCCGCCGGGGAAATCGATGCCGTAGGGCGGGTAGTTCGCCACCGCCAACGACGCCATGTTGTTGTTGTTGCCATTGTCGACGAGGGAGTCTCCGAAGATGAAGTAGCATGGGACTTGCGGCGCTGGCCGAACTGATCTGAATGCGGAGAACAGCAGCAGCAGCCACCATGTCACCGGCACCGCCTGCCGGAGCTCAACGCGAGCCATCGAGAAGGAGTGGAGTAGATATGCGGGTGTCTGATGAGAGGAGGAAGGGGAGAAGCCAGAAGAAGAACATATGGGTGTGTTTATAGGGGACGGAGAGTAGGATGGATTATGTGATTAGGGTTGGTTGATAGCATTAAAGTGCTCAAAAGCTTAACGCGGAGGACGCAGTTGCATGGACTTGGTTGGAGCTAAAACAGTGAAATAACAAAGAGCACATGGAGCAGCAGCCATGCATCTTCCACTTCTCAGGTCCCTTCCATGGCCACGACTGACCAAATGTGGATGGAGAAGAAATTACCCTTCAGCTAAGATGTGCTTTCACCAACTCACTTCTGGGAAGGTACAACGCGGCCAATTAAATTGCAGGGTCTCTCGGTAGATATAGAGGAGCATGCCCTTTGCAGTGGATGGTTGAATTAATGGACCGATAAGATGCTTCTTCTTCGATGTTTAGGTCGAATGTATTCAAAGTGGGAAGAAGACAGAGACAGAGATATCATACATAGATATCGAACATCATCACAGCTCAAAAACTTAAGCTCATTGGCATAACACCTACTTTACAATGCATGTAATGCTTCCATTTCGATTGGTTATTTGATTCTTCAATGTTCCTTTTTCTTATTTGCTCGATTGTGATGATGCATCTCGGATCAATGATCACATCTTTGGAAGGTGATGCCCATTGATTTGTCCCGTGGCACCTATCCAAGTTGAGTGAGCAATAAAGGTTCTCCTTCTTCCTATAGTTAAAAGCCATGTCTGTTCTTGTACAGAAGAAAACGACAACACTTGGTGGCCCATCGAATTAAATGAGCGCGACTTTTAAAGCAGCAGATCCATCGGCGGATAGACGGTGGTCCGCAGGCTGATTGATAGACTCGGGATGTCGGCGTGAAAATTCAGGAATTACGTGGACGGTTGTAATCAAGCTAATCATATAGTGTTGGATAATTCCAGTAATGACACTTTGCGATCCCAAATCTGAATCCGATTCGAGCCAGTTGGGGACTGACCCACATGCAGGCCTCCATGAAGACATCCAATAATGACAACGGGTCGGGTTTGTAACATCGGGTTAAATCTTTAAGATCGTGACGGACCATGATTTCAAATCTTGTATGTACTTACAGTTCTAAGATAAAAGATGGCATGCGTACATCTAATATAATTCCACCTAAGCATCATGATATCTGGTACCAAATCGGATAGCCAACCCACCGCGACTTCTGCCACTTCCGGTGCCTACACGTAATAGCTCAAGAGGACAAATCTTTATGACGCCGTCTACCCCGCCATCAATATCTCCTGTACTTAAATATTATTAACATCATAAATTTTTTATATTTAAAAAATTACATTAAAATTTTATAATTCTTAAAATAAAATAAATAATCTCATTTATCCTAATATTGAACAAAAATATAATTTTAATATCCTCTCATTTTTAATGATTTTATTGATAAAAATAATTTTAACATCTCATATATTATAAATGAAAGGAATATTAAAATTACTTTTTTTCATATTTTTTGATATATTATATTTTATATCAATGTAATTGATGATGTTAAAGCAAATAAGATTATTTATTTTATTTTTAAAATCTTATGAATCCCCATATAAATATGTTAAATATAGAAAATATAATATGAATAGGATATAAGTATAAGGGATTGTTATGCATCTTTATGCCTTCACTAAGGGTTAGTGCGGATTGGTCCTATCTCAAATGGGTGAGAGAACAAGGTTAGGTCGCGAGTTGACTCAAGGTGGGGATGAGTTGCACTTGATCTTTGCGAGGACCCTGCACAACAGGTTGATATCAGGGTGTGAGGGTTCAGACTTGATCCTTGTGTTGAAAAATCATGGGTCGATATTGTTAGGATCAAGTTAGCACTAAGAGGGGGGTGAATTAGTGTGTGCGTAAAAATTATGTTGATTTAAAAATCTTCGTACGATAAAATCGTTTCGACAATATTTAACTTTGAAAACATTCGTAAGAGTGTGCAGCTAAAGTAATGAGAAAATAAAGCAGTTTGCAATAAAGATAAATAGTAAAACAAAAATACAAACCAATTTATAGTGGTTCGATCATTGTGACCTGCGTCCACTCTCGATTCCTTATCCGTCAAGGCCATCTGTATCCATTAATGATCTTCTTTTAGTGGGCGAAGACCAATTACCCTTTTACACTCTTTCTCCTTTTCACATGTTTAGGAGACAATCCTTACAAGCCTCACACCTCTCTTGAATTATCTCAAAACTAGAAAGTAAAGAGGAGGACTAGTAATTTTATAACCCAGAATTACAACCCTTTTTTGCTCTAATTCATGCTTTTCCATGCAGGAATAGCTAGGGTATTTATAGACCCCAAATGACTTAAAAATAGAGCAAAAAAAAGTCTCATCCCGAGTTTCCCGGGTCCTAGTGGTATCACCGCCTAGTCTGGCGGTACCACCACTTGACATAGACTAGAAGACTGTGTTCGGACGATACCACCACCCAAACTGGTGGTACTATCGCCTGACACAGTCTTGGAGATTGTTTCTCGAAGATTGAGCTATTGGCGGTGCCACCATTTGACCTAACTTTTAGGTCACTGAATGAGTCTTTCTCTTGGCCCAAAACAATCCCAATTTGGGCCTAATTGAGTTGGCCTAATTACATTATAAGCCAACCCACTTACGATCTAAATTAACTCAATCTAGACAAATTATTACAAAACATAAATAATCTATTGTCCAGCATGTCATTGGTTTTTTCGACGCTTCGTTTGATCCTTCATCGCATCGTCCTCTCCTTCGGCGTATTGCTCAATCGGCATATTGACACTCGCAACTTCTGATCTCCTTGGCACAATGTCCAATCCTTTGTCCTGATGCCCGAACTTGTGGCACGAAGCCTTCTGCCGACACGTCAACCGATCCTCTAGCCTGACGTCCAATCTCCTGACATGTTCAACTCCAACCCAACATCCGATTCCTCATGCTTTAATTGATTTACTTTTTTTGATCGAAGTTAGTCCTGCATTACTTAAACGCATATTAGATTATAACTTTATCAATTGATTGCATCATCAAAATATGAGATTTAACAATCTCCCCCATTTTGATGATGATAACCAATTGATGATGGAGTTAACCTTAACTCCCCTATCAATATGTCATATTGATAGAACCTTTAAATTTATAAAATCATGTAATGTTTCAAAATATAAAAATACATCATACCATACATGATTCAAATCATCATCATTATTTCTCCCCCTTTGTCATCAATAAAAAGGAGAAGTATATTTAGCAAGTTTTTAAGATATGTAAGTTTTGCTACATACAAGCTAGCAACAATTTTGAGTTGTCCAAGTTTACAGATTTTGCTTTTTTTTTTTTTGAGATAGTAAGCTAGCAATTCTTGGTGATGTCGAAGATAGCAAGTTCTTTCTCTTTTTTGAGAAGTGCAAGCTAGCAATTTTTACGATTCTTGAAATATGCAAGCTAGTAAGTTCTTTGCTTCCTTTTGAAATGTGCAAACTAGTAATTTTTCTCCCCCTTTGTCATTGTAAAAAAGAAGGGAAGAATACAATATTGTAATTCTTTTCCCTTTACATCAATTTCCAAATCATGACAAAAGTAAAGTATCAATCTTATTTCAATATGGCATATTAAAATAAAGTATCATTTCAGAAAATGATAGTTGTTGACTTTCACATCATTTCATCAAAAAATCATAAGTATTGCATGCATCATTTCAAATCATAAATATTTCAAATTATGATGGTATCAAAATGTCAAAATATATGACATCTTATCATACATGATCATAATTTTTCATTTATATGCATCAACATAATATCATGAGTATTTCATGCATAATTTTATATCATCACATGAAGAATATTAAGAAAAATTAATTGGGTGATGAGATATATACTTCATGAATACAAGGGAGGCATGAACCAAATATCGAATTGTGAATATCGAAAAATCAAGAGAAAAATTATGATTCTTTTTTATGACTCAAATAGTGAAAAGAAGAATCATAGTAAATGATCTTGATTTATAAAAAAATCTTATGTTATAATTCCAAGAATTCATAAGAAAAATCATGATTCATTTAAATAATTCTCATTTTTAGTAAATAACAAAAAGAACCATGGGAGATCAAAAATAAGATCTTGATTCATAGAAAAATCTCACATATCAAATATCAAGAAATCAAGATCAAGATAAAAAATAAATCTCAATCCATAAAATTTTCTTGTAAGAAATGCCAAGTCATCATCATTATCACTTTGGGTATGATATTAAATCAATAAATTTTCAAATCATCATTACTTGGGTATGCATGATACCAAAGCATGGTTTTAAATCTTCAATGTATAACATGTCCAATTTCAAACCATTACCAAGGCCATAATTTGTTTGCATAAGTCTCTTCTTTAGTAAAGATAATTTTTTTTATTCTCATAAAATATAGCTCAAGTAGAGAAACTTTGGTTGGAAAATTTTCATTCAAATTCAATCTGTCATCTCCAAACTTATCATGAAAATAAATTTTCTTAATTTAATTTTTATTTAAAATAGATTTATCACTAAGAATTACTTGTTGAAAAATTGAAAAGCTTTAGAGATATTTTCAAGAAACATGCATTCTCTCTTTTAGTTATTTCAATTTATGTGATTTATTTCATACAAGTATGTCTTTGTCTTTTTATGCCAAATCAAAATATGCATCATCATTTAAAATCGAAAAAGCAAGATTTATCACAAAAATCATCAAGATCAAAAGTATAACACATAATTCCAAAACATAAGATTTCAAATCATCATTACTTCAAATCCTTATACAAAATATAAAATCGTTAAGCATGGTACCAAAATTGTTAACATTTTCATTATATCATTATGTATCATTAAATCATCAAACATGATTTTATTAAACATAAAACATTTTCAATCAAAATCATTTTATTTTTATTTTTATAGTAATATATTTTTAATTAAAATGATTAAGTGAATCTAACTCTTCATGCTTAGTTTTCCATATAAAAGCCATACATCATCATTTATAATAAAAAAGTAATATGAAAATCATTAAGATACATATTATTGTTCCTTAAAACATGCATAGAATTAATCTTATTTAGTGTACAAGCATTACATTTAATTTTAACATTTTTGTTCCTTTATCATAAAACATGTAATTGTCATGATATTTTTTTTTTTTTTTTTACTAACTAACTTAAAAACAACTAATGAAAAGCATCAAGTAATTTCATAGTAAGGTAAATACATTTTGGGTGAGTTATATACTTTATTATTAAAGGCCACCTCACCTTTGTTGGTTTGCTCCTTGTCTTCGGAGGTATTTGATTTGTCCCAAGTGGCCTTAAGTGCTTTATTGTTCTTGCAGCTTTTTCTTTTTAAGTTTATTTTTATTCTTAGTTTTATATTTTATAAATTTACTTGTGAGGAGTTCTATGTCATCATCACTTAGCTTTTGCTCGAGTGGTTTTCTATCGTTCGAAGTGCCAAATCCTTCTTATTCTTTGGAAGATTGTTCTTATGTTCATCAAGTTCATCATATACCTTGCACATCATTTAATAGGTCATTAATAACCCGATAATTTCTTCAAGAGTAAGGTTGTTTAGGTCCTTTGCTTCTTGTATTATCATCACTTTTGAATCTCAACTTTTTGGAAGGGATCTTAGTATTTTATTAATAAGTTTAAAATTAGAAAAATATTTATCAAGACTTTTTAAACGATTGATGACATCCGTAAGACGGATGTATATATCAATGACAGTTTTACTTGCTTTATTGGAAATAATTCAAAATCATGCATCAAAATATTTATATTAGAATCTTTAACTCTACTAGTGTCTTCATGTGTCATTTCAAGAATGTGCCAAATATGTAATTTTGTAAATAGAAACTAAATTAAATTTATTTTTGTCTAAGACACAAAATAAAGCATTCATAGCTTTAGCATTCAAAGAGAAAGTCTTCTTCTCCAAATTATTCTAATCGTTCATTGGAAGAGAAGACTTCTGAAATTCATTTTCAATGATATTCCATAAATCAAAGTTCAAAGAAAGGAAGAAAACTCTCACTCGAGTTTTCCATCTTGAATGATAGAGTGACCATCTTGAAATTTGATAAAAGCTATTTCTCTTGGGTGTTAAACCAAATGAGAAAAACGTGGCTCTAATACTAACTGTTAGGATCAAGTTGATACAAAAGGGGGCGGGGATGAATTAGTGCGTATGTAAAAATTACGTCAATTCAAAAATCTTCATACAATAAAATCATTTCCACAATGTTTAACTTTGGAAATGTTTATAAGAGTGTGCAACTAAAGTAATGAGGAAATAAAGCAGTTTACAATAAAGGTAAATAGCAAAACAGAAATGCAAACCGATTTATAGTGGTTTAGTCATCGTGACCTACGTCCACTCCTGATTCATCTTTCATTGAAGCCATCGATATCCACTAATGGTATTCCTTTAATAGACGAAGACCAACTATCCTTTTACACTCTTTTTCGTTTTCATGGGTTTAAGAGATAACCCTTACAAGCCTCACACCTCTCTTGAATTATCTCAAAACTAGTAAACAACGAGGACTTCAGCAATTTTACAACCCAGAATAACAACCCCTTTCTACTCTAATTCATGCTTTTCCATGCAGGAATAGCTGGGGTATTTATAGACCCCAAATGACTTAAAAAATGAAGCAAAAAAATATCTCATCCTGGGTTTCTCGGGTCCTGGCGGTGCCACCGCTTGTGTTGGGTGGTACCACCGCCTGTGTTGGACGATACCATCGCCCAATCTAGCGGTACTACCGCCTGACATAGTCTTAGAGATTGTGCCTCGGAGATTGAGTCACTAGTAGTGCTACCGTTTGACCCAACTTTTGGGTGGGCCTTTCTCTTGGCCCAAAACAGCCCCAATTTAGGCCTAATTTAGTTAACCTAATTATATTATAAGCCAAACCAATTATGACCTAAACTAACTTGATCTAGATAAATTATTACAAAGCATAAATCATATATTGTCCGATAGGCTATTGGTTCTTCCGACTTTTCGTCCAATCCTTTGGCGCATCATCCTCTCCTTCAGTGTATTGCTCAATCAATATATTGACACCCACAACTTTCGATCTCCTTGGCACAATGTCTGATCCTTTGGCCCGATGCCCGAACTCACAACACGAAGCCTTCTGCCGACATGTTAACTCCGGCCCAACACCCGATTCTTCCTACTTTAATTAATTTGCCTTTTCTAATCGAAGTTGGTTTGACATCACTTAAACACACATGAGATCATAACTTTATTAATTGGTTTTATTATCAAAATTTGAGATTTAACAGATATCTTATACGCAGCATAAAACAAAAACAAAACCAGATTTCCCAAAGTCAAGTACTTAATCGTTGTGCAATAATTAGTGCACGAGAAAACCATAAAATCAAAAAAATCGCTTGTATCATGTGATAAGTGTTATTTAGGGAGATTGTATATCCCTAAAATTTTTAGATCCGATAGAGTGAATGAAGAAAAACTTACGTAGTCCTCTCTAGTGGTGATTCACATAGCGAACGTAGTGACGATGCTCCTCAGATCATTGTGGGATCTCCCTCATCACGCGCACCACAAGGCTACTAGAGCCAAGGAGGAGGAGAGGAGGCTAAGGAGAATAAGAGGGGTGACCACCACACGTTCTAGCCTATGAACCGTAAGGTTCCTCCTATTTGTAAAGGTGCAAGCAGCTTAACCCTTAATGGATCCTATCCTCATTGGATCTCTATCTAATTAAACAATTGGATCTCTATCCAATTTATCTTAATATCCGAGAGATTATATATTGGGCATGGTAATGTCAGGCCCATATGAAATTCTGTTCGAGTTTGGCTTTAATAGAATTCTTTCGGAGAATTCCTTCTCTCTCAATCGGAATGACTCTAGCTAGGAATTTTGTCTGAGCGAACATATATGAGATATTTCTCTCGTAATACTGAGAGTGGATGATCCTCTATTGATACTTAATTGCCTTAGTAAGGTTGGCTGCCATTCTCATGAACCGGTTGTACCAGATCTAGAACTTCCAAACCTATAAGTTAAATGTCAAATAATGGAGTACTCACATAAGGCATATTTGGTGTCTCAAGTCTAAGGACCAAACACACAACTGAGACTATGGAATTGATGTCTAACGTCAGGTAAACGTCAGGTATCATTAACCATCCAATATTCATAAGCGGTTCAATCAATGAACTCATTCTCCAATAAGCACTGCATTGTATTTCTAGTATTCCCACACAAGTGACTATAAGATTAACTGCCTCCATTATATGGACGAGTATATAATGCACCGATCTATCATATCCAATTATCCACAGGATCTAACTAAGAGTTCCGTAGATATCTTATATCTACACTCTACTTGTCGCAACATCTACCATATGTATATGACCCTTACTCGATTCATTGATATGGATGTACTAGGCCACTACGCCATAGTCCCTAGATGGTACAGGGGGATCTAATCCATCGGACTGTCTATCAATAGTTACCATGTATCTATAGTCCCTTATCTATCTAATATCCGAGAGATTATATATTGGGCATGGTAATGTCAGGCCCATATGAAATTCTCGTTCGAGTTTGGCTTTAATAGAATTCTTTCGGATCGGAGAATTCCTTCTCTCTCAATCGGAATGACTCTAGCTAGGAATTTTGTCTGAGCGAACATATATGAGATATTTCTCTCGTAATACTGAGAGTGGATGATCCTCTATTGATACTTAATTGCCTTAGTAAGGTTGGCTGCCATTCTCATGAACCGGTTGTACCAGATCTAGAACTTCCAAACCTATAAGTTAAATGTCAAATAATGGAGTACTCACATAAGGCATATTTGGTGTCTCAAGTCTAAGGACCAAACACACAACTGAGACTATGGAATTGATGTCTAACGTCAGGTATCATTAACCATCCAATATTCCATAAGCGGTTCAATCAATGAACTCATTCTCCAATAAGCACTTGCATTGTATTTCTAGTATTCCCACACAAGTGACTATAAGATTAACTGCCTCCATTATATGGACGAGTATATAATGCACCGATCTATCTGATTATCTCGATATCATTCTCGAGTAACCTATGACCGAGATGATTTAGGATTTGTGTTTAAAGGTGAATTGGTCTCATTATCATGATCTCATCACGATTTGATTCCCATTACACAAATCCAAGGACATCACAATATACATCCAAATAATATGTGATAAAATACCAGTAATAATAAGTAAAGAGATCGTCGCAGCGTGTCACAAGTACCATTACTCATGTGATTGACTTGTAGAACACCTATAACTAACACCCTCCATTGCTCAAGTTAGTATGTGGAAATATGTAGAAAGTTTCTCTAATATCCCTGGATAGGAGACTAGTATTTATACCTACTTCTTAGTCCAGGGGTACAACAATTGTTTATGATCGCTAGTACATCCATGGGACATTCATGCGGGTGGTCGACCTGCACATTCCTTGTGGCACGGGTCAGCCCGTCTAGGTTCCTATATTGCGGTGAATGTTAGGAAAGCAATCAGTACTAAGAGAGGGGGGTGAATTAGTGCAGCGGTAAAATTACGTCGGTTCTGAAAAATTCTTTTGTACGTTGAAAATCGAACTTGAAAGATAACTTGAAATCTCATTCGTATATGTAGTGAAAGGCAGTAAACAAGTAAAGTGATTTGCAATAAGGTAATTTGCAAAAAGAAAAAGCAAATCATATTTTTATAGTGGTTCGGTCATCGTGACCTACATCTACTCCACCGATTCCTCTTCCGTCGAGGCCACCGGCATCCACTATCAGTCTTTCTTCAATAAGCGAAGACCAATTACCTTTTACAACTCGATTCTCCTTTTACCGGATTCAGGAGATAACCCTTACACCCCCACTTACTCCTCTCTCAAACTATTCAAATACTTAGAATTTTGAGATGAGTTCACACAAGATTGCAGTAGCGTTTTTTTTTTTCTTTTCACTCTCAATACTTATGTGTCTTAACTAGGGATGAGAGGGGTATTTATAGGCTTCAAGTGGATTCAAACTTGGAGCATAAAAGCATCTCATCCCAGGTTTCCTAGGTGTTAGCAGTACCACCACCCAGTTTTGACTGGGTGGTACCACCCCCCAGACTGGTGGTACCACCACCTGACACTACCTTTGGGCGGTACCACCACCCAGACTGGCGGTACCACCGTCTGACACAGTCTCGAAGACTGTGCCATGACGGTGCCACCTGTTGGGTCATTATTTGGGCCCAACACAGTCCTTATATGGGTCCAACTGGCCCCTAATTGGGTTGGCCTAAATTCAATCCCAATTATGTACTAACTATGAATTCTAAGACATTTACTAAGCTAAACAAGTCCATAAATCTAGTTTTCTTCCAACGAGCTTCCAATAATCTTCTGGCTAACTTCTGACGATCTCTCGGTAATGTTCCAACGGACTCCCGGCAAGCTTTTGAACTTCACGACAATCTTCTTGGTGAGTTCAGATGAGCTTCTTTGGCAAGCTCTAGGACTTCTCGGTTGGTTCCGGTAGAACTTCCGACGAACGTCCAGACTTCCGACGAACTCTCGAACTCCCAACGAAATCGCGTTTTTGACTCCGGGACTTCATTTTGCTTTATGCCTTGTTATCGTAGTTAATCTTGTACATATAAAACATACTTCGATCTATACAATTATTACTAAGCATGAATCATATTGTCCGGCATGTCATTGGTCTAACGACGCTTCGTTCGATTCTTCGGCGCATCGTCCTCTCTTGCAGCCTATTGCCCAATCGGCCAGTTGACCTCCGCAACTCCGATTTCCTTGGCGCAAGATCCGCTCTTCTTGGCCCGATGCCCAAACTCATGGCCTGAAGCCTTTTGTTGATACGTCGATCGATCCTCCGGCTCAACGTCCAATCTTCTGACATGTTCCACCGGCCCAAGATGATTTTTCCTACATTAATTGTCTTATCCTGATCGAAGCTTCCTGTGTCACTGTTAGGACTCTAGCTAGGAGAGTCCTAATTCAGAGGAGCATTCATGTAAAACCTACATAAGTCGGTCCCTATTAAAAAGGTGAAGAGGCCAGCTAGGGTTTGTAGATTATTTCTTAGAGAAGAATTAGGAGTTGTAAAGGAATATGAGTCTTGAGTAGGAGTCTTAATTGAGTAGGAGTCTTGAGTAGGAGTCCTATTATGAGTTAAGATTTAGAAATACTATAAATAGCTATGTATTCATCCTCTTTTGTTAAGCAATAGATGAATCTTTTCTGCAGCCTTTGAGCAGCAACTTGGAGGAAGGAACCCCTATAGAGTTTCAAGGAGGCCGATCCCCTAAAGAGATCAACCCCAAGCTTAGAATCTGTAAGGGTTCTAACACTTGGTATCAGAGTAGCATTCTTGGCATCTCGTTACCCTTTCACGGTAATCTATCAGCACTTGATAGCTGCCCAAAGCAATTCCCACAATTGCTTAAAAGATCATCACCAAATTCCGTCGTCATCTCCACCACCGCGGATCATCCTTTGATCTCCCTGTGAATTGCAACAGGTTCTGGTTTCCTACCTTACTGCTGCTGCAATTTAGTTATCCTTATTCGAAAATCTTTAAAAAAAATTGTTCCTATATTGCTGCATAAACTTTTCATCACAAAGTTTTCATCTCTACGACGAAAGATACATTGCAAAATTCCAGCCGCACAGCAAAGTCTGTTTGATCTTGCTACTGCATTTTTTATGTCCAAATCTCTACAAAATTTTTATGATACCTTTGACACTTCCTAACAACAGATTTCTCTTTAGTTTTGTCAAAAAATTCTCAATATAAACTATTGATCTTTTACGTCTAAACTGCTATACTTGAAAATCTGCACTATAAAATTCTAGTCACATAGCACAGTTTGTTTGATCTTGCTACTATATTTTTTCTATCCAAATCTCTACAAACTTTTTATGAAAGCTTTGACACTTCCTAACAGCATATTTTCCTTTGATTTTGTTAAAAAATTCTTAATATAAACCATTAATCTTTTACGTCTAAGCTGTTATACTTGAAAATCTGCACTATAAAATTTCAACTGCATAGCACAGTTTGTTTGATCTTGGTACTATATTTTTTCTGTCCAAATTTCTATGAAATTTTTATGATAGTTTTGACACTTCCAATAGTGGATTTTTCTTTAGTTTTGGTAAAAAATTCTCAATATAAACCACTGATCTTTTACGTCTAATCTGCTACACTTTTAAATCTATGCTACAGAAAATTTCAGCGTCATATTGTTGTCTTAACCGATCTATTTGCAATCTTTTTTGAACGAAATTTCTTATACACTTCATAGATTATCTTCGTTTCTATCTAATATTGATATATTAAGGAATTTATCTCTTAAAATGATTTTGTATTGCTGCAAATTTTCGTCGTAAACTGTTGAAATTTTTCGATGAGAATTATGCTATCGCAACTTGCATAAATTTCCTTGCTGTTATACTGCCAAAATTTTTTTAATTAAATTTCATATCCTTGCTGTTATATAAACTGAGATATTGCTATCAATTCCCTCCTCAAATCTCTCAAGTTTTTGATGAAAATTTCATCGAGAAACCGTTGTTTTTTTTACGACAATTCTGCTCTTACAAGACAACAAATACCTAGAGCAACTTCTGTTGATTTCTATCAAACCTTTGCTGTCATCTACCACAGATCTAAAACTTTCATTGACAGACCTAAAACTTCACCAAACCACACCCTCAAACCACCCTCAAAACAGCCACAAAATAAGCCTAAACCGCAGCCTACATCTACCAATCCACCAACCCTTTCGACTATCACTTCTCTCAACCTATACATGCCTTTAACTTGGCAACAAAAGAGAGATCTTAATATCATAGATTTTGAGACATATACTATGGTATTTGAGGACGCAATCAATGCTAAATTCGAAGCCTTCGAGACACGAATGGAGGATAAGATTCAGAATCTCTTTACTGAACTCAGTTTGGGCCGACCACCAAGCCTGAAGAAATCATATCAAGAAGAGAGCTCTAACCAATCATACCAAGCCCGAAGAGATGACTTCCAAGAGAGGGGAGGTTCTATGATCGACCTCAATTATCTTCACATGTGGGTGGACTTCCCTAGATGGGAAGAAGGAGACCCGATTGGTTGGATCTTGCGTACTGAGTAATATTTTCGGTACCATAAAATTACGAACGCATCTATGGTGAAAATTATGGTTATACATCTTGAAGGGGATGCCATATAGTGGTTTGACTGGTTTAAACACACTCATGGAGTCCTCTCATGGTGATAATTCAAAGAAGGACTGTTGATCCGCTTCGGACCAACCGATTATGAAAACATTGACAGACAACTAGCAAAGATCCGACAAACCTCCACCATTCAGGAGTACCAAACTAGGTTTGAAAGGTTATCTAATCAAACTCATGATTGGTCTCAAAAACAACTATTGAGGACCTTCATTGAGGGCTTAAAGCCATAGATCCGGGGAAAAGTTAAAGCACGATAACTGTACACGCTTATGGCAGCCATCTTTTTCGCACGACTTCAAGAGGAGCGATTGAACCATGAAGCCCGGAGAACGAGGGTCACTCCCCGACCAGCAATACTGAAGCCCTTAGCCCCCCCTACTATTAACTAAGTCCATGCACCTAAAAGGTTGACAAGAGAAGAGCTTCGGGAGCGATATGTGAAGGAGTTATGTTGGCACTACGACGAGTCGTGGAGTCGCGAGAATCGCTGTAGAAAAGGAAGACTTCTTATGATTGAACCAGTAGAAGAAGAGGTCAATGAACATTCATAAGAAAGCCTTGAATATAAAGAAGAAGATGCGAAAGAAGAGTTATAACTGGTCGACATTACGGTAAACACACTAGCCGACTACTCAAACCCGCAAACGATGAAAGTTGGAGGCCTTCTCAAACAACAACCGATCACTGTTCTCATCGACATGGGCAGCACTAATAATTTTCTAAACAGTAAGGTTGCTGTCCGGATGGCCCTGCCTATCAAGAATTACAGCAGGTTTAACATTAAGGTCACCGACGGATGGATTTTGAAGTGTGATCGTAGGTGCCCGTAAGTGAAACTATTGCTGTAGGACCAAGAGATAATTGTAGATTTCTTTCTCCTCTCTCTTGATGATTATAAGGCCATGCTCAGAATTAAATGGTTGATGACATTAGATGATGTTTCTTGGAATTTTATGAAACTAATTATGAAATTTTATAGTAAGGGGAAACAGGTGATACTGCACGAGAAACGTGGGAGCGACGTAACGACGATTTGGACACAACAAATGAAGAAGGTTTTGCATAAAGCATGCAACAGCTTTTTAGTACAACTTGAGCAGTAAACTAAGGGAGAGCTAATAGAATTTAAAGATCCAAACCTACTTCCTTTGCTTACCGAATTTTCAGATATATTTGACGAACTGTGCAACTTAACTCTTACCCGTCGACATGATCATTGTACATCGATTCTTCTGGGGAAACCTCCTACAAATTCTCGGCCATATCAGTATCCATATTTGCAGAAGGATGAAATAGAAAGGATTGTAAAAGAGATGCTCGAAACAAGAGTTATTCGGCCAAGTTGGAGCCCCTACTCTTCACCGGTGCTCTTCGTATGAAAGAAGGACGAAACATAGCGATTGTGCATTGATTATCGAGCTCTCAATAACATAACAATTAATGACAAATACCCTATTCTAATAATAGATAAATTGCCCGATGAAAGGGAGCATAAATCTTCACAAAGCTGGACTTTTGATCTGGGTATCATCAAATACGAGCATGCAAAAAAGACATACCAAAAATCATTTTTTAAACACATAATAACCACTACGAATTTTTGCTTTCTTCAACAGAAGGTGGAATATCTTAGTCATATCATATCAGAGGAAGGTGTGGTAGTGGATCCCTCCAAAATTGGAGCAATGCAGAACTAGCCGACCTCGAGGAACATAAAATTGCTACGTGGCTTTCTCGGTTTAATAGGCTACTATCGAAAGTTCGTGAAAAACTATGGAAAAATTAGTGCACCACTTACTTCCTTGCTGAAAAAAAATGCTTTCCAATGGTTGGACAAAGCTACCACTGCCTTCGACAAACTTAAAGTCGCAATGATGACAACGCCCGTACTACCGCTACTCGACTTTGGTAAGACTTTCGTTATTGAAGCCGATGCCTCCGGAGTCGGAATTGGTGTTGTACTAATGCAAGATGGCCGCCCCTTCACTTATACCAGTAAGGCATTATCTCCTTCCCATCTCAAAATGACTATTTATGACAAGGAGATGCTCGCGATTGTGTATGTGGTGGCCAAATGGAGATCGTACTTGATTAGGCAACGCTTTCAAATCAAGACTAACTATAAAAGCCTAAAATATTTCTTGGAGTAGAAGATATCTTCCTCCCGAGCAGTAAAAAGGGATAACAAAGCTTCTTAGATATGATTATAAAATAACTTACAAAAAGGGGAAGAGAATGTTGTTGTAGATGCGCTTTCCAGCTACCCAAGTAAGCTGAATTTTTGGCCATTTCACTTTCGACTAACAACTTCCTTGAATGTATTAAGAGGGAATGGCAGGAAGATCCGAAGACTAGTAAGATCATAAAACATTTGGAGGAAGCACCAAGCTCTGTGGCTCATTACAATTGGGATTCAAAAGAATTACTCTATAAGGGCACTAAATTGAAAAGGAGTACAGTGTATCACCCATAAATCGATGACCAGATAGAAGTGGTAAACAGGTTCTTGGAGATAACCCAAAGCCACCCACCAAATATGATTACCTAAGGAGAACTACATACCCAGTCGAGTGTCATTATTGATCGACGGATCGTGACTCGACGACGATGACCCACTACTGAAGTGCTAATACAGTGGGCGAACTTACCAGCAGAAGATGCCACTTAGGAGAACTATAATGACTTGAAGATCAAATTTCCAAAATTCATGGATTGTCAGCCTTGAGGACAAGAGTGATTTGAAGAGGGCGGGTCTATTAGGACTCTAGCTAGGAGAGTCCTAATTGAGAGAGTCATTTATGTAAAACCTACCTAAGCTGACCCCTATTAAAGAGGTGAAGAGGCCGGCTAGAGTTTGGAGGTTATTTCTTAGAGAAGAATTAGGAGTTGTAAAGGAATATGAGTCTTGAGTAGGAGTCTTATTAGGAGTCTTAATTGAGTAAGAGTCTTGAGTAGGAGTCCTATTAGGAGTTAGGGTTTAGAAATCCTATAAATAGCTATATATTCATCCTCTTTTGATAAGCAATAGATGAATCTTTTCTACAGCCTTTGAGCAGCAACTTGGAGAAAGGAACCCCTATAGAGTTCCAAGGAGGCCGATCCCCTAAAGAGATCAACCCCAGGCTTAGAATCTATAAGGGTTCTAACAGTCACTCAAAATACATATCAAATCATAAACACTTATCAATTGGTTTCATCATCAAAATTCGAGATTCAACAATCTCCCCCTTTTTGATGATGACAATCAATTGATGACGGAGTTAATCTTAACTCTCGGAGTTTAAACAAACTCCCCATATCAATATGACATATTTGAGAGAACTCTTGGATTCACAAATCCAAGCAACATGTTATCATAAAATTATACATAACATCATCACATTTCTCCTCCTTTGTTATCAACAAAAAGGAGAAGTCCAATTATCAAGTGTTTGAGATATTATTTCAACTCATTGTATAATAAACATTAATTTACAATGTTATCATCATGCAAGCTAGCAAAATTAGATATGTGCAAGTTTAGCATATTTGCTTTTCTTGAGATAGTAACTTTTTGCTTCTCTTTAGATTACAAGCTAGCAATTTTTACGATATGCAAGTTTTACAATATACAAGCTAGTAAATTACTTTACAATATGCATAATCACCAAATCAATTTTAAAAATTTACAAGATTGCAAAATTTGCAAGTTTGCATTATTGATTCTTAAGATAGGCAAGCTAGCAATTTTGGTGATGTTCAATATAGCAAGTTCTTTCTTCTCTTTTGAGAAATGCGATTTTTTTTTTGCTTTCTTTGCAATGTGCAAGTTAGCAATTTTTGCTTTCTTCTTGTATTGTACAAGCTAACATCTTTTATCTCCCCCTTTATCATTGTTAAAAAGAAGAGAAGACCCTTTACATCAATTTTTAAATTATGACAAAGGTAAAGTAACAAAGATGAAAAATCAAGTCGTGAATGTCAAAAGAATTTTTTATCATGAATATTTCATCATTGCATGCATCATTATCATAAGTTGAAGTATAGCATGCATAATACCAAATCATCATTCATAATTATATCAATATTCCAATCATTATTTCGATCATCAAAAATGAAAGATATTAATATCAAATCATGAATGCCACAAGACATGATTTATTTCATCAAATCTCTTCTTTTTATAAATAGCAAAAAGGAACATAGAAGATCAAATGATAATATCTTAATATATAGAGAACTCTCATGTATCAAATCCAAGAACTCACAAGAAAAATCATGATTCATTTAGAAAATCTCCTCTTAAGAAAATACCAAGTAGAATCGTAGGAGAACGATTAATGAAAAATCTTCTTTTCTTTATTTCATATAAGCATGTCTTTGCTAAATAAAAACATTCATCATCGTTTAAAGCATTCATGATACCAAATATTAAATCAATATTTTTAAGCATTTATTTTCTCTTTAGCAATTGGCAAAAGTAAACAAGAGAGAAAAAATGATATAATATCTTGATTGATGCATAAGAAATTTCTAGTTATAAATCTCAAAAAATCAAGATAAAGCTCATTCAGCTTCAAATTGTCAAATCAAATTATTTTCAAGAGATTCATAAAAAAGACATAAATAGATTCATTAATCTCTCCTTTTTAGAAAAATGATAAGAAGAAACATATGAGTTCAAAAACAAAATCTTGATTTATATAAAACAAATATCACAAGTTATAATCAAGAGAAAAATCATCATTTATCTTCAAATCATTCAACTTGTTAAATATAAAATCGTCAAGCATGATACTTAGATTATTTCATATAAGCATGTCATTTTCATTTATGTCAAATCAAAATATGCATCATTTTTATGTTGAATCTCGGATTTTGATGATGAAGTCAATTGTCATTTGTTATCTAATCCATATATTGAGATAAGTGTGCAGGATTAACTACGATGAAAGTAAGACATGCAGCAGGAGTTGCGCCGAAGTCAAGACTATGATCACGTTGGGGGTTCGAGAGTTCGACGGAAGTCCGGACGGTCATCGGAGGTTCTGCGGGAACAAATCCGAGAAGTCCAGGAGCTTACCAAAGAAGCTCATCGGAACTCGCCAAGTGGATCGTCGCAAGTCCAGGAGTTTGCCAGAAGTCCGCCGGAGCATCGCCGAGGGTTCGTCGGATGATCGCCAAAAGTTTGCCGGAAGCTCGACGGAAGAAGCGATTGACGCACCGGAGCAAGTTGCAGTAAATGTCTTGAAAAATATCGTAGTTAGCATGATGATTAAGTTAGAAATGGGAGGTGATCCCATTAACTTAATCTTGGGGCAATTGGGCCCTTGACAGACCCAAATTGGGCCGAATGGATCAGCCCATTCGGACCCAAATTCCCTGGCTAGCGGTGGCACCGCCCAGCTGCCGAGCCTCGGAGTGAGGCTGGGTGGTGGCACCGCCCCTGTCAGGCGGTGGCACCGCCTAGGCTCAGTCTCGGAGTGAGACTAGGCGGTAGCACCGCCCCTGTCAGGCGGTGGCGCGGTGGCACCGCCCCTGTCAGGCGGTGGCACCGCCCCTGTCAGGCGGTGGCACCGCCCCTGTCAGGCGGTGGCACCGCCCCTGTCAGGCGGTGGCACCGCCCCTGTCAGGCGGTGGCACCGCCCCTGTCAGGCGGTGGCACCGCCCCTGTCAGGCGGTGGCACCGCCCCTGTCAGGCGGTGGCACCGCCCCTGTCAGGCGGTGGCACCGCCCCTGTCAGGCGGTGGCACCGCCCCTGTCAGGCGGTGGCACCGCCCCTGTCAGGCGGTGGCACCGCCCCTGTCAGGCGGTGGCACCGCCCCTGTCAGGCGGTGGCACCGCCCCTGTCAGGCGGTGGCACCGCCCCTGTCAGGCGGTGGCACCGCCCCTGTCAGGCGGTGGCACCGCCCCTGTCAGGCGGTGGCACCGCCCCTGTCAGGCGGTGGCACCGCCCCTGTCAGGCGGTGGCACCGCCCCTGTCAGGCGGTGGCACCGCCCCTGTCAGGCGGTGGCACCGCCCCTGTCAGGCGGTGGCACCGCCCCTGTCAGGCGGTGGCACCGCCCCTGTCAGGCGGTGGCACCGCCCCTGTCAGGCGGTGGCACCGCCCCTGTCAGGCGGTGGCACCGCCCCTGTCAGGCGGTGGCACCGCCCCTGTCAGGCGGTGGCACCGCCCCTGTCAGGCGGTGGCACCGCCCCTGTCAGGCGGTGGCACCGCCCCTGTCAGGCGGTGGCACCGCCCCTGTCAGGCGGTGGCACCGCCCCTGTCAGGCGGTGGCACCGCCCCTGTCAGGCGGTGGCACCGCCCCTGTCAGGCGGTGGCACCGCCCCTGTCAGGCGGTGGCACCGCCCCTGTCAGGCGGTGGCACCGCCCCTGTCAGGCGGTGGCACCGCCCCTGTCAGGCGGTGGCACCGCCCCTGTCAGGCGGTGGCACCGCCCCTGTCAGGCGGTGGCACCGCCCCTGTCAGGCGGTGGCACCGCCCCTGTCAGGCGGTGGCACCGCCCCTGTCAGGCGGTGGCACCTGGGCTCAGTCTCCGAGTGAGACTGGGCGGTAGCACCGCCCTTGACAGGCGGTGGTACGCCCGAGCTCGGTCTCCGAGCTCTGTCAGGCGGTAGTACCGCCCATTTATGGCGGTAGTACCGCCAGGACCCCGAAAACATGAGATATGACATTTTTGAGCTCCAAATTCAAATCAATTTGGGGCCTATATAAACCCACCCTTTCATGCATGAAAGGGCACCGAAACTTAGCATTTTTATTCTGAGATTTTGAGAGCTTAAAAGTGTTGTAAAAGGCTAGAAGTTCTTCTCCCTCTTTTCTTCAAAGTTTTGATCATTCAAGAGAGGAGTGAAAAATCTGTAAGGGTTGTCTCCTAAGCCCGTCAAAAGGAGTGAAACTGTAAAAGGGTGGTTGGCCTTCGCCTATTGAAGGAAGGCCTCTAGTGGACGTCGGTGACCTCATCGGAGGAGGAAGCCAAAAGTGAATGTAGGTCAAGATTGACCGAACCACTCTAAATCTCGGTTTGCATTTACATTTTGTTCTCTATCTTAACTGCAATTACTTCCATAGCTTTACTTTAAACTGCACTTTGCTTGTTCTTAAGTTAAAGCAATTTCCGAATCGACTTTCATACCGAAATCGTTCTTATCGTACGAATGTCGTTTTAATCGTCGAAAGTTTTTCCGCTGCACTAATTCACCCCCCCCTCTTAGTGCTCTTGATCCTAACAATTGGTATCAGAGCGGGGTTAACTCTCAAACGGATTAAAACCCAAGAGAGATGGCATACGTCGGAAACCAAGAGGGTCATTCTATCACATGTCCACCCATGTTCAATGGGACGGACTACACCTATTGGAAGACCCGAATGAGGATCTTCCTTATTTCTATGGATTTTGAAATTTGGAATCTTGTTGAAAATGGATTTTCGAAGTCTTCTCTTCCAATGATCGATTGGAATGAATTGGAAAAGAAGACTTTCGCTCTTAATGCAAAGGCTATGAATGCCTTATTTTGTGCGCTTGATAAAAACGAGTTCAACCGTGTTTCGGTTTGTGAAACCGCGTTTGATATTTGGCATACACTCGAAGTGACTCACGAAGGCACAAGTAGAGTGAAAGAGTCAAAAATCAACCTTTTGATACATTCATTTGAACTTTTCCGGATGAAACCGAGCGAGACTATTGGCGACATGTACACCCGTTTCACGGATGTCGTCAATGGTCTAAAAGGACTCGGTAAAAGTTTTTCGGATTTTGAGCTCGTAAATAAGATTCTAAGATCCCTTCCTAAGAGTTGGGACCCTAAAGTCACTGCTATTCAAGAGGCTAAAGATTTAAACAACTTCCCTCTTGAAGAATTAATCGGGTCAAAGCTCATGAAGAGCAAGAAGACATCCTTCCAAAGAACAGGAAGGATATGACACTTAGAACTCAAGAAGACCACTTGAGAGAGAACTCAAGTGATGAGGACTTTGACGATGACTTGGCACTTCTAACAAGAAGATTTAAAAAATTCATTAAAAGAAACAAGTTTAAAAATGACACAAAAAATAAATTTGAACCCAAGAAGGACCAAGTTATTTGCTACGAATGCAAGAAACCGGGACACTACAAAAGTGAATGTCCCCAAGTCAAGAAAAGAACACCAAAGAAGAAGGCGCTCAAAGCAACGTGGGATGACTCAAGCGCGTCCGAAGAAGAGGAGTCCAACACCGAGCAAGTTGCTCACTATGCCCTAATGGCCATCGGAGAGGAGGTAACCAATTTAATTGATGCAGATTTATCATTTGATGAATTATTAAATGCCTTCCATGACTTATTTGATGAATGCAAAACTATTAGTAGAAAATACAAATTGCTAAAAAAGGAGCATAATAGTCTTACTTATAATTTCGATAAATTAAAATCTGAATATCATGATAGTTTAGCACCATGTATAAAATGCCATGATCTAGAAATTCTCCAAAAGGAGAACTTGCTACTTAAGGACACCTTGAAGAAATTCGAGGTTGGTAGCAAGTCTTTGAACATGATCCTTACAAATAAGGGTCACGTTCCTAAAAGAAGTGGAATCGGATTTGTGAGAAGTCCTCACCAAAATCCAACCACCTTCATAAAAGGCCCTATCTTACATGTTCGGCACCAAAGCAAATGCAACTTTTGTTGCAAATATGGACATAAAACTTATCAATGTCCATTCAAGAAAACTAGTCCGAACAAACTGATTTGGGTTCCTAAAGGAACCATAATCAATTCTATGTAACATGATAAACAAGTTAGATCAGTTTTTGAGGCACCCAAAAGTAAATGGGTTCCTAAAAATAATCCTTTCTTGTAGAAACATACACCATCACAAGCTAGGAGCAAGAGATGGTACCTTGATAGTGGATGCTCAAGGCATATGACCGGAGATCCATCTCAATTCTCTAAGTTCTCTAGCATAGACGAAGGCTATGTCACCTTCGGAGACAATAACAAGGGTAAAATCATTGGCAAAGGAACCATAGGTAACAAATCCAACTTCTTTATTGAAGATGTTTTGTTAGTTGATGGTTTAAAACATAACCTCTTGAGCATTAGTCAATTATGTGATAAAGGATATATTGTCAAATTTGAATCTAATGCTTGCATCATTGAAAAACCATACAAAAACACATCTATGATTGCATTAAAACAAAATAACGTATACACTATTGACATCAATGATCTTTGTAATGAAATGTGTTTCACGGTTTTGAATGAGGATGCTTGGCTTTGGCATAGGAGATTAGGTCATGCTAGCATGAAACTAATCACTCAAATATCATCCAAAGAACTTGTAAGAGAAATTCCTCATATCAAGTTCATCAAAGATAATGTGTGTGATGCTTGTCAATTAGGAAAACAAATTAAGGGTAGTTTCAAATCTAAGAATCAAATAAGTACCTCTAGGCCCTTACAATTGATCCATATGGACTTGTTTGGACCTATCTCTACATCAAGTCTAGGTGGTAGCAAATACGCTTTCGTCATTGTAGATGACTATAGTAGATACACATGGACTTATTTCTTAAAACATAAAAATGAATGCTTTAGATATTTTACCAAATTTTGTAAACTTGTCCAAAATGAAAAGGGTTCTATGATTTCGTCAATTAGAAGTGATCATGGTGGTGAATTTCAAAACCATGATTTTCAAGAATTTTATGAATTTAATGGATACAATCATAACTTTTCTACTCCAAGAAATCCTCAACAAAATGGAGTAGTAGAAAGAAAAAATAGAAATTTACAAGAAATGGCAAGAACCATGTTGAATGAACATAGCCTACCCAAATATTTTTGGGCCGAAGCCGTAAACACTGCATGCTATATTTTGAATAGAGTTCTAGTAAGACCCTTACTCACCAAAACTCCCTATGAGTTGTGGAATAACAAAAAACCAAATGTTTCATATTTTAAAGTTTTTGGGTGTAAGTGTTTTATCTTGAATGAAAAGGATGCCTTAGGAAAATTTGATGCTAAATCCGATGAAGGAATTTTCCTTGGTTATTCTTCGGTTTCTAAAGCTTTTCGTATCTTCAATAAAAGAACTTTAATTATAGAAGAATCCATTCATGTTGTTTTCAATGAGATTTCCGAAATCAAGAAAAATGATTTTGATGATGATGTTAATTTTGATTCTTTGAATTTAAATGAAACCCCTTTTCCAACTAGCAACTTGGATGCATCCACTTCCGAAACATCCTTACCCAAGGATTGGAAATATGTAGATGCTCATCCTAAGGAGCTAATTCTAGGAGACACATCTAAGGGGGTTCAAACACGTTCTTCTCTTAAAGAATTTTGTGCCAACGCCGCTTTTCTCTCCCAAATTGAACCTAAATGTATTGACGAAGCCATGAAAGATGATTCATGGATTATCGCAATGCAAGATGAGTTAAATCAATTTGAGAGAAATGAGGTGTGGAAGCTTGTTCCTAGGCCAAATGACCATTTAGTTATTGGTACTAAATGGGTCTTTAGAAACAAGCAAGATGAAAATGGTATCGTGGTTAGAAACAAGGCTAAATTAGTAGCCAAAGGTTTCAACCAAGAAGAAGGTATCAATTACGAAGAAACCTTCGCTCCTGTGGCTAGATTAGAAGCCATAAGGATGCTCCTTGCCTATGCTAGTAATAATAATTTTAAGTTATTTCAAATGGATGTTAAAAGTGCTTTTCTTAATGGCTTTATTTCCGAAAAAGTTTATGTTGAACAACCTCCCAGATTTGAAAATAATAGCCTCACTAATCATGTGTTTAAATTAACTAAAGCTCTCTATGGTTTAAAACAAGCCCCAAGGGCTTGGTGGTATGAGAGACTTAGTTCTTTTCTTATTAAAAATAATTTTACAAAAGGCAAGGTTGATACTACATTGTTTATCAAGAATTTTGAAAATAATTTTCTCATTGTTCAGATTTATGTTGATGATATTATCTTTGGCTCTACAAATAAATCTCTTTGTGAATCTTTTGCTAAAACCATGAGTCTTGAATTTGAAATGAGTTTGATGGGAGAATTAACCTTTTTCTTAGGCTTACAAATTAAGCAACTAAGAAATGACATCTTTATTAGTCAAACTAAATATGCTTTAGATTTACTAAAGAGATTTAATATGGAAAGCTCAAAAGCTATTAACACTCGTATGAGCACATCGACTAAGTTAGAAGTTGATGAAAGTGGAGAAAGCTTCGATCAAAAAACTTATAGGGGTATGATAGGAAGTTTACTTTACCTCACTGCAACTAGACCAGATATCATGTTCAGTGTAGGACTTTGTGCTAGGTTTCAATCGAACCCTAAGATATCTCATCTCAAAGCGGTTAAAAAAATACTTAGATATCTTAAAGGTACCACAAATCTAGGATTATGGTATCCGAAAACTAAGAAGTTTGAGTTAATTGCTTATGCTGATGCAGATTTTGCTGGATGTAGATTAGATAGAAAAAGCACATCAGGAACATGTCAATTTTTGGGACATGCTCTTGTTTCCTGGTCATCTAAGAAACAAAACTCGGTTGCACTATCAACAACCGAAGCCGAGTATATTGCAACTAGTGCATGCTGTGCACAAGTTGTGTGGATGAAAAACACCTTAGAAGATTATAAAGTTTATCTTAAAAATATTCCCATTAAATGTGATAACACAAGTGCTATATGTTTAACAAAGAATCCCATTCAACACTCAAGAACAAAACATATTGATATTAGACATCACTTTATACGAGATCATGTCACTAATCATGATGTAGTTATAGAGTTCATTGATACTAAACATCAACTAGCTGATATTTTTACAAAGCCTTTGAGTGAAGAACAATTTAATTTCATTAGAAGAGAATTAGGAATGTTAATGTGTCCGAATGCTTGAACTCATTAAATCTATTTTTCGGACTTTCTTGATTCAATAATCAAATCACTTAATTGCTATAATGATTTTACATGATTACATGCCTTAATAATATGTTGGAAATTATGTGTTTTGGATATAAAAATTTCCATGATAATGAGCATGTTTTATCTTCATGATTATATTGGAAAATCTATAGCAAAACCTTGTCCGAATGCATGAAAGTGTTAAATTTTGGATTTTCTTGATATCTTATTCTCTTCCGAATTTAATAAGCATAAGTCATATCGAGTTTGATTCATATCATTGATTTTTGACATATGGAATCAATTAGCAAATACATCTTTCATAGGCTTATAATGTGCAAAATATTTTCGAGAAATGGATTTGATAAAATGATTCCTTCTTATAATTTCCTTTTTGAAAAAGGAAGATTTTTTTTTACTTGCAAGGATATTGATTCACATACATATCTTGATCCTTGTGAAAATAAAGCGTGATTTAATCTTTCCTTGAGATGTTTGTATAATTGGTATCCTATCACTCATTGTTGAAAAATTACCTATCACTCACTTGTGTTTAAAATTTGCTTATATCATTCTCCTTTTTGTTGATGACAAAGGGGGAGAAATATATGAATTGATGCTATGAGTGCCATATTTGAATTTGAATTATGTTAAAAAAGCTTGCATCGAAATATATGGTAAATTGATAATAGAAATGCTATGATTGCTAAATACTTTGAAATATTTGCATTATGTTAAGATATCAAGAACTTGCATCGTAATTTTACATGTTGATATCTTACCATATGATGAATTGCTACCATTACTATCATTCACATTTGAAATATAAAACTTGAAAATGGATGTCAAGCCTTGACATCATTTTCAGAGAGATACATCATGATAGGAATCATGATGGAAGTATTGATAAGGTTAAACAATCTTAACTTATCAATATGTCTCTTGAATTCAAAGGCTTTGAATTCAAGAATGACTTATCTTGAGTATGACATATAGATAGGGGGAGTTAAAGTTAACTCCGTTATCAATTGATTGTCATCATCAAAAAGGGGGAGATTGTTGAATCTCGGATTTTGATGATGAAGTCAATTGTCATTTGTTATCTAATCCATATATTGAGATAAGTGTGCAGGATTAACTACGATGAAAGTAAGACATGCAGCAGGAGTTGCGCCGAAGTCAAGACTATGATCACGTTGGGGGTTCGAGAGTTCGACGGAAGTCCGGACGGTCATCGAAGGTTCTGCGGGAACAAATCCGAGAAGTCCAGGAGCTTGCCAAAGAAGCTCATCGGAACTCGCCAAGTGGATCGTCACAAGTCCAGGAGTTTGCTAGAAGTCCGCCGGAGCATCGCCGAGGGTTCGTCGGATGATCGCTGGAAGTTCGCCGGAAGCTCGACGGAAGAAGCGATTGACGCACCGGAGCAAGTTGCAGTAAATGTCTTGAAAAATATCGTAGTTAGCATGATGATTAAGTTAGAAATGGGAGGTGATCCCATTAACTTAATCTTGGGGCAATTGGGCCCTTGACAGACCCAAATTGGGCCGAATGGATCAGCCCATTCGGACCCAAATTCCCTGGCTGGTGGTGGCACCGCCTGGGTCGGCGGTGGCACCGCCCAGCTGCCGAGCCTCGGAGTGAGGCTGGGCGGTGGCACCGCCCCTGTCAGGCGGTGGCACCGCTTGGGCTCAGTCTCCGAGTGAGACTGGGCGGTAGCACCGCCCCTGACAGGCGGTGGTACCGCCCGAGCTCTATCAGGCGGTAGTACCGCCCGAGCTCGGTCTCCGAGCTCTATCAGGCGGTAGTACCGCCCATTTATGGCGGTAGTACCGCCCAGGACCCCGAAAACATGGGATATGACATTTTTTAGCTCCAAATTCAAATCAGTTTGGGGCCTATATAAACCCCACCCTTTCATGCATGAAAGGGCACCGAAACTTAGCATTTATTCTGAGATTTTGAGAGCTTAAAAGTGTTGTAAAAGGCTAGAAGTTCTTCTCCCTCTTTTCTTCAAAGTTTTGATCATTCAAGAGAGGAGCGAGCTCTATCAGGCGGTAGTACCGCCCATTTATGGCGGTAGTACCGCCCGAGCTCTATCAGGCGGTAGTACCGCCCATTTATGGCGGTAGTACCGCCCATTTATGGCGGTAGTACCGCCCATTTATGGCGGTAGTACCGCCCATTTATGGCGGTAGTACCGCCCATTTATGGCGGTAGTACCGCCCGAGCTCTATCAGGCGGTAGTACCGCCCGAGCTCTATCAGGCGGTAGTACCGCCCATTTATGGCGGTAGTACCGCCCATTTATGGCGGTAGTACCGCCCATTTATGGCGGTAGTACCGCCCGAGCTCTATCAGGCGGTAGTACCGCCCGAGCTCTATCAGGCGGTAGTACCGCCCATTTATGGCGGTAGTACCGCCCATTTATGGCGGTAGTACCGCCCATTTATGGCGGTAGTACCGCCCGAGCTCTATCAGGCGGTAGTACCGCCCATTTATGGCGGTAGTACCGCCCGAGCTCTATCAGGCGGTAGTACCGCCCATTTATGGCGGTAGTACCGCCCATTTATGGCGGTAGTACCGCCCGAGCTCTATCAGGCGGTAGTACCGCCCATTTATGGCGGTAGTACCGCCCATTTATGGCGGTAGTACCGCCCGAGCTCTATCAGGCGGTAGTACCGCCCATTTATGGCGGTAGTACCGCCCATTTATGGCGGTAGTACCGCCCGAGCTCTATCAGGCGGTAGTACCGCCCATTTATGGCGGTAGTACCGCCCATTTATGGCGGTAGTACCGCCCGAGCTCTATCAGGCGGTAGTACCGCCCATTTATGGCGGTAGTACCGCCCATTTATGGCGGTAGTACCGCCCATTTATGGCGGTAGTACCGCCCATTTATGGCGGTAGTACCGCCCGAGCTCTATCAGGCGGTAGTACCGCCCATTTATGGCGGTAGTACCGCCCGAGCTCTATCAGGCGGTAGTACCGCCCGAGCTCTATCAGGCGGTAGTACCGCCCATTTATGGCGGTAGTACCGCCCCGGTACCGCCAGGACCCCGAAAACATGGGATATGACATTTTTTAGCTCCAATTCAATCAGTTTGGGGCCTATATAAACCCCACCCTTTCATGCATGACAAGGGCACCGAAACTTAGCATTTATTCTGAGATTTTGAGAGCTTAAAAGTGTTTGTAAAAGGCTAGAAGTTCTTCTCCCTCTTTTCTTCTTCAAAGTTTTGATCATTCAAGAGAGGAGTGAAAAATCTGTAAGGGTTGTCTCCTAAGCCCGTCAAAAGGAGTGAAGCTGTAAAAGGGTAGTTGGCCTTCGCCTATTGAAGGAAGGCCTCTAGTGGACGTCGGTGACCTCATCGGAGGAGGAAGCCAAAAGTGGATGTAGGTCAAGATTGACCGAACCACTCTAAATCTCGGTTTGCATTTACATTTTGTTCTCTATCTTAACTGCAATTACTTCCATAGCTTTACTTTAAACTACACTTTGCTTGATCTTAAGTTAAAGCAATTTCTGAATCGACTTTCATACCGAAATCGTTCTTATCGTACGAACGTCGTTTTAATCGTCGAAAGTTTTTCCGCTGCACTAATTCACCCCCCCCTCTCAGTGCTCTTGATCCTAACATTTTAAAACCGAAAAAGCCACATTCATTACCGTAAAAATCAATAATCCATAAATATAAATAATCATCATGCATAATTTCGAAAGATAAACTCATTAAGCATTAACATCAAACGTGGTTTCATAAGGCATCTTTTAATCAAAATCAAAAAGCTATATGGAATCATCAAAATACACATTTTTGCTTCTTAAACGTATAAGATTAATCTTACTAGGTGTATAATTATTAGATTTATATCTAACATTTTATTGCATTATCATAAAATATGCAATTGTCATGATCTTTTTCAAAATTACTAGAAAGATAAGCATGATCCTAAAACTTTTAACATTTTCATTACATCTTTAAACATGCAATTAAAAAAAATTTATATAATTTTCTTAAACTAAATTAAAAATAACTCATGAAAAATATCAAGTAATTTCGAAATAAATTAAAAGAGTTTCGTTTGAGTTATTTACCTTATTGACGAAAGCCGTTAAGAGATAGTTTGCCATCTCGTTTTCATCGGTTTGCTCCTCGTTTTCGGATGCACTTGTTTCATTTCAATTTGTGTTCTTTTTAAGTTTGTTTTTATATTTTGATTGTTGTTTAATGAACTTTTTAAATTTTATGAGGAGTTCAAGTTTACCATCACTTGAGCTTATGCTCGAGTGGTCTTCAATTATTCTAAGTCCCAAATCCT